>CM060973.1:8553292-9195792 GCA_030765045.1 Tenodera sinensis | reverse complement strand
AAGCGTCTTTTTTTTGAGAACATCTGTGTCACTGTGTGCTCTCTCTCTCTCTCTCTCTCTCTCTCTCTCTCTCTCTCTGTGTCTGTCTGTGTGTGTGTGTGTGTGTGTGTGTGTGTGTTGACGCAAACGTTCCTCTCCGTCGAAGACGTCGCCTTTAAGACTTATAAGGTCTCGTGTTTGGTGTCCGGACTAGCTCTAGCAAGAGGTCCTAATCTGCAGGGTGTGCGTGAGTTATGGTAGGAACGGAACCAAACAAAGAATCAACCATCATATCACTTTATTTGTAAATTTCCAGATTTGTAGAGAACTGCCGACGATATTTAAATAGAATGTAACTTTGTAACTTCAACTACAACGTTATAACACTTTAACTTTGTCACTCTTTAGCAACCGCCGAATTATGTATACGTGCTAGCTTACGTACAACTCCCAAGTTGCACGTGCGTTATCTCGACTCGATTCAAGACGAGTGTGTCTTGCGTTGCATTTGTTTTGCGTGAGCAACACAAAGGAAGCGCTTTTCATTGGCTAACTTTAGAGCACGTCATGGTAAGATAGGAATCAGCCCGCGGAATCACTATAGCTTCGTACAAACTATTGTAACCTTATCATTCATTTAAGTCTGCCTAGGCTTCCATTCTTGAGACTTTAACATATTCAGCTTTATTACGTTTTCCCCTTAACTATTGACTAGAATCTCCTTTTGTTTCTTTCCATTATCAAATATATATATATATATTGACATTATAATTTCGGTTTCAGTGTGTTAAAATACCCCCTCTGCAAACTAACACCTACATCGAAACATTTTCGAAAATTTTGATGTTATGAAAATCAACCTAACAATTTTGTATAAAATACCATACTTAAGATATTTAGATGGATGGATGTATGAATGAATGGAGTTTAGGGGCCCGTCAACAGCTAGGTCATTTGGGCCCTAAGATATTTAGATGACAATTTTATTAAAATGTGTATATTGAAATTTCTAGTATTAGCCCCTGAAATCCTCATTCATTCCTCTTCATGACCTTTACATAGTTGGTAAACGCAAGAGATAGACAAAATCTTACTACACAGAAAAGTAGATATGGTTAAAGCTCACAATTTGTGATATATTTTGGAGCAAGGCATTACCGAGATGTTCCTTGTTATTGACTTGCACTTTTATATACTTATTTTTCTCAAATAGGAAATCGCTGTTGACTCCTTTGATGTTCTTATCATTAAAAGAGAATGGAGCGTCAAAGCCATGACATAGCCACCAGCTCTTAAGAGATTCGGCTATCGCTTAAGTCTACTGTACTGTTCATTCCCATTTTACCTGTAAGCAAATATATAATAACGTAATGCAATAATATAATAATATAATAAAGTTATGGAAATAAATTTTGTGAGTGCAAATGATATTTACATCACTGGCTTTATAGCGTTGTTTCACAGCATGTTTAACGACACGGCAACACCGGAAGTTGCGACGAGCCTCTGATTGGATGTCGTGTTGACCAGCTTCTCCTGCCACCCGCCATTAAATCTTGTGTCTGCCATAGAACTTTTTATCTCTATTAATATAGAAAATAAACGATTTTAAAAATAGTTTATACATAGGGAGGAGAGAAAATCATATAACTACACACAAGATTTTTGTTGGCCAAATATGAGTTTTGTTTATTGGGTTGGAAGTACGATTGACGAAGCTTGAGTAGGTAAAATCGGCAGTTATCTGTTATTACCCCAAAGCACGGCGGTTGCAGGCGGAAGGAAGACCAAGTGGAAATCGATATTCTCTTTTGTATTCTTCTCGCCCTTTGTCATACATTTTGTTCTTTTTGTTTTCTCAAACCGAGCACATAGTCTGGCCACTTCAAAACTAGTTCTCCTCAGGACACGAGTCGTTGGAGTAGCAAATTTCTCTTCTTGTAAACATTTAATGGTTTTCAAAGACTAACTCAGCACGTAACTTAGAAAATTTAATAATAAACTATAACCTTATTTGAAGTAAAACTGTTTTCCAACTTGAAGGGAAAAGAAGAAAACGTACCAAAATGTCTAAAACAAACGAAATTAGTTTTGTAATCAAAAATACTGATCAGCCAGAACTATGTATTCTGCGCTTTAACCATAAATGAAACTTTAGATAAGTATAAAACCCTATTGTACTGTTTTTAAAATAGTGTGGCAAAATGACAAGTAGGGTTACTTTTACATTTCTCTTCTAAAACTGCACCACAAAAACACATTTCTGTTTTATGGTTAACACAATCTACAGTTCATTGTAACCCTGAGACTCACAGCCGTTCTGTCCAATCGTGACCTTGACACATGCTCTTGTATTTCTCTTTCTAGTCTCTCTCTCTTCCTCTGTCTGTCTCACAAACTGCGGTTTCAACGATCATACTGACTATAACTGCTTCATATAACAAACCCGACGCGACGACTTAATGTTTCTGACGATACACACATTCTCTCAACACTGACTGTACACATACTGCTAACAGCTGTCTCATGTAATACTTAACATCTGCATCACAAAACCTGGCCGCTCTCGCCGTCTCAACTAGCTTGCACAGACGAAAATGACGTAGCACACATTTTTCTCGAAATCCACCTTTCTTCGCATTTCTTGTAAGCAAGCTGGCGTCGCTTACGCGTTGTTCTGCAGCGCTCATCGTTCCTGTTCTAACCGCTCCTCTGTCGTCGGCCATGCGCCGCACTGTGGTGCGAGGTAACTTGACCTTGACGCCTTTTTTGCTGGCGGCCGACGTTATAACAGCAATCATTGAGAAAACATTTGCACTTGCATATGAATAATTTTCTGAAAATGATTAAAGATATCGAATATTTTGCATTTTTATTTTACGTACAGACTGAAATACCCGGATGAATACCAACATTAGTAAGAAAATTACACTAAGTATTCATAGCAAGTGTCCGTTTGTCCCACATGTCCGTTTGCCCAACCTTTATATTGTGGAAAATGTTTGTATTTTTCTAAAAATGGCTAACATGGGTATGTTAATTAAAATCAATTAAAGATATTTTCATAGCAAATTACATTTTTTACCTTGAATTTTCTGACAAGTTTTCAAGCCCTCTTAATTTTGAATTACTTTTGCATATCTGGTAACCTGTAAAAGCAAGAGGCAATCTTACTACAGAAAAAAATTCACTTCTCCCTCAATACTCGCTTTTAACGAAATACTTATTTTGTGAATTTAACCATTTCTGAGATAATCTTTGTTATTCAAGTGAAATTTTAAATACTTATATATATGTTTTTTTATACCGTTGGCATGCAAAGAACATAGCATTTCCGAGTTTAGACACTCTAAAACGTATCACCTGAACCACGTGATCGTACAACGGAACGTGTAGATGTGAATTGAAAGTTTATTTGGATTAGCAAACAGTATTTAAATAATAATGGCGCTGGCGGCGGCGATGGCGATGGTGGCGGTGGCGGCGTAAAACTACGTATTCGTAAAGGCTTCTTCGCAAGCATGTTCTTTTACAGCCTCTTTGATTATTCAAGAGCAATGCTTCTGTTAATCATCTTCAATCTTTTAGTAATCGATGAAATTAAATTCCATATTTTCAGAACGATTGGGCGTTTCAGCGATGAAAATTCCGCGCATAAAAAGACGCTTAAGGTCAAGCTACCTCACCACTGCATGTAGATGGGCGACTCGACGACAATGGAGTGGTGTAAACAAAGATGACTATGAGAGCGGCAGAACAAAGCGATTCCAGAAATTTTCTACTAACGGCATGTTTTCGAGAACTTGTAGAAGATACGTATTTTCCAGAGAATTCACCGGCACTTGCCCTGGAGTATAAAAGCGAGCGAGCGAATCAATGTTAGAGCAGTTCTTCAGAGTTGAGTATTGTATTGAATTTTAGCAGTTCATTAGTTTTCAAACGTGTGCTGTGTACAGTCAGTGCTGATAGAGTTTGAGTGTTCACATCAGAGATAGGTTTGGACATTTAATCGTCGCGTCGGAGTTATTTGTTGTGTGAAACAGCTTTTAGTGTTTGTATTGTCGAAGCCGGATACTCTTTAGACAGAGGGAGTAGGCAGAATTGAAGGATACGAGATGTGTCAAGGCTACAGGAGGCAGAACACCTGTGACTTGCAAGGTCAGGCCGTAGTCGTAAATGTGCTAACGATAAAGTACTGTGTTTCAGTTTTAGAGGGAAATAAAGTGATAAAAAATAATTGGACTTGTCATTTGTCACAGTATTAATATAGCTAAACAAAAGAACAAGCAACTTTAGAAATAAGCCAGAGATTCACAAGAGGTTAGATAAGCTATAGACCAGAGGGGTAGAGAAAAATCGGACCAGCAATGGTTGCATCAACCGTTTTGGACGGGCTATCGTGTTCAATGCTTGAAACAACAGAAGGCAAATTTTATTTTATTCATTTTGGATGTTCATTTGAGGAGCGATTCTTTTGAATAATACAGCATGTTATGAAAACAGTGTTCTTCTTGATGACATATTTGCAGACTTTATTATGAGGTTACTTCTATACATCAGCACCTTTCAACCCACTTGATTTTGCCGACATTGTTCTAGAAAGTTTTAAGTAATCCTTGCAGAATTGATTCGAACATCCTTTCAACCGCTCCGTGTTTATTTTACGTGACACTGAAGTTTGTCATGCTGCCTACAGAGCACGGCGCGGTATAATTGCCAGGCTGGCAGTCTATGGCGACAACCATCCCGATAAAAGTTTGGAGACAATGCCTGTTTCTTCATGTGCATGGTTAAAAAACTGCAACGGTTATTTAAGCTGCATTATCTGTAAGATGAGCTGATACATTTGTTCATTGGGAGGAAAGATACTGTACCAATTCCTCCCTGCTTCAGTTTACACTTGTTGCAAGTAGATGATTAATAGAGGTGAATTAAGTGCTGATAAAGTAAGTGTAGCATTGGAAATTTGAATCACGAGTTCAAAAATCCCAATAAACCGCTAGGACTACGCTCTTACCGCTTGAGCTATCACAGCAAGGTATCTTATGCATATTAATAAAGGCCAGAGGTGTGTGCGTTTTTCCATAAGTACGCTGCACATTGATTTCAGTGTTGTCGCTCGTGCATGTAAAAAACTGCAGGTAGGTACAGCCTGATCATGAAAACCACCTCACTGCGCAACAACCTACAACCATCATAAAATCATGCATTCTGGAATTGCACTTAAACGCTTATACATACTGCTATTTATTAGCTATAATATCGTCAGAGAGTGCATTACACTAGGTTACAATGTACTATTATGCTAACCGTAAGCCCGGACTCTGCTGCCAGGGGCCGGAGGCACTTACCTGCCCTAAAGACCCGCCCGCCGACCGCACAATAGAGCATGTGCGGACAATAGCTATTAAGTGGTGACCGGTGTCTGGACTCTTCTGCCACAGCCACTCTCGACCATTCTACTTCCAGAACTTTTCCATTGTCTAAAGAACTATCTAAGGGACCTGCTCACACCCGGAAGGAGAAGTTGCTCCAGTCGTGCTTGGGTGAAGTGTTGGAAAACCATAGTCAACTTACTAATGAGCAAAGCGGCGAGTGAATATCAAACCGATCAATTTTTCAGTCGTAAACCGATGTTTTTTTGTACCCACTACTGTATTAATAAACGAAACAATGCAACTGCAGATATTAAAAAAGCAATAATGGTATTATAAAATTCCTCAGTCATATTATCAACAGTGATTCATTGGCTCAGAGCGCGAAATATTAATGGTAACTCTTAAGGGTAACATAACAATAAATAACCACCAATAACTAAATAATGAAATTACAATAGGCAAAATCCTTGATAAAATTTCCCACTACACAAGAAAAGCCATCATTAGGCCTTGTAGCAACGCAATGAAAATAGGCAACCAGGGGCACTATAAAACTAACATAATTATTTTACTCCAGTAAGTATGAAGCATATTTATATATTAAAAACCTATGATTCTAAAGAAGGAACAAAATAGGCAAATGCTCTACTGTGCAACAAGAATTGCCTTGCTACAAGTTCAGGTTGCCAGTTTGTAACGAACTATGTTCCAAATGTTGGGGGCGACCGTTGGTGAGCAAAGTATAAGCTTACTGACTCACCTGCTGCTACATTGTTGGAATGATGATTAAAGCTGATAATGAACCCCATTGCTTGACAGTGCACTGCTTGATCTTGTAGATGAAGTTTCCTGGCTTGCTTGAGCAATTAAGGTGTTAATCTCAGGGTGTGCGCAGATTTTATGAAAGATGACGCCGGATGCAAATGGTAAAACACGTTAATGGCATATTACTTTTCACACTGCGTTGCGATATGCCTATCACTCAATCTTCTCGAAGATACTTCACAATTCACTGAACATACACACACGCGCTAATTACTACTTTTAATTACTATTTTATTACTACATGCTTTATTTACTTTAATTTATGAATTAAACTTTTTCAATTAATTATGACTACCAATATAAAATAAATTTCCGCATCAATGATGAGCTGATATTATCGACCATAAACATTTGACTATCGATAGTCTTTAGACTTAAAGGTACCTCTTACGAGGATGTGGGTGTAAGGAATGGTTGATATAGCGTTATCTGAGAAAGATTACGGCGAAGCTTTTAGCAGATCAATATAGATAGATCTACTTACATCGTCGTAAGCTGTCATGTGATGAGGTCTCCCTTTACCCCTTCAGAGAGCAGAACACCCTGCGGACATTTTCTCGTCAGAGGCCTGCAGCATGTGATGAAGCGAATGTATATAATTCACGATTAAGAGCAAGTAGTGCGAGAAATAAGAGTTTAATGAGTAATTTCGAAAATAGCGACTAAAATAAATTACAATGGATGAAGGCGACTGTAAGATGTTAGAATTTTTACTTAAGAAAGTGAGTCTGGCCATATGATCTTTCTTGAAGGTATCTGCTGTTTAATGCGGCGGAGTGTTCCTCCCACGCTTTCGTCTGTCTCTGAGAGAGATGAATTAAAAACATGGAGCAGCAAAAGAACGACGAACAAGAAAATCCATTGTGACAGCAAGTGTAATTTAGAGAAGGATATTGCAAAGGATTCCAGCTTGGGTTATACGGCATTTCTCAATGTTTCTAAAGGCAATGAATCACTCACAGTGCTTATTTGTACAGTACTGCCGAAATATTAACAGTGAAGAATGGCAGTTAATTCTATTATCAGAAGAGCTTTCAACATCCAGTCTAAATATATACCAGAATTAAAGTTTTTATCTCCCTATGTGTTGCCTAGGATACCGAAAGTATTGCTCAAACCCAACATTTCAAAGAAGAAGAAAGGCATTTCACAGAACCTCTCCTCTCCGAACTGTTTGTTTTCTTTATGCTTGACCATGCCATAATGTAGCGCTTATACATCACTGCAAGGAAGACATTATATCCACCTCTTCATAATGACATTGCTAACCACCAATCAAAAAATCCACAGATAGCAATGAATACTTCGCCGTCTGCGCAATTCCCACGGAGCTGAAACCCAAAGTATGGATTCCTGTATATGAAATAAAGCTACTCTGTGTGTGTATATATATATACAGAATTGGAAAAATAACCTCACCGAAGTGCCTATGCTTAGATGACAACCAAACAGCCGTACATCTGTTACATCACTTCAAGTTGCAAGCGAGGAACAGACCAGCGCATATGATGAACACCAACGAAAAGTGCTTTTATCACTACGTAGAATCCGCTTTATGCATGAAAAATTTAACACATCAGATAATACTAATTTAATAAGCATGTGTATGGCATTAAATATCCTGCGATATACCCACAGGATGAAACGCAGGTTGTAAAAAGAACTAAACCGAAAAAAGAGATACTCTGTTAATTTAATAATTAGTGTCAATATTGTAACTAGCATTCTAATAAATTCGATTCGTCTTCTCGTTCTTAAACTTCTACTTATATGCCTATTTTCTACATAATTGTTTCACGTCCAATATAACCATACAAGCTGAAGGAGCAACTATCGATTCTCGTAGGCACAATCTAATAACAAGTACGTGATTAAAATATCGGACACCAGTGACTATAACATGCAGCGTAGAATATTAGAAGACATTGACTCATGGTTGAGCATAAAATATATGAAACTTGAGTATAATGGCAATTAAGATGCTTGTATCAGTATAATTGATGTCATTATGCTCTCGTTGCATGAAATACTATTTACTGTTTCGTGGTAAGATAACCGAGGGTTCAGTGGCACAGAATCATGTTGCATACCTTGTATATTACAAAGCAAACAAAGCTAAAGGATGTGGAAAGAATAAATGAAATATATAGCACTTTCTAGTCGCTATGTTCTCAGCATCATGTTGAATTTGGGAAGCTATGCGTTACGTCACAAGACGAATATTTCGGTTGGGAAACATGTCACAGCTAGTGTAAAACGTCGCGAGACTCCATATGCAGAAGAGAGGAAAAATGACGTAAAAATGGTGGGGAGCAGACTAAAAGTGTTATTAGAACTCGACATATACAATGTAGCGTGTTTATCACACTCACAGCAGGTGGAACACTGACCCCACTTCTCATATCTCAGTGAAAGCCCCGATATGACCAAAGTAGTTAAAGGGAGCTATACAAATAAAACAGTTTAAAAAGATCTGATGTGTGTATTTATGTGACCTTCTTTAGTTACTCGTGTGCTGTTCTTAACTATTCTTAAAAACACTTATTCCTCTATCTACCTCCTGCTAATCCAGACAAACTTTTTTAGAAATTATTGTATTGCTAATTTTCTTGTAGGTGCAAGGGGAATACAGTAGATTTTAAGCGATAGTCAAATGTTTTAAGTGCTAGCCGCTAAGTGATGACTTTGAAATTCCTTTCTCTTTGCATGGCCAAGAATGAATAGCTTCCCATTTGAGTGAGTGAGTGTGTTGGGTTTAAGGGCCCGTCGACAACTTGGTCATTGCTTCCCATTTGAGAAAAGTAAGAATTGGAAAATTCAGAAAAATGATAAGGGATATCCTCGAAATGGCTCACGCCACAAAAGACATGTGTTTGATATAAATTGTGTGTTTTGATATGATCTATATTTCTTGTTGAGTAAAATTTCCTCTATAATTTACTGAACAAGATGGTTCAGGCGGTAACACCTGTGGTCTGCATTCCAAATGTCGCGGGTTCGGTCCCCGTGACCGCGCATTCTGACACGAGTTTTTCTGTGGTTTACCCATGTCTCTTAGGTGCATTCCTTCATAACACAGTTTCAGGGGAGAGATGTTGACGGTGTCGGACAGCGTGGATGCTTGTGCATGGCAGCTACTGTTCTAAGCACTAGGTGGCGTTTGGGCTGCCGCTGTTCTCCTTGGGGGAACGCCTGAGCGACACCCATCGGACCCACGGGGCGCTAACTCCGACGGGGGGAGGGGGACGGTTGTGTGACATCGGACCCGCTCGGCGGGGCCTGACGCCGGGATGAGATCTCAGCACTTGTTAGCGACTTCCGCGCGTCCCTATGACCCGTCTAGCTGCGACCCTGTGGTTTCCTCACTTCATCCTTGCCTCCTGGGGGTGGTAGCCACAATAGATCTATGTAGGTTGCGGTGCACGAGTTGTCCCCCTCAGTGTTTACCCTATACACACTTTATACCCTAATCTATCGCTTACGATTTACCAATTATGCAAAAATCATGAGAACCTTCTTAGAAAATTCAATATATACATTTCATTTGTCATAAAAATACCTTAAACATATGGTATTTAATCAAAATATTTAGAATCAGTTCGAAAAACGTTCCATATAGCTTGGGGATATTTTCATGAAAATCGCCGCATCGCATCATTGGAAAATGTTGAACTGAGATACCAAGTTTGGTATTTAACCGAGTTTTCGTTTTTGAGTTTTTGAGTCAAAGGGAGACCGCGTCCGTGGACATTTCCCTTCAAATGTCTTTTTTTTTTCGCTCAGATAACCTCAAAACGTGTATTTTAGAGAAATGTATCCAATTTTTGGATGCAATGCAATACATCTTCTATGTACTATGTACGTGATAGAGAAAGTAAAGATTATAGTGCAATGATAGGATTAGAATAATGTGACAACGCTGTTGTTTTGTTAGTTATATCTGACATTTGTTACCTGCCTGATTCTATCGCTTCAAACTGAATGTGTGAGTGAATGAAGAGCGGCACATACATACGTGTTTTCCATACCATTGCAATTCTTGACTGCTGGAGTACCTCACTGCAATGCAGCGTTAGAATACGGTTTCCCAAGAGACAGCTGTGATTAATGTTTATTCTATAAACGTCACACTGAAGACGCCATAAATCTTACGGTGAGCACCTCGAGATTTGCTGAAAAATAGCTATTCGAAAATTGAATTAACTAGACCCTTGTGCATGAACTAGGAAAAAAGAGGTTCTGGATATCCTCTAGAATTCCAAATCAGCAACCAGTCGTGCAGTCCTTCAATTAAAAGAAGTCATGCGTTAAAGCGAACAGTTGGTTCAAATGTACTCAAACTGGAATACTGCAGCAATGTCGACGCAAGTAGACATTTGTGCCCTGAAAACTATGTAAAACTTGCACCAACTCTCGATGTGTTTGATCCGGAATGCAATTGTACAGAGTACAAATAGTAATAGACATCGAATTTCTAATGGTCCGTATGGGCATTTATACGGCGTCCTCTGATGTCGGTCTCCATCAGCTTAAAATAAAAGGATTGTTCACAAATCATAGCTCAATTTTATGTAATTAATTACATGTTTCCAGAGATGATTTATAAAAGATGCTTGACAGTTGAAAATGGGAAAATTTAAGGATACAAGTAGTTCGGAAACCGTTAGTACCACAGGTGAGGTTAATTTTACACAAATTGGGTAATCAACGAGTTGCAAGCTTTTAGTAAACTATGTATGGTTTAGAAAGTTATACAAAATTTAAGAGGTAGAACTGGAACTTAAAAATTCAATGCCACAACTGGGATTTGAACCACAGACCTTCCGCTTGCCGGGCGGACGCTCTAACCACTGAGCTATTGTGACAAACTGCCAGAATGGCATTAAATTCTCAAGCCAGTTCGTATTTCTCCTGGTAAACCACAAAGGCATTAGTACTTGCATTAGTAAGTCATCATTGGGGTAATTGTCTCTGATGTGAGACTGCCTTTGTGGTTTACCAGGAGAAATACGAACTGGCTTGAGAATTTAATGCCATTCTGGCAGTTTGTTACAATAGCTCAGTGGTTAGAGCGTCCGCCCGGCAAGCGGAAGATCTGTGGTTCAAATCCCAGTTGTGGCATTGAATTTTTAAGTTCCAGTTCTACCTCTTAAACTTTGCCCACACACGGCTTGTGTATTTAAAAACACCAACAGTAAGTTTGTTGGCATAAATAAATAATAATTATACAAAATTATTTGGCGGGGAAGGACACTTTATTGGCTGTTCCCAGAAAAGTTGGAAACTGCCACAGAATTTCCTATTTGTGTCCGTCACTGTATACTGACTGTTTCTTCGACTGAGGTGTAGAGTGAGGTATATCCGTAAGGTTCTCCAGAATGAGAAGTTTGGACATCCCTGGTGTAGATTTAGAGATAATTATCTTTTAACTAACATAACTGGTGCAAGGTTGCAGGAGCCTTCAATAAGCATGCAAATAGAGATAGACTAAAATAAGATCTGTAGCTTTCCTGGCGACGAACATATTCTAGACGTTCTCGGGCTTTAAGCCAGGTGTAGTGATGAAGAGCCATGGATGTTTCGGGAGTGTGCAAAACTTCTAATGACTTTTAATACAGTTCATTTCGAAGAAACTGTTCGCAAATATAATATGTAGAATTGTACACTCTTATACACATCCTCAGATATATACTAGTTGGTTTCATAAATATCTAATTACTACTTTAAATAAACTTGTGAACTGCTAAATGTATGTATGTAACTTTTTATTTCATAATTTTATTTCCAGCTTGGTTATAAACTAAAAATGAAGCTTTCTGTCATATATTTTGTTCATGAATAAATATGCGTCTAGCATGTGCATGCATTTCCAGCGTACTTTTCTAACGTTAACATTGATACAACTGTAAATTAAAAATAAGCAGGTTTATGTGAAACCAATAGTTGTCATAAAGTTATTCTTGTGCATCATTCCAAGGTTTATTTTCGTGGTTTATTAATCTTTTAATAACATTTCTGTACCCTATAAAGTCTCAAATTCTCATTTTACAAATATGTTTTAAACAAAAGCGTATTTATCTGTTAAAAACTATGGAAGGTCTAAAATTTGCATAATTTCATTTAACAATTTCAATTTTACCCCCTTCACTCCGTTTGGGACCCCCTGAGGCGCTGTCCCTTATGCTCTCTGGAGGACCATTACTTCACATAGGAGCAAAATAGTCAGTGTTTACGTTTAATGATACATTTAAATGGCCAAAATTCCAAACCTTTTGTTAATTCTGTATACCCTCATTACGCTATGCTTATTAATAATGGAGGTTCATAACGATGGTGTATATCAATAGATATCTATTATTCAGGCTGCAAGAGGTATAAGTGCAGATATTTTGATAAACGGCACCTTAATATGTATCCACTCCGGTGTGTTGTTTTCTAATAGTTTTCCCACAAACCAATCACATAATTTACTACCCGATGTGTTTTGCGCAGCTGGAACTGCGCCACGAAAAGAACAACGCCTGTGACATAGTCTGCACGTTTTGCTTCACATTTCAATGCACGACCACTGGCCTAGATAATGTGAGGTCATTGGTCTTGAAGAAAGAATTTGAACTCGGTTGCGATGTGGCATTGGTTACTGCCTTATAGCACTCGTTCCGCCCTCTCTGCGTCATGTTTTCTGTGGTACGCCTGCTTGAAGGTACCAATTAACCTGAAAACATACTACTATGGACTGGAGATTTAATGTAAGGTGAATTAGATCAGAATAGAATCGCATTGTATAAAACAAATCGAAGATCGAGTCTCAGGTCAACTTTAAACTTAGTTCATAATATATATTTATTTCGATATTTAATCGAATATTTTTATTGTGTAATAGCATGGTTTTCAATGATAAAATGTTTAACACAAATCTTGCTCTACTTAATAGGCGGGAAGAAGAACGTTATGCATTAGGATGTTGTGAAAATTTTAGTTTTGTATTAATAGATAAAACTAGTGCTACACCCCATGAAGGGCCTTGGCTTGCCGCCCAGCCGCTGCGTCCCCTACCTCTGCCCACTACAGGCATCATGGGTGGGGTGCAGTACTGGAGGGTGGGACGTGGTAATCGCCCGGAGCCCTCCCGGCCAGTTGTGTGGCCCTCGCGACCTGGGACCGTTATTTCTTGTATTAATAGATGTGTTATAATGATAAACATAATTGGTTAAGACTTTTTATTGTTTAATGACGCTGTCAATTGCCAGGATCACATTAGGATCGCCGGTGTGCCGGAATTTCGTCCTGCAGGAGTTCTTTTAGGTGGCTAAATTTACTGACATGGAGCTGTCATTTTAAGCACAGTTAAAAACCATCGGTCTGGGCTGGATTTGAACCTGCGACCTTGGGATCATTAGGCCAGCGACTAACCACCTGAACCGCCCAGACCGACACATAATTGGTTAATTATGTATTTCCCTTATTAAACGTTTTTATTTTTTCCAATTATTGAATCAAAACATATTTAAATCCGACATTTTCCTTAAATTTAAACAAAATTGCTAATTGATTTCACTTTTTCGGGTTTCTGCAAGTGGTTATTATATTTCAAGCTTAGGTGCATTTTAGCATTTGTGAAAATTGTTCTAGGTTAGCAGTAATGGGCATAATATAATTTGAAATAATGCTCCAGTTATCTGGATAACTTCAAAAATTGCATTGCTTACCATTTCATTATTTTACTCAACGCTTTTCTATTTATTTCTTCCTTCTGCAGTCCTACTGATCAAAGTTCGATAAAGTTAAATGCAGAAAATTCATTAGTCAGATTTGATCTTAGATCAAGATGGCATGAACTTGAAGATTTATACAACCAAAATTCTAAGTTTAGCCTGACTGAAGATCATCTTCAGGTGCCTGAACTCAAAAGTTTATGCAACCAGGTCCAAATAAGTAAAATTATAAATCCACAAATGAAGCAAACATTGGTGTAATATTGTTAATTAATCTTTAGTCAAATAACAGTACAAATATCTGAATACATACCCCTAAAATCTGTATAAAAACTAAATTAATTTGGTCGTCTTTTCTAATTGCGGTATCACCAATGGCAGTAACTAGATTCATGATTGTTTAAAACAAACAGCTGTGATAATGAACTCTTATCAAGCGGCCCACTTTTAAGGATCTTCCGCCATTTCCAGTTCGACTCGTTTTTGTTTAACATTGCGGTACAGAAGGGAACATCATTTGGTCCTCAGGCACAGCCTTTGTTTGCTGTGCATTTATCGGTTTTTCTTTTCCAATTTTCTCTAGTACAAGGTTCGTTTTTAATACACCCTTCTATATACCTCATATTCCAGCGTCGAGTTTTATTGCGTTTTCCTTATCTCTTTTTCCCGCTTCCTATTGCTTTTGAGCCTACAATCCGCTTTGTGCACTTTTTTGCTTTTAACATCTATTTTCTGAGTTGGTGCTTATGCAAGGGTAGAACACATTGTTATTATAACTTTAGTAAGAGAGATATTAACGTGCGCTGCATTCCAGAGTATATACCGTTCATTATTTTACCCTTACACTATGTTATGCCTTGGGCTTTAGTCCAATTATCCGCTTTTAGTTTTGTTAGTAAAACGAATTGCGTGGAAAGAGATTCCATCTAAACTTACTCTTCCTTCGTGGTCTAGAGTAGGCCTGGTATTTCACGGAATAGCTTGAGCATTTTTAAGTTTTTACTGCTAAATATATCGGGTGGAAGGGAAGTCATTGCATTAATTTAAACCAGTGATAGATCTCGATATTTGGAACACATTTTGTTTCTTACGGTTTTGTCTCTGGCCATTTCCTACGGAGATATTTTGGTTTCCTCGAAAACAAACTGGCAACACTGCAGATTGTGTGGGTGCCACTTTCCCTAGCTCAGTACATAAACTAATAACGTAACGGTGCTCCTTGAGAACACTAACATCCTGTCTTGTCCTTCTGTGCTTTCTGCGCGAGTGTAGGCCAATCACAAGTGTTAGCTCCTAAAACATTAAACGAAAGCGAAAGTATCCGACCTGTTTACATTCACAAACCAGTTCATTTCCCTGACCAACCTCAGCGCAACGTTGTCGACTTTCTTCACGTCTGTAAAAGCTGCTTGGAATGTTCCTCCACGTCTTTTACCTGATTATTTCGAAACTCTGTGTAACGTACCATAATTACTACAGAAGCTATGTCAGAAATAAGTTACTTTACGCTTCTTACAAGTAACAAACTGTTACATTCGTACATTCTTGTGGAATTACGCATCCAATTTGGAACAAAAACCTTTTATTTTTTCGAAGTCAGCTGATCAAAGAACAATAGACTTTTCTCTTTGTAACGCTTCTACAAAGCACATGTTAGAAGGGATATAATGACTTCCCTTCCATCCAGTATAGCTACCAGTGCAAGGCTGCGCTCAGAAAGCACCAGTTGCCTCGGCATGGTCCAGGGGTAACATGCTGGCGTCTGGTTCCCGAGGTCACAGATTCAAACCCAGGACGATGGATTTTTGCGAGCATAAAAGTCCTTACCATGCCTTCCTGGGAAGGTAAGCAAAGCAAGGGTCCCAGGTCGTAGATTTACGACACGTACAAGAACCTCAGGCATGATAGAGGCCTCTGAGCAAAATTAAGCGGTCCGCGAGATGAGCATTCGCTTTTATTACATATTTCCGTATAGGAACAAAAAGAATATGAGAGTACAGTAGGCTTAAACAATAGTGAAATTTCTTGAGAGCAGTCCGCTTTGGAATTCCATACTCTTTGCATGGCCAAAAGATAAAAAACGAATAATGACTTCCCATGTGAAGTATAAGCATCAGAAAATTCAAACAAATAAGGAATATTTTGGAATTGGTGTGCTCCAAAAAAAGAAAAAAGTGTATGATATAAATTTTCTTTTAACGGGATCCTACATTTTTATATAGTAACATTTTGTCTATCTCTTACGTTCTACAAGCTATGCAAAGGTCATACAGAATGAAGAGGAGTCTGAGGACATTTCCAAAAAATTCTAAACTCCATTTCATTCCAATTCCATTTGGCATAAAATATCCTAAACACAAGTTATCTTAATTAAAACCGCTATAGTCCTTTTTGATAAAGTAAATTTTGGAAAAATGTTTGACGTAAAACGTAGTCTGCGGTATTTATTTTATTTTAATATATCTTCATATCACATTCATGGAAAGTGCTGAACTTAAATACTAAATTGGGCATTTAACCGACCTTTCGTTATTATATTATGCTATTAACACACACCACACACTCCACACCCCACACCACCACACCCCACACCACCACACCACCATAACCACCACACCACCACAACCACCACGCGCGCGCAAATCTGTCTCAAAACTGACCTTTTTTTAGTTTCAGAGGGTTCCAAACCATGTATTTCCAGTGAAATACCGGTATCGAAGTTTTGAGTAGAATGCAATACTTCTTTTACGCACTGTACATAGCAGACAAACTAAACGTTGAAATTTATTTTCATGATGGACAATGCCCGAGTGTTTCATTTTAAATTGCATAAATGAAATATAAGACGGAAATGGATTCAAACTAAATTAAAATAGCTCTCGGGGTGATAAAAATTGAGATAATAAAGTAATTAAAAATCTATGATAAGAAGAGTTTTAAAAAGGATTTATTCGAATAAAAATATTTAACTTGAGGCTGATCGCTTTGTAGCTGGTTAATTGTATTTTCAGGTAAAAGACTTTTAACGCAAAATGATATTCACAAGCCGCAAGTTATGTGCTCAAGTTATACTTTATTACATTGATGTAGAGTTCTGGTATAAAATACGCCAATGTTTATGACACCTAAACACGTGAAATAAAAGCACGGTTTGCGCAAAGTAATAATTACCGTCTTCGTGTTGCTTGTATTGGTTTTTCCTTTCCTAATCGAACTCGCAGGGCAGTTGGATTTATGGTCTTTTTAGCAAGGTTTACTAGGAGAGAAACGCAGTATACTACGGGACTATGTTGCATTTCATATCAATGCACTATGCAGTAATGTATAATAGAATGTTGCTGCATCGCGAAAATCTATTGAGTGCCAGTTTTAAAACACTAATGTATTTATTTCAACATTTAATATGCGTGAATAATGGACAGCTAAGAAACTGGAACTGAAACATTATCATCAAATTATCACTTTTGGTTTCACCAAAATTTTGTCCAACTGCCTGGTATTAACTGGAATATATATTTATTTACAGATTCAAATCTAAACTTTTTAAATATATATATATATATATATATATATATATATATATATATATATATTTGAGAATTGTTCGTATTACTAAGTTTTGAAGCACTGCTTTACATAAAAAATCTAATTTGTGAACTCACGTGACATTCTCTACTTGCTCTTGTAGAAACTCTTCTTAAAAACACTTATTCTTTTGTCTACTGCATGTTACAAGAGATAAAGGTTTGCAAAGATTTCTTTTTTATGTATTTCCTTATATGTGCAATGAGAACAGTAATGGTTTTGATATTCTATTTTCTTTGCATGGGCAGAGCATCAAACGGTCTGAAAAAATACCACTTAAAGAAAATGACCTTAACTGCACTAAAATGATAGTTATTAACCCAAGCAATACCAACACTTATTACAGAGCTTACAAAACCAACGGGAGGGTACTTTATGACTGCAACTGGTTACAAAATGTCTGAGCAATTCTTAAAAGAAATTTATTTTTAAATGGGGCATTTTATCTATAAGGGTAATATTTAACATTTTTAAACCATTTTTTTACTTTTTTAACATGAATCACGTTATACTGGCGGGTTTAATTTATGGCCACCTTGACATTTCATTATTTCTCTAAAAGACCAACAATGAAAACCTTGAAATAATTATGTAATAATAGAAACAGTGGTTAACAAGAACTATTATACTGCATACCTTTAATAAAAAATTAAGACAATTTAAAAAATTACAGAAGGTGGACATAAAGTAGCCCCCCCCCCCTCCTGATAATTCCAGGGCTAATCCTAAGACATCACTTACACAACTATATTTAAGATTTTCCCATTCCTTATTTTTTTTAAATCCGTTTCATTTCTTTTTTGTTTCCTTTGTATTCCTTGACGATATTATTTATTTTATTTTCTTTTTGCTACTTCGTTCTTCTTTACCCACCCCTTATGTAGGACTTACACCCCTAGGACTTATCAGCCAGTGCGACAGAGTGAAGACCTGGAAGCGGGTGGTCAGCCAAGCACCAGGTATGACAGTAAGGAAGTGGATGATATGAAATGCAGGCAAAACTGATGATTGGAAGAGTGATAATCGAGCAATTGGTGGAATAAGTGGCGGGGGAAAACCGGAGAACCCGGAGAAAACCCGTTTCGTCCACCACGAAAACCACACGCGGGTCCCTGGGATGGAACCGGATCGCCTAGGTGGTAGGCGAACGCTCTAATCGCTCGGCCACGGCGCCGCCTACTTCATTCTTAAATGTTTACTTTGAACATGTAAAATGTATATTATCAATAGTATACTTTGTCATTTTGGCAGTCCTACATTTGAAGGAAGCTTAAATATGATGATTTTAGCTTCTTATAGGGAAACTAGAATATATAACTGAGGTGAATTTGCACCACATTCATTGAGCCTACTACAACTACCGATGCATTCGTTAGAAGTTTTATACAAATACATAATGATAATACAAATACATAATTTATAACCACACAGTCGGTTAGCATTTCTATATTTTAAACGATGTTCCTCACGCAGAATGGTATTCTACAGAAGTTTGTGTACATACCACTGTTTTTCTCAACATTTTCACTAACATTTATAGCTCATCACCGGATTTGTAGGTGGAATAAACCTTCATTTTAGGTTTCTTGTGTGCTTCAAATAGGGTTTTATTTTTGTACGTTTTGTTTTAGGTATTGCTTTTGGATCAGTACAGGCACCATTAATTTTCCATTTTTCTAGATTTGTGGGATTTATCTATGAAATTTTTCCGCAAGTTTCATTATCAAAGAAATCCATCAAAAACACGGAGAATATATTTTTACAGCTTTTTAGGTAATTTTTTGGAGCTGCTGCAGATACGCATACAGATTTTCTAGCGTAAATGATTTCCTACTATCACCTAGCTCATTCTTGTATGAAGAAAACGTCCTCTCAATGAAACATGACGTCATTGGAGCGTACGACATAGATGCTAATGTAGCCGGTTCTAGGGTAATTTTCCTGTGTACTTTTCTCCCTGTAATGTTGCATTTATGACTTTATATCTTCAAAAACGGCGACTGCATTCAATAATCTTCTGCAGAAAAAAAAAAAAACAAAAAAACAAAACAAAACAAATATGCAACTCTTAGTGATCCAGGTATTTATTTCCTGGATTAATCGCCAATGATATTCAGAACATCACTGAGGGGCAGGCTTGCAATTTCCATCCAAAGAATAGCTTGTGGTGTAAAATAACGTGACAAAATCAGTCTAAGTACTTTTTCTGCCACTTTATTTTTCTTCTGAAAGTTGGCACAAAATACAGTTCTCTTCTTCTGACCTTAACGGGCCCAAATGACCTACCTGTCGATGGAACCTTAAACTGCAACCACTCACCCACTCACTCACTCGCTCACCCACTCACTCGCTCACTCACTCACTCACTCACTCACTCACTCACTCACCTGATGTTAACACAGTCTTTAGTCTTTCGTGATATTACAACTCAACTGTTTCTTCTCGTAACCTTCGCTCACTCCTTTCGTTATCTGTCTTCACCTTCTCTTTATCTCATACACTAACTCCAACGATACAATCACTCGACGCTCGTTAAATCTTCTTCACTTCGACGCGACGGTGTCACACACACCAACATACGCACGTCTCACCAACACACGCACGCACAAACACACACACGCGCGCGTCTCACACTTATTGATACACTGATCGACTCATGTCTGTAAGTCTTAACTCTCGCTCTGCTGTTCCCTGGCCTCCTTATATAGCGGGGATGACGTAACACGGACCTTTCTCCTCTTGCACAAACACTCCGGCTCTGGAAAAAAACGCTTTTGTTTCTGCCGCTCTGATTGTTAGTCACGTACACAAACAGTCGTGCGAGGCAGCCTGACCTTGAGCGCCTTATTTTGCTCGTCAGGTATGTGGTGTAATGTAGCTTAGCCCCGATAGTTCTTAGTTTTGTGCCGCCCCAATATAACGATAGTAACACGCGCTAACTCCGCCATGCTGCTTATATTAACTAATGGTGGAAATAATTTTACGACGAGTTTCAAGGGAAAAATAGCACTCTTCATTTAAATGAGTTTACCTGCAATGAAATTCAAATTCTGCTTCAGGAAACATTAAACGAATACTGCTAATTAAATAGGGAGGGAAAATATAGATTAAAACCCGTGTCCTAAGTTAACACTATCACAGAGCGTGGTCGATAGCTTGTATGGTAGTGACGTCAGAGAAAGGTGATTTAATTCTGTGTGGGCAGAGGCAGTAGCGAATCGGAAATGCTGCCGTGTTACATATACGTAATTGTGAGATAGGATAATCAGCCGCTGTGTACCGGAATGAATGTACACTTTATGGGGAGCATAGAGAACAGGATAGTGTTAGAGCAAGTGCTACAACCGTTCACTGAGGACATAATTGTATATTTGGAGATGCAATTCTCCTCAGAGAATTGGTTTGATTATTTTCTCTATGATTAACAACTGCATTTCAAATTCTCTACAGAGAAATAGAATTGTTTTTTCTTCCCCAAGGTTAACTATGTTTTATTCTTTAAACTGCAGCGTTTAGAGCAATATAATGTCCCTTTTAGACACTTTTAACAGAGCCACTCGTACTTATAATTGCAGTGCCGGATTTTTTATTTAAAAATCTTGGGAAAATGAGATATAAATTGAGTCTAAATATTAAAAAAAATTGCACAAGTACAAAAAATAAATTACAATAAGTGTTGAAAAATTTGTATACATACGCAAATTAATTTATAACTGCTGTACGAGTAGAAGACCGCCTCCGTAGCGCAGTGGTAGCGCGCCTCCTCTGTTGCGGATAACCCGGGTTCGCTCCCCGTTACCGGCACAGGGAGGCTTGTTATGGGGTGCACTCAGCCTCGTTAGATCCACAAAGGGACAATTGAGGAACTACTTGATCAAGAAGTAGCGACCCCATGTCGTGATGGGTGCATAACCGGCCGGGAAGGCTCGGGACGCTGACCACCCTCCAGTTATGCACCCCACTCATGACGCCTGTAGTGGGCAGAGGTGGAGGACGCAGCGGCCGGGCGATAAACCTTAGCCCGCGAGGGTCTGCAGCGTTGGGGGGTTATTTTATTTATACAAGTACAAACATTTGATGTGGTGCACTCGGGCGAGTTTGTGCTCTTGCGGTAACCGTTCCTACAAATGTTTATTTCTGTATCTATCTGTTTCATGTTAATCGACATAACACTTGTAGAAGTTCATTAATCATTTTCTTGTAATGCGAGGGGAACGTAGGCATACACTAGGCTTAATGAATAGTAAAACCTTTTAAGAGCTCGTCACTATGTGATGGCATTTAAATTATATTTTCTTTGCATGACCAAGAAATAAAACATCTGGTGTTTGTAATCTCCTCTGCTCACCCATACACAAAATATTCTTTAAAAACTCTTATTTTTCTCTGTTCTTCATGTTAATAAGATAGACGTGCGTAAAAATGGTCTAATTATTACATACCTTATTACAAGTAGAACAGGAACATAAGAATATAGGAATATAGTAGACTTAAGCGATGGTCAAATCTTTTAAGAGCTGGTCGCTATGTGATGCCTTGGAAATTCCCTTCTCTTTGTATGGCCAGAACATAAAAAAAAGACAAACTAGTTCTCATTTGAGATGGAATTGAACTGGAAAATGCAATAAGGAATATGTCACAAATTTTACTTTTGATGAAATCGGTATCAAATTGTTGCGTACAATACAGTAATTTCCCTGCTGAGTAGAACAAGTAAAAAATCTGAAGTATTGAGTTTAGAAATTTCTCATTGTTACTCTTGCGATGGAAATGACATGCATATTAAGAGGGGGCTTCGTAATGATTACTGAAATGGCGGATTATTTGAACGACTTGGAAATGGATCTTCCAATTAATTAAACTGTTTCTAAACTAAACAATGTAATCGGCAATGTTAGTAATACCAATGTTACATCCGGATTACAAATAATAATTCCACAATCAACATCACACACACACACACACACACACACACACACACACACACACACACACACACACACACACACACAGTTGTCTCGTTCTTCACTTCACTTGATGACTTCGCCCCTCTCGACTCACTTATATAGGCGAGGATGACTTACCATGCATTTTTCTCGAAATCCACCTTTTCTCGACACTTCCTATAAACAAGCCGGCAGGCGAAAGTTTTTCGAACTGTCTGGAAACGCTTTGTTCTGCCGCGCTCAATGTCGTCTTGTTCTGATCGCTTCGTTGTCGTTGGCCACGTATTCACAAGCAGTGGTGTAAGGTGACTTAAAACTGAGCTTCTATAAGGCGCGCGATCGTCCAGTGGTGTGAGGTAGCTTGACGTTGAACCTCTTTGATCGCCGCTACCAGCCGGCGTCACAACATTACGGAATGTTATGATTGTGTAAGTGATCAGTCATAGCTGCTGCAATGAAAATCAAACAATAACGAAAGCCAATCAACAACAGACTAGAGCTCACCATTGGACATGTGTGAACATGTACACGACTAGTTTCACGAAAATTTCAGTTCGATACTTAATTTAATATTCAAAGATATTCAAGGATTGCATGATGATAATGTGGAGTTTTATTTTTTCATAGGATTGTTACTTGTAAAATAAAACTCCACTTTTAATACTTCTATCATTAATATTTAGTATGCTGGCCCAGGAAATTATAAAATGTGTGAACTTTACTATGAAGTTTGAAATGAAGGTATGATCTAGCCTTAATTAGTTCTCTTGAGTGACATGAACTAATTTGTTCTTCCTAAGCTCTGTTCTAGGCCAAACTACCCCTTCCAGATTTAAATTGCACTTTTATTTTAGCTGTCTAACTTTTCAAAAGTTTGAAATACATTTACTCGCAAGTCATTGAAGCTTATACAGGTTTCCTAACAATTAATTTTCTGTGACAGTTCATTTAGTTGTTAGAACTAGATTTTATTTTCTTTCAGGAAGATGTACTCATCCGAGATATCGCGATAATCCAATTATTAACAAACTCATTTATGTTATTCTTACTCTTGATTTCTCCAAGTGTCGACAAAGATCTTTAGGGACGTTGTGTAGTCTATCAAAATGATTTAAGTCCTGCAACATTCGGCTTCTTAAGGTTGATCAGAAATCTATAATAAATTATAAATATTCTGTCAAGGTATTAAGAGTCCGTAGCTTTTATAACAATCTCTCTTGAATTTCATATACTAAAATAAATTTTAAATCGTTCGTATGAAGTTGTTGATTAAGGATTCCAACATTTATTTAAACAAAAATATTTTTATGTTCGTTAGTATTTGCCAACGAGCGAGATGGCGCGCCTGTAGTGTGTACCACTCGCGTTCAAGAGATCCCGCGACCGATCAACCTGACCGAAGGTCTTTTCATGGTTTTCCTTGGTCAGTAGGCGAATACTGATTTGGATATCATTTTCATCACTATATTTAATTTCCTATTTCTTCACTGACATACCAAATACTGGGCTAATCACCCATCCTGGGTATACTACGATCTAAAATTTGCTTGCTCCTCGACAGCCTACTGACTCAAGGTACGGACTGGTGTGGATGTCCTTCGGAGTGTAACTCCCAGAAAGAGGACTTAACAAAGGCCCCCTCCCAAGAGCTATGGCGCATCTCTCCTCCCCTCCTACACACTTTCAAAAAATCATCATCTCCACAATGTTTGCTGAGCGCTCAATTTCAACCATTTAGTTCATTTTATATTTCGCTGGAAAGCTCATCAATAGCGTAATAAGAGCTTAAAGAAATAATTGGAAATAAATATCAATAAAAACGATAATACGTAAGGCAAAAATTACAAATAAAAACATTTTGTAGGTGGTATATTTTATTACATCGTATTTCAATACATTCTATTGTATTGGTCTAAAAACACCAATATTGTAAGTGTAATAACACTTCGTTTTAAACATTTATATATCTATATGGTTAGTATTCCTTAATTTACCATTTGACATACCACATTATGTAGTAGATACGTTATACATTTACATCAAATTACTTTTTCTTCATATTGCGCATTTGGATTAACAAACTTAAAATCTGATTTGTTGCACTCACAAGCCTTTCTCTACTCTTGTACTTACCAATCTTACAAATTCTCATTCCTATATCTTCTTTGTGTTAGTTATGATAAACATTTGTAAAACTTTTTACAGCTTATTTCCTTTTAGGTGCAAGGGGAATATTAGAATACAGTAGGTTTTGAGCGATAGTCTTTTAAAGCTTGGAGATTCCGTTCTCTTTGCACAGTTAACATATAAAAATTAATAACGATGTTCCATTTGCCAGAAGTATAAGTCCTCCAAAACTCACACAAATAACAAGGCACATTTCGGAAACGGTTCACTCTACAAAAAAAAAAAAAAAAAAAAAAAAAAAAAAAAAAAAAAAAAAAAATTAGACCTATTGCTTGTTTTAGCAAGATCTGCACTTTTTGCAAGTAGAGATTTGGTCTATCTCTAATGGTTTACCAGTTATACAAGTCATCCAGAGTAAATACGACTACAGGGGCTATAGCCAGAAAATTCAAGATATACATTTCATATGTCACAAGAATATCTCAAACATACAGCACCTCAATCAAAATCGTTAGAGCCATTTTTAAGAAAATCAACATTTTCCATGTAAAGGGTAACTTAGGGTGGAGCAATTTTCTTCAAAATCTTTGTGTCGCATCCTTGAAAGACATTAACCTTGAATACCTTGAATACGCACAGACACACAGACACACACAGACACACACAGACACACACAGACACACACAGACACACACAGACACACACAGACACACACAGACACACACAGACACACACAGACACACACAGACACACAGAGACACACAGACACAGACACAGACACACACACACACATACACGGACCTTTTTGTAAAAATGCTTTTCTTTTGGGTTGAGGAAACCTCAAAACATATTTCCGATGAAATCTGGACATCGAAATTTTGGGTGGAATAGCTACAATACTTCTTCTACTTTACTGTATGTGGTAGAGAAAATAAAAATACAAAGTGAGTTTAGAAATTACAATATTAAACTAAAATGTGTAATAAACGCGCGTGTATCATCTACTTAATTTATTTAAATATTTCTGTATACGCCTCCTTAGACGGCCCTGTTGTCATTGCTAATAAAGTCAAACTGACGGTGCCAAAAACCTTGACAATTCCTAATAACAGCTTATCAAGCCTCGCAACCGAAATGCCTCCGATTTGCCTTTGGTTGTGCCGTAGAAAACAAAAGAAGGGCTTAACGCGTATGGCTTTGATAATACCCACGCCACACCATTTCGTGTTCTATATAAAACTGTCATGAACACTACTTGGTCACCGTGCTGCAAAATATGTAGGTAAGCACTCGTCCGAAACTTACAGTACGAACTAGCTGCAGTTGAGACGGTTTCTTTGTAAGACCTCATAACAAAATATAGAGGCTTTGGAAACTGTCTTATGTTTTGGTGAAATAAGAAGCAACGCTTCATGCAAATGGAAAAGGAATGTAATGTATGTATCTGAAATCCAGAAAAGTGAATTCTAATTTACGCAGTGCATCTGTATTTCAGGGGCATTATAAATAATTACAAATTAGCAGGAGCTATCAGCAGATGGTGTGATAATTTCAGACACAGCACACTTGATATATAAGAAAGATGATAATAGTGAATGAAGGGTTGAAATAGTACAACTATTTAAACAAACAAGCAATTAAGAAATGTAACGAATAGTCTGCCAGCTAAATAAAACAAATTTAAACTTTTTACGATTTTCCTTGCCTTCAAGCAGACGAAGAACTTTTAAAAACCATCGTTTCTATTTTCAGTTTTGTGCTGCTTTCAATTTTATTCTTCTGTCGTTGGCGGAATTGAAAAGAGCTGAAGGTGAATTGATTGTCGCTATGTCCCTTATATCCTCATTCTGAACGATGGAAGTCTTGGATAACTTTGATTGCAGCTGTCATCTCGTTCTGGAGTTCCTCGAACTTTCAGGAACAAAACACGCGTGGGCGCTCAATCCAAAGGCCTCTGCAATACCTTTCCTCTCTTTGACATCAACAAGGAGTTAAAAAGTTGGTCTCATTTAGTGACAGGATAGCAGAAAAAGATCTATCAGTAAGGATCACGTGGCGTGATTATAGTTTGTGTAAAACGTCTTGACAGTCTCTACTCCTGAAGCAAAGGTTCGCAATAGCGCATAAGAAATGGGGGTGAGTGTCCCACCTGCTGTGAGTGTACAATGCGTTGTACATCTGACTACTTTCAAGTTCTAATAACATTTCTAGTGCTTTGCTCCCCACCACTCTCATCACATCTCATTTTTCCTTTCTCACGTATACGATAGGCATGGGCACCAGAGGAGCGGTAGCGTTTGAACTTGCCTTACTCCACGTTCTATTGCCGAGTGACGAAGGTTGTTTTGATACAAGTGCAATGGTGGCTTCGTTTCACCTGCGCGGCAGTAATAATTTCTACTTTGTTATTAACTGTTTTGTTTATATTAAACATACTTTGCATATAATAATTATATTACCTACTGTGGTTAGGCAAATTACATAATCGTCAAGTTTACCCTATCTTATACACATAATATTCTTACGCTGCCTTATGATTAACACACTAAGTTGTTTCTCTTTCACAATAAATAAAGCAGTCAAGTCCCATTGCTATTTAGCCTTGAAATATTTTAAAAGTATTTGATCAACAGAATAAACTGTTCTATTTTAAACACAATATTTGTCCAAACTTTAAAACGCGGAATACGATAGCTTATATTAAATAAACTAATAAGAAACTAAACCCCTTAAGAGTGGAATCATATCGTCCATTTTATATGCTTACAAATGGGAGTATTCAGAAAGTACCTTTTGAAATTGTAAATAAATACCTGTAAGATCACCAAAGTTTGATTTGTGCTTCTGATCAAAGTGGCGTTTGATATTGTGATACTTTACATTTGCAAATTGAAATCTGTATATTAAACAGTAAACCTTCCTGCTTTTGTAACAACAAATCCTGTCTACCACTCTTCATGAAACAGACGTCCCGACGAAGCCACAATCGCTACTGAATGAGGCGTATCGGAAGCTGAACCGCAGTGAAGGTGAGGGATGGCAGGTGGGGTGAGGCAAGAACACATTTCAGTGAGGTGGTCCTTTTTGAGCCGATTTTACCCATACGTTTTACACACGCTGTACAAGCATTTATTCTTACAGGAATTCTCAGCGATGTCATGACTTCAATTTGTTGTCGGAATTAGTTTGCAGACATGAGAGTCCTTTCTCCATTTTTGAAAGGGTTTGAATTAACTTTTTAATAACTCGGGTTTGGATGGATTCCAAGTTACTAAGGCAAAATAAATCCTTAAATAAATTATAAAACTAAGAGCTACTTTGCATTTGTGTTATGATAAGGAGAAACTTCGTTCAGGCAACCAAAGAGATTAGATTCAACGCTCTCCAAGTAAGAGTGCAGAGACCTATAACAAAAGTGTAGCGTAAATGTCTTGAATCGAAATAAAGCGTTAAGTCGGTGTCCCATGGTCGAAGTTTTACGACCAAACTTTTAGTATCCAATGGAATTGCACACTCAAGAAACGTCTGTCATACTATGATGCATTTTGGTGCAAAACAAATGACAGTTCACGCAGCAATCGTGAAAAATAAACATGTCGGACACAAATATTAATTTAGCGATTGCCATATTAAGTATGGGTTTGGGATAAACTTGCACCAGTTTCAGTAAGAAGAAAATATATATTAGGAGTAAAAGACGTTGGACACTGTTGTCATGGTTACAAAGAAGAGAAGAGGGCACAGGCCGAGATACATTGGGTCTATTACAAAACGAATTGAGGTTAGAGGACCCGGGAAACACTCGCAATTTCTACGAATTGAAGATTTATTTCTCAACCTTTTACATCGTGTTGAAGACAAAATTACACACCAGGACACAAATATTAGACAATCTATTACAGCGTGAAAGAAGCAAGGAACAATTGTAATGATTTTAATCTTAGTATGGATGGAAGAAGATTTGAACTCATTTCATAACATAAAACTTAAACACGCTGTATACTGGATTTCTTATTATTTATGTAATATAGCTACGTGATAAGCAACCTCAGTAATATATGTTAATTGTCACGAGAAATCGTTAATGTACCTTCCAGGAAAAGTTTAAACGTTTTATTAAAATACCCATTGCATTAAAAGTGCCACGAGCCGTACATAACAACAGCTGTTGCATGTGTAGAACGCCATGTTGTTACGTTACTGACGCTGATTGGCTATTTTCATGTTATTGGATGAAAAAGTTAGATGCAACTCAAACGGGTTGGGTAAAAGAATAGGATAGAAATTGCATGCAACTAAATTGTATCCAACTCTCGACGTCTCACGATGCACCTTTGTCGTACACAATGCTTTGGACCAAAAAGTTGGACTCTAACAGCAAACTGACTCATTTAGAGCTAAAAAGAAGTATGGTCTATTAAAATTTTAAAATATTTAGTCTCTGTTCAGAAATATTCGACTGCTACTTTCAGTTTGAGGCTCTTTATCTTAATTGCTCTTAATCATGTACCAATTTTAAGCAAATTTGAAATGTGCTGTCAAGTTTGTTCAAACCCTTGTAACTAGAATTTCAATACGTGCAGTAGCTAAGAATCGAATAATTGTCATCTAAATTAGGCCTAGTTTTCTACCAATTTAACCAAATTTGAAATATTTAAATAAATGTACTAGGAACTCTCTCCATATAGACTATTAGGTCATAAGTGCAGATATTTTGATAAATGATACCTTAATAGGTATCTATACACTTTGGTCCGTTAGTTCTGTATTCTCTTCGTTTAGCAGTTTTTCCGCAAACCATATCAGACTATCCATTTTGCTTAACTCCTCGATGCTTAAGCTACTGGCCTAGGTATTATGAGGTCATTGGCCCTCCAGAAAGCATTGAAACTTGTTCCAGGTACACCATTAGATTTTGCAATCCCTGTCCACTCTTGTGTCACGCCTATTTGGAGGTACTAACTAACCTGAAAACATACTACTCTAGGTAAAATTAATAAGATCGCAAATAAAGCAAATATTGATGTACCTTATACTGTTCATTATACTGGCCTTGATTCCATATGTGCACTTACACCCAGCACAGCCTGTATAACACCGCATACTTACCGTTTAGCGAGTTTTATCATGAGAACGGACGGACAAAGTGACATTTATAATTACAAGTAGCGTATGCGCCTAAAAATAAATATTCTTAATAAAAATGTTGGAATTACTTTAGGATTGAAATAAACGTAAGTAATAACTTGCATATATTTTGCTGCAAATGTCTTTATTCTGAACAACCGAGGAACAAAAGACTATTTGCTGATGAGATAAAATTGCTATATTTGGACATTGCAGGTAATGTGCAAATTTGGACATTGTTGAACTGTGCGAAGGGGCGTTTAGGACATGACTGTATCAAATTGAGGGTTCTAATGGAAGTGGATGTTAGGGTTTCCCCTGGGAGAACGTTGTTCCGCCCCAACAGCGCAATCCCATGTCGTGTTCAGCAAGAGGCGATGACATAGGTAGGGTCATAGCACGTGTAAGCCAATATGGACAGATCTAACGTGTTGCATTCACGTGATTCTTCTCCTTGCTCTACAAACTATTCTTAGAGAAGTTTATTCTTCTATGTACTTCTTGTTAAAAGATAAGAACTTCAATTACGCATTTACGTATTTTGTTATAGGTATGAAAAGAATACTATAGTTAAAGCGATAGTCACCTTCTTAAAAATACTGTCGGTTTGGGTGGCTCAGTTGGTTAGACGCTGGCTTACTGATCCCAAGGTCGCGGGTTCAAACCCGGCCCAGGCCGATGGTTTTTAAGTGTGCTTAAAAACAGCTCCATGTCAGTAGATTTACTGGCATGTAAAAGAACTCCTTCGGGACAAAATTCCGGCACACCGGCGACGCTGATGTGATCCTGGCAATTGACAGCGTCGTTAAACAACAAAATAATTCTTAAAAACACTTGTCTGTCTTTGACAACACGAACCCATTGTTGGATTACTGCTACTGTTATGCACATTAAACTGTTTGATATATACACATACATTGCATTTAATTTAGAAATACTTTTAACATTTTGTTTTCCTGAGATTTGGTTTTACGGTATTTTTTTAGCTAATAAATGTCCATTACATGCCTTTCGTCTTACCATTTCTCCTGCTTCCAAGTTTCTCTTTCATAATACATCAGTTTAAATACTTGGATCTGATTATTACTTTATTAAAATTACATTTCCGTTCCAATCCCTTAGCCTGATCCGTATTAACCTTCATGTTTAAATGCATATCAAGATAGTGAATATCATCCATTTGTGGGAAACCCAAAACAAAATCACAGTTTTAGAAAGCAATCAAGTAGGATATATTTAATTGTTTACAAAAATGTGCTTTTCTAAGCCATTTCCATTTTTATACGGTTAATGCAACGGTTTACCTTTACCTTTGAGGTTAGGCAGTTGATATCACTCAGCAGTTGGTAGTCATGATTGATGTTCTGACATGTTGCACAAAACGTGAGCAGAAATTATTTCAATTAGATATATTTTATGATGACATTACTTATATCGATTTTATTCCTGAAATATAGTCACAATAAATACTTCTCAAATTTTTTAAACTACAGTCCACTTCACGCAGCATAGTCAAACCTCTATGACAATTTAGCTTATGTGACGGGAACAAATGGACCATTGAGATGAAGGAAAATTGTTGCCAGATCATTCCCGGATATCGTAATGAAATTACGTACTAAATTCTCTCACCGCCACGCATTTGTCTTTTATTTATCTCAAATGAATCGACGTTTCGACGTTTGTCGACGTTTGTCTGTTGCAAGATTGTTCGAAAAGATGAAATAAATGATAATATAAACTTATTTTTATTATTGTTATTATTATTATTATTCTTGTTGTTATTTCTGTTGTTATTGTTATTACTGTTGTTATTGTTGTTTCTGTTGTTATTATTATTACGCAAGCTGACTTTTCGAAGAATCATACTTAACTTCTTATTTCATTCATTACATAGTTCTAATAAATGCCACACAAAGTTCTGAAGTTTTGAGATAAATTTTACTCTACAAACCTGCAAACTCACATCTTCTTGTGGTATTCTTACGATACAGCCTCTTCTTCATGCATAGAGTTGTTAAATAACTATCCAAGAGAAAGGAGATTAAAATTAAAGGTACTAATAAGATAATGGCATATAAAGGAGGGATATCTCTCGGATGGAGAATAACTTCTAACCGAAACACTTTCACGTTGGGAAAGTTAGTTTGAGTGAGGTATTAACTTGCACACATTGCAGCTTCCCGCGGTACCCTTTCGCTACTTACCTTTAGTATTGTACCAAAAAATTCAACATCGTGACTTCACCGGGAATTATAACAATGTAACTTTGGAGAAGGTGGAAGTCTTGCCACACTTTCTATTTTCACAAATAGACTTATCCAAAGTAAAATCATATCCCGAATGGGGTTTAATTTTATCATCTCTCATTAGGAATCATTTTCTGGAGAGTTTTTGGGAGGGGCGAAGAGCAAATAAGCTTCTTTATGACGCTCTGGTCCAAAATGACTATGAAATGGATTAAATTAACACTCGGATAAGACTTCCAAAGAACTTAGTTACCTGACAGTGATATCGAATAAACAAAGAACAAAGTAGATGAGTACAAACTAAAATTAAGAGGTGCACAAATTCCACAAGAAGTAAACTACATCCAATTTCTGATCTTCTATAAGGGCGTGCCTTAAGATATCCTGTGACTCCCTTTTGACTCTTAGTGCTAGTTAGGAGGAAGGAGGGGTATTGCTTAACTGATTTAAGAGCATGCCATTTCATGTTGAACTATTCGCTTTTTCTTGCTGTTTCTGAACTAAGTGCAACATTTAAATTGGGCACATTTTGCCTTTTGATTCTCTTGCCACGCTCTTTACCAACTTAAAATCATTTACGCCAACCGTTATTCGGCTTATGTCGTTTTAATAAAGGCTAACAGGTAGTATAATATCAGATATGCGGAATGATATTTTCTATCGGGCAATGGTATTATATTTGATTACATATGAATAGTTAGAGCAATAATTCTATTTTTGTAATAACAGTATTTATAGAATTTGTATAGCTTGAGAGCAAATATCCGTTTGTGGGGCTACAGTTATTACTAATGTATTATCCGCTATTCCTTATTTAGGTATTGAATTATACAATCAGTATGAAGAGGTTTTGCTGGTTTTTGCAATTTTCACTGTGCGAGTTACATGAAGATATACCAAACTCGTTGCACCATTTATCGTAATAATAGGAAATTGAGAGAACCGTAGTATAATTATTTTGGAAATAGATGAAATATATGAATAATTGTGACTGGCACGCATCAGTTTTTACTTACTCTGCTACGTATAGTAGGTAGAGGAAGTATTGTATTCCACCCAAAAATTCGATGTCGAGATTTCACCAGAAATATATTTTGAGGCCCCCTGAATAATTAAAAAAAAAAGCATTTTTAGAAAAAGGTGCGTGCGTGTCAGTCTGTGTGTTTGTCAGTCTGTGGACAGCATTACTCACAACGAAAAGTTAAAAACCAAAGTTGGTATTTAAGTTTAGTGTCTTTCAAGGATGCAACACGAAGATTTTAAAGAAAATTGCTCCACCGTAAACTACCCCATATATGGAAAAAATTTTGATCTTTTTTGAAAATGGCTAACGATTTTAATTAAAATGACCTATGTTTCAGATATTTTTATGACAAATGTATATCTTTAATTTTCTGGCTATAGCCTATGTAGTCCTGTTTACTCTGGATGACTTTTGAATAGCTTGTAAATTGTAAGAGATAGACCAAATCTTGTTATACAAAAAATATAGATCTTGCTAAAAAACACAATCTATGTCCAAATGTTTTTGTACAGTGAACCATTTCGGAGATATTCCTTGTTATTTGTGTCAAGCTTCCTTTTTCAAGTGCAACATCGTTGTTCTTTTTTTTATGTTAACCGTGCAAAGAGAACGGAAATCTCAAAGCCTTAAAAGATTTGACTACCGCTCAAAGCCTACTGTATTCTTATATTCCCCTTACACCTACAAGGAAATAAGCAATAAGATAATTTCTGCAAATGTTTATCTCAACTAATACGAAGAAGATATAGGAATAGGAATGGTAGCACAAGAGCAGAGAAAGTCGAGACATCAGATTTTTCACTTCTATATCTTGTCAGATCAACAATACTAATGTCCGCGGTGGTTAGGCAACGTAAGCTGTACGTTAGAAGCATTCAAAGTTCCTCTAGGCAACAGCATAAAGGAGGAAGGAGATAAAGATGGTATAGCAGGCAGAAAAATACGGATAATAAGGGACCAAGATTGAGGTCCCACGCCTGGCAATATGTGGAGAAGAAAAACTAGTTTAAAAAGCAATATAGGGTAACATGCTTGTATTAGTGCGCTGACTGGTGAATCCCCGTGCACCCCGCTCGTGTTTCAACAAGATAAATGAAATATGGTGTTTAGAGCAACAATGACATAAGTGACATATTCTAATACATTACCATGTAAGCTTTTGTGGTTGTTGAACAGCAATAGAAAGTAATGAATGTGCATACAACTCGGATATCCCATCACTTGATCAGTGGATCCAGAAATTTAAATACGAGAGAAATTCATAGAGTAAGGTCTGATGTTTTATACACATGAAACCGTCATAGAAACCAAAATGCTTGTTTTATTTAGTTCCGTGCACCTTTGTCTATTTTTCTACACAGTTGCCATGTTTAAGGCTGTATCAGCTGTTGTATGCCGACGTGATAGAAGTTTGCCACCTGTGAGGATAACCAGTGGAAATTGTTCGTCACCGATCTTCAAGGATCTTTACATCCTCGGTATTAACCAAATCATCTGTAATCATTGAGGGTGGTTCATTATGTATGTACATTGTGACGCCCAACCTGAGAGCTCTGATCCACTTACACACTTTCCTGTCGTTCATTGCATTGGGGCATATACTTCACTGATCCGTGGATGAATGTCTGTTGCTGAAACGTTCCTAGCTATCAAAATCCGAATCACACTCGGCGGGTCCATAGATTGTTTTAAACACTTGAACCGACACTGTGAATAGCACACCGAAACACTACCAATGCAAATGACTGTTTTACGCCCAAGGCATGCTGGGAGTCGGTGCAATGCGCGTCTCAATGTTCGTGCGAAATCCAATGATTTACGGCGATTTAGACCTTACTTCACGAATTGTGCTCCTATTGTTTCCTGCTTTTTTCTCCTTCCATTAGGGAAATTATTTCTGAACGTGTGACAAATTATTAGTCTATCTGCACTGCCAATGGCAAAACAACGAAGCAAAAATTAGTACATACTTTTAATGATTTCCTGCCATTATCATATTAATGCCGCCGGTGTACGGAAAATTCATTCCGCAAGAGTTCTTTTACATGCATGTCAGTGTTTGTTAACATGGGGCTGTCGCACTTTAAGCACACTTAAAAACGATCGGTATGAGTGGGGTTTGAATTCAGGACTTTGGAATCAATGGGCTAGCGTCTCGACTGCCGTAGACAGTTATGCTCTATGAGTAGAGGTATCTTAATAATGTAATTTAGTATAAAATAGTTAATGTGGTTAATTTTGTTTGCAGAGTACATTATTACCTTTTTTAAATAAACTATAAACTTTTAAAATAATGGCTGAGAAAGTTATCAGTCAAGCTATCCTAATTACGTTACCAATAAATACCCAAAACAGTAAATATATAAATGACGCAGCTACTAGGAAATAAAAATGATTTTTATTTTATAATATATACCTACCTACAATATTATAAATTGATTATAGATTGCCGCACTCTCGCAAAAACTCGAAAATTACTGGACTGATTTGAATGATTTCTTTTTTGGTTTGTTCGCCTCAATACTGGGATGGTTTGGGAAAAAACAGCATTAGGAAAACCCCAAAGGAACAGTCGAAATCGGAATTTTGTATGGGTATTGTCACTTCGGATTAGTTTCACTTTATGGCGCTTGTGGTGCAGCTACCGTTTGACAGCTGCATGTATTACATTTAAAATAGTTTTTTCTTGAAAAAAAGGCAGTGGATTTTAAGAATAGATTTGGCTAAATCAAATTTAATTACATTTTGCGAACATTTGCTTTGATCAGCCATTCTATTAAGATAAATTGACTTTGCAAGCTTACTATACATAACCACAAAATCTGTTTTAGCGAAACTCGAGGAATTACCCTGAAGATTTCAATACTGTACACTTCAACAAATTTGAGTGACTGTGAGAATAATACCGTGCAATGTGACTGGCTGTGAAAAAGGCGACGGTTATCAAGGGAAAGTACAAAGAAGAAATATTTTGATTCCGCGCATCTCGATGATTCAAACGGACTTTCCATTCGATTTCAAACAGTTGCAATTCTCTGTGCGTTTGGACTTCGCGATGACCACCAACAAATCAAAAGATCAGTCGTTGGAAGTTTGCGGAATTAACCTGGAGTTTCCATGCTTCGTGCATGGACAACTGTAGTCGTGTGTTGGAAAGACATCGTCTTTGTTTATTTACGCACAGGAAAAGAAAACAAAAAACGTGGTGTACCAGAAATATTTGCATTGAATGCTAACTGCATTTACCTTTCATGTAACTAAGACATTACATTAATTTGAATTGCAAATCAGGATCATTTAATGACCAAACAACTTTCAAATCATGCACGATGCGTCTAATATGAACTTAATATTGGAGTTGGATGGTTGATTAGGATTGATAATCACTTATGAAGAGTTGCAATCAAATCAATGTTATGTGGTACAGAGTTCATAAGTATAAAGTGAGTTTTCTATTTACGTTATGTTACTCATGATAAGCAACGTGCAGTTGCTCTTATCACGATAAGGTAAAAAGAATACAAGTCCCTGAATTATAAATTTTGTTTTCTAACGAGCCTTGCGAGAAACAGTGTAATGTAACATGCTTTTATTTTGCGTGACAAAATTACATAAACGCTTTCGTGCAATTGTAGTATTACAATAGGGTTGCTGTGATACTATAAATGGTGCATATTTAGCTTAGTTATGATGCTAAAAACATTACCGTGCAAGTAACACTGCACGACGCCATTGACGTCTTCAAAATAGAATAATCTGATGTGTTGCACTCACATGACTTTCTCTACTATTGTACTAGCTATACTTACAGACTCTTACTGCTTTGTGTTCATGTTAGTCGAAATACAAATTTGCAGAAATTACCTTACTGCTGATTATCCTGTAGGTGCAAGGGAAATATGGGAATACAGTAGGCTTTGAGCGATAGTCAAATCTTTTAAAGCTTTGAAATTCTGTTCCCTTTGCACGGCTAACATATAAAAGAATGAATAACATGTTTCATGGGACGAAACTAAGTATTCTACAACTAGTACAAATAACAAGGAATACCTCCGAAATGGTTTACTCTGAAAAATATGCATTTAGACATGACTTGTGTGTTTTGAGGAGGTCTACATTTTTGCGCAGTAAAATTTTATCTATCTCTTACGGCTTACTAGCTATACAAAAGTCATCAGAGTAAACAGAAATACATAGGCTATAGCCAGAAAATTCAAAATATACATTTAATTTTCCATAAAAATATCTTAAACATGTGGCATTTTAACCAGAATCATTAGACATTTTTGAGAAACTATAAATTTTTGAAAAATGTGTCACGTAAAGCGTAGTTTAGGGTGGAGGAATTTTCTTCAAAATCTGCGTGTTTTAATCGACTTTTCGTTTTTGAGTTCATAGGCACACACTCGGACCTTCTAAAACTAGTCATTTTGAATTCAGGGCCTCAAACATGTGTTTCCGATGAAATCTCATCAGCATATTGGGTCAAATATCAATACTTCCCCTACTTGCAATACGTACTAGAGAAACTAAGAAGAAGTTATGTTTGCTCTCACAAGCATAGCATTTAAAAAAATACACAAAAGTAACAACAATGTATTAAGAAGTCCTAATAGGAAATATTATTCCAGAGTTTATGAACTCCTGTAACTAAGGGGCCGTTCAGCGTGACCGGTTTTTGTGAGGTTGCCTTACCTTGTACTATGTACTGTATATGTTGAAGGAGAGAGCGAGTCCAGATGAAAACAACAGGCGCGTGCCTGCAATACTCATAAGGATGGTATAAAAAGAATGTTGTACATAACAAGTTAATCTTTTTATTTCATTATATAACACTACCTTTCACGTATATGTAAATGAACATCACATAGTCTGCTCATTGCAGTGGATAATAATGTACTATGGTTCACAAAAGTAAATACCCACCTTCAGCTAAACCTGCGCGAAGGGTCACCTAAACCTCAGGCGTGCTTGCATAGATGGTATGAGAATTAAATTAGTCATGTGCTTCCCTTGCTGTCCAAAGAACGTGGCAGCCATGTCTGCTCTTAGCTCACTCACCTCACAGTTTTAAAAAGCAATATTTCAGCAATTCTTCTACATAGATGGGCAAACATTGCAAATTTAACTTCATTGCACCTGCAGAAAATGTGTTCTCATGGTGTTTCATTAAATTGTGGACTAGAACTAAAATGATTCCTGTCTTGGGCACTACCCTTAGAGACGTGAGTTTAATCAGCGAAAGTGAGTTCGTGTGTTGCCCATAGCGCAACTGCCTAAGGCGTGTTCGCTCAAATCTACAGTGATGGGCTAAAGTGAGTTCGAATCCTACTCAACATTATTTTTTATTTCCATTTTCCTTATTTCTTTCTTAACGGAAACATCATTATTTATATAACCCGTGTCAAATAACCGCTGAGGCCTCTTTATCAGGCTTTGAGGTACTTTTACGTGCCATAAAGGTACTATACGCTACCACTGATTTTAATTCCCTTCCGAAGGGAACCATTATCCCCGCGGAAGAAAGAAATCCATCGCCCTACATTAGATTTGAATCCGCGACCTCATAAACCAGAGACTGAAATGTCACTGTGTGTGTTTCCATATTGCAGCCTCTCTGCACATGAAGTCAGTTAAATACCAAATTTGGTATTTAAGTTCAGTTACTTTCCATTTTCCATGCGACATGAATATTTTCAACAAACTTCCCGCCCTAAATTACACTTTACATGGAAAAAATTTGCAGAATTTATTTTCTCAAAATGGCTAACAATTTTAATTTGTAAGGTACAATATGTCTAAGGCATTTTTAATGCAAAACGTGTATCTTGCATTATTTGGGAATAGCCTTTGAAGTTCTTTTCATTCTGAGTTACTTTTGTCTAATTAGTAAACCACAAGAGAGTCAAAAGTCTTGCTTCACAAAAGATGTAAATTTAGTTAAAGCACCACACGATTTGTGGCAATTTTTTTGTGGCGTTAACCATTTCCCAGATATTCTTTATTTTGGGTTTTAATTTTTGTGTTAGTGATAGATTAGACTATTGCTTAAGCTTACTTTAAATAACTTTATTCAACTAGAATCATAGTGAAAAGTGTATAAAATAAATGGTAACATGCATGAAGGACCTTCTGAAAATTAACAATTCACAGTCGCAAAACGAACTTTAACAGTATGTATATTTACCAAATTATTATACTCCTAATTATTTCTCACAGATATATGGAAAGTGCAATGTTCTATTTGTGGAGTTTGGCTATTGAAGGATGTTACATCAAACTAGGCTATGGCTGTTAATGAGACGGAGCGCTTGGATTTAGTTTACTGCGTTTCCAATTTCCAGGACATAACTTAGTGGCAAACTCTCTCGAGAAAAGGAGTCATGAATAACAAACTTCTCCACTCTCGGGACCTGAAAAATGATTCACCATTCATTGCGACCTACTTCGGTCTTTTTGCCAGACATGATTACTCGGCTTTAAGGAAAAGGGCAGCTTTTGACCAAGTAAGAGGAGAAGGATACGGAGCTGCTAGTGAAAGGATGGCACGTGTTGTGAAGGAAAGGCAGTTCACTAAGAACCATAGCAATAGTGCTTTTGAACTAAAATAATTAGTCTTTCATTGCCCAGATATTGAACATAGAAAAGTATAAATGCGTCGGCAATAATGAAACGAAACTTTTAATTTTCGTACTACAATCAATGGCTTGTTTACACATTTGTACACTCCATCTCGTTAATGTCATTAAAACACAAGCACTGTCACTCCCAAAATTGAATGGATGCACGTCTGTTTAGATAATTAGCTGTTTCCCACTCCACTCCTTCAGTTGGGGGCGAGTCAGTATCCAGTGACGGACACACACAGTCCAATTTCATGGCAGTTTCTAAGTTATACCTTGAATTTTCTGAGAATGTCCTCAGAAGACCTCTTCATTCTGGATGAGTTTTGCATAAATAGTGAACAGTACGAGATAGACAAAAGCTTACTATATAAATAAATGTGGATCTCGTTAAAACATACAATTTATGTCAAATGCCTTTTTTTCGTTAGAGTAACCCGTTTTCAATACATTCTTTATTTGTTTGAATCTGCCAATACTAAACTAAATGCATATTGGGACAAGCATATACTACATTTTGGGTTAAATTGACTGTTCACCTTTCGCGTTTCTAAATAGCGCATTGAAACGAGCGTGTGTTTCATAAATAATTAATCCGTCTGAATACGTAAAGGTGACTCGAATCACCTAGTGTACTGATACCTTTGCTGCGTTGTAATATTCATAAATAATCTTGATTAAATTAAACATTGTTATTATCACTTTAATTTTGCAACTCTTTTTATTGGCACTTAATATATTGTATTGTTATTGATATACTACTGGTTTAAACTGTTTAAACGTGGCAGAAGTACATGTGATGGATTATACACAATTAATCTAACACAAAAGGAAATGATGTATCACAGTTTAGCATGTAAGTTTTATAGTGTCACAATTTTGATTCTTTGATGCAGCGCATAGATGTTATTTGACTCTGAAAGTAACCTTTTTATTTAAGAGTTCTAATCTTCGAACAGGATTCTTCTTGCGAAGCAAGTGCTCAAATTGATTACAGTATTGGTTAATGCAAATCTAGGTATGCTGTTGAATGGAACAGCTGACCATCGTAATATGCAGGCGAAGGCGTTCTGCATGTTTTAGATGTACTGCATAAACGCTTGCTTTAAATAGCTCCAGAGAAAAAGAAGTAAACTGGTACTAAATCAGTGATCTCCCTGACCAGGAGGCTAGTCCGTGCTTTCCTATTCAATGATCAGGATGTTCCCCACGTTAGACGATTGTAGATGCCACTCGAAGAAAAACGGCCCATCATTGTGGTCACTCAAGATGCCACATAAAGATATTCACTCCCCGCTGTTCTTGCAATGCTGACTCCCTTATGCAGTGAGGATAGGATAGATAAGGTTAGGAGGAGAGACTTAGCCCCTCGACCTGTAGATCTTTTGTGCCTATGCCCTGATGGGAGGGAGACGTCAGCAGCAGGCAGGGTCCCTGACAACTACAGAGTTGAACTCCCCGACGGCAGCCTGTATGCCGGCTCCTCTTCTCCCCTGCTGACTTTCTGTCCCCTGGGGGCGCCAAGGCGATCCGGAGGACGAGGATTTACAGACAGGAAGCATCTGCCGTGCACATCGAAACTTCCGCCGACACTTAGAACCCTGAAATAACCAAACAGAGTGTATTGAAACGAAGTGAGGAATAGAAAATTTGGGGGATATAATTTTATTATCCTTCTCAGCATTCGCCTAGAGATCCGGGGAAATCCCCAAAAACCCATAGGTCAGGAAACTCAGTTACGGGAATCGAACCCACGACCTCACGAATACAAGCTGCACACGTTATCGCGGTTATTAACGTTTCAGTATCACATATTGTAGCGATTTATACTCCTCTTTAACATGTCTAAGTAATCAGAATATAAAGGGGACTTGAAATACCCCTTCTTGCCAATGTTAGTTTGACCATTATCTCAATAACCATTTAAGATAATGAACTAAAATTTTCAAGGTGTATTCAACAATATCTTGACAGTTGATTGATAAGAAATAAGACACCTCTATTCATTAGAAGGAAATGTGAGAATTTTTTAATGAAACTCTTAAAATTTAATTGAAAAATGGTTTTTAAATTTTAAGAAAATAACTAATCCATATACTTAAAAAGTTTTCGTTAAAATAAGCCTGTTTAGGTACAAATGTGTGATAAAAATTTCAACCCTTAGTGTCAATTAGTTTTTGAGATAACGGGGCATTTATATAGAAAATTTTACTTCCTCAGGAATTGCTTACAAACATAAAATTTAAAAAAAGATCACCAATCCATCTCTATTGTCTTTATTCCCCAGAATGTTTGTTTCCACCACAAAGATTGCAACTCACTCTCAAACAATGCTTGAGTAAGTAATTTTAAATTCACTATTATGTTTGTCATCAGAATCATTATTTACAGTATCGTAAACATGTTTGCCTATTTGTAACTTCCTTTGTCAAGCTCTTGATAAGTGCAGTGTAGCCATTCTTGTTGGAGCGAAAGAAGTAGACGCGAACCGGATAAAAAGGAGAAAAAAAGTAGAATTTTGAATGCATTGCAACAGGAACGAACCATGGCCCTCCTTCATCCGTATATATGAGAACGCGAAACTTCTGAGTAATATTATTTATTTAGAGCTTATTTATCACAGTTTAAGTGTTGAACAAAGACTTTTTTTCGTCTTTCACCCCCGCCCCCCTATCCAGCATAGATTGCCACCTGCCTCTCGTCTTAGATCACTCGCTGCATTGGAACGAGCATTATGATGCTTAAATTTCGACACTAAAACGTAAATATAGGCCTAAAAACGTAAAATAATTTGTTCTTAAACACTCGCCAATGAATGTTCATGGTATCAAGCACACCAAAGTAGGCTCCTCTAGTCCTGTTTTACCTACAGAAGCAATGTTAGTGTCTATGCCACATTACTTGCAATATGCAAACGAATCTCCTTTTTTACTTTTCAATAACCACCCCCTTAAACTGCTGCATTTTTCCCAGTCAGATTTGTAAGTTTATGAGTACTTAAAATTTTTTCTTGGTCCCTTACTCATGAACTTCACATAAATTTAGCACAACGAAAACTACTACTGTGTGCACTGTGAAACGCGAAAGACGCATGTCTACGGTATAGTTTATAATAAACTGAGATGGGGTGAGAAGCTACTGAAGGGTTGAAGTTCACAGTAGGGATAGCGAATTATTTGGAAATCATAGGACTGATAAGCTGATGGGCAGCCCCTTTCGTTTCTTAAGGCATAGAGCATTACGCAGTAGTTTAATCTTACCTTGTTTCTCATAAGAGGCTGAGGGAAAGGGACACCACCATAATAATGAACATAACTGCACTATTTATCAATTAGAAAATTATAAATTGCCTTTTAAAAAGGATAAAATTAAGTCGATTTTCCTGTATTTTTAGAAAAGCAGATTTTGCATTTTTGTAATCAACCGAAAGTAGAAAAGTAGATGTGCAAAAAATGAGATCTCCTTCCAAAAAAGCAGATCTGGCAACTGGATAAGTGATGTTTAGGTTCCGAAATGCTTTCATTTACTGCACCTGCTGACATAACCTCATCTGAAATAGCATTTTTACTATCCTTATGGGTATATATGTTACCTGTAAACTTTATCCTCTTGGAAATACGTTTTGGTTTCGTTATATTTCCAAATCACACAATAAAACACTGAAATGCGTATCTAACACAAAAATGTAACCTAACTCTCCAAACACAACTTCGCATTACTTCGAAACTCTCACATGGAGGGAATATGAGCGGGATGTCAATAGCTAAAGTAAAACTTTGTAATCAAATATTTTAAAAAATCTCTTCTGTAACACTAATATTTACATAGTTATTGATAATGAGTGTGCAAAAATGTGCTAAAAAGCTACTATTATTTTCAACAGTATTTTTAAACATTTATAATTAGCGTACCTGTATGAAAATTAACAGGAGATTCGAAATATTAATATGCAATAAAACATGAAAATGGAAAATATTACGAAAATCATTTAGACTCTCCTTATGAAAACTTTTATTTAGGTTATTATACCTATACTGTTACAAAATGTAGATAACCCAGGACTATTTAAATAATAATCCCATTTAAAAATTGGAGACAAGTACATTATGATATCGAATTCCGAGCTTCAATCACAAAAAAAAAAAAAAAAAACAACAACAACAACCGGACTCATTGTTACTAGTAGTTAGCGCGCAGCATACATTCAGAATTCCCCTCAGCTACTATCATGCCAATGTCATCTCAAGAATTTTCTCCATAGTATAGTCTTTTAAGACAACTTTAGTCCTTTGTTGGACGTTTCAACACGATTGTTTAAGTTGCATAAGCTACAGTGCGTTCATAGACCGCCCCGCGGCGGCACAAGGCAGGGCGAGGACCGGCGCGCCCTCCGCCAGAGTTACACGCTGCAGGTCATGGGTATGGAACACTACTGTGCTTAAAATGAAATGAAAAAAGGTAATTCGGGCATGTTTTATAACATGCCCAGGCTGTTTAGGGACAGTCCCTCTTCAGCCTCGTCTTGGTATTATTGTTTGTCGTGTGGGAGATCTTCCTGGCGTGTGTGTGTATTGTTTTGATTGTAGTGATGTGGCTTATGTATTTGTTTATGTTTGTTTGTGTATGTGTTGTCGTCCCCAGCTGCATGAAGGTGGCTTCTGCCCTCTGTAAGTTTTTTGTATGTTGTTGCTGCCCCGGCTCATATGTAATTTTTTATATTAGTTGTGTTGTTTTGTGTGTTTGGTTATGAAAGTGTGTGTGTTTGTGTTTGTGTGTGTTTGTGTTTGTGTGTGTTTGTGTTTGTGTGTGTTTATGTTTACTGTGTGTTTTTGTTTACTGTGTGTTTGTGTTTTTTACTATAGTTTGTTGTGTGATTGTAATGTTTTATCTGTCGTCTATAAAGATGGCAAGTTGGTTGCCAACTCTGGTTGTGTTGACAGCTTTTTTCAAGGTCTTTTGTGCTGTTTGTGTTAAGTTGTGTAGGAATCTGGGTCTTTGTGCTGGTGGAGTTATGTCGTAAATTGGTGGAATGAGTGTGCTTAGGATTTGTGTTATTGTGGTGTTCGTGATTTGTCGGATGTACTTTGTAATGTTTTCTTGAATGTGTGTGATTTGTTCTTGTAGTGATTTTATTTGTTGTTCTGTATGTCCTATTACGTGTTTAAATGTTCCAATGGTGTCATTTGGCGTCATGTCTTTTTTTGTCCTTGGGATTTTTGGGAACTACTGTGCTTTACAAACGGGAAGGAGTTTGTCCTTGAGCACCTCTAGACCGGCAACCAATCGGATTCCTGCTGTGTTGTCATATTGCTTTCCCCTTACGTGGGTCTCACCGCGCGCCAAGAGAATGGTAGGACATTGTGCGAGAGAGAGGGAAATATGAAAAGAGTGGGGCTAATGAGCTTGCAACGCTGTGCATGTAAACATATCTCACTGGCTGCAGATCAGAACTCTTCCCATTTGAAAAGCAAGGTAACTACTGTGCTAACTTACATTAGGCTTACCTGCATCACAACAGATGTCGAAATTGATGATCTTCAATCCGAACGCATGTTTGCCTAATTGCCTGTATTTCTCTCGCGATTTTGTCCTTCAATTCATGCAACGTGTACGAATTAGATGGTTGAACTTCATTGTTTAACGTTCCTCTTAAATAAAAATCACATCCAGATAAGTCAGGGGAACCAGATGGCCAGAACCCTCGACTAATATTCTGTCACTATACGCAATTCAGAGTTCATGCATAGAATTCACAGCGGTGAATTATAACTACATAAACGTGTGATTCAAATATGTCGTAAAGTATGGGATCGATAGTTCTACAAGTACTCGTTGCGCACTTAACCCTAACATTTGCAGCGTGGTGAAGAACTTCGAAAACAATTTTGGTTTACCGAAAATCCCCAAATTATTCACGGAAATATACGAGTATTGCGTTGCAGGCTATCAATTTCAAGGTGTGTTGTGATGCAGGTAAGCCTAATATAAGTTATTATGGTAGTTTGTGTTCCGTACTCATAACTTGCCGGTGGTTTACGTGCAACTCTATCTATTGGAGGTCACGTCAATCCTCGGTCCAGTGCCACCCAATCTATGAACACGTGTTGTATGAATATAGAAGACAGATTACACTAAAATTTAAATAAATCTTATTAAATAGTCTGTGTTGATTGTATAACGTCCATTATAGATATAGGCGTGCATCTAAGGCACGTTTGATTAAAAAATCTGTCCTATTCTCTTTCGTAGCTTTCAAGAAGGATAGTTCCGACTGCATCCGATGAATCTTGTGTCGTTCAGAAGGAAATTTAGGTACTCGTCGAGAACATCTTCCACAATCACTCTGTAAAGCGTAGAACGACAAACTTGGGGAAACTGATCAGAAAGCTCCGAAATAGTGAATCGGCGGTTTTCTCTATTTCGTCTACCAACGACACTGGTTCTTCATTTACAATACTAGGTCTACGAATTCATTTCTCCTCGTGGACATTGGTTACCCCAGGTTTAAACGTGCAAGGCTGCAGTCTTTAAGCCACCATCACTCATGATGGTTGGCCCCGAGACTTCACATAGATTTCAGCTGCTTAACAAATTTGTGCCGCAAGAAATCTAATCACAGAGGGCATCTCTCACGCGGCGGAGTTCTCGATTGCAGCACGCATTTTAAACAAGGTCAACTCGGCAAATAATAACTGCGTGACTTTTATACTACCGCTACACGAAGCATGGCATTGCATGTAAACATGGCATTGCTATGGTGATTACTGCGCCCACTGTATCAAATCGGAAATAACCTAATGAATACTTCTGTTAACAAGTTGGTTTTAGTCAAGATTTAGTCATTTATAGTAGTGTAACATTACTTTGTATTGCAATGGGTGTGTACTTCATGTGAATCTCTAAGGATTTTCATTTAACCTTACAGCTGTGGTTACTATAATGCAGGCAACCCCAACAATGCACTGTTACGTCATTTTCTTTAGCGATGCTTGGACAGCTGGAAGCGGACAGAAGGGAGGGTCAACACAGGCACTGGAATTGCACGATATGCAATATTAAAAGGCTTACACTTTTATTGACAGTACTGATTGTGTACACAAAGTGAAATGAATATTCCATTTCGTAGGTTGTCTACCAGTTACGAATATATGCCTATATTACATTCAATATTTACAATTGTAATCAATCCTAATTCAGACGTCGAACTTTTTGTACACTTTTCCCTCTGATTATCTTAAATTACCTTAGCAGTATTTGTAAGAATTGTCTGTTGTACGAAGCTAACGAGTACATTTTAAATTGTCAGATAACTGTCTTTTGTGACTAGCTTTAGAGGCTTTATTAATAAAAAAAAATTTTAAAAAAATATAAACTACTCAAAGTAGGTAGATCCGAACGTGCTTAATATGTGAGCAGCATGTCTACTCGTATGTAGTCGAGGAAGTTTGGACTGAAGAAATCTTAAGTTTTGCAAAGATAGGAATGCATTTCCCGATCGTAATGGAGACCAATAAGCTCAGTAGATGGTGTCTTTGAGCTTCTATCATAGTGTAGTGTAGTGTCGTTGTGTGTTATACTTTTTAATTTTTAGAGCAACCTTGCCGCACCCTAAACATTTCGCTGCACCACCTATGTCTATGAACAGGCACCGTTCTTCCCAAACAGAGAAGTATATGGGGGTGATGGGCAAGGGACAGATGAAGTCGCAATACTTTGAGAAGTTGCCATTTCTATAATGACGTCGCACACTTCTTACACGTGTCCGCCACTGCTGCTCTCGAAGAAGCAACTGTCACGTCCGCTTGCTAGCACAGAACATGCTGACCGTTTTCTCTCGAGTTAAGGGTGTCTGTTATAATGCCTCCAGCCCAAGAGTGTGTCCGAATATAGTATCATTTTGCGCTTAACATCTCGTGAACATTTTCAACTATTCATCTATTTACTTTAGGTAGCTAATTTAGAAATTGCCATCATAATGGTTGTGGTGGGTTTACTTGCATGGAGGATCATAAAAGTGGAAGATCGCTTCCACCAGGCAAATTAGGGATAGAAAACTAGTTTGTGGGCAGAAACGCCGGGAATTCATTGATATTTGCCTCTTCAGTTCATCACTGATTGGACAGAGGTAGTCGAGATCTCTCCCACCTTCCCCCTATAACAGACATGGGCGAGTGCACAGAGCACAAATAGTAATAGACATCAAATTTCTGATTGTCTGTAGGGGCATTTATAGGGTGTGTCTTCCGATATAGGTCTCCATCAGTTTGAAAGGGGATGTTACCTCTCCTCCTTTCCAGTTGAGGGAGGTGCCTGCCTATACTTATTCGAAATTAGCCAATGTGTGTGGTAGTGATGCACGTCATCAAGAAAATGTATAACAATCTTAAGATTCTTGCTGATGGACCACATTTAAGAAGTCTGGAGGAGCTTCAGTGATGACTATTCTTATTTTTAGTCGCACTACAAGATTTTCGTCAGTTATCCGGGACCTGCTTTTTGATTTCACAATTTTCATTTATAAAAAACAATTGCTCACAAATGTAGGTCGTCCCAAACAATGTTGAGTCGCAGTTAAATTTATGTTTCTATACCCTCCAAACTTTCACATTGAATCTTAAGGAAAGTGTCTGTCTGTAGATCGGTCCATTTGTAAATCGAATGTGACTTTCTCTGAATCTCGAGAAAGAAGATTAGAAAATAAGTACTCATTTATGAACTTCCTGAAATCTCTGAAGCGATTATTTGTAAACTCTGTCTTCATATCTTTTTAAGTTTTGTCCTGAAACACTGGGCAATGATACTAAAGACGGAAAATGATAACTAGGGTTCGGCTTTTTAATAAGAAATCTATCAAATTAAGCGTTCAGCTACAACGGGAAGTGGAAGCGCCGGCGACCTTTGCTCTCTTGTAAACAAATAAGAGTGGAAGACAGTGCAGAGTACACCCTGCTTCAACGGTAGAAACACCAGGATCAAGGGGCGTTACTAGGCAGCATGTTTAGCCATTTGTAGCGTGTAGTAAACTTCAGTTTTATTAACGTTTTGATGTAGAAGCATTTTAGCTGGAGAAGTTATCCTCAGCACAATTATTGCAATGTTCAATAATGTGTTTCCTAAATGCATTGAAAGTAAGTAGCATCTGATTTACTCGCAGACAGTTTTTGTATTTTGAGAAACTACGTTCTACATCACATGACGTAACTAGCGTACAAAAACATGAAATAACGGGGTAGCTGGAGCTTTAGTGGTGGAGCAACCAGTCTCTACATTCCTAAGTATACAATATTCTTCTGTAGAATACTTTTAACTTTATTTGCCACACTTTCCCTAACACTGGTATTTGACTCAGCGTGTCTGAAACTTGTTCTATTCTCTTAATAGCCTCGGGCATTTTTAATGCAGATGACTGTAGATATGTTATTGCGACACAAAGATTTTGAAGAAAATTCCTCCACCCTAAACTACCCTTTATATGGAAAATGTTTTGAAAATTTCGATTTTCTTGAAAATGGCTCTAACGATTTTAATTAAAATGGCATATGCTTAAGATATTTTTATGACAAGTGAAATGTATATTTTGAATCTTCTGGCTATAGCCTACGTATGTAGTCCTGTTTACTCTAGATGGCTTCTGAATAATTCGTAAACCATAAGAGAAAGACCAAATCTTACCGTACAAAAAATGTAGATCTTTCTAAAACACACAATTATAGCCACAATAAAATTGTTTATAAAGTGAATCATTTCGGAGACATTCCTCGTTATTTTTGTCAGTTTTGGAAAACAAACTTTCGTGTAATACAACATCGTTGTTCATTCTTTTTATGTGTTAACCGTGCAAAGAGAACGGAATATCAAAGCTTTAAAATATCTGACTATCGCTCAAAGCCTACAGTATTCTCATATTCCCCTTGCACCTACAAGGAAATAAGCAATAAGATAATTTCTGCAAATGCTTATCTCAACTGATACAAAGAAGATAGAAGAATAAGAGTTTGTAAGAATGGTTAGTAAAAGAGTAGAAAAATCATGTGAGTGCAACACGTCAGATTCTTTTTAATCCCTTGGCCATTCGAAGAGAATAGGATTTCAAAGCCATCTTATAGCGACTGGGTATTAAAATATTTGACAACAGTCTACTGCATTCCGTTATACCCATTGTAGCTGCAAGGAAATATCTAATAAGGCAATATCTACAAATGTTTATCTCATTAACATGAAGTAGACGGGAAAATCAGCTTTTGTAAGAACAGTAGGAGTAGAGAAAGTTATGTGAGTGTAGCACACACTTTTACCATAGGTTTTGATCACTTTCACATTCATACTTCCAGTGGATAGACAATTCTAGTTTAATTCCGCGGTCCCAACCGGAAATTAAATTCGTGGAGTGTGGGTAAACTAATACACTGTTTGTTAGATCGCAAAGGAACGAAAGAGGGAGTGATCGATCCATTTTGTGCAGGTCAGTCACATAGATTATTGGGTCACACCCACTTAACTAGCCTGGTTTACGTGACGGTCTGCCTGGCATTCTAGGGGTGGGTAAAACAAAGCAAGCGGATCACTACTGCATATAAGGAATACAAAAACAAACATTACTTAATTATTGTATTACATCTGGGAGAGCAGGTATGCAGGCCCTTGAGAAAGAGCTATTGTAATGGATTTCACCAGATGGTGAGACAATATGTTATGTCTTTTGAGGCATTAACACAGCTTAGTATGCATAAATGAAAGGTACAACATTAATCAAATCATTGTCTACCACCTTGGAGAATACCAACTGCTCAACTAAATTTGAATATTACAGCTTACCATAAATCTCATACAGATGCATCTTCCTATAAACAGCTGTTTCAAGAAATAACAAATGCCTACCCTAACCATACATTTATCTACACTGATGGTTCCAAAACGGACAGCGACAATGGATGTGCCGTAATTACCCCAGATAAGAAACTTCAGCTGAAACTCCCTAAATATTATTCCATATTCTCCTGCGAACTTTCTGCACTTAAGCAAGCTTTAACATACATCATCCAATCCAGTGAGAGTAAATTTCTTATAATTTCTGATTCATTAAGCTCTCTCCAAAGTCTCAGAGATCGTTCAACTGACCTCCAACTGCTTCAAGATATCCACAGTCTTTATTCCATTGCTCTAAATAAAAAGAAAATAGTTACTTTCATTTGGGTCCCTTCACACTGCGGCATTAAGGGCAATGAAGAAGCGGACAAAGCTGCTAAAGAAGCAAGTCGGCTAACAGACACACATGAACAGCAAGCAGTACCTTACCGTGATATTACAAAGTACTTCTCCAAACTAATAAAAACAAGATGGAAACAGGCCTGGAATCAATCGCCTCCAGCAAAACTACACATGGTAAGGAAAGGAGACACTAATTCTTCCCCTGTCTATTCTCTTAGCAGGAAAGAGCAGGTGATTATCTCAGTCTCCGCATTGGTCATACAAGGTTAACCCACTCATACCTCCTCAGCAAAGGCCAGCCACCACAATGTGAAGTCTGCAACACCCGCCTCACAGTAAAACATCTCCTCACAGAATGTAAGCAATACGCTACACAACGACAGCTTCATCACATCACTGGAGACTTATCCACCATTCTGAACACGCCATCCAACTGCAGAAGGGTATTATCATTTCTCAAAAGTACAGACTTACATACGAACATATAATATGGATATTTTTGTTGTACTGATTTGTTGATTAGTATTTTCATGATTTTGGTTAAATAAATGTAACAAGTTTATTGTATACCGCTGTGTTACATAGAATAGTCGCGATATGACGTAATTGTTGAAGCGACTCTAAATAAATTAAAAAAAAAATTAATCAATAAATTCACTTTATTAGACAAATTATGCATTAAGCATGAGCAGAGAAACTGCTATTTGGTATACACGTTTGGTGCTTTTGATTTTCTCTACTCTTCTACAAATTCTTCTTACAAACGCTTATTTCTCTGTCTACTTCCTGTAGATAAATCTTGCTAGAAAGGATTTTATTATTAGTATTCTTGTGGTTGAGAGGGGCATATGTAAACACAGCAGGTTTAAGTCACAGTCGATATTTTAAAGCTGGTTACCATGTGACGGCTTTTGCATGGCCAAGAGATAAAAAATGAATAACGTATTCCTATTTGAGAGAGGTAGGTCTATGCATTGAACAATTCAAACAAATAACTATGAGCATCTCGGAAATGTTTCATTCTACAAAAAATGTGTGTGTTTTAACGAGATTTACATTTTTTGTCTTATCTGTTACGCAGGACTTCTAAAGATATTCCCAAAAAATTGAAAATATGCATTTCTTTTGTCATAAAATGTCTTAAATATGTGATCCTTGGAAGCAATTGAACTTACCGTATGTTCATCAGCTCATGGTCCCTGGTAGGAATGCAGCGAGCCAGTACGTCAGTAAACAATTTCAGAAAAACAGATATCTCCTGCTTCTGGTTGCTCTTGCGATAGTAGTACCAACCTTAGAATGTGTATTCACGCTAGATCAAGCGAAGAAGTCACTCAAAATAGTGCAACTTAAATGTTACTTTTAGTTCATACAGTATATTTAGCTTATAAAACGTAAACGATATTTTCAGGTACTCCGTCTTTCTCCCACTGATAATTTTCTATGTTTTCAAAATCCCCGTCAGTCTGTTTCGGTCACAAGTTATATTCCCTCGAGCCTTATATCATGCAATGCCTGTAAGGAAAAGTCATTTGTTACATTTCTCTAACTACTCGTTTTACCTTGGCCCAAGCTAGTGCTATGGGATTGAGGTCACATGTATGAGGGCAAGCAAACGACAGTGTGGTCCAATGAAACTCAAAATACGTCCGCTTTAGAAACCTTTTTAGGTTTGTTTGTTTCAACCATCCTGTAAAGATCTGTTTTACACATGGAACTGTCACTCTGAAACCCTTTGCTCTGCAACCACAATATCAGCAGATTTCACACCACTCCAAGGCGGGAGTTTATCTACGTCTACACTCATTTTCTTTACTTCCAAAATGATAACGCCACTCACTCCTTCAATTTTAATTGAAATTAAGATATATTAGCATATTAGCGAGCAAACATAGCAGTAATGTTATCTAGGATGTTTACAAAACACTACGTGGAATCTCCCTCCCCCCCCCCCCCCCCCCCCAGTCGATCAAGGGCACGAGCTGGTGAACAGATAGTACACATAAAATTTCGTATTCAACATATTTTCGTTTTTAAATTACTCGGTTTAAAAAATCTGGAATTTTCGTGCAGTCATCTTCGATCCGAATATGTTTTATATTATACTTGGTGAATTGTAAGAGATAAACAAAATATCACTGCAAAAAAGTAAATCTTATTAATACCTGCATGCAGTTTACGTATAATAATATTTTTAAGGCGATATGTTATTTGTAATTGGTCTGTTACTCTTGTTAAGTGATAAGTGGATATTTGGTTTTTTTTTTTTTTGTTTTTTTTCTGGTTTTAATGCAAGGAGAACGTAATTTCAAAGCCATCCCATAACGCTTACGTCTGGTGTACCTGCAATAAAATGTGTAATAAAACAATTTCTACAAATGTTTACCTCGATTACCATTAACCAGAAAGAAGAATAGGATTTTGTAAGAACAGTTTCTAAAAGATTGGGTAGAGAAAGAGATGTGAATGTAACACGATAGACGTGGAAGCGTTATTTTAGAAAGCAATTGGGCGCAGTGCAGACAGGAATTCAATACAGTAGCGAAGATGAAGGATATGAAAAGTCCTGACGTTCCAAAACCTGTATCTTTCAGTGTTTTCACATGCAGCCTTTAAGTACTAAACAGGAAACAAGCTTGTCGGTGATTGATGAATTGTCCAAATCAATAGAAAGGTTGCAAACCTTCACAGGCTAACATACACTTCTTTTCCTTCATAATACGAAATCGGAATTCTTTGCGTTACATTTCAGCTACATTCGAAACAGTTTGCGTTTTCTGTTCGGGTACTTTAGCTGACCCTTTGGAAACAATACTACAAATTGGACATAGAAGCTTCAAACAAATTGCATCCATGAATATTCTCTCGTTATTTAAATAATATTGACATGACCCTATGTCGTTTTATTACATAGTAGCTTGTATGCGTTTTGGAATCTTCTATATTGTGCGCAGGGTGTTTTGTAAATCTGTAGGGTTCCCCAAGGTTCTATGTGCTTTTCACCTGAACTGATTTTAGGTGGAAGTGGAACTACAAGTCATGAATAATCGGAAGAGCGATGAATAATATGTTGTAATCAATCTTTGGTGCCACACTCATCTTGACCTGCAAACAGGACGAATAATTTCCATTGAGTGGCCTTATAGATGGCTAAACTAGTATGAAGCCCGGGACTTAAGTACTTACAGCATAAGTCACCATTACAATATATCTCATATGAATTTGAGATCTTGTGGTCTACCGGAAAAAGCGACAGAGTTGGAGAATTTGTCTTGTCGGCACATTGCCATGGTAGCTCAGTTGCTTAGAGCAATTGGACGGAGACCGCAGGATCCGTGGTTCAAATCCCGGCTACGGCATTGACCTTTTCATTCTCAATTTACCCTTTTCAACCTTGCCCTACACACGCTAGTGTCGAAGAACAATTAATTTCTACTCTAGCGTTTTAAACTTGTTACATTTTTTAAAATTTTGTGGTAGAAAATTTATCATGAGCCTTCCCTCGAACTATGCGTTTTTAAAACACAAAGTTAATTTATTTTACAAAAAATATCCCTTTTACACCAAGAAACACATGTGTGGGGTTGTAGGATGTCGAAGTTTGAGAACACTGGATGTTACAATTTGCTCAGATTCCTTTTGTTATCTAATAGTTATGCAACTCCTTAGCTATGAGTGTAATGTGAGCCATATCTGCTTGCTGTCAGGTAGACTTGCAGGACCAACTTACCTAACATTTAACAGATCTTTGCATACGCTATTCGATGTAGTATCACTTACGGGGCTATAAGGTAATGTGGCTGCAGCACTGCTCACTTTGGTGTAAATGTGCGGAATCACCACATATCCAAATCGATGGATAGATAGAGGCGGATCAATTCCATGGCCACCTCGCTCACCTATTCCACATATCTCGATTATTTCCTGTGGGGTACAATATTATGTACAATACCCCTGTAACATCAGAGGGAGACCTCGCTGTAGGAATCTATGCAGCATTCTCTACTTGGACTATTTTAACAGAGTGGTGCCTTTCATTGAAATGTTTTATAACGTTTTACTGAAGACAATCACGACAATGGTATACATGAGGGAATGAATATCTTCATACAATTTTAGTTGCCATCTGTGACATTAAAAATGAGCAAGGAAACACACTGATGCTGCTTCTGTGATATTTAACATCTCCAGGAAGAGAACAAGGAGTGTTAATAAAACGGTGTGCACTGTTAAATGCTGCGATATTTTTGTTCGGCAAGCTGAAGAAAGATTTGATGCAACTAAACACTTGAACTGTGTCATTAAATTTGGTGGGATTAACTAAACTGAAGCACTAAGTTTCTTGATGTCACAACTGTCACAATTACTGCCCTTTCATAGAATAGAGAAAACCAAAACTTTGCTCTAATGAAGAGATTAATAACATAAATTCTGGCACTGCATTGTATTCTTTCTTCATTAAAAATAGTTTAGAGGTCACATTTTCAGAAACAGCAAAACCATCGAATGTAGTTCTAATAACTCCAGAGGCAACGCTGAATCTGAAAGTATTTCAGCGCACTAAAACCTGTTTAAAGCTATTCAAGAAATACAATGGGATCAAAAGGACTCAATGTCTTAGCAACGCTTTTAAACACATAAAATGCATAACAAAACTTTGACGAAAAAATAACAGGCTTAGCGAGCAGAAGAAAAGGAAAGCACAAATAAGCGTCTACTTTTATAAAGGTAACTTCAATAATGGTAATGCTATATGATGCACAGTACTGTAGTTTATAATATAATATTGGTTTGCTTCTTTATTAGTGGCTTATAATAATAAGCGCATTACTTTATTGATTAAAAACTTAACCCTAGTCAAATCTGAGATCACGAAATGCTTCTGCATACGCGGTATCATGGAGCTTTGTCTGAATTATAATTTTGGTATCTCAGATAAAGATTTTTAAGCGATGTTTATGGCTACTTTTACTGTAGCTGTTGTACGAACGCAAATGACGCTATCTTCTTTAATATTATCGATTCTCTGAATTTAAATTTTGTGTTATTTTCTTTACAACTGCTTTTTGTTCCCCTTATGCCCTATATCCCTACAATGGGGTACGATGATACATGTTTTGAGGTTCAAATAAACTATAGCTTAGTTAGGTTTATGAAGTATTCTATGTTTAATTTTTGAACCTATCCAACTAATTCATCCTTCACATGGATTTTCACAATAATGTTACCTACAATAAGAAGCATGATAAAATGTGTTTAAAATGAGTAGAAGATACCGTATTAAATATGTGCAAAACTTAAAATATCTTTGCAGCTACTTTAAAGAACGTTTACATAATTATTTTTATAAACGAAAATAAGCTTGTGCAAATTAAGTTTATAGTATCTTTCTTGCTTTCTTTTGTGTTTTTTCATATGCTCATATTTCATTTTACCAATATAAATTTCATAAGTTGGCAAAATGTTTTTCGTATTGTACGTGTTTCTACTTATAAGCAAGCTTCTTTTACTCTGAAAGAAATTAGCAGGAAACACAACTAAGTAGTTCAGTTTTACAACAGTATCTGCACTTAATACACTAAGATAGGCTACGGCGCGAACTGAAATCAGCTGATTCTGCTAGTCCAGTCATGAAGTAAAATTACCATCACCTAATATATCCGCTTTGGAGCCTAGCATTCATTCTTCTGGACGCAAGAATTAGTGTGAAACTAGGATTTGAAATGTTGCAGATGTGCACCATTCCAGTTCTCTTATATGTGAGTCAGTCCTGCACATTTACAGAGATCAGGTAACGAAGATACAAATATGTCAACGAAGAATGGACGGAAAATTGCTGGACATAACTTAGAGATAGTATCCGGAATGAAGATCATGGAAGATGCAGTCACAACAGCCAAGAGGGAGGGGGGATACGCAGTCAGGATGAACCAGTCAAGATGGACATACGCGATGACAGTGTGATAACGGAGACAAGGGAAGAGAAACGTAGGAAGACCAAGGCAAAGATGGGCACAAGATTTTAAAACAGTAATAGAACCTCAGTGTACAAGAAAAGCGTGAGAGAGAGTGAAGTGAAGCAAATTATAGGACAACTAACTTAAGGTAGAAATAGGAACACAGTGGACATGAAAGGTGAATATTAGAGTGAAATGAAAACATAATTAGGTCAACTAACCAAGTCGGAAGTAGCTACTAGGGACAAAAGAAGAAACGGACTGAGTGAAGTAAATTAAATCATAGGAAAAACAGCTTAAGCTACATTAGGCGAATGCGATAAGAAAACTCGTAGTCTAACTAGGTGCTATACCACTCGCAAAAGTTAAAGGCATGTGAACGCTGGCCAATGCTCAAGCAGAGCGCTGTTGCCAAGCGTAGTGCGTGTACCGGCAGACGGTCTGTACATAAGGTTGTGTGAGATGCATGCACCACATCCGGCAGCGCTGGTAGGAGGGGCAAGCGTAGGATTCGCTGGAGTCCGCAGTACGCCCCGCCTCCATATGCCTTTAAGTTTTGCGAAGATTATACTCGTAGTTACATGATAAGAGGATAAGGTGTGAAGACGTAACAAGAGGTGGAGCCTCCAGGGACTAGCTCACACTGAGTCTTTTGAGTTAATCCCTACCATGGTGGAGGCCCTTGCCCTAAAGGGATTTAATGTGTTTATTTATTTACTTAATATGTCCATATTCTAAACAAACAAAGAATTTCTCGTTGAACTCGTACAGCTCTATCATGATGCTATACTAGGTTAGGTTAGGCATGTTTCAAACTATCAGACTCCGATTCGCGCCACAGCCTGTCTATCTCGTTAGCTACGACCGCACTAGCAATGACGCAAGTCGATATCCAGACAGGACGCTTCATGAAGATTGTACGTAGTTGACCTACCTGTTGTGTGTGACTCATGAATATTCCGTGTGGCTGCAGCACGTGTTGCTTCAGTTCACTCAACTACAAGCAGATATTGAAACCTTACCGAGTCATTTTTCCATCGTGTCGCACAACAGACCTGCCATGCTGTGTTACAACTCGAGGGTTTGCATTCGATGGATGTTCTCCCTATTTCTTTTTACGAGCTCTTTACTGCTCTGCTGTGCACAGCTCTGACGACAGAGATATTTCAACGTTGTACTAAAGCTCACAATTTGGGGACCGTTCTTCCCATAAAGAATACGATAATGGCACTTAAACGAAAATGAACTACGTGCTTGTTACTTTCTCTGTTTTCATTGTTACTTTCTCTACTAGGTATAGTAAGTAGGGGAAATATTGTATTCGATCCAAAATTTTGATGTTGAGATTTCACCGAAAATGTTTTGAGGTCCCTTGAGTCCAAACGTCCGTGTGTGTGTGTGTGTGTGTGTGTGTGTGTGTGTGTGTGTGTGTGTGTGTGTGTGTGTGTGTGTGTGTGTACCAAAATTGGTATTTAAGCTTAATAGCTTTCAAGGATGCGACACGAAGATTGTGAAGCAAATTCCTCCACCATAAACTACCCTTTTATTGAAAATTTTTCGCAAAATGCTATTTTCTCTGTTTTTACTTTCTTTACTGGTAAGTAGGGGAAGTATTGTATTCCACCCAAAAATTCGATGTCGAGATTTCACCGGAAATACATATTTTGAGGCCCCCTGAATCCAAAAAAAGCATTTTTAGGAAAAGGTCCGTGTGTGTGTCTGTGTGTCTGTGTGTCAGCTTGAGGACAGCATAACTCAAAAACGAAAAGTCGGTTAAAAACCAAAGTTGGTATTTAAGTTTAATGTCTTTCAAGGATGTGACACGAAGATTTTGAAGAAAATAGCCCCACCCTAAACTACCCTTTACATGGAAAAGTTTTTGAAAATTTTGATTTTGTTGAAAATAGCTCTAACGATTTTTATTATAATGTCATATGTTTGAGATATTTTGATGAAAAATGAAATGTATATCTTGAATTTTCTGGCTATAGCCCCTGTAGTCGTATTTACTCTGGACAACTTTTGCATAACTGGTAAACCGTTAGAGATAGACCAAGTCATACTATACAAAAAATGTAGATCTTGCTAAAATACACAATTTATGTCTCAATAAATTTTCTTGTTGGGTGAACCATTTCGGAGATATTCCTTGTTATGTGTGTGAGTTTCGGAAAACAAAACTTTCGTGAAAGGATCATCGTTGTTCATTTTTTTATATGTTACGTGTGCAAAGAGAACGGAATCTCAAAGCTTTAAAAGATTTGACTATCGCACAAAGCCTACTGTATTCCAATATTCCCCTTGCACCTACAAGGAAATAAGCAATAAGATAATTTGTACAAATGTTTATTTTAAATAACACGAAGAAGATATAGGAATAAGAGTTTGTAAGAATGGTTAGTACAAAAGTAGAGAAAGTCATATGAGTACAACACATCAGATTTTTTTATTAAAGTGCAATATGTTTAAGATATTTTATAGGAAATGAAACTGATATTTTGCATTTCCTTGCTATAGCCTATGTAGCCATCTTTAGTTTTGACGACTTCTGCATAACCGGTAAGCCGTAAGAAATAAGCCAAATTTTATTATACAACAGATGTAGATCTCGTTAAAACACAATTTATGTCCAAAAGCATTATTTTAATCAAATCAGTAATAAGATAATCTCTGAAAATTTTTATCTCAACTAACATGAAGAAGATGGACAAATAAGGGTTGTAAGAGTAGCCGCACAAGAGTAGAAAAAGCCATGCGAGTACAACACATCTTTCTGCCTTACTTTCTGCTTTGTAATCTTATAAATGGTACTATAATTTTTGTAAAAGGAAAACCACTTTCACTAATAAATGAACAAATTGGCCTAACTTACTCATTTTACAAGTGAACGAGAGAAGGTGGAAATAGAAACGATGACTATTCCACCTAATATTATTTTAATATACGTGCTAAGGCTTTTACAATAGATAGTAGTTTTCCGGTTTGTAGGCCGTGGTGCAGTCGATGAATTATTTGACGTTTCGCCGAAAACTGCGTTAGGCATCTTCAGATAACTCATCGACTGGAGCAGGGCCTACAAACCCGAAAATTACTATCTATTGGATTATTTTAATGTTGTTTATTGACGACAATTTTATTGTCAGTGTTACAAGTGTGCCGGAATTTCGTCCCTCAGGAATAATTATTCATGCCAGTAGATCTACTTACCCAATTATACGCCTCGTATTTATATTGACCAATAGCGTTTAGGAATGAAACGATAACCGAATTTCAAATCCATCACATAGCGTCAAGCTTTCAAAAGTTTTGGCTGTTGCTTAAAGCCTACTGCATTCCCATATTCCCCTTGAGGCTACATGAAAATTATCAATAAGGTAATTCTTGAAAATGTATATATCGAGTGCAACATATCAGACTTTGTTTTATTCCTGTTCGTCCAAAAAGAATATAATTTCAAAGCCATCACATAGTGGCCAGCACTGTGTTATTGTGACTGTGTGATTTGAGTGTCGCTTAAAGCCTACTGTATTCCCATTGTACTGCCTTGGAAAATATGATTGAATGCATTAGGAGAACAGAATATTTTTAAGTCCCACGTCGGGTTGCAACACGGTTTACACAAGTCAATATTTCCAACATGCAGCTAATTTTATAGATAGTCTGTTCCGTATGTTATCGTCTGTCGGACACTGCCTATGTGTGTGTCTGACAGACGATAACATATGCAACAGAGATTACCGATAAACTCAGCTGCATGTTGGAATTACCGACTTGTGTAAACCACGTGCAACACGAATTGTACTCTCCCAAAGCGGTCAGTCATTTTCTCTATGGTTGTACCTAAAGGAAATGTGTAATGAAACTATTTATATACATATTCATCTGGATTAGTATGATGTAGATAGAGGAATTAGCATTTGTAAGAATAGGTTGTACATACAAGAGTCAGTAGGGAAATTAATGTGAGTGCAACACATTTGCTTTTTATTTTTGTGGCTTCTCAGTTACATTGATAACACTTGACGAAAGCATAAAATATTTTTTCTAAGTTAAACATCGTTTAACCTGGTAAGTCATATCGCAATGATGAATGAATGAAATAAATCCCACAGAGCTTAGTTAACCTACATGTCTTCTTAGGGTAATGGAAAATCCGGAAAAGAAACGTTTATCCGGATAACTCGTCTTAAACCTTTAATTGAAAACAATATAACAATGTGGTTTGATCTTCTCTCTGTGCTAATAATTAAACGTCTAACCTCCAAGTTCAATAATTTTTCCATGTTTGATTTATTAATTTATTGATCTATAGATACCAGACGAATCACCTGACCCCATTTTTTTTTCAATTTATACAACCCACTAAGAAGCAGCCTTGGGTTTATCTTGACCGTACAGTCTACACTTCACATATGGGCATAGACAGAAGGTGGCTTAACATCTCAGTGAATAAGTGATTTATAAGGTATTCGCGACATAAAAATATCGTAAAGGTAAAAGGGTAAAGGGTACAGACACAAAGGGGACTCGCTCACTTCGAGCTACAGATATCCATTGTAGCTATCACCCCAAGGAGGCAAGGATGAAATGAGGGAACCGAAGGTACCACACGGGTTGCAGCTAAACAGGCCACAGAGACGCGCCGAAGTCCCTTATAAGTGCTGAGATCTCTTCATCCTGGCGCCACGCCCCGCCAAGCAGCCATGACACCACAGTTCCGGCAGCTCTTGGCAGCTTGTTTATGTTCACGGAACTTTTCGTCATGGCTATCTTAATAGGCCCAAGAATGATTAATCTATTTGATACAACACAGCTACAAAACAAATTCTATGATTCATGTATTTGACTCAACACAGCTACAAAACAAATTCTGGCTTGACAAATGGAGCGATGTTTTCAAGTAAAGCTATGATCTGTCGGTTGCATAGATACAAAAGAATAGGGTCAGCTGATTCATCTGAGGTACCATTCTTTCACTCCCAGGAGATGGATTACATTATGCTACAGTGGTATTCTGCTTGGTTACAGCAGTGTTTTGTTAACACCAAGCTGTTTGTTTCGGACACAGTGTGTATGAAAGAGACGAGCTTGAACCGGCTACCTTTCCTGTCTAAACTAATTTCGTCTTAATTCATTCCACAGCTGGGCGCTTGTGAGGGCAATTAGCCACGTCCGGTCGCGTCGCGTCGCGTCGCTCAGGAAGTAGCGATGTCGCACATTGCAATGGGGACAGCACAACGCTCGCTAGGAACAATAGCTGCAGCATCCACCATCTCCCTCATTAACGGCATACAAACTGTAATTAGTACACCCCGGATTTCGATGACTGCATATTTTTATGATAATGCTAGGGCGATGCTACGTGGAAAATAACATTTGCAGTGAAATTTAACCACTTTTTCTGCATTTTTAGACATTTGTATTTGATAAGGTTTTGTTTACAGGTTATAAGTTACTTCTGTGAACATATCTATGTTTTTTTTGTCATTTTTCGCCAATTTGGTTGCATTATTCTTCTATTAATAGAATAAGTACCCAAATTGGAGATACTTTTTACCTTCTCTACTACGTATAGTAGGGGACGTATAGTATTCCACCTAAAAATTAGATTTCGAGATTTCACCAGAAATATGTTTTGAGGGCCCCTGAATCCAAAATAAAAGCTTTTTTTAGAAAAAAGGGCCATGTTGTGTGTGGGGGGGGGGGTGTCTGTGTACACGGTCGTCGTTGAGAGAAGTGTGTATGTGTCGCTATCCAGTTTTGGGACATCTAATCGTCACGTCGGAGGTTTGTGAAGTAGTTTTAGTCAGCATGATCCCCGAATCCAGCTGTTACTCAGAAAACTGAAAGACAGAAAAGTGTGTGTCAAGGTTACGAGAGGACAGACTGCTGCGAGTTGCAAGGGAACGACGAATTGTAAATTGTGTTAACTGTTAAAAGAGAACTCTCTTTTGGTGCTTCAATTTTAGAGGAGAAAGTAAAGTGTAGAGAAAAAGTAACTGGGAAGTGTCATTTGTCACATTGGTGTCAGGGGTCGAATTTGTCACATTGACATTTTGTAACTATTTAAAAACCGAATGTGTTGCACTCGTATGAATTTCTCTACTCCTGTACATTCTTACACACTCTTATTCCTCTTATCTTCTTCAGTCTTCTTATCTAATTTCGCAGAAATTATCGTATTATTTCTTTGTAGGTGGCTTTTAACGATAGTCAAATCTTTTAAAGCCTTGAGATTCCGTTCTCTTTGCACGTTTAAGATATAAACAAATGAATAACGATCTTCCATTTTATGAAAGTTTGATTATGCCAAAAACTCGCACAAATAAGGAGTATCTCCGAAATGGTTCACTCCACAAAGGTTTATTTTGACATAAATTGTGTGTTTTTAGCAAGACCGACATTTTGTGTATGGTAAGATTTTATCTATCTTACGGTTTACCAGTTATGCTAAAGTCATCCAGAGTAAACAGGACTACATGGACTATACCGGAAAATTCAAAATATACATTTCATATGCCATAAAAATATCTCACACACATAGTATTTTAATCAAAATCGTTAGCCACTTTCGAGAAAATAAAACTTTTCGAAAAATTTTCCAGGGAAAGGGTAGTTCAGGGTGGACCAATTTTCTTAAAAATCTTCGTGTCGCATCCTTAAAAGATATTAAATTTAATTATCAACTTTGGTTTTAACAGACCTTTTGCTTAAGCTACCCTGTTCACACACACACACACACACACACACACACACACACACACACACACACACACACACACACACACACACACACATTTTTCTAAAAATGCTTTCTTTGGATTCAGGAGGCCTCAATACACATATTTCCGGTGAAATCCCCACATCAAATTTTTGGGTGGGGATACAATATTTTCTCCACTGGAATAGGTAAGAGAAAAATTATCGAAGTATGCAACAAAGAGGTCGGAATGGGATGTGCATGGTAGAAGACAGGAATAATGAGTTTGTGACTCAAGTGGGTAGAGATGCACTAAATATAGTACATTGTATTCTACTCGACATTATATTCTAGAATGCGATGATACAGAAAAAGGAAGAGGAAATTTAATACTAGATAAATGGGAAACATTTCTGTTAGAGTTAAAAGTTAGGACGATTTTTAACTAAAGCTCAAACAAATGTATGGAGAAGGCAGGAAAAATCAGGTTAAAAAGGTTAAAAGAAATGCGAAGCAAAGCGTAGAAAATACGGAAAAAGAGTAACAAGGCACAAAAGCCAATACTAGATATATTAATAGAAACAGGTAAAAAATAGACAACTCCAAATGAGAGCAACACATTGCGTAAATTGCATGAAAAGTTACTAGAAGATAGTAAATCATTCCCTCATTCAAGTAGTTATTAAGCACCTCTTTCCAGTTTTCTTTATCGAGAAGGTTTTGCCTGGTTCCGGTACAATAGGCCCGGCTTATAGGCTACAATTATATCATTAAGTTATAATTATCAGTATTTACAATATTTACAGTTTTTGGGCTAATCAAAAACCCATACGGTGACCATCTTTAGCTCACCGAGAACAGTTTTTGCTTGTAGTCATTGATTTTCTGTAGTACTGAGTGTGGCCTAGGTACGGGGTTGCATGGGCGCGCATTAGTCGGCGAGCCGTGCCGCGTCCTAAACATTTTTATCCTAGCATGTTTGCGGTGCTTTAACTCGCCTTTGCCAATGTTGGCGATCACGTAATATTGGTGATTTCTAATGCGCGCCCACGCTGCCGTGTCTCTTTTAGTTATTGCCTCTGGGATGCAGGGGATCTGGGTTTCAAGGTGAACGGTGGTGGTTCGGAAAGGAGTAGAGTGGATTTTTTTATGGGAGAGGTTTTGGATGATTTGGGTTTGTTTTAAGGCAGTTTTGGAGGCATTGGTCCAGGTCATACATGCATACAGGACCACCGAAAGAATAAATTACTTGTATAACGCTGTTTTGGATTTAACTTACAGCTGTTCGCTGCGGAAAATGGAGGCGCATAACTTTAGGCGCTGTCTGCCTTTGTTGGCGCTATTTTTATGTCGGTGTACCAGCACATCATGCGGGTCAATGTGACGCCTAGGTATTTAATATGCCGACAATAGTGCAATGTTTGAACACCGACCGCTAAGACCATTGCCAAAGTGTGATGTCGCTTTGAGAAATGTATCAGCTAGCATTTATTAGAATTAATTTTGATTTTCCAGTCAAGGAGCCATGACAGGAATCTATTTACATACTCGTATCTTTGCATTTCTGCAAGACCGAAACGAGGAGTTTTGTGGTGGTTGTACAATTAATGACTGGAACAATTTGACTGCAGAGTTACTGGAGACTTTGCCTCCAAATGTAAATAATTTCAAAGAGAGGTTAAAAAGAAATCCTGTATAGTTACCATAGTGCATGAAAGGATTGTATATATGTTGTAAGGAATTGTATATTATATTGTAAGGAGTTGTATATTATATTGTAAAGAATTGTATATCATGTTGTAAAGAATTGTATATCATATTGTAAAGAATTGTATATTATATTGACAGCGCTGCCACCGGGCCATGCTCTAAGCAGTGAAATAAAGTATCTATCTATCTATATTGCAGAGTCGTCAGGATATATGGCGACCTTGCATCTGGCGTCCACTAGGAAGTCATTGGTGAACAATATGTACAAAAACGGTGACATGACCAGGGGTGCCGGGCATTGAAATCTCCTGCAATTATAACGTGGTCCTCTAAAGCGACGATTTGTTCGAGGTATTATTAGAAATCTGGGGAGTTAGGGGCCCAATAAAGTGCTACCAGCATCACCGTTCTGTTATTAACACGAGTTTAAAGAGTCTTGCATTCGAGCACCGCCAGCGCGGCAGGGGCATGACCAACTGTGTTTGTAACTAATATAGCAGTCCCCCCCCCGGTCTGTCAATTCTGTCATTCCGAAATACTTGGTAACCTTGGAGCTTAAAAGTATACTCTTGTTTTAATTTAGTGTCAGAGATAAATGCAACGTCAATTTTGTTACGCCATAGGTAGTTTTTAAATTCGTGTTGCTACCTGTAGATGCTGTCTACATTCCACAAGAGCACGCGAGTTAAGTTATGCATCCTCTTACATGGCCTACTTACTCTAAGAGAGTGGAGAGGGGAGATGGTTTCAATTTTCTCCATGGTGCTGCTGCAGCTTTTAAATTTGACCAGGAAAGGCTGCAGCTTTCTTAAGAGTGCTCGGAGATTGAGATATTTGAATAAATTTAAAATATCTTTTAGTCCGCACAGGTCACCGGTAGGCGCCTTGGGGGGGGGGGCGGGGAGGGGGAGTATACGTTGTGGAATGGGATCATTTGGTGGTGGAACACGTGCCTTTTCCCCTCCAGTGACTCCTGCAAAGGAGACGCCCGGTTTAACCAGTGTCGGGTACAGGATGGGTCTGGGTCCTGGCTGAGCACTAGAGGTGTTCCTGGCTAAGGTTGCCAGTTGGCGTCGATGGCGTTCGTTTCTAAACGTCTCACACCCCCTATAGCCGGCAGGATGTGCTTCCCCACAGTTTGCGCAGTGGGCTACAGCGTCCTACTTTGTCTTTTGGGGCAGTCAGCCAGGCGGTGGAGGTCACCACAGAGGACACATGGAGGTCATGTTACACATCCTGTATGTGTGCCCTAGCTGTTGGCAGTTGAAACATCATATGGCACACCTCTCTTTCTTGCAGTATTTTTTTTATTGGCGGTGGTCCTGTGTACACTCACTTAAAATATTGGCAGAGCCCTGCCGCGGAAAATCAGCTGACGCGCCTGGACACCAGTGAACCCCTTCTGCTCCACGTCCTCTTTGATGTGCTCTTCCTCCAAGTCAACAGGAAGACAATTCACTACGCATAGCAGAGGCTGGTCGCTCCGGGCTGTAAAAATGTGGTTTTCAACTCCGGCGTTCTTCAGGAGCTGCATGGTTGGTGTGGCATTCTGTTTTCTTTGGAGGAATAGCTTGCGGCAGTCTCTCGTTGATTGCAGCTTGTAATCTCCAGCTGCAGGGAGTCCCGTAGAAGGTGGGGGACCTTCATGGCTTGGCTTTTATCTGGGATTATAATCTTTGGTGGCGTTTTTATTTTCGGTGTTTGGTGGTGCATTGGTTGGATTCTGGTTGAGAGTAGCGTTAGACGTGGAAGTTTGTGGTGGTGGTGTTTGTTTATGGGATGCAGCTTGTCTAGCTGGCCATTGTGGTCTTGTTATACACTTTTTGGAGACAGGGTTCATTGCTGGGTACAAGCCCTCCTCCTCTTCGTCCACGGACTCTGCGCTTCTTGCTCGCTGAAACCGTTTCCCAGCCTTCTCCTAGCTTGACAAGTGACCGCTTCTTTTGGGCCTGCTCCTTGTAGGATAGTTAGAGGACCTGTGCAACTTTGGCAAAGTGGTTGGACTCCCCATCCATCTGTGCAAGTAGTTCTTGATAGTAGGTGGTCTCATCCACTTCTTCTTGGAGCATTGCGAACTCTCTTGCCTTCTGCTCCTCCTCTTTTACGTTGACGGTGGTTCTCGCTAGTTGCGTCGTTACCGCTGAGGCCAATGACGAGGTGACGGGCGGATTCGGCCCTCTGTAGTTTATAAATACAGCCGGCTGAGGAACTCGCCACCGAAATAATGAAAAAGTCATAGCAAGAAACTTCACCATACCACAACAAACAAAAGCATTCAACAACCACAGCAAACCACTGCCAAAACAAATAATAAAACTAATAAAGAAGGAACGTCACGCTTACAGGGTAAACATAAAACACACGATGAACATGACAAGCAAATACTAAATCACCTTGGTAACCAGGTATAACAAGAAATCGGAGAACACAATTACGCCATGAGGGAAAAAAAACATATCAACCATCACAACAGCCAGGACTGCAGAGCCCCAAAAATTCTGGCACTTCATAAAAGCAGTGAGGAAAAAAACGCAATTTACGTACTCCATCTAAGTAAACAACAAAACCATCAATCAGTTCCACAGAAGAAAAACTCAACAATTTTTATAAACCCTACTCAGACATCTTCAGAACACCAGAAGCACCTAACTTCCACAAAACCCACTTTAACAAAGTCAACAGACACATCAAGAACAACCCAGAACTGTACCAGCCACAAATGCAGACCGAAGAATTAAACCCTGACGATGAAACTAAAACGCCTATCACACGGATCGATTCCTCTACTACAATAAAACACCAAGGAAACACCGCCCCAGGAGCTCATACTTTCACCTACCAGATGTAGAAAAACCTTCCCCGGAAAATGATCGACAAAATAATATATTTATACAACCTCATACTTAAACATGGGTATCACCCGAAAGCGTGGAAAGAGGCACACATGATACTGCTAGAAAAACCCAGAAATACCAACACTAATCACGAGAACTACCACTCCATTTCACTCATAGCAACCTTATCAAAAGTATTGGAAAAAATTATAGTAAAGAGACTACAAAGCTACGCAGAAGAACGAAACCTCATACCGACCACCCAAGCTGGATACAGAACGTCTATCACCATACTACATCAGCAAGTAAGAGTTATATCCGTAATACAGAATAAGATAAACAAGGGATATACAACAATAGGCTTATTTCTAGCGTTCGAGTGACGTTGGACAAACGGCCTGTTGTACAAAATGTCAACACATCCCACCTCGGATCACACGATGGACAGCAAGCTTCCTCCACAATAGAATAGCCCAAATCAAAGTTTATTAACAACATTCTTTCAGACTCCTTAACACTCCACGCAGGAAGACCACAAGGAAGTGCCATTTCAGGATTACTATACATTCTATACACTTCGCATACCCCACAGGCAATCTACCCAACGATAAGACTAGAGCAATATACTGACGACACCGCATACCTAAGCACTGCACCAAGATTACGCAACGCCAAACCCAGTCTAGAAAAACAATTAAAAATCTTTAAGCGATGGACAGACTAGTGTAGACTAACCGCAAACACCAACAAAACACAAGCCAGCATCTTCAGACGAAAAATTCAACGAAAACGCCGGGAAGTCAAAACAAATTGCCAAAACCACCACGTACCTGCGAAGACGACCATCAAACATCTTGGAATCACTCATGCCAAACCACTTTGAAGAAAAGATCTGACAAGCCAAAATGGCCATCTCCACCGTGCACTACCTATCCAAAATTGGAAAAGTTGGACTGTCAACACCAATCCTTAACCAACTGCACAAGACCCTACGCCGCCATTCTTGTAATCTGTCTATTGTTGACGGTGTTGCTAATGGGAATATGGCGATATAACGTTGTACTGAGGTGCGCGAAAACATAACTCTTGTTAGGCTCGTGCAACCCACTGACACGTCTTAACCTTTAGGATAATGTGGATATTTAAAGAAATTACACTGCCAATTGGCAAGTAATACTTGCCTTTATTATAACAACTTCAAACATACAAACTCCACACCTTAAGTTACAGAGAATTTAAATACTTGTCGCCACTTTAAAGTGGTTAGAAAAATTATCACTTTTGATAATACATTTTGAGATCATTGTTTTAATATTGTAATATTTCGAACATTCCTGCCATGCTAATAAAGTTTTTACTCACGTCCAAACCTTTTAATTATATAAATGCGACCCGAAGAGCTGGAAGATAATTTAGAAGAGAACTACTCGCGCATGATAACATGATGCCTCCCTAGTGTGATATAGTCACCATTTCTGCCCAGCTTCACAGGAACTTGCTCTGTCGTTGAAAATCCCAAGTCGACTGCTTCTCTTGCCTTCCCGGACCTGGCTTGGTAGGAATAACTCGTTGCGCATGCGCCGCTGTTTTTGGCCATTTCCGCATGAAGTCGTGGAATTCGCCGTGTAAGTATGCAGGCTCCCTCTATTGTTTTGCTGTTAATTACGCTCATTAAATTTTGATTAGGTGAGCTTGTATTGATTGCTGTCTCTGCTTTTGGTTCCTAGGTGAAATAACGGCTCACATGTTTGCTGAGCACACCAAGCTATGCGTCCCAGCACATTAAAACACCCACTATTTACACTTCACTATGTACACTTCCGCTGTTTTCCTGAGCGGACAGGTTGCAGCTTCTAACTGGTTCCCTGGGGTGCAGGCCTCTAAGGTAGGGTGTGTGTGGCCTGGGGCCTGTGATTGCATGGGCGCACATCAGTCGGTGAGCCGTGCGACGTCCAAAACATTTTGATACGTGCATGCTTACGATGTTTCGGCTCACCTTTGCCAATGTTGGCAATCACGTAGTTTTTGTGGTTTCTGTTGCGCGCCCACGCTGCACAGGCTTTCTTTGTTACTGGCTCGGGGATGGAAGGGATCTGGGTTTCCAGGTGAAGGGTTTAGTTAGTGGTTAGAAGAGGAGCAGAGAGGATTTTCCGGAGGGAGAGGTTTTGAATCTGTTTTAAGGCAGTTTTTGAGGTATTTTCCCAGGTCACACACGCATATAGAACCACTAACAGGATGAAAGTTTTGTACAGGACGAGTTTGGACTTCAGTTGCAGCTGTTTGCTGTGAAAGATGGGGCACATAACTTTAGCCGCTGTCTGCCTTTGTTGGCGCCATCCTGTGCATTTCCATGGTGAACTTATTCCAGTCGGTCTCAGCCCTCCTTCGAGGGCCAGAGACACCGACTGTAATGCCACCCTGTATGTCGAAATGCACAGGAAGATGGTCGGAGTCCAGGTTGTGGTACACGTAAAGTTATTTAAAGGTGTCGCATTTTTTATTATTACGAAGTCCAAAATTTCGATGTCAAAGTGCCCCGATATGTGCCAAAATGTGGGATCTCGGGGGAGATGTACCTCAATGTCGTCATTATCCGTTATAAGTTCAACCAGGAGATTTGCGGCCGCGTTTGCTCGGCGAGAAAACCATCAGGGATGCCGAGCATTAAAATCTCGTGCTCCTCTGACGCGAGGATCTGTTCGAGGCCACGTAAGAAATATGGGGAGTTGGGGGCCGATAAAGCGCTACCAGCATCACCGTTTGATTGTTTACACGAGTTTTAAGAGCCGTGCACTCACTCTAATGCTGCCATTGTAGGTAGCGTAACAGAAGCATGAGCAATAGTGTTTCTGAGCAAAACAGCAGTCCCTCCCCCTTGTCTGCCAATTCTGTCGTTCCGAAAGATGTGATGCCCCTGGAGTTTAAAAGTGGGCTCTCGTTGTAATTTTGTTTCGCAAATGAATGCTTCAGTTTTGTTACGCCGCAGGTAATTTTCAAGTTCATGCTGCTTCCTATGGATGCCATCTGCATTCCACAAGAGTGCGCGAGTTAAAGTTATGCCTCCCCTTGAAGCTGTCATTTACTCGAAGAGGGTGGTTACCAAACATATGATGGCTTCTATCTTCTCCATGGTGCTGTTGCAGCTTTTTAGTTTTGCGATGATAGGGTGCCACTTTGTCAAAAGCGCCAGGAGATATAAGACTTTTAACAGATAAGCACCTCACGACGACGACGACGACGAATGCGAAAAACACTGGAGGGTTGTGGTTGCAGAAGATCTTGCAGACCGCCCTCCGGTTATTGCCAGGTCAGGGTATCAACCCTCTACTGGCCGTGTCAGATGTCTTTCATAAGAGACGGTAATAAAGGCTGGTTTGTTAGTGTATGTTTTTTTTTAATATTTGTCACTGTATCCTTTAGGATGTTAAAAGGATTGGATTTATGTCATGGATTGGTTAGTTTTTTATACGTTGCCTAGGACAAGTCCTGGGCGTTTATAGAGCTCTCCAGGGTCCAAGTCATATTCGCCTAGTCCCCGTATTAATTGGTTGAAACTGGAATGGAGCTTGTTAAAGAAGGGTTGTGAAAGGATGCAGATGCATCATTTTACTGAGGGAAAGTGAAGGTCCTTCTGAATGGTAGCATTAGGTATATACCATGGAGAGAGTTTCTAGCTGTTCTTAAATATCGTGACTGAAGAACTTCTAGCTGTCTCAGGTGTGTTTGAGCTGCTACTCCCCAGATCTGGCAGGCATATGTAAAAGCTGGTCGAAGAACTTGCTTATATAACAGCAGTTTGTTATCCAAGGACAGATGGGATCTCCTGTTGTAAAGCGGGTACAGCATTGCCATTCTTTTATTTACCCTATTGCTGACGTCTTCCAGGTGCGTCTTCCAAGTAAGTTTGACGTCTAGGGTAACTCCCAGGTACTTGACTGAAGTAGACCACGGCACATCTTCCCCCGTCAGGCGGATGGGTGCCACGTCAACCATTGGACGACGGCCAAAGGTTATAGCCTGGCTTTTCTGAGGGTGGATACGTAACCGCCATCGATTGAACCAAGTGGTCAGTAGGTCAGCATATTGTTGAATGCGCCTAGCTGACATATAATTTTTTGAAGATGTTGATGTAACGGCGGTATCATCAGCAAAAAGGTAGAGTGAGCACCATGGTAATGTGGGTAGAGTGTTTATATACAGAAAAAACAGTGTGGGTCCCAGTACACTGCCTTGGGGTACGCCGGCACGTATAGGATGAGAGGTGGAAGTAGCATCTTCATAAGCTACAGAGAAAACTGTTTTGAAGATAAGATTGCAGTAGATGGATGAGATATGATGGAACTTGGTATGTGAGGAGGCGGGAAATAAGTCCCTCATGCCACAAGCTGTCGAAAGTCCTAGTTACGTCCAGCAGTAGGACTGAGACGTAATGACGTCTGTTAAAAGCTGTGTATATCTCATCCACCAGCCGGAGAAGTTGGTGAACAGTTGATACATACAACGACCAAAACTTCCATCTAAAGTCTAAAACGTAGCAAAAATAAAAAATAGATAGTAATAGCGAATGCTGTGCCATCTACCCACTAATAATGTAAACATAGCCTGGATGGGACTCTAAAGCCACCTGCCATCACAAAGGCAGAAGTACGATTGCCGTGCACTGCTCCGTCTATGGCAAGGAGATCCAAACTTCTCTCCTAGGAGAACCTTATGCACTGAGCACTCCACTCCTCAGTCGGAGGGAGAGACGGTGAATATCCAGTGACGGGCATAAACAGGCAATTCTATGGACGTTTCTAAGTCATACCTTGAATTTTCTGGGGATATCCTCAGAAGCTCTCTTCATTCTTGATGACTTTTGAATAAATGGTAAACAATAAGAGGCAGACAAAAGCTTACTAAATAAAAAATGTGGCTCTCGTTAAAACACATAATTTATGTAAAATACTTCTTTTTTGTTTTGAGTGAATCATTTCCGAGATATTCTTTCTTATTTGAATTTGCCAATACTTATACCTTTTTTTTTTTTTTTTCAAACAGCAATATGTTATTCGTTTTTTCATTCCTTGACCGTGCAAAGAGAACGGGATTTCAAAGGCATTGCATAGCAAACAGCTTTTAAAACATTTCACTGTCGCTTAAAGCCTGCTGCATTCCCACATTCCCCTTGCAACTACAAGAAAATTCGCAGTAGGGTAATTTCTGAAACTGCTTATGTTAAAATAGTAGTAGATGGAGAAATAAGCATTTGCAAGAATAGTGTGTAAAAAGTCAGTATAGCTGTGCATATACCAAATTGAACCGTATTAAGTCTGTATCGCAATAGGCTACGCGACGATCACTTGGTGTATCTACTAAGATTACGCCAAATACTGATTGGCTTGTTAAACGTAAGCAGTACCAAAGAAGTCACTAATGAACAGGTGTCTATCGCATAAGATTTGAAGGTGCTTTCGTAAATCAAACGCAACGTACATGTAACCAACCTGCCACTGCAACACAATGTACGGTTGGGAGTTAGAGAGGCAAAGTTCGTGTATAGTGGAGGGAGGTAAACTCAAACTCCCCTCTTTCGCAATCGTTAGGATGGTATGGATAGAAATGAGACCTTGAAGGACAACTGTCCACCATACGCAGTTTTACGAGTATCTCCTAATAGATCTGCGATATGACAGTTAAAGCGAATGTAAATAACATAGTGAAAACAAATTAGAACGACACTATAGCGTTTGCATTACTTTTGTTTCACTTATTCCGCAAGTTCATCAGTGTACAAATGTAGCATATTTGTTGAATAAAATATATCAATGTTACTGATGCAGAGACACGTTCCTCATATTCCAACTTATTTTCTTAAATAGATTCTAAATTCATAGCAAAATCTGAGGGGAACAAGGGCTCTTAACTGTAGCCTAGTGGTTTGTTTTATCGAGATACTGAAAGGCTGCAAACAAACGGGTTGTGAACTCCAGGTATTCCACAGACGGTTGGTTTCTGAAGACGGAAATCTGTCTCTGTATGGAGAATCCGAGTAAATGCACACGAGAAGGAAGAGGCACTTTCACTAAGAAGATCAAAGGAATGGATTGGCTTTTGAATCCCTTGCAACAGATAAGAGCTGCTTTGTGTTATAGGCAAAGATTTTCCATCAGAATCAAACAGCTGGAAACCTACTTCGTTCACACTTTATTTAACGCAACCTTTTTGAAACATTTAACAGATTTAAATCGTTTTGGGGAGATCAAACAAATAACTTCTGTTAATAAAAAAGTAGGAAAAATACATTTGTGAGGAAGCGTTATCTTGGCTAAATCAAAAATGAAAAATTATTATTATTATTATTATTATTATTATTATTATTATTATTATTATTATTATTATTATTATTATTATTATTATTATTATTATTATTATTATTATTATTATTATTATTATTATTATTATTATTATTATTATTATTATTATTATTATTATTATTATTATTATTATTATTATTATTATTATTATTATTATTATTATTATTATTATTATTATTATTATTATTATTATTATTATTATTATTATTATTATTATTATTATTATTATTATTATTATTATTATTATTATTATTACTATTATTATTATTATTATTACTATTATTATTATTATTATTATTACTATTATTATTATTGCTAATGTTATTGTTATTATTGTTATTATTGTTATTATTGTTATTGTTATTATTAATATTATTATTGCTAATGTTGTTGTTATTATTATTGCTAATGTTGTTGTTATTATTATTGTTGTTATTGTTGTTGTTTTGTTGTTGTTTTTTGTTGTTTTTTGTTGTTGTTTTTTGTTGTTTTTTGTTGTTGTTTTTTGTTACTACTACTACTTTAATTAGATTAATTTTGGAATTGTTCCAAAGTATGTGTTGCTATTTATGTACTAAATGTAAACTTAAAGCGGGATTACTTAAACGCCTACACAAATTAAAGTATTCATGACCTCTTTAAAATTGATATTAGGAGAAAAAATAAATTCAGCTACATAACAGGTTCAATAAAAATAATCTTTAAGTGCGATTCTGTAATAAAACTGAAACCATGACTGTCCCAATTTTAACATACAGCTCAGAAGCATGAATAACAATGGCACAACATGAAAAAATGTAGAAACAGCAGAATTGAAATTCCTTAGAGCCATAGCTAATACACAAGCCTAGACAAAAAACAAAACGATCAAAAACGACAGTTAAAAGTAGCCGAATTAAACAAGGAAATAATAAAATACAGAACCAGGTGGAAACAGCGCTTAAATACAATGGAAGAAAATAGTTACCAAAATAGCAAGTAACTCAACCACAAGGAGAGTAACATAGAACGCCCGAAGAAAAGGTGCAAGGAACAAGACTTTGGAGCTGGAACAGAGTAAAGGGCTTAAGCCGTGTTGAAGAATTTCTTTAGGCCTCAGATGAGAAAATATCTACGGGGTGTTCCGCCCTTTGAAGGACCACATCGTAACTCACGATTATATGATAAACGGATTTACTGTCTACATTAAATACATCGCGCGAAGTTATAACCTAGCATTGGTAGCACAAGAGGGTATGTTTTCTAAGAGACCTATGCCTTGTTGAAATGTTGAAGGTTTGGCCGTAATCTTTCTCAAATAACCAGATTTGTTTATGCCACACATTCTCGTGAAACCAATTGTGCAGTAGGTGTAATTTATATTCATAGTTATAGAGATAGACTTATATTTTGTTCATTTACGTTTGTTAACGAGCTGTCAATTACCATAATCATATCGGCGCTTCCGTTATGCCGGAATTTCGTCCCAAAGGAGTTATTTTATCTACTGACAAGGGGCTGTAACTTTTCTGGGCACTCAAAACCGTTGGTATGGGCGAGGGTTTAAATTGCAGTCGATTTTGTCGCTTTTTGCTGCTCGAAGCCAAAGAATGCGTCGAACTTAAAAACAGCATTCACAGAAATGCGACAACAATCTGCCACAGAAACAGACGCTTTCCACCTCAGCTAGTGGAGGCCATTTCTGATCTAGTCTGCGTGATTCACTCATTCTTGTTAAATGTACACTGTGTATGTGTTTTTAAGAATGTATACATAACTTTGTTTTATGGAAGAAAATGAAACGATGTACTTATCCCAGCGGAACTAAAAATCGACATACAAAACAAACAAAAGCTGGTACCAAAATACACATACCAAATAAACAATTAGTGCAACAGTAGAGTATTATTTAAGTGGTAGAAAATGCAGTATTTTACAGAAATCTATTATTTTGTGTAGTTTGTACGATAACACGAAAAAGAACGATTTGGCGTCATCAGGTAAGCTGTACCATTAACACCCACAACATATGCGAGAACTTAAAACTTTAAAACAGATTCTAATTATAGATAGCAACGCAAATGTTGATTATAGAATTACTCTGTATGTTTGACCCTCATTCATAGAATAGTTTATATGTAGAATTTTCTACTTGTATAATTTTGCACAAATTTTTCATATTTTACACAAATGTAAATTTTGATTTGTGCACTTCTGCGACTTTGTTTTATCTTCTTGCTTAAACCCTGGTTTGAACCCGTTAGGCCAGCACCTAACCAACTCCCCACCTTGAACTACATAGAGCCTTTGTACCATAATCATAGTAATTCTGGATTTGCCAGTCAACAAAGGAGCCCCCCCCCGTCGAATCAGCGATGTGGTGGGAGATGTGCATCTTTAATCGCAATTTTCTAAAGATTGTATTTGCGAATATGTTTGTTTGTCGAGGGAATAAACGTTTGTTTCTGAGGCTAGAGCGTCATTGGCAGTATTTTACTGCTTTACGGAGTCGTACTATACTGCGTATTTTCGCAGTAAAGTAAGGTATCTAAATTTACTATCGTTTAAACCTAATGCTTTGAGACAGGTTCCAGCTGTACTGCAGTATGAACAATGTACAATGTCCCAAGTTAATGGCGTCATAACACAAGCAGGGTCACTCCCCGAGTTATGTAGATGTGCATCTGTTTACCTGCGTTACCTGCAAACAGAGATACCCGTTCAGTGGTGGCCGGCTATGGTTAATCGTTTTGTTCCAAGCAATCTCAAGGTGTCATACTGTTCATTGCGAGTGTGAAGAATCCTACAAATAAATCTAAAGCATAACTTATAATAACATTATTTTAAGATTTATGCTAACAGAAAACAAGAGAGTAAGTTATATGTGGTTCCCACTTATACATGAGGTTCAAACATATCCTGCAGATGGTCTTCAGTACATCTTTATCGTATGCTCAAGATGCAAAAACGGAAATACTACGGGCCGCCACTGCAAAGACAACTGCTACACACAAAGCCGACGATCGTTTTTGAGCACTGAAATATATAAATAAAAGCTTTGATGCAGAAGTGTTCTCATTTTATGACAGGTGTAACAGCGCCAGGGTTGCCGAGACATTACTGGCAATTAATTGTTCTTACACAATAGCCGTGTGTAGCACAAAGATGGGAAAGGTAGAGCCAGATTGAAAAATTCAATACCATAGTCCGGATTTGAACAAAGTATCTTCCGGTCTCTCTCCGGTGCTCTTACCACTGAGCTACCATGGCAACAGGCCAATAGGACATTAAATTCTCCAACTCACTCGCATTTTCCCCGATAAACCTCAAGGATATCTCGAATACATATGAGATAACCAGAGCTAAGACAATTACGATCCACTGGGCGGGAAATCAACAAAACTACCACTCTATCTAGCACACGTGGCGTACTAAACACACGGGTCCAGGGCTGTACAGCTGACAGTCTGACTACAGTACTGGTGGTGTAGAGTTAATTGCTCTGTGTTTACTTTCTCTTCTGCACTATACAAAGTGCAGTATGCCAGAATCATCACGTCTACCACATTAAAAACCTTAGTGGAGGATTTTGGTACAAATAATTTCACCGTGAACGTAGAAAGCCTACTATCTAGGTTGTCATTCACAAATACCAAACTGTAAATTGCATAAATCACTTGTTGCATCGTCAGGTAATAACCAGAAAGTTCGTCATTACAATTGGAGTTCTTTGAAGATCTGTGTAAAATGATGATGCATACCAACACATCATTTTACAAACTACACCATCCTGAGTTTAAAACCTTGTTAAAAAGTATATCTACTAAACTATTTGACAAACAAGTAGACAAATGAGAAGGTAATGCAACACATAAATGTTAATATTTTTGAGAATACGCGTGTATGTATCTATAATGTCTATTTTTTTAAATTATATTTGTTGTTACACCTCTGACTGTGATGTTCAGGTTACCTGTGTCACCCTCTTCCCCTCACCGCACTCTCCATACATATTCGCAGTGCGCACACATTGCAAGCAAAAGGACATTTGTCCTAGCTCTACAGACTACGTTTTAAGCCTAGGGCTTCATAGTTCAACCAACTACAACGTCGATCAATGGTAATTAATACTTCAAACTGTAATATGTTCAAACAAATTAACAACTTTTTATTGTGAAAAAAGTTTACAAACATATATAATCTTTTCCTTGTTATTTGTAAATTGTAAATATTACGAAACAGGGCCCTGGTTTAATTTCGGATTCCATACTCTAACGTGTTGTCAAGTTATTCGATGTTACTCTAGAGAAAAAGAATATTCAGTAAAATTGAACATTTTGTAATGACAGGCAGATTGGAAGGATTACACAGAAATGATTGGCTATATTTAACCCTTATAATTACATAAAATATAATTAAATTACTGCAGACTAATCACCGGCATGAAACTGTGGCTGAAACGCTAAAAAGAAAAAAAAATGATTTGCCGTCCGCAACAGTAATGGAATGTAATAACATGGACTTTTTCAACTGTTTGTATCCCCAAGATAAAACCAATAATTGACACCAATACTTTCACATGGAGTGTAATTAAATCAGTGGCTGCCTTTTCCAACAGACAATAAATCTCAATTTTTGGCTAAACGACAAACAACGATGATGATGATGATGATGATGATGATGATGATGATGATGATGATGATGATGATGATTACAGAGCAATAATCATTTTGATTTATGTTTACAATATTGTAACTTGTATTTGGACGCGTTTCGAATTTGATATCACAATCATTAAGACTGAATTAAAGTTCTTTAAAAGTTACTGAAATCAGAAACATTCAGTAAAATAATGCTGCTTTAGTATAGAATCTCGAATGTAAAAAACCTATTACATGTCATCTGCTACAGCCAGAAGTTGTTTATTTTGGAGTTAACACACTGCATGCCTAATACGATTAACATTTGGGCAAAAGAAGATCATAAAGACGAAGGTCACATGATGCTGCAGGAAAGGGTTATGGAATAAAAAACTCCACGTGTGGGCCTTACGCCTTTACCCAGTGATGTCCAACGTTTGCGAAAGAGGGGAGTTTGCGTTTACCTCCTTCCACTGTACCGGAACTTTGCTTCTCTTTAACCCCCAGGTGTGCATTGTGTTACTGTGACGGGTTGTTACATGTACGTTGCGTTTGATTTACGAAAGCGCTTTCAAATCTTATGCGATAAACATCTGTTCACTAGTGACTTCTTTGGTATTGATAACGTTTGGGAAGTCTATCAATATTTGGTAACAAGTCGAAGTGCATAGCCTTGGAAAACGCAGAAGTTATCGTCGCATATACAGACTTTTAATACAGTTCAGTTTGGGGAAATTGTTCCCATATGTAGAACTATACTCACTCTTATACACGCTATTCTTGTAAATACTCATTTCTGTATCTACTTCATTCTAAACGACTTAAGCACTTTCCGAAAGTATCTTACTGCTAAGTTTCTTGTAGGTGCAAGGGGAATATAGGAATACACTAGGCTTTAAGCGATAGGGAAATGTTTTAAGAGCTCATTGCTATGCAATGCCTTTTAAATTCCGTTCTCTTTGCAAGGCCAAAAGATACAAAAAAGGAATAACGTATTCCTATTTGCAAAACGTGCAAGTATTGGTAAATTTGTCTCTCTCTTACTGTTTACCATTTATGCAAAAATGCTCTAGAATGAAGAGGTCTTCTGGGGACACTTCCAGAAAATTCAAGGTATGACTTAGAAATTGCCGTGGAACCGCCTGTTTGTGTCTGTCGCTGGATTATGACTGTCAGTCCCCTGCGAATGAAGGGATGGAGTGGGGTATAGCCACTAATTACGTAAGGTTCTCCAAAGAGAGAAGGTTGCACATCCCTGATTTAACCTTTAACAATATATACCAAAATGAAGTTTGAAACCTTCCAGATTTATATGTTAATTTAAATCTTCGTGTATATGATGATGTGCTAAGAATCTAAAATGTTGTGCCTACTCATTAAAATTGTTTATCTATCACTGATTCAGATAAAAACTGTACTATTTTCTAACAAAACACACTATCAAAACATAAAGTATGGGTTCAACAAAATGTAAAATGCACTTTAATGATGATCATCTATATATTATTTGTATTGATAATATAAAGTAAAACAAAAACTCTCTCCCCTAATTGATAGTTATTGTAATATTATAACCATTACAACTTGAAATACATAGTGGAGGCACATTTTCTGTATTATCAGGAGTATTGCTTTTAATAACTTTGGCTATAATTAAACTTTCTCCCGTAAGTGTTAGATCAGCAATTTCGTATAACTCATAAATAAACGTTCCTAGACTTTCCTGGAAGTATATTGATGGTTGCATCCTAGACCACTTTTAAATTTATTCCTGATGAACCATAAAAATCACTTTGTTCGCTCATCCGAAATTGCAGAATATTACATTTGTTAATGTATGGTGTCTTGTTTTCCAAATCCCACATTACCCTTTCTCTAAACAATAAATAAATACCATTAAATATGTATACTAAATATACAATATATACTAAAATGTTCTTAACGTAGATAAAATATTGTAGACAATACGTTACAGAATTAGGAACAGTAACATGAGCCTCTCGTTACAAAACCTCTACTTTTGTAACCAATAATGTAAATATGTATTTCAACATACTAGACTTCTGTTGTAATTAGCAACTTGCAATTGCAGCCAATACATTACTTTTTAGTAGTGTTTCCGTATTATCACCTTAATTTTGAGACTTTAAAGTGTATCGTCTGCTTTAACAATTAAAACATCAGTAAACTTTTGTATATTGTGGCAAAATGACAGAAGTCCAGTCCAATTACTTTTTCCTCTTTCTTTCAAAAGGTTTACACAAACTCACAGTTCTCTTCTACTAACGTTAACACATCTGCAGTCTTTCGTGATATTTATAGGATATTTACAGGATGATTAAAAGAAGCAAACCTAAATAGGTTTCTAAACCGGAGGGATTTGGGTTTTATTGGGCCATACTGTCGTTTGTTTGTCCCCATACACGTGTGATCTCAATCCCATAGAATTACCTTGGGCCAAGGTAAAACGAATAGGTCGAGAAATGTAACGGGTGATTTATTCTTACGGGAATTTACGATGTAACGCTCGAGTGTATATCACTTCTGACCGAAGCAGGCTGGCAGGATTTTTGAAAACACATAGAAAAGGTAGAAAATTATCATTGGGGGAAAGACAGAGTACAGAAAATATAATTTACATTTTATAAGCTGAATATAGTGCATGAACTAAAAATAACATTTAAGTTCCGCTATTTTGAGTGACTTCTTTGCTTTGACCCAGCGTGAATACACATTCCAAGGTTGGTACTACTATCGCAAGCGCGACCAGAAGAACCACTGCAGCTCCAGATATCAATGTTTACCTGGAATTGTTTACTGACTAAATTGCTGCATTCCTCCCAGGCACCATGGGCAGGTGTTCTATGGACCTCGGGCTCATTTGAGCATCATTTCACCTACCCCTACGTAAGAAATTCAAAGCTGTCACACAGAGGCACGGTCGTTAAGGTGCTTTTTTTTTTTTTTTTTTTACTTAATCGCTACCTTGGCCTTTCTTATTGTTGAAGACTTAAGTTATCTAATTCTGTACCTATTTATTAAATCAACAAATCTGAAGTTACTTTAGGGTCTAGCCTTTACACCATCTTCTGCTTCTTTCTCCTCTGTGTTATGCCATCATTGTTTGAAGCATCACAGTGGTAAAAAGCATGCAGAGGCCCAATAGAAATGTGAACTCCACTATTTGTAACATACCTTACTCGCAGATAACAATAATGTTCGTTTAATTTTAGATTTTGCAAATTCTCCACACAAATGCAAATTACACACTTCGAAAGATCTAATTGGAAACTTAAACATTGTTAGCTTCAAGGGCTAGAATTAATTAAAGAATCGTATCATAGTTTTATTTGAAGACGTTAAAGGCGAGGTTGGAAGACGGGTAAGCTATTGAATTGTACCTCCAAGGAAGCGAGCAGAAGGAAGAAGAAAGGCTTCAATTTATCAACACCTATGGGAGTAGAGGCTGATCTAATAAAGAAACTCGCTGCCTGGAACCGGATGAAGTTTTTTGTGCCCAGAAATGATACTTTGTTACGAAAGCTGGCGGAAAATCTAAGCTGAGCGCAGCAGTGACGTCATGACTAGCTACGGAATGTTTACTCTGTATGATAGAATAAGGGATTCAAGCAAACAATGAAATGGACGATGCTCCTGAAACTTACTCCCATGAATGGTGAATGCAGAAAATAACAATGGAAAAGCTTAAAAGATGTGACTATGGTGGCAGTCAGCTGTTTTTGAAAGCATGAGGTTATTCATTCACTGATAATGCTGAGCTAACATCGTATTCACTTTTTGTTTAATCCTCTACACGTATAGTAGGTAGAGGAAGCGTTGTATTCGACCCAAAATTTCTATGTCGAGATTTTACCGGGTATATATGGTCCAAAAAGCATTTTTAGAAAAATGTCCATGTGTCTGTCTGTAGACAGCATAACTCAAAAACGAAAAGTCGGTTAAAAACCAAAGTTGGTATTTAAGTTTGTCTTTCAAGGATGCGACACGAAGATTTTGAAAAAAAATTCCTCCATTCTAAAGTACTCTTTACATGGAACATTTTTCGAACATTTTGATTTTCTTGAAAATGACTAACGATTTTGATTAAAATGACATATGCTGGATATTTGTATGGCAAATGAAATGTATATTTTGAATTTTCTGACTATAGCCTATGTAGTCCTGTTTACTCTGGATGACCTTTGAATAACTCCTAAACCGTAAGAGATGGACAAAATCTTACTATACACAAAATACAGATCTCGCATTGTCCCAGTAAAATTTATTGTAGAGTGAACCATTTCGGAAATATTCCTTGTTATTTGTATCAGTTTCACAAAACTTATTTCTTCTGATGCAACATCCTTGTTCATTTTTTATGTTAACCGTGCAAAGAGAACGGGATCTCAAAGCTTTAAAAGATTTGACTATCGCTCAAAGCCTACTGTATTCCCATACTCTCCTTGCACCTACAAGAATATGAGCAATAAGATAATTTCTGTAAATATTTATTTCAAATAACACGAAGAAGATATAGAAGAGTTTGTAAGAATGGTTAGCACAAGAGTAGAGAAATTCATGTGAGTGCAACACATCATATGTTTATATTCTATTAAAGTACCCCTTGAGGATTATATTATGCCACAATAGCACATTGTTTGGTTTTAGGTTCGAAATTATCGTATGAAACGATAATGAAACGACCTGAACGTTGTTAGAGGGGAAGGTTCCATTGTGCTGCCTAGTTCTCAAGATAGAATACGGCATTGTTATCCTACCTATTCATTTGTAATGATAGCTAATCGATTGTTCATTCACAGGTGACGTCATGTCGTCGAAGAAAAGGAAGGGACGCGGGGAGAGGTACGAGCTAAACGATTCATTGGACAGGGACTACGGCAGCATCAGTAGCAGAGAACAGGACCGTCAGATAATCCTCCAGGTGAGGTCTTCAACTTCTAGCACACGTAAAAGTATTTTAGTGGACAAGTAGTACTTAATTAGAAGTTAAATTACCACGCTACTAGATGCAGGCTTACTGTTAAAACTTTATTAAATAATGAAAATCCTGTATGCCCTGCTCGCAGCCGTACAAACAGTGGACGCTGTGGATGACAATGGTGAAAGGTAACTCAGTAATCATCCTGCCTGAACCTGTTAATTGCTTGATTTTATGTTACGAGAGTGCCATGCGTATGAATGATCCAGTCAAATTCACACTTGAACAAATACTTCTTGTGTAACATATACAAGATGGAAGGTATTACTTCGTCTAGTAGATGCAGGTGTAATAAATATGTAGTACGTTTCGGTAGGTTTAATCGTTTGCAAAAGTGTTCAGTTTTCGCAATAAATGGGTTTAGTCTTCGCACATGCCAACAACCTGTGTTGTACCCGATCAGCATGTGCTTCCAAACCAGTACTGCCTCAGATGTAAACAAAATACCTCCCTGGCGTGTGTCTCGTGGGCAGCACTGCCTCAGTTGTAAACAAAACATCCGACCGGCGTGTGTGTGTGTGTGTGTGTGTGTGTGTGTGTGTGTGTGTGTGTGTGTGTGTGTGTGTGTGTGTGTGTGTGTGTGTGCTTTGATGTAAATAAAACACTCGCCCAGTGCGTTTACCGTACCGCTTGAACAGGTCACTGTCTCGGCAATCGACAAAAATCGAAATGTTATACCTGAAAGGTGTGATAGTAATTAAAATGACGCATTCGCTTAAGTAATGACGACACAGTTTTCCATGGTTAAGAAAGCAGAACCAATGGGAACCACGCATTTTAGAGTAAAAACAATACTGACATAAAAAGGATAGATTTTCCTAATAAGCGAGATTCTTCTTCTCCTTCTTCTTCTTCTTCTTCTTCTTCTTCTTCTTCTTCTTCTTCTTCTTCTTCTTCTTGTTCTTCTTCTTCTTCTTCTTATTATTATTATTATTATTATTATTATTATTATTATTATTATTATTATTATTATTATTATTATTATTATTATTATTATTATCCATTAGAGCTAAAACTATAGTATTTGCGTTTAATGCACAAATATCTTCCTCTTCTCTCTCTCTCTCTCTCTCTCTCTCTCTCTCTCTCTCTCTCTCTCTCTCTCTCTCTCTCTCTTTAACAATTTTCTTTTGTAGAGATTACCGGGCTAAAATAAAACTAATAACTTTCTTGTGATAAGTGACAGCTAAAGTTGCCACCCCACCTACCTCTACTTATATCTGGCCCATGAATTTGTCACCTGCCCCACCCTTTCTCCTCACTTTCAGTAACTCCGAGCGACATATGCCCTCCGTCGCAGTGTGCCCACCGTGAGAACAACTTGAGCTTACGCAACGCGGCGTTGTCACATTTCTTTTACAATTAAATCTCCCATGACATTTTAACATTAAATTGTGGCTAAATTCATTCGAATTAAGATAAAAGGTTTTACAGCATTGTTAACATAATATTTGCGCGACAGTTAGTGAAGTAATAAATCATTTATATCCATTCGTCAAAAAGCTACGTGGCTCCAAATATTTGACGCAATTATTTTTTCCAGCAAAACGGTTCTTTACTGACCGTAATTGTATTGGACATATTTGTTACTCTCGTGTAGAATTCTGGTTAACGTATGACCAAAGCAGTACCTTCCACCTTGTTTGTAAAAACCGAGCCATGTAAACAGGTGTGTAAGCAATTTCAAGAGACATTTCTGGAAATGCCAATCCCAAGTAAGGTCTTGTGAACAAGTTCGGTAAAACAGGATCACTTACTGCTGTAATTCCCATGCCGAACGAAAGTTTTTAAGGAGAGAAAAACTCGACGAAATTGGTACATCATGCAAACTTCTATGAAAAAAAAAAACCTGTATGGTGCACTTCACGAGTATGTATTCCAAAACCTTCCGTTCATAGAGCAACAAAATGTTTAAGAATAAAACTTTACAGAATGACTATTGTCCATGAACTACAACACTTGACAATGAAAAACAAATTAATTTTTCTAATTGGACCTTGTGAAATTGTGCTGAGGCATTGTTGGACCACATTCAATACTTTTCCCAGATGAAGCATGCTTTCATTTAAAGGGCTATGTTGCTTCATAGAAAAATAAGTTCTGGAGTTCTGAAAATTCGTGATTAATGTAATCGTTACATTATCCAAAAATTCATGTAAAGTGTGCTCTAACAGCAAAATGAATGGGACGCATATTCTGCAACGATATCTTTAATTCAAATAAGTACCATAAAATATTAACACACCTTTTTCTTCAAATGTTACCAGAGGGAAAGGATATGGCTATTTCAAAGGAATTCTGCTACAGTCCAATTTCCGGTTCATTCCTTGGGCGAAATAGAGATTAATTTTTATAACAGGATACTACTTAAAGGGTTTTGGCCCTTCGGGTCTTGAATCTTGTGGTATGTGACTATCTTATGCTAACCCATAAATCAAATGTATGGGAATAAAATTACACCATAGACGAATTTAAAATCAGCGTTCCGTAGCAGCGCTGCAATAGCATAGTGAATTTTTCTACGCCAATACTTTCCGCTTGCGTAGAATTATTACCGTCGCCAGCAATTTTTATTTTACTGTGAGAAAAATTTTGAACCCTTTTTTTATGATCTGAGCAGTAAAAAGACAGAGGAGCTTATTTTATATTAGAAAACACACACTGCAGTGTTCACAGAACATTTAAAGCAAAGACCACCTATAAAGTGCGCTGTGGTCTAGGAACACAGTTTTTTCATTGCTAATGTTTCTATACTTATACAATAGAATTAATATGTTGCTTCAAAGAAGTTTCAGTAACTAACAAAACAATGACTATATAAAACAGTGGTGAATCAATTTAAATGATGGCGGTTTGTTTTATTTGTTGGCGTTATAAATCGCTGGTTTACCATCTCTGAAGCAAGAGTAATTATTTGTTTTCAGGTGTTGAAGCATTCAGATGAAGATGTTTTTCCACACTGTAGTCGCTCCCTTGATCGGAAGGATTCGGAGGTAGGACAGGCAGACATTTTGTCCAACAGCCACCATACATGTGTTTGCATGTACTTGTTGTACAGTCAAGTTTGATCAAAGGTGGGATCCAAGGTGAACAACAGCTGAATCCGTTCCTTACACGTGAGAATGGGCCATAATACTCGTAAAGTGGTGATTGCATGTGCAAGCTTCAACAGTAGAACTTTCATTTTAAATCACTGCATCCATTAATAGACGCAGGAGAATTTAAAAAATGGCCATAAAACTATGTTCCATGTTGATTACATTCACTCTTTTAATTTTCGATCTTAGACGTGGATAAATGTCATACCTCAAGTCTGCTTGCATTGTGTTTCTATTACCACAGCTCTAATTGCCCTACAAATACTTTAATGAAAAAAAAAACTTTTAAAATAGTTCATGCTTGGGTACTTAACAGACAAAATTAGTAAATATGTATTTAGTTCTAAGAGTCAATGATGGACGAGCCATTTCCAATTACCATTTGTCCATCAGACCTACAGCAAAGATTGTATGAACAGCTTCTATTTAAACAGTAAATACCCTTCTACATGGTGACATAGGCAGTGTTTTCTGAAATTAGGTGCTTGGAACGCAAATAGTTTACAACCATATGCTTTAGCACTGGTGAGGAATGATGAAGCTGCGCATGTGGAATAGTAGTTAAGATGGAAAAAAAGAAACTGAAAAATTCAATTGATCTATCTTTCCAACGTTGCCCTAGACACGACCTTATATAAAAGTGCAATTAATTATCACGAGTTAAGTTGTTCTTCATTCCCATTAAACCAACTTGTTTCCTTTGACATTTCATCAAGTGCTTGTTATAAAGATCACTTGTAATTGAATTTGAAACACACAAGTAAACTATGCTATGTCTCTGTTTACTAGATGAAATTTATTTGTACACTGGGTCTGATTTACTAGCATCCTATGCAAAAGGCACATATTACTACAAATTCTCTGCAAAATCTCCAGTAGAAATATTATTGCGAATAACGTTCAGGAATGTTTGTCAAAGGTTTTGCATGGAATGTGTATAAATAGGCGCTCATCCCTGAAGATACGGTCCGAAATAGTTTTCTACCCAAATCTTTCAAAACAGCACATGCAGGTGCCAAATTAAAATTTCCCAATCTTCAACATCCTTGTCAACGAAATATATCTAGAGTTCACTCGAAACTAACGAACTGTTCAAATCTAAGATGACTTAGCGCGATTTCCTTATAAATAATAGGAGATAAGAACTAAGTAAAAGGTATCAATGTTACAGGGAGGAAACTACTAAGATTTGTTCACCTTGGATACCCAGTTTGATAAAACTTAATCTCAAAGGGTCTGCTGGGAAGATTGGCACTGCTTTTTGTACACATCTCTGGTAACCACTGCTTTACACCTCAATGACATCACGAACATTGCACGTTATATCACCATTTGTCTTCACACTTTAATGGGTATGGTTGTGGGTTCAAAGCCAATTACGTGTAACTAAACATTTTCTATGTTCTGTCGTGATCGCACAAGATATTGGCATGCATATAAAGGTATCGGTAATATAGGTGAAGTTGCAATGTTTACCTGCAGAAGAATCTCCCTAAGTGTATTAAGAGAATAGCAGGATTCGACGATATTTTCATGATTTCCTCAGTTTGTTGTTACTGAATCCCCAGAAGGTGCCCTGAGTAATATATGTCCCTCTAGAATTTGTTCCCCAGATACAAAGATGGAAGAGGTATTATTGCATTAATTTTAAGAAAGTTACGGCTATAGGTAGAAGTTCGCTTAGTACCTACTACGGTAACATTGCTACCTCGGTCCAATCCCTAATGTTTTACCAGAAAATGTCTCCTGCTTGTAGGTCTGGTGGCTTAAGCCTTATAGTCCTTGGGGACCAAATGTACACTTTATTGCGAAGTAGCAGCTTATGATACAGTGAATTGAGTCTTAACGGACGGAGGAGAAGCTAGCCTATCAACCACATACTACCGCAGTTAACGTATCCCTCGTACGTTAACGACCTTCCTCATCCCACTGCCTTTTAGAGTGCTAATGAGTCGTGTGGTCGGTGTTGTCACGTACTTTACTTCGGTCACTCTGAGCTTTAACTCAACAAGCAGAATCTTTAAAACACCCTGAATGCGCCACTGTAACGACTTAACAGCAATAGATTCTTCGTGATGAGTTTTAGGAAAAAAGTAAAAAACTTTGTGGTACTCTCTTTTAACATTCCATTATTGAAACTTATATACCCTGTGTGGTTTATCTTGTCTCTGGCTTAAAGAAAGAGAAATAAATATGTTGAAAAGAGACGCAGATACTCTGTCCTCTGTGTCTATTGTTATGGGGAAGGAGGGAGAAAATTTGGCTGCTTCTATCCAATCGGTACTGGACTGAAGAGGCAAGTATGAACAGACTTCGGACGTTTCTGCACGCAAAATAATTTTTCTACCCATAGGGATCTATCGCGGGTGCCCTAGGAGACTTGCGATAATGCAAGGCAAACAGGGCAAGGCTGACACTGAAGTCAGAACAGGGGTCTCTTTCGCCAAGGCCCTGGCGAGACACGAAGGTGCTCTCGCACAGGCCGAGACCGCGGAAGTGACCCCTACAAGCCGGGTCGCCGCCACAGTAGCTGAGCCGGTCCCAGATAGCGCCACACCTACGGTTGCGAGCGGCGAGACAGCTCCAACAACCAGCAGTGCTCCAAAGGAGCAACGTCCCCAAAAGAAAGGGAAGAAGAAGAAGTCAGTGGGTAAAACCACACAAAAACCTGCTGAGGGGCAGAATCACAACAAAAAAGTTGAGAAACTCCCCTCTCCACCAGCACCAAAAGCTCCAGCTGTGTCAGCCATCCAGCGACCAGCTGAGTCCACCAGTGCTGACCCAGCCACTTCTGAGGCACCAGAGCCACACATCTCGCAACTATCCGTAGGTGACACATTTGCATCTGAGGACATGGCTGAGTTCATACAGTTGGCGACCTGGTTCGCAGACTTGGTTCAGCGTTCCCTCCCAATCCTACGACGCTGCAGGGAAACCATCAACAACCCCGGGATTTCCGCTGTGCAGAAGCATCTCACGGTGCTTCTAACGGCTAAGGACCTCTATTCTAACTCCACGAGCTCGTAATGGCGCATAGAACTGTGCGTTCATTTCGAGCTGCGTTCTGGAACGCAAATGGAGTTAGAGACCAGAGACCTGGCCTGCTGGAGTTCGTGGACAGCCATGGGATTGATATCCTGATGGTCTGTGAAACGGACTTGCACGCTGGTGTACAGTTTAACCTGCCAAGTTACGCCGCTCATCGGTCTGATCGGGTCGGCCGACAGGGCGGTGGTACTGCCATTTTCATAAAGAACCATCTCACCCACACTCCTGTTACCATTCCTCCGCTACAACACCTGGAAGCAACCGCCATAAGGCTATCCTTGGGCGGGAACGATCTGGTGCTTGTGGCGGTATACGACCCGCCGGATGGTCACTTCTATGAAGCGGACATCACGGCACTCCTGAACCTACACCACAGGGTTTGCATTGCAGGCGACTTCAACGCAAAACACCCAAGCTGGCACAGCCGCACCCAGAACGTTAAGGGCCGGGGATTGTACCGTCTCATTAGCGGGAACCCCGCCCTTCACGCGCATGGGCCGAGAGGTCCAACCTACTACCCGGCACGCGGCGCTGCGGACATCATCGATTTCATGGTCACCAAAAACATACCATTTCACTTGGACCTCTCTGTGATTAACGATCTGGACTCCGACCACAACCCTGTTGTGGTGGATGCAGACGTTAATCTTACTGCCCTGGGAGTGCCGGACTGGGTGGATGAAGTCGACTGGGATGCAGCCGTCCTAGCCCTTCAAAACTCTGTGGAAGCAAATCCTCGAATAGACTCGATAGAGGCTCTCGAGGAGGCAGCCACGGGGTTTTCTACCTCCGTCCTAAACGCGGTGCGTGCTCACACGCATCGCATTCCTACCGAAGTACCAAACCCGACATCTATCCCTGTCCCACTAAAACGCCTCATTCAAGCAAAGAATGCTGTCAGACGGCTATGGCAGAGATTCCGACATCCTAGGATAGGAGTAATACACCAGAGGTTCAAATCCCTGGTGAGACGACTCCTAAGAAAACACAGGCAAGCAGCTTGGGACGAAACAATGCGTCGAGTAAACCTCCAAGAGAGGAAACCGTGGCGCATCGTCCGAGCCTTGAGGAAAGACAAATCTGCACACCAGCATCCAGTGCACAGCCCTCGGGGAAGACTTGTCTTTGAACCGAGGGAAAAAGCAGAGGCACTAGCAGACTATCTGGAGACTCAGTTCCAGCCTAGGGTAGATCCTCAGAACGATGACCACACTGACCTCGTGGAACAAGCGGTAGAAGACTTCCTAGAAGTCCGACCCGCGGGCCACGAGGAGTTCCACATCCCGGTAGTTACCCCTCGCGAGGTAACTAACACCATCCGGCACCTAAAACCTAGTAAAGCCCCTGGGCAGGACCGTGTAACAGCGGAAATGCTCCAGCACCTACCCCATAGAGCCGTGATGCACTTGACCCGCATTTACAACGCATGCCTCAGCATGTGCCACTTTCCAGCTGTCTGGAAACAGGCGCGTGTGGTATGCGTTTTGAAGCAGGGAAAGAATCCGGTTTTTCCATCTAGCTACCGTTCCATCAGCCTCCTACCAGTTGTCTCGAAAGTGTTCGAGAAACTGTTCCTGTCCCGCCTCGGACCTCTTTTGGAGGAAAAAGGTCTCCTACCGGAACACCAGTTTGGTTTTCGTTCTGGTCATTCCACAACTGAGCAACTACTGCGTGTAGCCGAGAAAGCTTCCCTGGCTTACCAGGAGAGGGCTAAAACGGTGGCAGTGTTGCTCGACGTGGAAAAGGCATTTTCTACCACTTGGCATGAGGGGCTTGTCTACAAGCTCATACAGCAGGAAATCCCCCCTCCATACATTTACTTGGTGGCTGGTTTCTTACAGGAACGTAGCTTCCGGGTGAAGGTGGAGGGATCATTTTCCAGAGAAAGGCCCATTGGCGCAGGAGTCCCCGAGGGCAGTGTACTGTCACCGGCACTTTTTGCAGCTTACATGGCCGATCTCCCGACGCACCCCAACACACACATCTGTCAGTATGCGGACGATCTCATGATCTTCGCTACTAACAAGAACCCGCGCTACAGTTACCGACAAGTACAAGCCCACCTCTGTGCCATCAATAGATGGTGCGAGAACTGGCGTATGTCTATTAACCCGGAGAAAAGCTCTGCGATTCTCCTGGCTAATACGATAGCCAACCGGCTCCCGCTGGACCTCGTGCTTCGGCGCCGTCGGATCCCCTGGGTCACTACGGCGAAGTATCTCGGGGTCACGCTGGACCGGCGGCTGACGTATAGACATCACGTCAGGGGCAAAGTACTGCAAGGCCACGCTGCCCTGCGGCAGTTGTACCCCATCCTCAGTTCCCAAACCATGCCCCTACGCCTGAAGCTTCGGCTGTATCGAGCGATCATCCCGCCTCTGGTCCTGTACGGATGCGAGATCTGGGGAGTGGTGGCAAGGTCCACCTTCATCAGACTCCAGACGTTGCAGAACCGGGCATTAAGGATGATCTATGATACAGGCCGAAGATTTCCTGCCCATATCCTACACGAACATTCCGGTATCCCGTACATTGTCGACGTGATCAAAACTCGCGCTCGAACAATGTACAATAAACTCCAGAACCACCCTAACCCTCTGGTGAATACCCTGGGCCAATACGACCAGAGACAGCCGCGCCGACTACCATCCAAAAGATTGCCGAAGGACATCTTAAGTCCGGCGATCTAATTTCAAGATGGGAAAGGCGAAAATGCAATCTGTACTCAAAACAGAGCGAATCACCAGTTCAGTTCACCTCTCAGCGAGTGACTGACGGCCAGAACCCTGGTAGGAATTAGCGCGTAAAATTCGCGCACAGCTCACTTGCGAACCAATCCCTGCCTACAATCCCTCCTGTTACTATAAAAACCCCTGTTCCAACAAATTTCCTAGTGAAAACATCCCTGTAGTAACACCGTCAAAACCATCGCGCAGGTAAAGCCGTATTACGGCTAGGTACTGCGGTAAAGACACTCGACCGGAGGAACATTCACCTCACCTCCGTTCGACTCGAACTGGCGTCTGGCGTCTGGCCCCTAACTGGCGTGATGGAAGAGACCTGCCAGTATTATGGTCCTAGAGACAAGCTAAACCACCGGAGGTATAATTCCCAAGGACCTGCCCTAAATAGGCTTGAAAAACTGAAATATGTGTGTAAGCTCTTAATCAAAGGAGAAGATCGTGCGATCTTCGTTATCTACATATGTACTAAGCAATCTTCGTTTAAAATTGATGCACTAGTACGTTTTTCATCCTGTGATATGAATCCTGTGATTTTCCTGTAATCAGAATGTTGAATACCATTGAGACAAAAGAGGGAAACAACTAAAGAATAACTTTCTCTGTGATCGTTTAGTCGACCTTCTGGCTTATCATTCTAAAGTTTGCTGTGTTCGAGTCCCGGCTGGAGTGGGTAGTTTTTTTTTTTTAAAGTATCATTCCCTGTCCTCCGCGGCTTCCGAGAGTCTGAAAGCGGGAATAAAGGTGCCTTTTATATCAAAAGTGTATAAAACCAATTTTAAAGAAAGCCAAACAGTCAACAAGTTTCTATAAAAGCAATACCTCTCCAATGTATTTGGAGTCAAACTTCTTGTAGCTAACATAAGGCGTTTTCTTAAAAACATTTCTCCATAAACTGTAAAATATGCTATAAAACAGTAATGTAAATAAGGTCTTAAATCAATGTGGATTACATGGTTGATTCCGAGCCAGTTTCGTTATGTTTCTGTAAAAATCTCGGATTTCAGAAATCCCACTTTCAATGATATTTCTAAGACACCCTGGTTGGCATCAATGGTGTGGTGAATTATTTTAAATGGCCCTTAAAAATGCCACTATTGACTGTCGTTTTTGCACTGTTACTATCCTTTTGTTGATGCCACTACTATGAATTCCATCAGTATTTTGTACATATATCTTATAATTAGGGCCCGGATTGTGATAACCTAAGTAGTACTAAAATATGGCCTTAAAATAATGCATTTAAGGCCTTACATTTAATTAAAAGAGCAAAGAATGGTTTAAAATTGCCTTTATTTGTTGATATTGCACATTTCATTTAAACTTTATCACTGAATACTGAACTACAACAGGTTACAAACAGCTTTCGTAAGTTTTCAAGTCAAGCACCGTCTATTGTCAAATAAAGCAGACTTACACAGAAGACACTGGGGCATGCTTAAACTAACAAATATTTCGGGTTTTCAGCTCTTCATTATTGAGGGAATACATCGTGTCTGGCAGTACATCGGCAATCTTGCACATTACAGTATATCCACTGCTTGTTTAATAAATTTTCCATTTTAGCAAAGAAATTTTGACCACGTCATCTTCCACGGGAACTAGATTACTTGCAATTGATTTCACCAATGCTATTTGATTTTCAGTTTCGTGAAAATACTTGGTTTTGCTTTCGGCAGAACGAAACACAAATGTTACCTCAACCTATGAAAATTAATTGTTCTTCCATACTATCCGTGTGTAGGACAAGGCTGTAAAGGGGTAGAGTGAGACTGAAAAATTCAATGTCATAGCCGGAATTTGAACCATGTATCATCCTGTCTCCGTCCGGCTGCTCTACTCACTCACTCCATTGAGGTACTCTAACTACTAACCGTGGGTAGTAGTTAGAGCAGCCGGACGAAGACCGGAAGATAAGTGGTTCAAATCCCGGCTATGACATTGAATTTTTCATTCACACTCTACCCGTTTACATTATCTTAACCTTTAGTTTCTCCTGTGTGAAGATTGCATTGTGACGGTAGGCGAATTTATATCAAAAGTTGCAGGTAGATTCACCGCGCATTGCTTTAGAGGCCAAGTTTATCTTAGAATAGAAGTGAACCGTTTAGTGGGATCTATTAATCTGTGGTTGACGAGACCAAATGTTTAACAGAACATAAGTATGGGAACCACATTGCAACAGATTTCCAAGAATTTATGGATTGAGAGATTTTGAAATTAATCATTACTAACACAGTTAAGAATAATGCAACCAAACTCACGAAAAATGACAAAAATCTTGATCTGTTCTTAAGTGACTCAAACTGATTTATAATCTGTAAAACAGATATAATCGGATAAACAAAAATCTAAAAATGCAGGGGAAAATTAGTTTTAAAAGTGGTTTAATTTCTTTGCAAAATGCGTGAGCCATGTATATTTTCCATATAATATTCTATGGTATCCTCAAAAATAAAGTGCAAAGTTATCGAAATCCGGGCCCTACTTATTATAGTTGTATTTCTTCTTCTTCTTTACCTGTTTACCCTCCCCTTATATAGGACTTACACCCCCTAGGACTCACAAGCCAGTGCCTAGAGTCAGACGCCTCTCGGGGAGCACAGGCACCTATGGACCGGACAATGTGAAGACCTGGAAGCAGGTGGTCAGCCCAACATCAGGTATGAGAGTGAGGAAGATGATATGAAATGCAGGCGAAATCGATGAAGGGAAAGTCGATGATGGAACAATTAGTGGAATGGATGGCGGGGGAATCCGGAGAACCCGGAGAAAGCCCGCCCAGACGCCACTTCGTTCATCACAAATGTCACATGCGGGTCCCTGGGATCGAATTGCTAAGGGCCGCCTAACTTGCCCTTAGAAGTTGAATGTGCACACTGGTAGTGTTTCGCACTCTTAATGTTGTTGTTATTGTAAATAAGCCCTCTGTTTCTAGTAAGATCCATATACGTACACCAGCCCTAATAAAAACATAACAGGCACTGTAATGTGTTCTGTACCTTGTATTATATCTTAGTAGTTGGGTCAATACATACATAATGTTTTAAGGTTTCATTAAACTTTGTCTTTTGATAGTTGTATTAGTCATAATACATTTTACAAAATGATAAGTATAGAATATCTATGTATCGGGTCTTCATTTGTTTTCCCCACAAGTGGCCTGGTTCCGAAGTCAATAGACAGGGCTTTAGTTGGGCTGGTACATGTTGGTAATTGGTAATGGTAGTTATAGAATTGTCCGAAGTGTGTTCCAAAAGTTCTGAAACATCCAAAGAACACTGCTCGTATAAGACCATGGGTTTTACTTGGTGGGTAAAATTCTAATAATTTATTGGAGGCGAGGTGATAATATTGTAGAAATAGATCTGTTTTTGCCACATACTGTAGATAAAAGAATCGAAAGAAAAATATGAGTTAATTTTACTAACATGAAGTAAAATTATATGTCGAATCTTTAAAATAATGTGTGATATACTTGTCATGTAACGGTGCCTCAGCTATAGTAGTAGAGTTGTAGGGGTGCAATTTAAGGAGGTTTTACATATATCATAATCTGAGTTTGCTGTAAGCGCTTGCTGTGGATTATTCTATATAATAAACGTCATATATCCTTACAGATTTATATTATCTATACCATTAATGGTGTATGAGAAATAAATATTTGTCAATTCGTAGAAAATTGCGATCGTTTTTTGGGCCCTCTAACCTCAATTCAGTTTCTAGTAAGGCCAAAATACCTCGGCCCGTGTCCTCTTCTCTTCTTTGTAACCATGACTGTCTTTTACTCCTACATCTTTTCTTCTCGCCGAGTGTCATGGAAATATATTCCAAACCTAAACTTGATATACTTATCAGTCACTGTATTAGAGGAAATGGTTTGAATACAGGCTACCATTTCTATTTGGGCATATTGTATTTTGAAAAGTTCTCTTGTTGCCACTGTTATTTTAACAGAAAAATGATATACTTATTTAAAAGCGCGCTGAAGTCATCTGGTAAAGTTAGCAGCAAGTATGTGAAATATTCGCTATTTTGCGCAATATGTGCATAACATGTGCATAAAATGGAATTTTAAAGACCGGGTCCAAATACAGGCTATCTATATTATTTGTTATGTACCCATCGAGAATTAAGCAATTTTATCCGCGATATCGATTGTCCCAGTTAGGTTAGTGTAGAATGACTTATTCTTATTGTTCCCCGACATTATTGGTGCCCTGAATATGTTATGAGTAGTTATCCATCTAGGAGTCCAGGAGTCCAGGAGTGAGTACTAGTCGTCTGGGTTAACCCAGGCGGATGGTAAGGTGGCCACGGTACCTATCCGTTTTAAATACGGATTTACCCGTGTGGTGGTATAGGTTGGTATATGTAGCAGGCTTTTTGTCTTTGTAATGTCTGATGGTGCAGGGTGGGTTCCTGTATTGTCACCGGCGGCGGGATCTGTCGGATCTTGGATGTCTAGCCATCCAAGCGACCATTTCCCTACTGATTACTTCGTCAGCCATGGCCGACGAGCAATGCAGTGCCAGTGACAGGAAACCGAGGGGAATAGGTGATAGGTGTGGAGGATGATGAAGGCAAAGCGGTACCTACCAGCCAAGGGCGTCCTTGGGTAGATGGTAGCTCTGTCTCCGCCTAGGGAGGCGATGGTCATATTGCCCCAGGCTGTTCACCAGCTGGTTTGGGTGAGGTATGAGTTTGTCATACATTGTGCGAGTCCTGTCCCGCACTACGTCCACAATGTATGGGATGCCGGAATGAGTGTGAAGGATGTGTGATGGAAACCTACGGTCGGTACCGTAGATCATCCTAAGCGCCCTGTTCTGCACGGTCTGCAGCCTGCGGATGGTGGAACGAGCCACCGTACCCCAGACCTCGCACCCGTACAGGATCAGGGGCGGGATGATCGCACGGTACAAGCGTAGTTTCAGGTATGTGGGCATGGTTGATTGGAGTATGGGATATAGCTGTCTCAGGGCGCCATGTCCCTGACCGACCTTTGTTTAGGTCCTCTCGGTCCATGCGCAAGAATGCTTGGGTTACCGCTGATCAGGCGGTAGAGCCCTCGCCCCTTGGCATTGGTAACGCGGCTATGCCAATGTGCATGCTTAGCGTTGAGGTCGCCGGCGATGCAAACCGCAGGATGCAGGTTCAGGAGGGTGTTAATATCAGCTTCGTAGAAGCGGTTATCAGGAGGGTCGTATGCCACTACCAACACGGTGTCCACCCCGCCAATGGCAAGCCTAATGGCACAGGCCTCCACGTGTTGTAGTGGTGGGATAGGGAAGGATGTGTGAGTGATGTGGTTCTTGATGAAAATGGCTGTACCGCCCCCCGGTCGGCCGACCCGATCAGACCGATGGGTGACGTAACTCGGCAGCGAGAAGTTGGTTGCAGCATCCAAGTGGGTTTCGCAGACCATCAGAATGTCAATTCCATACGACTGCACAAACTCAACGAGGCTTGGGTAATGGCCCCTTATGCCATTTGCGTTCCAGAACGCAGCCCTGAATGGTCTCCGGACAAGTCTGGAGGCCATTACTTGGCTGAGTTAGGGAACAGCTGGGCCAGGGTTTGGACCAGTAGGGCATGCTTCTGCATGGGGCTCAGGTTAGGGCTTTCGTATTGCAGCTTGAATTTACGAAGTGCAGGCAAGATTCGGTTAATTATGTTGTTGAACCACAGGGTTAGGTCCTGAAATTCCTCCAGGTCCGCCTGCGAGAGCGTTCCCCCTAATGCAGGGGGGGTCATGGGTACAGTGGGGACCACAGGTGCCACCTGTGGGCCGGCTGTAACAGCAGTATCCCTTGGTGCCAGAGCTGCCTCAGTGGACTGCTCTGCCGGCGCCTTGGGAGGCTGTTGAGGAGCTGTGCTTGCTCTCTCCGCGGCTTGACGCTTGCTCTTGTGTTTCCTTCGCCGCTTAGGTTTAGGAGGAGCATTGGCCACAACAGACTCCTCTGTATGGCCTGGAGGTGGTGCCGAGACTTCAGTCGTGGCAGGGGCAGGTACTATTGCCTGGGCCTTGGCCTGGGCCAGTGTCTTTTCTGCCCTATTAAGGGCGTGAGAGAAGGAAATGCCGGGGCGGACCTCTGCCGCTTCCGCGCGTCCCTTGCGACGGCTATCTATAATTTTCAGGCGCGTCGCGCATCCTTTGTAGACACTGCAGTGCGCGCCTTTGCAGTTGACACATTCCCTGTCCGTATCCGGCTTAGGGCAGTCCTGCACTCTGTGGGTTCCACCACATCGCAGACATGCAAGCGGGCGCTCACATGCCATGCTGGAATGGTGAAATCCCAGGCAATTGCGACACTGCACGGGACCCTCCTTGCCGTAAAAGCGTTCCACCTTTACGGCAGTGTAGATTAGGTGACGCACAGTGTCAATGGGCTGAACTTGTTGGTCGCGCACTTTGTCCACCACGACCAGAAACAGTGGCATGGGCACCTTTTCAGGTCCACTGTCGGAGACGATAGTCTTCTTCAACTGGGCCACTGTTGCTGTAATGTCATGTTCTTCGAGGAGTGCCAGCCTGACTTCCTCGGTAGAGCAGTCGGAGGCAAGGCCTCTGATTATTCGCCTTTCCACGTAAGGACGTGTGGGCGAATAACTGTAAAACGGGATTTTTAATTCCCGAAGTACAGCCTTGGCTGCCTCAAAATCCTCAAGTGAAGAGGTCTTGATGTTAACTTTCCGTGGCCTCCTTATTGCCTCAAAGCGTCTTTTCAGGCGCGAAGCTAGGAGCCGCATGGTTTTTGTATGCTCCTTGAAAGCATCCGCTACTATTGGCGGTATCTTCTCCCCCCCTTTGGTTGGGGGTTGGGTAGTATCCTGTGGTTCTTGCTGCTGAGAGCCCGTGGAGTTACGCCTGCGTCCCTTCACCTCAGTGAAGCCCTCGGTGTCAGTTTCCATATCTGCCTCTGAGTCAGAGGGAGAGAAAGGATGATAGGAAACCAGTGGTGGTGACTCACTATCTATGACCTGTCGCGGGTCAGAACACTTGCGCTTTTTACGCGCAGGTGGTACCGCCTCGGGGACAGAGATGCATGACGATGATGTAGTTGGTCCGTCGGTCAGCACGGTTGCCCTCCGGCTGCTTGCAGAGGACCGGACCCCCTCCTTAGAGGAGGAGGCGCCTGGGCAAGCCATTACGGCTTGAGGTGTTGGACCAGGGGTCCTCACCTTTGGCTGCAGCCTTGCAAGCCCGTAGTCACGTGGTCCGTCAGTCAGTTTGTCTGAGTCGGGAATGGTGATGAAAGGAAGGGGTATAGTTACCTGGCTCCGCTATATACCAGCACGCACCCCTCCGGGAGCAGGATCGATGTCGAAGAAGCGCAAGTGATGATTGGTGCGACACGCTACCGTTTGCTGTCAAACGTCTTGCAGCGTGCCGCGAAACTGTGCTTTCACCTGAGTAGGTGCGTAGTTTTTTGCTCCACCACCACGTCGCCGCGGTCGTTCTCCCGCTTATTCCCCTGAAGAGAGGATCCAGAGGCAGTTCGAGTCGAGTGGGGAAGCTTATTCCCCCACCCGAAGTGTCTTTACCGCAGTACCTAGCCGTTATACGGCTTTACCTGCGCGATAGTATGGTGTTTTGGTCTACAGGGATTTAAACTCTGGGAATGTTTGGGATCAGGGGTATTTTAGGGACAAGATGGATGATGGTAGGGATTGGTCCATGAACGGGCACTGCCCATACATGCTGATTGGCTGGTTAGTCAATCAGGTGACGCGCTAATCTCCTCCTGGTTCTGGCCGTCAGTCACACGCTGAGAGGTGATCTGAGTTAGGCGATTTACTCTGTTTTAAGTACAGGTATTCATTTTTCCTTTCCCATCTGCGAAAATTAGACCGTTGGACTTAAAATGTCCTTCGGCAATTTTTTAGATGGTAGTCGGCGAGGCTCTCTCTGGTCATATTGTCCCAGAGTATTCACCAGTGGATTAGGGTGGTTCTGGAGTTTGTTGTACATTGTACGAGCGCGGGTTTTAATCACGTCGACAATGTACGGGATGCCGGAATGTTCGTGAAGGATGTGGGCAGGAAATCTCCAACCAGTGTCGTAGATCATCCTTAATGCCCGGTTCTGCAACGTCTGGAGTCTGATGAAGGTGGACTTTGCCACCACTCCCCAGATCTCGCATCCGTACAGGACCAGAGGCGGGATGATCGCACGATACAGTTGGAGTTTCAGGCGAATGGGCATGGTTTTGGAGCTGAGGATAGGATACAACTGCCGTAGGGCTGCGTGACCTTGTAGTACTTTGCCCCTGACGTGATGCCTATACGTTAGCCGCCGGTCCAACGTGACCCCGAGATACTTCGCCGTAGTGACCCAAGGGATCCGACGGCGCCGAAGCACGAGGTCCTGCGGGAGCCGGTTTGCCAGCGTGTTGGCCAGGAGAATCGCAGAGCTTTTCTCCGGGTTGATAGACATGCGCCAGTTCTCGCACCATCTACTGATGGTACAGAGGTGGGCTTGTACTTGACGGTAGCTGTAGCGCGGGTTCTTGTTAGCTGCGAAGATCATGAGATCGTCCGCATACTGACAGATGTGAGTGTTGGGGTGCGTGGGGAGATCGGCCATGTAAGCATTAAAGAGTGCCGGTGTCAGTACACTGCCCTCGGGGACTCCTGCGCCAATGGGCCTTTCTCGGGAAAATGAACCCTCCACCTTCACCCGGAAGCTACGTTCCTGTAGGAAACTAGCCACCAAGTAAATATATGGAGGGGGGATTTCGTGCTGTATGAGTTTGTAGATAAGCCCTTCGTGCCAGGTGGTAGAGAACGCCTTTTCCACGTCAAGCAACACTGCCACCGTTTTGGCCCTTTCCTGGTAAGCCAGGGAGGTCTTTTCGGCTACTCGCAGTAGTTGCTCGGTTGTGGAATGGTCAGAACGAAAACCAAACTGATGTTCCGGTAGGAGGCCTTTTTCCTCTAAAAGAGGTCGAAGGCGGGTCAGGAACAGTTTCTCGAAAACTTTCGAGATAACTGGTAGGAGGCTGAGGGAACGGTAGCTTGAAGGAAAGATCGGATTCTTGCCCGGCTTCAACACGCATACCACACGCGCCCTCTTCCAGTCTTCTGGAAAATGGCGCATGCTTAGGCACGCGTTGTAGATCCGAGTCAAGTGCATCACGGCTCTAAAGGGAAGGTGCTGGAGCATTTCCGCTGTTACCCGGTCCTGCCCAGGGGCTTTTCTAGGTTTTAGGTGTTGGATGGTGTTAGTTACCTCGCGAGGGGTAACTATCGGGATGTGGAAATCCTCGTGGCCCGCAGGTTCAACTTCTAAGAAGTCTTCTACTGCTTGCTCCACGAGGTCAGTATGATCGTCGTTCTGAGGGTCGACTCTAGGCTGGAATTGAGTTTCCAAATAGTCTGCTAGCGCCTCTGCTTTTTCCCTCGGTTCAAAGACAAGTCTTCCCCGAGGGCTATGCACAGGGTGCTGGTGTACAGTTTTATCTTTCCTCAAGCCTCGGACGATGCGCCATGGTTTCCTCTCCTGGAGGTTTACATGTCGCAACGTGTTTTCCCAAGCTGCTTGCCTATGCTTTCTTAGGAGTCGTCTTACCAGGGATTTGAACCTCTGGTGTATTACTCCTATCCTAGGGTGACGGAATCTCTGCCATAGCCTTCTAACAGCGTTTTTCGCTTGAATGAGGCGTTTCAGTGGAACAGGGATAGCTGTAGGGTTTGGTGCGTCGGTAGGAATGCGGTGCGTATGAGCACGCACCGCATTTAGGACAGAGGTTGAGAACCCCGTGGCTGCCTCCTCGAGAGCCTCTATCGAGTCTATTCGAGGACATGCTTCCACGGAGTTGTGGAGGGCTAGGACGGCTGCATCCCAGTCGACTTCCTCAACCCAATCAGGCACTCCCAGCGCAGTTAGATTAACGTCTGAGTCGACCACAACAGGGTTGTGATCAGAATCCAGAGCGTCAATCACCGAGAGATCCAGGTGAAATGGAATGTTCTTTGTGACAATGAAGTCTATGACATCCGCGGCGCCGCGTGCCGGGTAGTATGTTGGACCTCTCGGCCCGTGTGCATGCAGGGCGGGGTTCCCGCTAATGAGACGGTACAATCCCCGACCCTTCACGTTCTGGGTGCGGCTGTGCCAGCTTGGGTGTTTGGCGTTGAAGTCGCCTGCGATACAGACTCTTTGGTGTAGGTTTAGGAGTGCCGTGATGTCCGCTTCATAGAAGCGCCCATCCGGAGGATCATATACCGCTACAAGTACCACGTCGCATCCGCCTAAGGAAAGTCTTATGGCGGTTGCCTCTAGGTGTTGTAGTGGAGGAATGGTAACGGGAATATGTGTGAGATGGTTCTTTATGAAAATGGCAGTACCACCGCCCTGTCGGCCGACCCGATCAGACCGATGGGCGACGTAACTTGGCAGACTGAACTGTACACCGGCGTGCAAGTGTGTTTCACAGACCATAAGGATATCAATCCCATGGCTGTCCACAAACTCTAACAGGCCAGGTCTCTGCTCTCTAACTCCATTTGCGTTCCAGAACGCAGCTCTAAATGAACGCACATTTCTATGCGCCATTTAAGAGCTTATGGAATTAGCGTAGAGTTCCTTGGCCGTTTGAAGCACTACGAGGTGCTTCTTCACAGCCGAAAGTTCAGGGTTGAGGATTTGCTCTCTGCAGCGCCGTAGTATGGGGAGGGAACGTTGTACGAGGTCCGCAAACCAAGTTGCCAGTTCAATAAACTCCGCCATGTCCTCTGAGCCAAAGGCCTCTCCCAAGACCTGTGACTGAGTGCTGAAATGAAATGAAAAAGGTAATTCGGGCATGTTTTACAACATGCCCAGGCTGTTTAGGGACAGTCCCTCTTCAGCCTCGTCTTGGTATTATTGTTTGTCGTGTGGGAGAATCTTCCTGGCGTGTGTGTGTAATGTTTAGATTGTAGTGATGTGGCTTATGTATTTGTTTATGTTTGTTTGTGTGTGTGTTGTCGTCCCCAGCTGCATGAAGATGGCTTCTGCCCTCTGTGAGTTTTTTGTTTGTTGTTGCTGCCCCGGCTCATATGTAATTTTTTATATTAGTTGTGTTGTTTTGTATGTTAGGTTATGAAAGTGTGTGTGTTTGTGTATGTATAGTGTGTGTGTTTGTGTATGTTTATGTTTACTGTGTGTTTTTGTTTACTGTGTGTTTGTGTTTGTTGTGTGGGTCCTACTTATAGAGCCAGTCTTTGATGACGGGCCAGCGCTGATTGGCTGCGCTGTTGCTGTTGCCTGGTTGGCTGTAGCGGCTGGTGCCTGATTGGCTGGTGCAGGTGGTGGGGGAAGTTGGGTAACACTTTTGTTACCTGCCTCCACCATGGCTGGTTCTGGCTCTGCACTTACAGTCACATGAGCCTTTCTCCCCTTCCTCCTCTTTTTAGGAGGACGTTTGTCCTTTGGGGCAGCACTGGGGGGTGGCACAGGATGTTTTGTGCCCACCTTTGGGGTGACGCATGGGACTGGCGTTGTCTTTTGACTGACAACTTGGTTTTGTGGGGTTGCTTCTGCACTCTCGGCCCGTACTAGGGCACTTTCGTGCTCCGACATTGCCTGTGCAAAAGACACCCCCTGTCGGATCTCTGGTACTTTGACCTGTCTTCCTTGCATAATTGCAAGTCGCTTTGGGCAACCGCGATAGATGCCTATGTGGCTCCCATCGCAGTTTGCACACTTTTTCTTCTCTACTGGTGTCGGGCAATCCTTCACCAGGTGCTCACCTGCACAGCGAAGGCACTTGAGTTGCCTCTCACAGGCATGACTCGAGTGGTGAAAGCCCAAGCAGTTGTAGCATTGGGCTGGTCCCTCTCTGCTGTGGTAGGGCTCAATGGTGACCCTCGTGTTATACAAATGAGTCACCTGGTCGATTTTTGGGGTTCCCTCCCCCTGTTTTTCGACTACCACTAAAAATAGTGGCAGGGGTACCTTGGTGGGTTTCCCCTCTTTTTCCTTTGTGGTGGTTAGTTGCACCACGGACCTCGGTTTGATTCCGTGTTCGTCCTGTAGGCCGTCACGGATATCCTGGGGGTCTGTCTCCGAATCAAGACCCCTGACCACTCTGCGAACCACGTGGGGACGCTGAAGTGAGTAAGTGTGGAACTTAATTCCACTCTCTTTCAGTACCCCTTTCGCGGCCGCGTGGTCGTCAGAGGTAGTGGTTCTGATGACAACCCGCCCTGGATGCCGGGTTGCCTGGAAATTGGCCTTTAACTGCCGTCTCAGTTCCTTCATTACCTTTACGTGGTTCGGGAACGGATCAGACACAATCGGAGGGATTCTACCCTCCTTTTGTGAGGCCTGGTTTGGGGCGAGCGCTGCAGTTGCAGATGTTGATGAAGGGGGAGTCCCTTCCGGCTTTGAACCGGAAGATCTCCTCCTGCGGCTCTGCACTACAACGAAGCCGTCGTCATCCGGCGTTGTAGGTGCTGGGACAGGGGTCATAGGTACTGGTGATGGTGTGACAGGGACTGCTGTCCCTTGATTCACAAGGCCAATGGCCTTTTTGGCCTTCGGCCTGTTCTTGGCCCTGAGGAGCGTCTTGGCTTTCGCCTAGACGATGTTCACCCTTGGACCATGGGAGGGGTTCTGGGTAGAGGTACCTATCGCGTCAGGTCTTACCTTGGCGTTGGTACTCGGCATGTCTATAGTCATTGCAGGTGCCATCCGGCATCCCACAGAGGGTTTAACGCCTTGCGACGCGCCTATGGGGGTTCCAGTGAACCCCGGGTCCAGGCTGGTCCCTTGGCTGCAACCATGTGAGCCTGCGGTTTCGTATGTCCGTCGGTCGGTGCCGAGTCGGCTCTGGAGTCCTCCATGTCTGGGTGGTGCTGGTTTGAAATAGCTCGCCGAGCTATCTCTAGTAGGGAGGCAAGTAGAGGGCTGATGCCCACTAGGATCCAAGCACTCCAAGCTCCCAATGGTCCCGCAGAATCGAGGTGTAGACGCTACGAGCTCCAATCATGGAATGTTATCCATCTATGCAAGAACTGTACGTATATGTAGTATTCGTCCAACTATTGACGTGTAAAATGTATTGCCCAGCGCTTGTTTTGTTTAAACCACGCCTTTTTCTTTCCATTCCCATTCGGCTATGTCAGTAATTCTATTGGTGGATTTTACTTTAATATTTTCAGTTGGCTAACAAAATTATACTCTCCCTTAAGTCTTCTAAGCGTAATACGTCTCCTAGCATAATTTTGGGAGCTTCGATCGGTGCCCCAATCTCTCTTCGCACTAGCTGAAATCAATACTTTGAAAAAACGTTTTCCGTCCTACTGTGCGTTGCCTTGAAGCCTACATTTTCAGAACCCTTCCATAAGTGTTGTTTGTTTGTCCTGACAGACATATGACCAACTCGACATTTCTGTGTATTAAATTTAAGTTTACATAGTGTAAGTACACAATTATAAGTAATTCCACGAGTGATTGTCAGTTTATCTAGAGAATTGTATTTATTAAGACTATTCAATTATGATATAGCATATGAAATGTTATTTAAATGCTGTATTGTAATTACTAACCTATTAAAATATATCCAAGTCCATTGGCACTGCCAACATTATAACACCCATGATCTAAGAGAGCGTAGGCTTTCACGGCCGGAGTCAATGTTACTAGAAGATATTTCCGGGCTGTTATGCCGTGGTCTGCTGGAGTTAGAACTGCCAGACGTTTCGTCCACAACTGCGGTAGACATCTTCAGTGGCGCGGACGTAGTCTCCTCGGAGAAATAAGCGTAGCGTCTGAGGTGTCGGCTGTCCGAGCTGCTGTATTTATACCCCGAGCAGCCTCCGCTGATTGGTCCGGCTGGCGGACGGCAGGGCAGGGGTGGGAGGTTCCATCCAAGGTGTTGTTTCCTCTTGATTGGTTCATTTTTCCTGTTAACCGTTGTTTCTTGCTTTCAATGACGGGGTACCAGTTGTTGTTCAGTTTCAAGGCTTCTTCTTTCTTATTGAAATTGTGGGGATGTTTGTAAATCTCAATGGCTTCGCGTTGTAGCCGGGCATGGTAGTGTGTAGTGCATGACAGAATGTATCCTGGAACTTGATGATGTGTTCGCCCTTCGCTTCAATGGCGTGTTGTGCAACTGCGGACTTGTCCGTATGGCCCAGACGGCATCCTCTTTTTGTGTTCGGCGAGCCTGGTGTTTATGCTGCGTTGTGTAGTCCCAATGTAAACGGAGCCACAGGAACAGGGAATACGATATACGCCAGCCGAAGACAGGGGGTCCCGGGGATCTTTGGCTGAACGTAGTAGATTTTTAAGCTGTTTAGTGGGCTTGAAGACAGTTTTCACATTATGTCTCTGCAGTATGCGTTGGATACGGTCGGTCACATTTTGTAAGTATGGAAGGAAGACCGTACCTTTATGTTTGGGTTTATCTGTAGTGAGTGAGGCAGGTTTTGGTCTCGCAGGACGGAAGGCTCTTTTGACTTCTTGAACTGAGTATCCATTCGATAATAAAGCTAGTTCAAGGTGATGGAGTTCTTGTGGTAGCAAATGTGGCTCGCAAATGCGAGAAGCCCGATTGACCAGTGTCTTAATCATGGCTCGTTTTTGTTTGGGATGATGATTAGAGGCCTTGTTTAAATAGCGGTCCGTATGCGTGGGCTTACGGTAGACAGTGTGCCCAAGTGAGCCGTCTGCTTTCCTGCTGACCAAGACGTCTAGAAAAGCTATCTGTTCATCCTTCTCTTCCTCCATGGTGAATTGTATGCGGGGGTTGATGCTGTTTAGGTGTAACAGGAAGTCTTGGAGGGTTTCTTTTCCGTGGGGCCATACGACGAAAGTGTCGTCTACGTAGCGGAGCCAAACTGTTGGTTTTTGTGGAGCTGAGGCTAAGGCAGTAGACTCGAAGGATTCCATGAAAAAAAGGTACGGTCTTCCTTCCATACTTACAAAATGTGACCGACCGTATCCAACGCATACTGCAGAGACATAATGTGAAAACTGTCTTCAAGCCCACTAAACAGCTTAAAAATCTACTACGTTCAGCCAAAGATCCCCGGGACCCCCTGTCTTCGGCTGGCGTATATCGTATTCCCTGTTCCTGTGGCTCCGTTTACATTGGGACTACACAACGCAGCATAAACACCAGGCTCGCCGAACACAAAAGAGGATGCCGTCTGGGCCATACGGACAAGTCCGCAGTTGCACAACACGCCATTGAAGCGAAGGGCGAACACGTCATCAAGTTCCAGGATACCAGCATTCTGTCATCCACTACACACTACCATGCCCGGCTACAACGCGAAGCCATTGAGATTTACAAACATCCCCACAATTTCAATAAGAAAGAAGAAGCCTTGAAACTGAACAACTGGTACCCCGTCATTGAAAGCAAGAAACAACGGTTAACAGGAAAAATGAACCAATCAAGAGGAAACAACACCTTGGATGGAACCTCCCCCCCCCCCTGCCCTGCCGTCCGCCAGCCGGACCAATCAGCGGAGGCCGCTCGGGGTATAAATACAGCACCTCGGACAGCCGACACCTCAGACGCTACGCTTATTTCTCCGAGGAGACTACGTCCGCGCCACTGAAGATGTCTACCGCAGTTGTGGACGAAACGTCTGGCAGTTCTAACTCCAGCAGACCACGGCATAACAGCCCGGAAATATCTTCTAGTAACACCCATGATCTAATTTGCCAAACTGATTCCAAACATATTTCCTGCTCTGTTCTGTGTTCTAAGATTTCCCTCTTCGAATTATTGTATCTGTTTCAGCATTAGATGCTTCACCGCAGCGAGAGTTATCCATTTTTGACATTTGAATCTAGTGGCTCTGTTGCACAAATTACGTAAGCTGTTACGCATCAGTAAGACTGCTGCACTAGCTAGATTCTGTAACCCGATCACAACATAAGAAAATAAAAACAGGTGATAATTAAAATTCAGAAGAGGTGATAATGAAGTTTGATAACTTTTCGCGAATGAAGGCTGTGATTGGTTGAAATTGGAACTTTTTTTGCACAGGATTGGTTGATTTCAACCATATCACCACTGAGTGGAATATTATTACTGGACAATCTGTCTTGTTACAGCCCATTACATCACACTGAGATGGGTTTATGGTCTGCTGTAATTGTGAGATGAACATTCGGCCCAATTTTCTTACATTAAACGTCACTGATACCGAAGCCTAAATTTTGAATGAGTTAGTTTTCTCGGTTAATGCGAGAAGAAATATGTAATCTCCTCCATGCATTTGGTGGTTCATCAACTCGAGGCAATGCAATACACCCAGATATTGCTACTTGCAGTTGCTGATATATTGGATGCTAAGGCAATTAGTAAAGGATTATGAACTCCTCGATTTGCTAATTTAGTGCCCCCTTATGGGATCCTGTGAGGGGTATAAATCAAATCTCTGTATAATGAACAAACTGCAAGCAGCAGTATGAACCAAAATTTGTGAATTTGTGTGCACTTTACAATGCCCGCCTCAACATCATATTTGATACAAAAGTATTGTTAAGAAGGCATACGGGGTCATTCGGCCTGTGGGAACTTTAAAACCAATTGACAGAGCGTATAGGAAAGAGAAAAATTAAGCCCATACGACGATGTACATTCATATTTTTAACACTCCATGACTTCAACTTTGGAGCGGGGCACCACCGTCAAATCGTAACATGCTTTTTTTCCCCTGCCTTTTGTCGTATGAACTGTTGGTTAAAACTAAAAGTGTGTTTAATGCGTATATATCACAACTAATGTTCTGCTTCATAAATTGTCCACCTCTGCAAGCTACATACTAGAGAAAATTAAAGAAGGGCTGAAAAGTCATCTACCCTCCGCATCATCAAGACAAGAGTGGTCCAATGTATGAGAAGTCCACCGGAACATTCTTTAATGATCTTTTGTTAAATAAATGGAAGGTTAGTAAATTATCATTCATATTTTGACAATTTGACAAATCCCATTTCTGACACCAATGTGACAAAACGACAAAATCAGTCCAGTTACTTTTCTATCACTTTATTTTACTTCTAAACTTTTACACAAAAACATAGTTCTCTTCTACTGACGTAACACAGTCTAGTCTTTCATGATATTACAACCCCAAGTGTTTACTTCTCGTAGCCTTGAATCAGTCCTTTCGCCGTCTTTCTTCAGTTTCTCTGTTTCTCATATACTAACTCCGACTATACAATCACTCGACTCGTTAAAACTTCACTTCGACGGAACGTACCTCACACACACAAACACACACACAAACACAGACACACACACTTGTCTCGCACTCACTATTCGACCCAACTCTTTTGCTGTTTCCTCGCCTCCTTATATAGCAATGCTGACTGACATGGATCTTTCTCGGCTTCCACAAACAAGTCGGCCATTGGACACTTCTCTAGTCATCTGGAGAAACCCCCTCTTGGTCCTGCCGCTTTGATTGTGGTCACGTGTTTGCTCGCGTGAGTGGTGTGGGAAAGCTTGACCGTCTGCACCGCGCCGCGCCCATTGTTGTTAGTCATGCTACACAAACAGTCACGCGAGGCAGCCTGACCTTGCGCCTTAGTTTGCTCGACTGTCTGGTATGTGGTTTGAAGTAGCTTAGCCCCAACCGTCCTTTATTGAGCGCCGTGCCCGGTGTCACAATATCTATTAATTGCAACTTCACCTCAAATAATATAGTAAGCCACAAAACGCTACCTTTGGCTGACGGATAACATGATATTTTAAGTTACTTTGAATAAACTTGAAGTCGTATAATAAACTTACGATGATGCTTTGCTGAAGCTTAAATTTCTCTCATAATTTCAGTTACTTTGAAAAGATCTTTGAGAGCGAGAGGCGTGTCTTGTCGGTGTGCGCCGGGCTGAGATTGGGCAGTTGAACTACATGCTTATACCTATTGCCAATCGGAGGCAAATTCGGGAGAAACACGAATGCACGATACAACTGATACACAGAGCGAGTAACAGCGCTGTTCGAAAGACGGGCTTTGTTAATTTCTGGATATTACAGCAGTGTTGACTGAATGAACTTCAACCGTCCGTTTCATACATATTTCATACGGTATATTCAGTTGCAGTTTACACAGAGCTACAGCAATTCAGCGAGTACTTTCAGTCGCAGTTCACATGCAGCTAAAGGAATCTGCTAAGAATGTTTAGTCACAGCTTACACACAATGTTTCAGAGTAAGCGCGCAAGTTAAAAGCCTATAAACGCTGGTTAATGTTCACGCAGAGCGCTGGTGTCAAACGTAGTAATGTATACCGGCGGTAACCCTATACATCAGAACACTTTAAATATCCTTAAAGTGTTAAAATCTTACCTTCTTGACGTTAACCAATAACACATAGGTTTAGAGACGTGTTTTTTGTTTTGTTTTCTTTTTTAAGCTGCATGTCTTAAATACATTGTTTCTGTCCTGAACATCAATCCTTTACGTTTGTTGATCAAAAAATCACTTATCCAAGCTTCTTGGGTGTGCTCACTAACAGAAAGGAAAAGACAATTTCATTTATACAGGCTGCAAGGTCTTACGTTAACCAGAGATTCTACACGAGTGTAACAAATATGCCCAATACTTATTGTTGGTAAAGAACTGTTAATTTGTGTCAAATATTTGGAGCCATGTAGCTTCTTGTCGAATGGTTTATTATTTCTCTAACTGTGGCGCAAACATTGTGTGAACAATGCTGTAATGCATTTCTACCTTAATTCGAACGAAGTTAGTCGTAATTTAATGTTAAAATCTCTTGCAAAGTGTAATTGCTAAGAGAGATTTGACAATGTCATGTTAACATCAATTAGTCGGGAAGTTAGATGGCTCCAAATATTCCAAATATTTTACAGAGTTTTTTGGCGAAACGGTTTTTTATTGACAATAATTGTATTGGATATATTTGTTGCGCTCATCATGCAGAATCTCTGGTTAACGCATGGCCACCCGGTATATTAAGAATATTTCAGCTCGAGCTTAAAACCCGAACATTAACTCATTCCTTTTCAAACTACGCGGTTTATACTTCCATAGTAAATTGTATGTTTATATTTGAGATGAGCGTTATGAGGAAGGAATGTTTATGTATTTCGGTCTTTTCAATGTTGAATGAATGTTGATTGACGATAACCATGTAAAGATAAAAGGTGCATAGCTTGCTTTTTAAGTACCGTAGAAGCAGCATTTTTGTACACGTATGATAGGAAAATAAAATTATGTAATTCTAACATTGGCATTTATCCTTTTATTATTTATCCGAGTGCAATCAATGAAGATCATCCATGTCTACCCACATTCTCAGTTCAGGCGTGTACCACATTGGGCAGCGCTGGTAGGAGGGGCAAACATATGATTCGTTGGAGTCTTCAGTATGACCCCACTTCATATCTTTAACTTTTGCACCTGCTGTTAATTGTTGAAATGAAATTGGAGATAAGATTTTAATCATCATTTTCAAGCTCTTAAGTGTATCTATGGGGGAAAAATTAAATTATTCCGTCCGGGCTGTCAGTGGGAACTCTCCCACTCAGTTTTCACTAGTTACCAACACATTTTATCAGTTTCAAGGATCAATGTATTTAATGAATTAATTTGCTTGTCTGTAGATGAACCGAAGTAGACCCTGACGCAGTGGTGGGACTCCGTCTGTGTAAACTCTTGGTAAAGGAGAAGCAAGAATTAAAAAAGAAAAATCACGTTACGCATGATGCAGATGATTTCAGTATTGCTTGGGTATCTAAGGAATAAATTCTTTTCAGGCAACAAGGGTGGATCCCAAGTCGAACTGCGGGTACTGTTACAGGATGATGAGGACTCGGATCAAGGACTCATCATGCGGGGATCCTCGCCCCCAGCAGCCTCTGCAAGAGACGATTCCGCCCCCAGCACTGCTCCCCAGGCTGTGACAGACAGCTCCACATTCTTCAGGGATGGAAGACGTCGCATCGACTTCGTGCTGGTATACGAGGAGAGCGGCCGGAGCCTGACATCTCGGCGGTCGTCGTCCATCGGATCTGCCGTACTGGAGTCGGGGGTTTCCACCAGCTCGGACAAAAGGGCTACAAAGCTGGAGAACTGGAGACAGCGCTTCATGGCGAATCTGCGACGGGCTGGCCTGGACATGGAAGAGGTTAGTATCACCTTGTTACCCACCGGGATGGCTCGGGCGTTAGAGTCTGTAGCTCCACATTCCGGAGGAGTGTGTTCCTTTCCCGTGGCCTACCTTCCTATCCAATGGGTTTTTCAGGATTTCCCCGGGTCGCTAGAGGAGTGCTGGGAAGGATACTTGTATCTCCCGAATTCCCTGTCTCTCCATTTCACCTTCTTAATTCACTTTACCTTTCACCCTAGTTGGCTATTTCAGGGTTCTAAGTGTAGGCGGAAATGTCTGTGTGCATGACAGGGTATTTGTTCTTGGGATCGGGAGAGATCTCGGTTTCCCAGCCCCCAGGGGATGCGCAAGCCCGCAGGGGGAAGGGAACCGGTTGTACTAGCCACCGCTAGGAATTTTCAATTAGTAGATGTTAGGGACCCTGTCCTCTGCGTCCTTCAGGTCCGGCCACTCTTAATATCTTCTCATCTCATCGCTCCCTTCGGGGGCGCCCGGTTAAGGGTATAGGAGAAAATATTTTCAATAGGGCAAGAACTAAGTCCCCCCTCCAAACCTGGTCATAGAGTTACAGGGTCATTACCTTATTTGAAATTCAATGAAGGGTTACCCCTGCATTAACACAATCAAAACACATGGATTTCTACATGAGGAACATGATGGAAGATACTTTAAGGGACATGTCTGTGTAAACAAATTTCCCTGCCTTAACAAAGAAGAACGGCAAACTGCCTTTCATTCCAGGATGAGATTAAAAAAAAAACAAACAAACAAACAAAAAACAAACAAAGATTTGGAGGTATCCCATTTAAGGCAGATACGAGGTTTAGAACTTCAATAGTGGCAACACTGCTGCAGAGTCACTATGCAATGGAACATAATTTGACACTGATAGCACATGTTAGTTATATGCCTACCTTACCTTTGAGCAAATGGATATTCCCTTCCCACATCACACGCATATGCAATGGCAAGAGAAACAGAGTCATAAGCTATTGGTTTAATCTAATGTTACGATATTTTCAAAGCAGGAACAACAGAATTATCAAAGATTGAATGTGCCAGAAGTTGTACAGCACGACAGTGTCATCAAGGTCTTTAAGAGACTTGCAGAGAATTTGCATTGCCTTGCAGAACTGTGGCACAATGGGTAAATGCCTTTAACAAAGGATGCCAAGATGTGGCATACAATGTAGCCAGATCGTTCTAGTGTCAGTGAAGCTGTGCATGCTTTTGCAGTATTGCTGGATACTGATCGACGAACTGGCCCAAGATACCAGATTAGTGAATACAACGTTCTGAAGGAACATCTGAGCATGAGAAAAATTGCATGACAGTGGGTTCTGCATGATTTGATGGAATTGGTTGTGATATGATGTTCTTGGCCGTATACAGCACAAGTTGTGACTGAATTTATCAGTAGATGGGGCTGGGAAGTGCTTGTCACTTTGACTTGATTCCGAAGATAAAGGAACCACTTCATGGCGTTTGCTTCAGAACTGTTCTAGAGATGCATCAGGCAGTAGACACTTCCATTCAAACTATAAACAGAACTGGTGCTGCTGAAGGTATGCTACGACTTCCACGTCGCTGGCAATAGGTTATCCACAAAACACTGGTGATTACTTTGAATGACAGTAAAGCGTGGTAACATGTATCTTTTTTTTATCAGTTGTAAATAAATAGTTGCCACTATTAAAGTTTTAACCCTCGTAAATGTAATTACATAGGGCATAATTGTGTTACAGTTCTCTATACCTGAACTGCAGTGTGACTCGTGTACATCATTCAGAGTCCAAGCATTTTTTTGTAGCTTTATGCCTTCCATTGGATTTGTTTCTTTATTCACTTCCAGAGTTTCTTTTTTCATCTGGTTTTAAAATACAAGCTACTTTTGAAGCTTGATAATCCGACATTTTATCTCATACTGTTTTCTTATTTTGCTGCTATGAGTATAACAGTTATGTTTTGTTGTTATTCAGAAGTTTATTAAACAGCTTTTCTCAAGTATCTCACATCAGTCAAAATCTTTTTCTCTCATTATTTCCTTAGTTTTTCCCCTGGGTATTTACCCAACACTTCAATAGGTTAGAATCAAAATAAATGTTTCATTAATGAATGACTTATTTTCTTATGTAAACTTTACACACTGTTTACACAATGTGTTACTCCCTATTGAAGTTGCTTATTTTAATTATTCCTCTATGTTTAACATTGTGTTGTATACAATGGGGAAGTATAATGTTATCCAATATTTCCTTTTACATCTCATTATCCCTTTCCAATTTTCTCCAATTTGCTTCATATTTCTTTTAACCATTTTAACCTTAGTTTTCCTAAATGTTTTTCTGGTTTCTTCCTAAGTCTTAAGTCTTCCTAATTTTTAGCTCTATTGGAAATTTTTGCTATTTTTCTACTACTAAATCCCCTCTTTCTTTTTCTATATCATCACTTTCCAGAAGATAATGCCAATTATAACACAGCCTACTACATTTAGTGCATCTGCCCCCCCCCCCCCCTCCAGCCGCACCTTAGCCGAGTGGTCAGACCACGGTTAGACCATTCGCTTCTCACCAAAGTAGCCTGGGTTCGATCCCAGGTGACCACATGTGGGATTTGTGGATGAAGCAGTGCAGGGGCAGGTTTCTTCCGGGTTCCCCAGTTTCCCCCACCATCTCATTCCACCGGTGCTCCATCTTCATTCCATGTATCATCAATGCCACACTGTCACTGCCTGCAGTGCCGTATGTAGTAAAAGTGAGTGTTAAACACTATTAAAAAAAAAGCATCTGCCCCCCCCCCCTCCCATTCTTGTCCCTCTTAGGCCACTTAAAATTCATTACAACTGCTCTTGCTCATACATACCCCATTTTGCCCTCTTTGTTGCATACTTTAATGTATTTTGCTCATTACCATTCCATTTTTAAGTATCTATAATTTATTACTGACCTTTTTCCTTGAAACTGCTTATAATTTCTTGCTTTTCAATAATCTCCACTGGTGTTCTAATTTTCTTTTCAAATTAACTTCTGTTATTTCCTTCTGCCCAAGTTTTCCCTATTCATATTTCTTCTAATGTTGTGCATCTTATGTATCAAAGTTTCCTTGTTCCTGTACAGCTCTAATAGCTTTGGTTATTTTGCAAAAATGTCTAATTATTGCATCTACATTTTCTAATATTTTCTTCAGCGCCATATCTCTGCTGTGTATAACATTCATGCTTCTATTAGCCATGTGGTATATCCCTTCTAGCCATGTTGTTTGCATTTGTGGTAAATGTCTCCTTAAATGAAGTCCTTCTATGCTTGATTAAATTCATTTTGTGACAGTTACAGTGTCCTTTTTCTCTTCTCTTCCATGCCTGTAATTGTTAGTTTATATTAATAATGAAGCAGTTATTATGTATGTAAAGAAATCTTTAAATCAAACAACTGTTCACGACAGCTTGATTTTTTTTAATTACATGTTTATTAATATTATTTAATCTGTTATCAATTTGAGGAAATTATTATTATTAACATTGTTTCACTATTTTGATCATGTTTATATAATTTGTAATTATTGTACATTATACCATTTACAAGAGGAAATTTAAGGTATAAATTAATATTATTGTTTATGGTATGACTGAAATGATCTTCAAGTCACACATACACAACAAGGACACATCACGTCCTCAAAATAATTCTGATGAAGCAAGAAAATGTATTGTTAAGAGCGACAAGAGCGACAAGAGCCAAGTAATATCACTATAGTTACCTATAGAAAGTTTTTCAAACAGGGCTTGGTTAATGAATGAACTTGTAGAAGCCAGAAGCCATTTTCGATAGCTCACCAAAATATCCTAAATTGTATGTCTTCGGGCATTCTAGGAAGTTACAAATGTTTATAAATGTGAACAAATATTTTAACGCAGCAAAACTTATGAAAAAAAAGTGTGCAGCAAAAGAAATTCAGGAATTTAATTGGAAAAGTTAAGTTTATGCTTTATTCCCTGGCTACTAAGAGTTCTCATTGCTCATCGCACAACTTCATAAAATGCCTGAACCAGTAATTATAGGACTTAGGAAGGAATTTATATCATTTTATTTTCTTTTAACTTAATTTATAATACAAATATCTATTTTACAGTGATTAAAAAAGTAGTAATATGTGTAAAGTTACTGAAGTTACAGTTTAATGCAGTTGTGTGAAAAATACATTGCCAAACAAAATTATATATATTCTAAAACTGTGTTTCTGGGACTTAGTCTGCATGATCAAACTTTGTTGCAGGAAGTGATAGAGAGCAGCAACAAGAAGCTGGTGTACTTCATCAAGTTACATGCAACGTGGCCTGTTCTATGCCATTATGCTGAGGAGCTGAACATGCGAGCTCCACTGCAAGTATGTGCACCATTATTTTATAGCTATCATCTTGTATATGAAATGTGTTTACTATAAATTTTCACCACTAAGTGCAAAAACAGTAGCTGAATTGGAAGAGAACTTGAGGCAATTAACAGAATCAATACCTGAAATAAATAAGGGAAAGATAAGTAGTAAATATTTTAGCTTGTTCATTGCTGAGAAAATAAATACTTTAGCTGGAAATTATGTTATCTATCTGTCTTAGAGAAAAGGAAAGAGATCATTACTCTATTTTTAACATTAGCAGAATGATCTTCAATGTTGTTGTTAGCTAATGCTGGATTTGTGACAATAAAGTCATTAATCCTCTTGCTCTCCAATATTTTTCACTGATGATATTGAAGAGAGCAATAGCAGTAATAGTAACCGCTTTTTACAGAGCACCATATTTTTATGTTTTGGCGGTCACATCGCTCTCTCACAACCCCCAGAATGTCTGGAGGACCACACCTGTCGTTGGTTTACGGGTCTCACCGACTTGACCGAGAGAATTATCAAAATAAATTCACAGACATATCCTCTGATTACCAATCAGAGGACATATTACATGCCATGACAGGTCAGCATGTTAGGGGTTAAGATTTTACAGAGAAATTAGAGAAATGGAGAGGTTGTAAAAATAAAGATTCCCTAGCCCTTGGGAACCCTAATAGCATCGGGGTTGGAAGAGAACAAGAGATGACCAAGGTAAGGTCAGATAGAGAAGTTACAGTGAGGAGCAAAACACCAGTAAGTGGAAGTAATGTTCTGCTCAGCTTGGGTACCTTGTGGTTGCTATTCACATATCCCCTAGACGGAGACCCCTGAAAAGTGATTTTCAATGTGACATTCCCTTTTAAGGGAAGGGCCTTTGTTTGAACAGGAAGCAGGTATTCTATTCCCCCCAAAAGTTTGATACCAAGATTTCAAAGAAATAGATGTTTTCAGACCTCTGAATCCAAAATAAATATGAATTTTTAGAAAAAGATGTGTATGTCTGTGCATGTGTGTGCATGTGCATGGGTGGGTGCGTGGATGGGTGCATGTGTGGGTGCATGTGTGTGTGCGTATAAGAGAGAGAGAAAACAGTGGAACTCAAAAATGGGAGTCCATAAAACACTGAACTTAGTATTAAAGTTCTCTACCCTCCAAGGATGCAGCACAAAGATTTAAAAAACAAATCCCACCATCCCAAACTAGACTTCTTACACATGGAACATAATTTTTGCTTCTAACTCCTGTGTATCACACAATGATGTAATACTGCAGTATGCTTGGCAGTTGTCTGGGTGTATGGTTCCCATACATGTCTCTAATTTTAGGTGCATAATTGAAGTGACATTTGACATATTGGAAAGTTCAGAAGGGTGCTGTGAAGTTTGGACACTTATTTTTGTAATCCTTGTGCACCAGTTGTTAGGATGGTATTATTAAGAAATTTTCATATTACTTCCTTATTGCCAAAAATATCTGAGTGATATCAGCAATTTCTTCTACTTTGTGTTAAGTACAACTTATTTTGTGAAATTCTCTGTTTTTAGGCTCATCCAAACCCTTCAGTAAATTGGTCTCATTCTCTGCTGAAGGTTTTACACCTCCCTAACATGATGTATGAGGAAGTTCCCAACAAGCCATTGGATTACTATACTTGTCCTTTCCGGAAATCCAAGCTTGACAGGTAAAGAATATATTGTCACTATAATAATTGCAAAACATTGTAAAACAGAAAAGAAATATGTTTACAGGAGGGGGGGAAATGTTTTACTTCCACTTGTTTTTGTGACATCAAATACACACTGAAGATGTGATACCGAAATTTAGATTTCCAATCGGATGGGCTTGATAAAGACACGTTTTAATTTAATTGCCGGATGTGAGATTTGCGATAAGTGTTGAGTAATAACATAAATAGATAATAGAGCAGGAAGTGTTGTAAGGTGAGCAAGATATGAGTAAATAATAGTCGTTAAATTTGTAGGATAAACACATTATTGGTTTGAAATTAACGAGTCATGACGTCATACTACATAGTTTAAATACACGTTTAAAAATTCAGGTTTGCTAACCTTAAAAGTCGCGCGATATATTTAATAAAATATAGAGTAAACATCGTTTAATCCTAAAAAAAGGTAATTATATATTCGAAATTCAAAAAAGAACATGTTATAATAGAAAGGGACATTTCTAAATTGCGGGAAAAGGAAATAGCATTTTGGATACGAGGCTTTCTTGGATGACGTCATGACATTCAAAATTGAAGAGACGGTTTCTTAGCGTGGGTACGCGAAAAAGCGTCTGGTCACTACCCAGACCAGCACCGCACGTTGTGGAGTGCAGACGTGAGTGCGATTCCTCTACATATACAATCGGCATAGCTCCCGAAAGTATATAAGATGCAATAAATAATATGCAAAGGTTTTCTTGGGTTGTCTATCACACCTACGCAGACCCGAGATAAAATAAAGAGATCTCAAGCTGAGCTAGCTGGAAAGAACCAAATCAACGGGCGACAACGAGAACCGAACAACGACTTCAGCTTCAAATGGCGATACATCGAGAAGCGAGCAACGACTTCTAGCTTCAAATGGCGACCCAATGTGTGGCATCGAAAGAATGGACCAACCCCAAACCGACCAAGCCAGCATCGAGCCAGCAGACAAGAAGGTGCCCAGCGTGTCCACATCTGTGAAACGTGTAGTGAACAAGTTTAAGTGCAGTTAAAAAAAAAATAGTGAAACAGTGAAAATTATTAAATATTGGTGAGTAGAAAAACACATGTAAATAGCTTAGAAATGGAAGACAGTGATAGCGATTTTCTAGGTTTTGAGAGTCCGGAAATTGAGAAAAGTGTAGTTAGGATGGAAGAATATAATCAGAATGTAATTGGTAGCAGAATATGCCAAGAAGTAGAAGATCAGAACGTTAGAGAAACACCTAGAGGTAGTTCAGAAGTGTTTAGTAGTAATTCAGAAAGGCCAGCAATTATGTCAGAAATAGAGAATATGTTTCAAAAGATAATGGAAAAGATGAGTAAGATAGATGAAACTAGTATAGAGTTAGGACAGAAATTAGAGAAGGGACAACAGGAAGTGGGAATGCAATTGGAGAATCAGAAGAGAGCTTTCGAAACCTTTAGGGAAGAAGTTAGGGAGGAAATTAATAAAGTCAGTAGTGAAGTAAAAGAAAATAGAGAACAGGTTAAGGGAGAATTAGAGACAATACGTCAAGAAGTAAAGAATTCTGAAAAGAAATTAGGTCAGCAAGTGAGTGAAAAATTAGATAAAGAAAGGGAAAGAGTAATATATAGATTAGACAAACAAAGGGAAGAGGTAGTACAAAGGTTAGATAAAGACAGGGAAGAAATTAGAGAAGAGTTACAGGGGTGTAAAGTTAGAATGGAAAGATCTGATGTAGAAAGTGAAAGGCAGGCTAGAAATTTGGAGGATGTTACAGACCAAATAAAAGGGGTAGTAACAGAAATTACTCAGGTAAAAGAGGCCTTAGAAAATTTGAAATTAAATGAAAATGCATGTAATCACAACAATCTTAATAATGAAGCTGCAAGAAACGAGGCAATACCAGGTGTATCAGCTGACATTTCAATGCAAAATAGGGGTAACAGTAATTCCCATTCTGATCTCAGAAATAGTGCAGGGACAGGTGACAATTCAAATTTACATTGGCCTAACCATGTCTTAAATGAAATGACACCTCCAGTTTTTGAAAATGAAGATTCAGATGATCCTAAAGCCTTTTTAGAAGGGTTACAAGAGTACTTCACGGTGAAACGTATACCAGAGGAGTACAAGATGGTGATAGTAAGAAAGTGCCTAAAGGGTAATGCTGCTAATTGGCTAGGCCTTTCTATGGGTAACAATAATGATTACGGGACCTTTAGGAACATCTTTTTAACCAGATATTGGGGAGCTAGTAGGCAGGCTAATATTAGAGTTGAATTAAGCAATGGAAAGTTTAATCCTAGATCGGAGGAATCGATGGTCAACTATTTTATGAGAATAGCGAGAAAATCGAAGATGTTGGATCCTCCCTTAGATGGAAAAAGATCTAATAAATATAGTTACTCCACATTTTCCGGAAACGCTTCAACACTACCTAATCATAGCCCGACCCGATAGCATTGCAGCTATGATCGAATTATTATCAGCCTTAGAAGTCAATAAGCCAAAACACGCATTTGGAAATAAATATGAAGAAAAAGAAACTGTAAATTCTTTCGGGCAAGGGGCACAGTATTATCAGAATAGAAGTGAGATTAGGGAAAGATATAAAGGACCAGTACCAAGGATGGAATCATTCCGGTGGGAAAATCAAGGTAGATATAACCAGGAAGGGCATCACCAAAATAGAAGTGGTAATCAAAGAGGAAGAAATATAAGGGTGAATTATATGAATACAAATAGATTTGATCGAGGTAGACGGGGTCGTTATTTTGGACATAGTAGAAATTCAAATGATGGGTATTGGACAAACGGAGATAATGAGTTTAGACCGAGGTCACCAAGACAGGGAGAAAGGTATTCTAATGGACGAAATTCCCCCGAAAATGCGGAAATGGTTGAGGCCATTAACACGGTCAAAAACATGGTAGGAAGTAACTCCGATTTAATGCAGGAAAACAGAAGTAACAATTCGGGAAATAGTACAGGAGCAATACATAAAAATCAGGGAAACGCCAGACCCGGTCAAACGCGCCTTCAGTGAGAACTGGGTATCCTAGTAATGATTGTGATAAGTACTCGGAAATAAATAGTCCTGGAAGGCAAATGATGATACAAAAGAAAAGAGAATGGAAAAATAGAATTGACGAAAATGAAAAAGTAGGAGATCCACCTAAAATCAAAATTGGAGTAAATGGAAAACAATACAATGCAATTATAGATACGGGATCAAATAGCACAGTATGCTCACAAAATTTTTATGATAATTTACAAAGTAGTGGTTTTAAAGTAATGTCTTTACCAGTTAATGGGCTATATTGCTCGCTAGCTGTGGGAAAACGAAAAGAGAGAGTAAAATTTCAAGCAATGATAAATATTGAAATAAATGGGAGAATACTAGGAATTTTATTTCTGATTGTAGGAAGACTTGTGACAGATATTATAATAGGTTGTGATTGTCTTTATGCCTGGGAAGCTGTGGTGAATTTTAAAAACATGATTGTAGAAATGAAAGTTGAAGATGAGACCATTATAGTGCCTTTTGTGGAAGATAGTAGTTCAGAAACTATTGTACGAGAAAAAGAGGAAGAAGAAATCCAAGGGGATACATTCTTTGTAGAATATGTTAAAGTAGGAGCTATGGAATTAACTGAAGTAAATGTCAAAGAGTACAGTGTCGATAATAAAGAAAATGTAGAATGGGATAAAAATGATTTCATAGACAATTTGAGATTTTCTGATGCAACTAGGTACTATGATAGGGAGAGTAGTGAAGACTTAGAAGAATTGTTGAGAAAAAAAAATAACTCAGGCTGATCAACTAAATGAACAACAGAGGGATAAACTGTTTGAAATATTAATCCTATTCTCTGAGAAACCTGGTAAATGTAATATTTATACTCATTCGTTTGAGATGATACCCATCAAACCTTTTACACATAAAGCGAGAGCTATCCCTAGTACAATAAGAGAAGAGGTAGATGCAGTTATAAAGTCAATGTTAGAAGATGAGGTTATTGAGATTTCGAATTCAGAATTTGTGAATCCCCTATGTATTGTAAACAAGGCCAATGAAAGATTAGGGTGACATTAGACTCGAGAAAACTAAATCATTGTTCCTCATATTTTCCATCAGGGAATCCAACAGAACGTGTCCTCCGAGATATAGAAATTATTTACGTGTACTTACACATCATAATCACAAGGATTGGGTGAAATATTGTCCATTGATAGAAAAGATTATAAATCACACCATTAATGTAACTACTGGGTTTGCACCAATAAAATTAATGTTAGGGATTGAACCAGAACCAATATTGATCGGGGTACCAAAAACACTGAAAATTAATGACATTCAGTTAAGTGAAGAAGAAAGAGCGAAAATTGCTTTTGAACGAATCAAGAAAAAGGCAGAGAAGCGAAAATTAAAGAAAAAGAGTAGAAAACATAAATGGGAACCTAAGATAGGCGATTGGGTACTAGTTAAAGACCATAAGTTATCAAGTGCCTTGCGAGGTAGGAACAAAAGGATGGAATTGTTATATAAAGGTCCTGCAGAAATTATATCAAAATTTGGTTATCATACCTATGAATTAAAAGATGTTAAAAATGAAAGATGTCTGGGAAGATGGCATAAACAACTCCTTCGACCATACAAGAAACCGTGTGGTACCTTGGAACCTTGATTTCATGTAAAAAAAATTCGAAGTGTCATTTGTATAGTGGCGCCCAATCAGCTTTGAGATAAAATTTAAATGTTAGCTTACTTGAAAACCATATATTGGTCAGGTACTTACATATTCATGAAAAATGCAGAATGTGAATTGCTATATACTACAAAGAGCTTAAAAATATATTGTATAGAGCTCACAATAACCGCTTCAGAAAGATTGTTAAAATGTTCATCTCCGCATAGAGAGAAAACAGAATATTTAATTTGTAAACATTTGTTAAAATATTTAGATGTATAGATAGTTATCACAGAAAGACAAAGAAAGAACTTGTCTGAAGAATGTAATGGATTTATATAAATATATGTATATTTTAGTGCTTAAAGGATATAGTACAGATATGTGTTACAATAACAAAAGTGAAAATTCACAGTGCAAGTGATAGTGAGAGCGAAGTGAGCAAACATGAACTAAAAGAAGGAAGTATAAAGAAAGACTCTTGAAATTTAACCTTTATATAAAAGCTTCACAGAAGAAACCGTAACATATTGTAATTAGTATTTAAGGATTAATGTTAAGTCAAGTGTACAATTGTTTGTCATGTTAAAAAGATTAAGGAGAAAGTATGTTAATAACCAATTTCAAAACAGTGTAATTGAAAATTGTATATAATGGGAGTGTTGCCGATTATTCAAAATACAGGAGTAATTTTTAATTTTTCTTTCGGGCAAGACATTTACATTATTTTATTATGAAATAATAAAATAACATAAATGGGGGCATTTGATACCGAAATTTAGATTTCCAATCGGATGGGCTTGATAAAGACACGTTTTAATTTAATTGCCGGATGTGAGATTTGCGATAAGTGTTGAGTAATTACATAAATAGATAATAGAGCAGGAAGTGTTGTAAGGTGAGCAAGATATGAGTAAATAATAGTCGTTAAATTTGTAGGATAAACACATTATTGGTTTGAAATTAACGAGTCATGACGTCATACTACATAGTTTAAATACACGTTTAAAAATTCAGGTTTGCTAACCTTAAAAGTCGCGCGATATATTTAATAAAATATAGAGTAAACATCGTTTAATCCTAAAAAAAGGTAATTATATATTCGAAATTCAAAAAAGAACATGTTATAATAGAAAGGGACATTTCTAAATTGCGGGAAAAGGAAATAGCATTTTGGATACGAGGCTTTCTTGGATGACGTCATGACATTCAAAATTGAAGAGACGGTTTCTTAGCGTGGGTACGCGAAAAAGCGTCTGGTCACTACCCAGACCAGCACCGCACGTTGTGGAGTGCAGACGTGAGTGCGATTCCTCTACATATACAATCGGCATAGCTCCCGAAAGTATATAAGATGCAATAAATAATATGCAAAGGTTTTCTTGGGTTGTCTATCACACCTACGCAGACCCGAGATAAAATAAAGAGATCTCAAGCTGAGCTAGCTGGAAAGAACCAAATCAACGGGCGACAACGAGCACCGAACAACGACTTCAGCTTCAAATGGCGATACATCGAGAAGCGAGCAACGACTATTAGCTTCAGATGCTACTGGAAAGGTACGAATATAAATAAATAAATAAATAAATAAATAAATAAATAAATAAATAAATAAATTTAAATTGTAAAATAAATCAAATTGCATAAGCTTTCATGGCTGGTGTCATAAAATACAGAACGATTATCCAGGCTTGTGGGCCGTGGTCTAGTGGAAAATCTCCTTCCAGACATTTTGTTCGAAGCTGCGTCGCCTAGAGTAGCAGAGCACTACGGTCACACACTGATGATGTTCAATGCAGCTTTAAACGAAACATTGGAAGGAGATTTTCCACTAGACCACAGCTCACAAGCCCAGACAATCATTGTGTAAAAGAAATCCCTTAGAGAAGAGCTCCTGCTTATCACCATCACCACCAAATGCAGTCTGGCTATAAATTGGCCATTTTAAATTAATTTTGAAGCTGTTGTGGTATTTTAGATGTGTTTTGTTGGCATTGCATATATAATATTAATGGTTTATTAGTATAGCTTAAATTATTTTTCACTGATCATACTTTCCTCCAGCAATAATTATTGATACCTTTTAAAGACTGTTCACGTGTCTTATATACTACATGAATATGCCTTTGCTTTATGTATATATGTATTTTTTTCTTTTAACTGTTGAGAAACAGATCTTCAGTTCTAACTTGAATGTGTGTGGACTACTATGTATCATTCAGTGGCACACAAAGTTACCACTATAATTTATGTTTAAAATGATAACACACTACCCTCAGTTATAACTGAATGATTTGGGAATTTGATTTGGATCTGCCAAGATGTTTAATTTTATTGTTTTGTTCCAAATTGAAAAATAAGACTGAAAGAATTCATCATTTGTCTGTATAGCACTTTATAAATGTATTTAAGTCACTCTGATTCAACAATTAAAACCAGATACAGATTTACGCAACACAACACAACACAAGTGGCATACAAACTGACCCAGCTAGCCAAAGTTGTTAAGACATGTACTTGTGAATGTGAGGTCTGCAGTTCAAATCCTGTCAGGAGGTCCTAACTAAGGTTTTTTCCAGGTTTTCCTCAGTACTCATAATTACTTAGACCTGTAATGTTTCTCACCACTTGCATCTGCACAACCTTAGTTTGTCGTGCCCAATATCTATTCATTCATAGATTCTGCATTGCAGCTGGAAGTGAATTTCTTGACACCTGCAAACAGTCCAACAATATAGCAGTTGCAAACGTCTGTTTTACATTATTTATATAAAACAGAGAACCAGTGTTTTGGTTGTAACACAAACATACTACCATATTAAGAAACACCCTTGTCATGCAGTTAAATATTGGGCATGAAGAGAATGGTAACCTTTGATCACTTGTCTGAGTTCTGTGAATGGTATATGCTAAAAAACAGTCTGCACTTAATAAAAGTGAAAGTGCATCATCACAAGTCTATGCTTAGTAATGGAGATTAAGATAGAAAAAGTAGGTCCCAAAAACTGGAAAGTTATTTTGACACAAGGTCACCCCTTATACTGACAAGTACCTCATTATCTTAAAATAATAACACAGATGGCGCAGATAAAAGTAGCCCATGCAAATGTTATATTTCATTTGTGTATCAATATACATTTCTGTGAAATTGGTCGTTAAGATTGACTGAAGCTGCATTATAATAATGGGCAATTCTATGGAATATGAAGTATCAATACTGGACAGCCTTCTGTTAGCATTTTAGTTATTTCAATTGGTACTTGATATTTTACACAGATCATCAATTTATATGTACAGTAGAGTCTTGATTACTGGACCTGGGCAACGTCGGATAGCCAAAAATGTCGGATAATACAAAATAAGTTGGAAAATGGAGTAAAACATGGTAGGTATACTGTATTACTAAAACAGTTGTTGGTTTTAGGTATTTACTGAATAATCAAACCAATTGTACATGTAATATTGAACAAAAGAACAAAAAGAAGCTCCAAATGTCTTAAGAAAAGAAACTTTTCAATGAAGTCTGCTTGATTGCTGAATGACATTTTGATGATGCACATTAATAGCATTGATAAACAATTTACTCCTCAGTGTCGTTAGCCTAGTATGTTAACACTTTTATATAAGGCATAGTGAATTCCAATTACTTTATTCATATTGAGAACAAACTACCTTTGTTTTGATAGTAGGCTAATATAGATTACATCTGCATGTTTTCACTACCATGAGATAAATCTGAGCATTTGTTTATGTCTCGAGTATCGAGTGTTATGGCTAACTAGTTGTTGACAACATTGCACCTCTCTACGAGAAGAAATTGATATAATAATAATTTTAGTGATTGTTATTTGAGAGATGTTTTTTTCTTAATATGTACGAGTAGGTATGTCGGATAATATGGAATGTCAGGTAACTGAAGGTCGGATAACTGAGACTCTACTGTACTTAAAATGAATACAAAATATTTACAAAAATATGAAAATAATTACAAAATAATGAGAAGTGCATAAATACCATATTCTATCTATTTTTGAACTCTTTTACAGAGTATAATTCCTTTTCTAATAAATAAGATTTAATATTCCTTAATTTGATTTTTTCATGTAGCCATTATGGGAAGATGACAAGCAGAAACATTGTGTATGGCCAACAATATCGATCAGAGTACATCATGAGTTATGAAGCATCTTCAATAAATGGCAATTCCTTTGTCATTCATTTGTGTATATTTACTCTCTAGTTACATGGGCCACTTTTATCTGCACCACCTGATATATCATAAATTGTTTATTGTAAAATTTCCATATCCTGAAACTTTTACCAAATCCTTATTAGTTCAGAAGCTTTCAGAAAAGCAATATAACCAATTACTAGAAGTGCATAATGTCAGTTATTGTATGTTTGGAGCAGCTTTACTTTCTTGAATGATCATGAGCATCTGTCAAAGAGCAGTTTCAATAACACAGTTGTAGATAAAGCTTTGTTGCACCCTTGATTTTGGTTGAAAAGCTAAGCCACCACCCATTACACCGATTTCACACACCTGAGATTCATTATCATAACACATGTGAAAAAAAAAGCAAAATTACATATAACCCCATACAACAACAAATTGTTTAAAAATAGCTTTTATTGTAGATGCATTAGATTTTATGATAAATTACCTGTCAAAATAAAAAATATAAAGTCTATTCACTGTTTCAAGAATCATCTAAAAAATTCTTAATGAAAAACGCTACTATCCAACTAATGAGCTTTTGCATTAATTAGTTAGTTGTATTTTTAACAATATATAAGCTTAATGTATATGTATAGTATAATTTTAAGTAGTTGTGTTTGTCTTTTACAGTATTATATAATACTGGATGTATTATATGTTGTATGTACCTACCTATATGTTTCATTGAATGAATAAATTGAATTGAATTAAATTAACTTTATCATTTGCAAGCAGAGGGGAATAAGTAACACTTACCATAAGCAAGTACATAACAATTAAAAGATTTTCTAGTCTCTCTAGTGTCAGTTAAATTGTAAGACATTAACTTACATGACCACAGTGAGAGTGATTTCATATGATGTAGGTTCCTGGGCAGTGAGAATAGAGACACATACTTCACCAACACACAAAGGGGCAGAATACTGTATGAAATACTTTCCACTGCAATTTTTGGCAAGAAGAAGAAAGGAGAGGTTGGAATTGACCGGCTTGTGGAGGAAGGTGTATTTTCTTCTGCATTCCCACTACATGATGTGAGTAAACATAGATGATATGCAAAACTACTCAGTGTAAGCAGCACACAAACTAAAATATGCACATATTGTTATGGGGCGGGGGAGCTATTAGCATGCAATGGACATTATTATGTGTTAGCATATCCAAATTGTGACTGCCCCAAAACACTATGGTAGCATTGCTTTCTGTGGTGTAAAGGGACTCTGGTGTGATTCCTGCTATTGTACAGAGATTTTTCCACTTCTGGAAGGCTTTGTATCAGGTGTATTTAGCCTCGTTAGGTTCTACAGGAGCAAGTGAGGAATTATTTGAAGAAAAAATGGTGGCTCCATCTTAGAAACTGCACCTAAGCCATCAGGAGGATGTGGCATGCTGACCATGATCTCCTGCATAGGTGGAGGTAAATGATGCAGTAGTCTTGCAGTAAACCTTAGTCCATTAGGGCTGTCATGTCAGGAATTTACTTCTTTGTATCTAAATATAACTGATCAATATCTGTCCCTCCTAGATTGGTTACATATGTAATCAGCTTTGTCAACATTTTTTACTTTCTCAACTATGCCAAGAAGTATTGCACTTGCCCAAAAATTTGATATCAACATTTACCCAAAATATATGTTTGAGAACCCGAATAAAATATTTTTCAAAAGACATGCACATCTTACGTGTGTGTGTGTGTGTGGGCATGGGCGTGGGCATGGGCATGGGCATGGGTGTGGGTGCGGGCGTGGGCGTGGGCGTGTGCATGCATCTAACTCAGAGAAAATATCATACAGTTACCAAACTTGGTATTTAATTTCATTAGCTTCCAAAGATGTAACACGAAACATTTTGAAGAAAACTCCTCCACCCCAAACTATCATTTGCATGTGATTTTCTCAAAAATGACTCTAAAAATCTTGATTCATATGTTGTGTATCTGGGTGATCAGCATAAAGCAGAACAGTTTTTGTGACTCTCGCCAACCAGCAGTGCTGCTTGCTAAGTGCGCTGAGTGGTTGATATGTCCACAGTAAGTATGCTATGGTTTGTCGCATAAGCTATTTCTAATAAGGAAACAAAAGATGAACACTTAAAAGTAAAATTACTTGCATATACTAAGCCAGGAAGTGTTGGAATTGCCTCCATTCATTATTCAAGCATTTCTGGTACCTACTTAGGAAATTGGCCATTACATGCTGCAGTTCCCTCTAACAAATGGCAGCAACTTCTTTGCAAATATTATTTTTAAGTTCCTCTAAAGTGTGTCGATTTGTTTCATAAATTTTCTCTTTTAATCTCCAAAAGATATAAAAATTGCAGGGGGTTAAATGGACATGTGATTCATGCAAATGAATGCTTTTTGGGAATAGAGTACCTAAAAGAGTCATTTCACTTAATACGCACTGTACTGAGTCGACAAACAAATGTGTCACGTTTGCAAGAGTTCAACTCATATTGAAGCTTCACGCTTCACCAAAAGCAGAGAGCCATGAAACCTGTTCTGCTCTATACTGATCACACAGTATATCAAATGTTTACATGAAAAATATCCTGTATATATGGAGTTTTCTGGAAATAGCTAATGAACTCCTGTTCATTCTACAGGAGTTTTGTACCAGCTGTATAACTGGTATAGGTTAAATGATAGATGAAAATGTACCACACAAAAATGTGGATCTCTTTAAAACCCACAATTTATTCCAAATAACTTTTGTTTTGATCCATGAGCTGTTTCCGAGATATCCATTATTAACACTTCAAAGTTCAATACTTCATCTTTCTGTTAAAGTCCTTTCAATATGCAATTGTTTCTTTTAATTTTATGGAAACAATCTGAAAATTTAAGGCCAGTATTATGTAGTATACAATTCTTAAACATTTGACTTCTTTCTATCTCCTTTGAATCTATAACCAAATATCTAATATATGTGCTATTACTGCTAAAGTTTAATTAAAATTAATTAGATGGAAAAATAATCTTTTATGAGAATAATTGTACATCCACTATTAAACAACAGGGTGCAGAGAAAAGCATGTGAATGTAATGCATAAGATTTTTAATTTGGATACATTACCCCTTGTTAACAGTCTATAAACATCCTATGATGAACATCCTTATGATGAATGTCCTTAACATCCAGTTACTGCTACTACTGAGAAAAACATTTCCAAAATCCACAATGTCATGTTAAATGTCAGATGAATCAAGACATGAGGGCTTACTGACATTACAAAGATCTCATTAGATCATATTTGGAACATTTGAAAGCTTGCTGCATGCCGTATTTGTTAACCATAATGTTACATCACTGTCACTGTTAAAAAAACACTGATTCAATGGGTACCACATATCCAGATGAACCAGCAGTTCAAATGATGAGTGGACGAAGCTGAAAGTGCTCCAAAGAATATCATATGCTTCCTTGGCAAGAAAAGTGAGGTCAATATCTACAAGGATGTCTAGAGTGTAGTGTTAGTAGATTATCTGGAAAAGGGCAAAATCAACAATGGAGAGTATTATGCAGCCTTTCCTAAAGCAGCTGACGGATAAAATTCACAGTTGTTAAAAAAGAAGCCTTTCATGCCAGTCAATCATCTGTTCATGACATCAGTACTTTGAAGCCTCTGACTCTGGCGGAGAGCTAGCAAAAGATGAGTGGATGGGGTGGATGTCAACAGTTTCCAAGTAACCTTAATGAAATGGGATCTGCAATATACCTTACCAGTATTTACATTTGCATGCATCTTCTAAAGTCACTCTGACAGGTAACTCAAATAATTGGACAGTTTTTGTTGCATAGAGCACCTCAATTTAATGACATAACTCTTCTCTTGTTCATACTCTTTACAGAAATAAATGAAAACTTTTCTACACAGAATAAATTAAAAAAAAGAACACACAAAAGCAAAATTACAGTATTGTAATGCAAACTATAGGGTTTTCAAGAAGTCACTCAACAGCTCTCATGTAGCCAAGATTCCCCTTGAGATGGGAATTCCAATGACAGCACTGGCTGCCATGATCGTATGGTTATAAGCTTTAGCAAAATAAAAAATTTGATAGATTCATGCATGTAATTCATGAAAGCTAATGCAGATAAACAACAGTACCAACTATTATTTATTTATGCCAACAAACTTACTGTTGGTGTTTTTTAAACACATAAGCCGTGTGTGGGCAATGTTTGAGAACTGGAACTTAAAAATTCAATGCCACAGCTGGGATTTGAACCACAGACCCTCCACGTACCAGGCAGGTGCTCTAATTATTAAGCTATTGTGACAACCTGCCAGAATGAATTCTCAAACCAGTTCGCATTTTTCCCGGTAAACCACAAAGGCAGTCACATCAGAGACAATTACCCCAATGGTGACTTACTATTACAAGTACTTTATGTCAGAATTAAATAATAGACTATATCGCATTTGGCATTTCCTGAACTGTTAAGGGTCCATATGAGGTGAAGAAGAAACGAGGTGTCCCAGAGGGACCACTAAATCCAAGACAGATCCTCTATGAATATTGGGCTCGCTGGGGCAAGTGGTATAAATATCAGCCACTGGATCACATCCGGGAGTACTTTGGCGAGAAGATTGCTATCTATTTTGCTTGGCTTGGTAAGTACTATAAGCAATGTGAGTGATTATTTTTTATGTTAAACTGTGCAGATATATTTTAAAAATTAAATTGCATGGAAACTTTCACACAGTAATGCTCTTAAGATTCTTTATGTTATAGTTACTCTTGACTGCCTCCATAGTGCAGTTGGTAGTGTGCTGCCTCTGGCGCAGAGGACCCGGGTTCGATCCCCAGTACCAGTATGGGGATTTTCCCCCCTGGGAGGTTTGGCGCAGGGTACGTTCAGCCTCGTTAGGTCACAAGGGGACCAATTGAGGAGCTACTTGATGTAGAAGTAGCAGCCCCTGGTCGTGAAGGCCACATAACTGGCCAGGAGGGCTCAGGATGCTGACCATGTCCCACCCTCCAGTAGTGCACCCCACCAATGACGCCTGTAGTGGGCAAAGGTGGGGGACACAGCAGCTGGATGGCAAGCTAAGGCCCTTCCTGGGCTGTAGCACTAGGGGTTTAGTTTTTTTATACTTACTGTTAAAAGCATTTCACCTGCTCTGCTACCTAAACCCTACTACATATAACTTTGCCCCATATTTCTTAGTTATGCACTAGTCACCTCTCACCGACTGCTGTCATGGAATAGGTAGTTCAGTGATACAAACTAGGTATGCTAAATCTGGCCTAAGAAAGCCACTTAACATCAACATTGCTAATGTAAAAAGCAGCAGTAATAAAAAATGGATCTATTTAGTTTTCTTCCTCAGAGAGCTTCGGTCTTAAACCAATCAGAGTGTTCTCTTTGGTCACTTGCTTAAATGTAATGAACAATAAATGTGAAATTTAATTTCCATAACCATTTGAATCAATACATAACATAATAACAGTTTAACCATCTGAATGCTTTAAATTATCAACAAATAGGCAGGAGGTTCCTTGAATTTAAACCTAGTTCTCAAAATGACAAAAGCATGTGCACCTATAATGACAGAAGGTTTTTATTATTTGACCTTGCATTGCACAGGAATTGTTTGTCATACATCACCATTCAAAAGGGTGCTGTACTGAGTGTGACAGTAAATTTAGTGATTTTTGTTGTGTATAATTACTAGAGCTAGGACAATATACTTTAGCTTGCAATGGGTACATGCTGTGAATATGAGGGGCAGTGCAGAAAGGGAAAGGGGTGACATAGGTAACATAAAACTGCAACCATCATAGGAGTGTAACAATACATCTAAATTAAAAAATAGACATTAGAGGTGTGTGTGTGTATATATCGTCAAAAATATAAACATTTTACACAGATATTTAAAGACCTCTGATTGTAGTGGTGAACTTTCTTAATCTTGTGCCTTTTTACTACCTGACGATAGAAGTGTTCTATATTTTGTTAACAATTTTTTTTATAATTTGGTATTTCCAAAGGACACAAGCTACATTATATGTTTTTTCCATTCAGGGTGAAACAATTTGTACGAAATTCTTCCACTAATATTTTCAGTGTGGCAGCACATACCGAACTTTGTATAGCATAGAATAAAACATAAATACAGAGTGCACAACTACCAATTCTACACAGCCAGTACTGCAGTCAAACTAGTGACTCAACTGTATAACCCTGGATCTACGTATTCAGTATGACATCACATGTACTAGGTGGAGTGCTAGTTACGTTAATGCCCCACTCTGTGGATATTTGTTCTAGTTCTGGTAATTACTGTGTAATGGCAGCATATATTGCTGGGTTTTTTCTAAAGCATTAAAATGCTTACAAGCAGACAAACATAACAAATTGTGGTGCATCTGTTTAATGCTCTCACAGAGATGAATTTGTCTTTGCCAGTGAAAAATGTGAAACAGCTCTGCTCTTAGTTACAGACACGTGTGTTCAATCTAGGGACTTCAGATGATCAAAGTGTTCAATCCATAGGAACATCTGATAGCATACAATGTTATAGAATTACATTTGAAATGGAAGATATTATTTCGTTACTGGATTCCCTACAAAAGCTGAGAATTGAGTTTCATTATAAACGTTTATTTTTGCAAGCATTTAAACTGTTATTTGAATGTTTTTATATATCTGGTAATTATGACACTTGTTGTAGGTTTCTACATTGTCTGAAAGCTGTACCCGTAAACCGACAGGTGTGGCCCTCATTCTGGAGGTTGTGAGAGAGCGATGTAACCACCAAAACATAAAAATATGGTGCTCTCTAAAAAGCGGTTACTATTATTGCTAGTGTTCTCTTCTATATTGGAGAGCAAGAGGACTAATGACTTCATTGTCAGAAATCCAGCATTAGCTAACAACAACATTTTTCTTTTATGCTAATACTGCCGTAATATCAGATGAATTATTATAATTATTACTGTACAAAGTAAATGACAAGTTAATTTTATAGTATGATTTTTACAGGGTTCTATACTGGATGGTTGTTACCTGCAGCTATAGTTGGCCTATTGGTGTTCCTGTATGGTTTGTTTACAATGCACTCAAACCAACTGGCTACAGAGGTGTGCAATAGTGAGGGTCAGTACAAAATGTGTCCACAGTGTGATATAAAGTTTGGATGCAACTTCTGGAACCTCAGTGAAGTGTGTGGCTATGCCCAAGTTGCATATCTGTTTGACCATCCTGGTACCGTCTTCTATGCAGTGTTTGTGTCTTTCTGGGGTGAGTTAAGTCTTATATTTTATAGAGCATTACGTTGAAATTCAAGAATTTAAAAATGGGCTTTTGTATAAGTATTAAGTTTATATAGCTCTTTTGTATACTCTGGCATTTTCACTGATCAGCTTTAACCAAAATGTTTTGGCTGTTCTTTACTTTATGTCCTGCAAACGTTTTTACAAAGCTCCAAAATTGCATGCAATATTGCATGCTATAAGAAGTTGCAATTATGATCAAAACACAAATATAATTATCTTCCTTTCATAGAAGTTTGAAAACAGTGTTGTTGTAATTAATTTAATTTAAAAGGGGAGTTAATTAATAACACTGAACAACACTTACAACATATTTTTCCGGGACGCGTTTCGAAGGTAACTTTCCTCCATTATCAACCGGACAATAACTGGGTTTCCATGGTGCTTGATGGTGCAGATGGTGATGCTTCTTCTGGTGTTTCTTCTGGTGGCGGTTCGATGTTGTTCAGTGTTATTAATTAACTCACCTTTTAAATTAAATTAAATTAAAAAAATACAAATATAACTTTAAATACTGTCCAAGTGGTCAGATATACGTACAGTTGGTCAAATAATGCTTGGCTTCTTGACAGAAAGCAAGTTCACTTTGTGTTTCCAAAGTTAGCTGAAGTTGCAGGCAGGCTCCTGCAAGTGTTAACGTGTTGTACTGATTTGTGATTATGAACAGTATTGACATGAATTAATTTTCCACACAATCATTTCCTCAAGTAAAACATAAACGATTAAAACCAGAAGTGTGAATATGTATTGGGTTTGCATAGTTTAAGGGGAATAGAGTCCGAGACCATTTTCTCTATCTGAAAGTGTACTAAAATCTGAAAACAACAAAATTAAATCATCATCTCACAGTATCCAAGCAGTTTTAGGCTTTGAATACTGGATCATAGACAGTGTATTTCACAGGTTTGAATCTTGTGCACCATTTTTAATGTTTAATTTTAATGTTTTTGTTGTTTGCAAGACGGTTAATTAAGTAAAGAGTGAATTGTTAAATAAAAAGGGAGTCTAAATTATTTTAGTGTTAAAATTCATATTATTGCTGAACACCCATGCCCGAGATGGGACTTGAACCCATGATCCCTTGCGTGATGAAGCACATTGAAAGAAAGGGGAATATATACATGTAACTTAGTTTAATCATATTTAAAATAAACATTTGCTAACAATATAACAGTTTACATGAGAAAAATTTGTTGTTAATGAATACCTTTCCCCTTAGGCCTAAAAATCATTATTTACACTTGAGACACATTTCAGTCTCTATTAAAAAGAAAGAACCAGGAAAGTGACGAGCTGCCTTCAATTCAAACACAATTGAGAAAGATCTTTCTATTTCTGCATGAAAATATTCATCCTTCCTTCATTTATGAATGGTTTTTTTTTTTTTCACTTGCCCCTGTTTCCAATATTACTGAGCTCAACACCTTCCAGTTTGTTCTGTTAAACCATGTCCACCAGCAGCCTCAGAGAGCAAAAATCCTGCGTTAATCAAAGGTAACACAGCAATACATCTAAAAAAAGCAGCCATATTACTTCAATTGAAATAAAATTGTCAACAGCATAGTGTATCCTAAAGGTTCAAACAGTCATTCAGAGGGTTGGTTGTGTGTCATAAAACACATACAGCTCTCCAGAGTAAAAGAAAAGAACTGATAGAAGCATTCCAGAATCCAACCTACATTCTTGACATTTCTTATAAGGGAAGTGTAATAAAATATACAGAAGTTCAATGCAAAGTAAGATATATATGTTTTTAAATGCCTATTATGTAGAATTATTTGATGTTTATGAAATGAACAATCACATTGTATGGTTTCTGAATCAGTGGAAGGATATTAGCATTTTTTCTTTTTTCTCCTTTTCTTTTGTTTTCCCACATTATTTCTCTGTGCTTTTCTGTTTGTCTTACATAAACACAATACATACAAACATCCATGCCCAAGATGGGACTTGAACCCACGATTGCTTGTGTGATGGAGAACATTGAAAGAAAGGGGAATATATACGTGTAACTTAGTTTAATCATATTTAAAATAAACATTTGCCAACAATATAACTGTTTACATGAGAAAAATTTGTTGTTGATGAATTGTACATAAACTGACTTAGGATCAAAAACAAGAACATGTACAGTATCACTTCAGATAAACCATAAATCAGGATTAATGAGGGTCAGACAAACAAGATTTGTGTGTAATTATTATTTATTTATGCCAACAAATTACTGTTAGTGTTTTTAAGCACACAAGTCGTGTGTGGGCAATGTTTGAGAGATAGAATTGGAACTGAAGCTCAGTAGTTAGATTGCCACACATGAAATGGAAGGTCTGTGGTTCAAATCCCGACTGTGGCATTTAATTTTTCAGTTCCGATTCTAACTCTTAAGGTTCTTGTGTACCTGTAGCCCAAACTCTCAAGTGCACTTCAGACTACTATTTTTTTGTAGATTCTGTGGTTGATGTATATGCTTAATGCAATTTAGGTGCTTTTCTTTTACAGCTGTGACATTTCTAGAATATTGGAAGCGGAAATCAGCAAGTCTAGCACATCACTGGGATTGTATGGGATTTCAAGAGGAAGAAGAGCGTCCCCGTCCTGAATTTGCTGCAAGAGCACCATTCCTGGAACGAAATCCTGTAACAGGAATACGAGAACCAAGCTTCCCGAGCCATCTCAGACATAAACGTGTAGCTGCTGGCATAGGTATCATTTTCCTCATGGTAAATATGTTTTAATCATTTCTTAAAATATTTCACGAGTTTCTGCACTATAGTGTATTTCCAATAAAAGTGTCCAGAGTTGGTTATTGGCTAAAATAAGCTGATGCTTTTCCTTGATATTGAGCAGAAAAATATCCTGAAAACTGAAAATATATGGCAAAACAAATGTTACACAACACATTTGGGAGAATCTTTAGCTTTAGAAGTATGTAGTAACAACATCAACTTCATCAGCAGTGTGAACTTAATTCCATATACCACAGTAGTACTGAGTTAAGAAGCTATTTTTCATTAATATGGCACAAAATTAATTCTAAAATTCTGCATGCCATGAATAATGAATACACTTTCTAGCTAGAGGAGTTTGTTACCGTTATTCAACCTGGCAGACATATTTTCATCATATAAAACTTATATTGGATTATATTGGCATTGGTTAGGAAATGTTTTATCATGTGGTTTTACTTTGTGGTTCAGTATTAAGCATTAGGCATCACAAGATTGCTTTTCTTATGGTTTCAATGTACATTATTTTCAGCAATTGTGAATTAAATTCAAGTTTAATATGAATTGTTCTCCCATTAAAAATATTGTAATAAAAGCTATTCCCACCATGACTTTCCACAGAAGGTATATTTACAATACATAAGTAGTAGGTACGTGTTTATTCTAATAAGCCAGTTACTATCATATGCAATCTTTGGCAGATAGTTATGTAATTTCAGAGTAAATTTTTTATTTGAATGTGTAACAGATACCTTGTTGAGTAGATACTTGCCTATCTGCTTTCAAAAATGTTTACTTGGCAAAATTCTTATTCTTTGTATAATTTGTATTCGAAGCATTACTTGCTACTTTGCATTAGATGTATGGGAATAATGTGCAAGGACTATTTCTTTTCAAGGTCCAATAAGTTGCAAAATTAAAACCACAATGAAAATTAGTTGAAGCTTTGCACAGACATGTTGCACAGTGTCTCTAGTATGTCCATTGAACTTATCAGTTCTGAACACAGAGTACACAGATAAACATGCCCAATACAATCCTGCCAAATGTGAAGTGCATATTGTATTTAGATTTCTTCATGCGGAGGGGTGCAATGCAGCCAAAATTCATTGATGAATGAGTAATATGTATGATGAAACTTTCATGAGTGACAGCAAAGTGTGGCAGTGGTGTAGGAACTTTGAAGCTGGATGCGCAGACATTCATAATGAAGGCGGTCAGGGAAGAAAGTGAGTGTCAACCAATGACCTTGTTCAGTGAGTGAATTAGGAGATTTGAGAAAATTATCACTTCACAATTTCTGTGTTGTGATTAATTTCCCAAAATTTCAAGGTCAGCTCTCTGTACTATGATGACTCAAGTTCTTCAGCACCATAAACTGTGTAAATGATGGTTCCCATGAACCTGTCCGACCATCACAAAACACAGCAAATGAGTGCCACCTTAATGTTTCTTCAGCACTACCAGACGGATCAGATTTTTGGTGATGACATATGGGTCCATTTAAAAAATGAAATAGCAATCCAAAGAGTGGGTGCATTCTCATTCCTCAAGTAAACCAAAGAAGTTAAAGCAAATCTTCTTCATCAGAAAGTGTATGGCTACTGAGTTCTGGAGCCAACAAGGAGTTCTCTTGATGGAGTTCATGGAGTGTGGTACAACCATCACTGCAGCCTCATACAGTATAACTCTTGAACATCTACAAAGGGCAATTTTAACAAGTGGAGAGGAATGTTGTCACCAGCATTGTCCTCTTTCGTAACAATACTTGGCCACACAATGCAGCTACAACCAGATGCTCCTCCAGTGTTTTTGATAGGATGTGTTTTATCATCCACCATGCAGTCCAGACTTAGCTCCATCTGATTTTCATATCTTTCCTCACATGAAACAATGGCTAGGAGGACAGCATTTTGGCACAGACATTGAACTGCAGACCAGCATAGAGAAGTGGCTGAAAGCAAGGCAGCTGCCTTCTAAGAAAAGGGGATTAGAAAGTTGGTGCCATGCTATGAAAAATGTCTGTCACAGTAGTGACTATGTAGAGAAGTAGCATGTAGTTGTAAGCAAATGCTGTAAATAAAATATTTTTGATTTGCACTATGGTTTTGGTTTCGCAAGTGATCAGACCTTGCCCTCTTAGGTACCTGAGATTGGTGATTGGTGCATTTAGAAGTTGGGACTACTCTGGGAATTCCAGTACTTTTCCCTGTAAGATAGCATGAATTAGTTCATTTGTAGGTGATGATCAATGGCATTTGAGACAAAGCAGTAATAATTTTATTTTGTTTAAAATGTAGCATGTGTTACACATAGCACTATTCTAAACATACTTTTGGAAAGGAGGGTATTTTGGGCCAAAATTGGTTAATCTTTTGATGGCCTGTGGGACAATTTTATTCATATATATTGGCAGAATTATTTGGGGTGGTTTATACACACACATACATGCACACATATAAACTCTCTCCCCCTCTCCTTTCCCCTCTTACATCCCCTCTCCCACTCTTATATCCCCTCTCCCCCTTCTGCTCTTACTTCCCCTCACTCCTCTTACTTCCCCTCACTCCTCTTACTTGCCATCTCCCCCTCTTACTTGCCATCTCCCCCTCTTACTTGCCATCTCCCCCTCTTACTTCCCCTCTGCCTATCCCCCTCTTTCCCTCCCCTTCCCCCCTCTCCCATATCTTCCCCTTTCTCCCCTATTTCCCACTTTCTCCCCCTTCTCTCCCCTCTCACCCCTTCTCCCTCTCCTCCTCTCCCTCCTTCTCCCTCTCCTCCTCTCCCTCCTTCTCCCTCTCCTCCTTCTCCCTCTCCTCCTCTCCCTCCTTCTCCCTCTCCTCCTCTCCCTCCTTCTCCCTCTCCTCCTCTCCCTCCCTTTCTCCATCCTTATCTCCCTCCTTCTCCCTCTCCTCCTCTCCCTCCTTCTCCCTCTCCTCCTCTCTCTCCTTCTCCCTCTCCTCCTCTCCCTCCTTCTCCTTCTCCTCCTCTCCCTCCCTTTCTCCATCCTTATCTACCTTATCTCCTCCTCTACCTCCTTCTCCCCTCTCTCAAAGTAGCAGATTCCAATAATTAACCCATCAAAGCATTTTGATGTATGTCTATAATTGTTCTTTTATGCTGACAATGTGCAGGCAAATATAGGAAATGTGAAGCAATTGTTATATAAGTTACTTCTAGTAGTGTGGTTAAATAGAAGCCCATCATTAAATATTTGTAGCCTTACAAACTAGATTTTTTAATCTAAAAGTGTATAATTTAACTGAAGTTTAATTACAGTTTTAGTAGTTTATCATGTTGCTTCAGCAGTGGAGTACTGGCATGGAAACCTTTGGTTTGGGTCTTGCTCATAATATCTTTACAGGTGGCTGCAGTCTTCCTATATATGTATGTCCAAGGCTGCTTCTGAAAGTGTTGTGTAATACTTTGCATTCATTCCAAGATAATGAAAATCAGTTTTTTCTCTAGTTATATCTTTCCAGTTATGACTTTTTGGAATGTGTAATGCTATTTAGAAAGGACTGTCCAAATTCTTTTGCAGATCTCCCTTGTAATAATTTTCATCGTAGCAGTGATCATTTACCGTGTCCTGGTGTCAATCCCGCTCTTCCAGATCTCAACATTCAGAAGACAAGCACAAGCAATTGCTAATATGACAGGTGCTGTAGTGAACTTAATTCTCATTATGGCCATGAGCAGGGTGTATGAGAAGCTAGCCTACAGACTAACTGCCTGGGGTAAGTCACATGTATGTAAAATCAATCCTTAATGGTGATATTCAACAACAGCATATCTTTGTTTTTAATTTATGTGCCAAGCTGTTTATAGTGATGAATGAAAATTAAACTTAATTGGTAATATATGATCAAACTTCTACACTTTGAGTAAGAAATAATCCCTAGAACAAAATATTTACAGCCAGTACCACCTTATATGTTATAAACGGAAGCACAGGGGTATACAATTCCTGCAACCAGTAGTTTAAGATTTAAAATTAAAACTGTTGCAGTAAAATTATTTTAGTTACATTTTTCAATCTGTGAATGTTTATATCCTCTCTATACTTCTGGTCAGAATGCATTTCAGTTTCTATAAATTTTCATTTTTGTACGTGCCACTACTTAAAGCATTTATCAGTTCTTTCTCTGTTCCTCATTTCCAGAAATGCACCGGACACAGACAGAGTTTGATGACAATCTCACTTTCAAGGTTTTCATCTTTCAGTTTGTCAATTTCTATTCTTCCATCTTCTACATTGCTTTCTTTAAGGGTCGGTTTGTTGGCTATCCTGGAAACTATACAAGGATCCTAAGACTTCGAAATGAAGATGTAAGTAAAAACAATAAATATAATAAGACTAAGAGTAAGTTGCTGAGAATTTATTGCTACACTAAAATGTAGCACATATTAATAAATAGCAATTTAAACAAAGTCAAGTTTTGTTTTATCTCAAACCAAAGGTGACTTTGGACTACATAGAACTCTGATAAATTAACTTTATAATATATGATCAAAAAGTATAAAAATTAACATTGCTTAATATAATATTATCATCATACTCCATCACACAATCGTTGCCACTGCATAATGGTTGCACCTTGATTTATACACAAATAATCAGGACTTAAGCATTTCACTGCACAATCATTGCATTAATATTCCAGGTGTTCACTATCAAGAAATATTGAGCAACAATGTGCTGCCATTGCAACCTATTAAGTTCACAGGAGAAAGTACTGGGTATGCAGTGTATTGTAATATATTCCTCATTGTCAATGCCATCAGTTTGCTGATTGCCGAGATCATAGCTAACCCGTCAATGAATCTCATTACTTCAAGTACAGCATGCAGGAATTAGCAGAAATGACTAAGCAATAAGCAAATGAACTTGCAAGGCATATGAACCATTTCATTTGCACACCCAAGTCTTACTCTTCAGTTGTGTTTCTTTTGTTTCTACAGTTATTCTGATGAGTGTTTTCCAGTATGGAGAAATACAGAACACATACAGCCACTTTTAAACTAAGAGTGATTGCATTTGCAGAACAGAATCATAATTATGTTAAGTAGATTTTCCGGGCTTGTGGGCCGTGGTCGAGTTGGATTGCCTTCCTCCAACGTTTCGCTGAAAACTGCATCTAGCATCTTCAGGGTGATCCAATTAGTGAACTCCCGAGTCCAAAGACTAGAGAGCTATGCCTTTCAGCGCGCAATATATATAGTTGCACATGGAGGGAGGGCGTGGCCTGCAGAGGAAACAGACAACAGCCTTCCCTTCCTGGATGTCCTAGTGACAAGAGAAGCTGATTCACGTCTGGGTCACACAGTTTACCGCAAACCTACTCATACTGATAGATACCTCCATAAAACCTCGAACCATCATCCAAGACAAAAATTGGGCATAATCAAAACCCTTTCCAAATGGGCCAAGAAGATTTGTGAACCACAAAAACTGAATAAAGAAATCCGACATCTAAACAAGGCCCTCATCAGCAACGGTTATGCACACAAGGAAATTACAAGAGCTCGCCATCCGAGGTACCCGACAGTCCAAGAAGACCGGAGGAAGCAAACCCTGAGTACCATCTATTTACCATACATCCATAGACCGAATAGGAAGACTGCTTCAGCAGTACAACATTAGGACTATTTATAGGCCAACAAAGAAAGTCAAAGATTTACTTAACTCCGTTAAGGGTAAAAGGCATCCACACTGCACAGCCGGTGTTTACAAAGTACCATGTAGCTGTGGACAAATATATATAGGCACCACCATGCGGAGTATCAGCACTCGACTAAAAGAACATGAAAGACATAGCCGGTTGGGGTAGACGGACAAGTCAGCGGTGGCAGAACACTCTCTATTGTTCGGCCACGACGTGAATTACAAAGACACGGAGGTACTCTCAAGGACAAGCCACTACCAGGCTTGCTTGACTTGGGAAGTGATTTTTAAGCATAAAAACTCCTTCAATCGAAAAGAAGAGAGACAGCAGATAAGCAAAACATAGCTCCTGGCTCTAATAAGAGGGAGAAGAAAACCCGAGACACGGTAAGCCTTCTCTTTTATACCAGGATCAGAGACGTCCCATTTGCCGATAGACAGCCAATAGTTGCCATGCTCCCTCCCTCTACAGGCCACGCCCTCCCTCCATGTGCGACTATATATATAGCGTGCTGGAAGGCATAGCTCTCTAGTCTTTGGACTTGGGAGTTCACTAATTGGATCATCCTGAAGATGCTGGACACAGTTTTCAGTGAAACATCGGAGGAAGGCAATCCAACTCGACCACGGTCCACAAGCCCGGAAAATCTATTTAACATAGTTGACAACGTCGGCCGTGAAAGCCTCAGCACTTATAGAATCGTAATTGAGCTGCAAAAAGGGAGTTAACCAAATAATGGGGTTGTTCAGTAGTCTGATAATATTGACTCCTTTTACAAAGTACATGTGATTAACAGTATTGTAAATATTTTTGTAAATACCAGATAGGCCTTAATTCAATAAATCTATAGACATACTTTTCCTTTTACTTATTTTGTTTTTTTCTTCCCATTTACTGGAGTTGGGTTTGGATTGTAGTGTCAGCGTCACTTTTGTTTAACCTCCTTCCCCTCTCCCTTTTTCTCAACTACGAATAGCATAATGGGGCTGTGCTTCAATACACTCAGACTCACTCTTACTCCTATTACCGTACACTAGTCGCTGAAAGTTAATACGGTCAGTCTTAAATAATTATTCTTCACATAACGGTTGCATTGCATATTTTTACTTTATGAAGAAAGTATAAAATGTATGACGATTATGTGATGAAACAAGTATTTTGTGACATTGTTCTGCAGCAATGCCATGGACTGCATAACTTGGAAACCATTGTTTACTCACTTTCAAAAGTTGCAATAGTTCAACAGTTCAAAATAGTTTCCTTCATTTCCTCCTTCACTGGTACATTTCAGCAAGCAAGCCACTGAATTATTTCACTTATGCTTGTTTCAATTGTTGGTGCTCTATCAGAAATTACTGAGTGGTATTTTGCATTGTCCATTACTATTATAGATGGTATGGGTAAAATGAAGAAACTGTTCTTTGAACCATTTAAGAAAAGTGTTATGATTTATCCCCTCATTATAATTGTCTTTTGTAATTAAAAAAAAACAATAGCTGGGGACAAAACCTGATGTGGTTCTAGGATAGAGAAGTATTATTCTGCCTCTTTTACCTAACAGCACATTAATTGTTCCTTCCAACAAATAGCACCAAATGATTGACCTTTACCCACATCTCATCAAGCCAATGCATTGAAAATCATGTGTTAGAATTTCCCGAAGGAACCTACACCTCCAAGCACAGATATAGGGTTTACCAAACGGCAATTTTCTGCCATTTAGCTTTCTCTATCAACAACTTAACATCTTAATTATTCTATGCAAGGAGGACTAGCTACCTTTAAATAGTTCAGCTTCCTTTAAAGAGACATGTAATTTGAAAATAGTAAGATACTCCTTTCTCCTTTAATAGGAATAAATGTCTGCATATAACATCCTGCTGGAAAGGATCTGTTGGTGATCGATTTACATCCTTTCCTTTTCTTTCCAGGAATGACTAATTTAGATTGTGAAGCCTGATTTTCTTCTTTATAGAACCCTGCTAATCTGAGCCCCACAAATCCAAAATTCCAGATAATCCAAACAAGAAATTCATAATTAAAAAAAGAACACTAAAAGGCTTATTTGTAGTGGAGAGCAAGCAGTTTTATTATAGAACTGACAAACTGATTATTGAATCTACACTTATTAGAAGGAAATGCTTACTGCACAAGCATTTTTTGCTGAACTTTGCTTTTTGTCTTTCTTGAGTAAATTATAAGAAAGTAGCTTGGTCAATTTTATCATGGGGTGACATGGTGGAGTTGTGGTGTTGTTTCAAAGTTTTTTCACTAGTTGTTATGCAGAAGCTCTCAATTTTCCCCAACTTTTTTTTCAGTCACTGATAGTTGCTTTTCCATCACCAAATTCAATAGCCAGTTTTGTAGCACTTGCTCCTTTGTCAACTGACTTAAGCACTCCCAGTTTTCTTTTAATGTACAGGAACTATGTTTTCATTTGGTTGACATTGTAGTGCACAGTACAACACAAACAAGCACCTGTTCTGTATTAATTTATGAGCAAAAAGTATAAATTATTTTAGGATGGCTGCTAACAATGAAACAAACTGAACTATCTACATACCATCATTACCGCATGAATCAGGTGTGTCACAAGTCAGAAGAATACATTGTCGTTATGTTGAATACATTGTCATTATGTTTTTTGTGTGGTAATTGCAATGTTGTCACTTCCTCACATCACTCACCTTGTAGCTGCTAATCCTATAGCTGAATTTACATAGGTCTTTTTTTTTTTTTCCGGAGAATCCAAACAGACCATATCCCAAATTAATTCAGATTAGCAGGATTTTACTGTACTTTTCTTTCCCAGTCTTAATCACAGTATTCTTACCAATTCCCACAGTTTGTGAGGTCCTACAAACTAACCTTGCAAATTAGATTAATCAATTTCTCCTCTTTGAAATATCCTCTTACAGAGCATATTATTTCCTATGTTTGTCCTTTAATGAATAGCTTTACCAAATACAGTTGCTGAGTGTGTTAAGTGCGCTAAGTTTTTCACTTGGCTGTAATCTTTGTCGCTATTTTTGGACATAGTTAAATAATCAACAACTTCCCATTTAGAAAAATATTATTAAAATTCAAACCAATAAAAAGGAATATCTCAGTAATAGTTAAAAGGCATTTAACATAAATCGTGTACTTTAATGAGGCCTACATTTTTTGTAGTTTTGTTTATTGCTCATGGTTTTCATATTATGCAAGAGTCATTCAGAAGGAAGACTACTGCAAAGGCTATTCCCAGAAAACTCAAATTATGCATTACATTTTTCATTAAAATATCTTGTACATATGCTATTTTAACCAACATTATAAGAACTATTTTTAAACAATTTTCCATGTAAAAGGTAGTTTGGAATGGGGGGATTTTCTTGAAAATCTTTGTTGTACTTTGGGGGATGCTGAAATTAAATTTAATCAGCTTTTCATTTTTGAGTTACGTTGTTTACAGACACACACACATCCACATACTCTTGTCTAAAGATACTTTAATGTAATAGTGTATATATTCAACTCAATTTAATTCAATTTTATATATTCATTCAGGGAGTCTCAAAACATGTATTTTTTGTGAAATCTTGGTACTGAATTTTTGGTTTGAATATGCTACTTCCTCTATTAACTATAGGTAAGACACCTTTAGCATGACGAAACTCACTCATATTAACCTCTATCTTTTTGTTTTGGTAGTGCAGTGCTGGAGGTTGTCTAATAGAACTTGCCCAGCAGCTAGCAGTCATCATGATTGGCAAACAGATTATCAACAATGCGCAAGAAATACTTGTTCCAAAAATGAAAGCATGGTGGCACAAGAAACGGGTAAGGCTATATTGTTGTTTAACTGAAAATGCTCTAACTGAAGGAAATGAAAAAGAACTGTTCACATGCTTCAAATCTGTTCATAAAAAATAGTCTTCCATATTCTATAAGAAGTCTGAAATAACAATGCTTAGGCAAGAAGTTGCTTATTATACATGGCTGTATTGGGGTTTAAAGTACATATGTAAATAAACAAAGAGTAAGTAACAATAGGTTTTCTTAATATAATTGAGTCAGTTATGTTTATGCTATATGTCACTTACTTGTGAGTGTTACAAGTAAGTTATGTATAGTGTAAACATAATTTACCTTCAATTAATGTGATTAACCTCACTGTTCAAAAAACTTCCAGTCATCTGTAATTTATTCATGTTATTTGTAATCTTCCTTCATAACTGATTTAAAGAGAGTCATTGTGACTGAAAGCATACGAGTTATCCCTTAATAATTGGTTTGCCTTTTCTGAAGAGTGGAGATGGATTTATGAGTGTTTTAGAACATACTTTAATTTTAACCACTGTAATATATACTTAAGAGAATTTAGTTAATTAGCACAGAAATAAATTAGCATGGAGGGATCAGCAAGTTGAGAACAATGCAACAGTGAAAGGATTAGTAGTGTAAGGAAATACATTACAATTAAGTAAGTTTTAGATAGTGTATTTAGCCAATGCATGTGCAGCTGCTTCAGATAGCAAATGTGCATTACTAAAAACTAATGACTTTCACTAACCATTCTGCAACAAATTATTCTTAAAGAAGCTTATTCTCCAACCTACTTTAATTAATCAAGATATACTTTTATAGAAATGCTTTTATTATATATTTCCTTTAGATACAATGGGAATACAGTGAACTTAAGCAATAGTTATAATAAGTATTCAGACGTTTCGTCTAACCGTGTGAAGACCTCTTGTTCTAGAACTATGGTGAAGAGTGAGACGACGTCAAAGCTGAATAGAAGGTCATGAGGTTGTGACTTTACTCAGCTAAAGATCCTCGGGAGCCCTTGTCATCAGTCAGTGTATACCGTATTTCCTGTTCCTGCAGTTCTGTTTACATTAGAACTGCATAGTGTAGCATCAACACCAGGCTCACTGAACACAAAAGAAGCTGCTGCCTGGACCAAATGGATAAGTCCGCAGTTGCACAACATGCCATTGAAGTAGAGGGCAAACACATAATTAAGTTCCAGGACATGAACATTCTATCATCCACAATACACTATCATGCCCGGCTACAACACGAAGCTATTGAAATTTATAAATATCCCTACAATTACAATAAGAAAGAAGAAGCTTTGAAACGTAACAGCAACTGGTATCCTGTCATTGAAGGTAAAACATGGCACAAAACAGGAGACATTCAAGTGAACCAATCAGGAGGAAACAACACCTTGGGTGAAGCCCACCCCCTCCCTCCTGCTGTCTGCCATCTGGACCAAGCAGCGAAGGCCATTCGAGAGATAAATACCGCAGCTCAGACAGTCCACACCTCAAATGTCACATTAACTTCTCTGAGGAGACTATGACTGTACCACTGAAGATATCTGCCACAGCTGTGGATGAAACATCTGGGTACTTAAACTCCAACAGACCATGGCATAACAGCACAAAAATAACTCCTAGTTATATTGACTCTGGCTGTGAAAGCCTACTCTCTCTCAATTCCCAGAAAATTCATGATATAAGTACATTTCATTTATCATGAAAATATCTTAAAAATATGGTATTTTAATCAAAATTGTTAGTCATTTTTTAAAAAAAAATAAATTTTTTTGGAAAAATGTTTTATTTAAAGTTAGTTTGGGCTGAGGGGATTTTCTTGAACATTTTTGTGTGAGACCCTTGAAACATGGAAAACTAAAATACCAGTTTGATATTTAACCCACTTTTTGTTTTTGAGTCATGCTGTACACATGCTCACACCTTTTTTTTCAAAATGGAAGGCTCAAAATGTACATTTCTGGTGAAATCACAATATCAAATTTTTGCATGTATGCAATATCTCCTCTATTTTCTCTATGTGGTGAAGAAAGTAAAACAATTAGCAAATCCATTTCTCTAATGAGGTACTTCAAATATTGCACAAAAAATGCTATATTATGAGGTTATCTTCTCATACCAATCAATGAAATAGAAATATGGGGACATACTAGGACATATCTGGACAGATTATTAATCCTGCAGAAAAGGTGCATTAGGCTAATTTTTAATTGAAAAAATTCTGGCTCTTTACTGTAGAGCCAGAGTAGAGCAAAGCCACATGAGTAACATGACCTAGATTGCAGCAGTAGCACAGAATCGTGTATCCGCACACCCATTGAAACAAAACTCATACAGCTGGTTCTTAGTTCATTGGCTCTGTGTATAATACTAAGATACAACAATTGTTATTTTAGGAAGCAAACCACCAACAAGGACATTTTTATAATGGGACAGATGTGTAACTAACTGCCAATGAAAATGAAGGAATTAAATGGAATGAAGCAATTTCATAGTAAATTAAAATACTGTTTAATAGAAAAGTGTTTAAATATGATGGCTTATAAATATTATATGTATTTTGTTATGTTCCCTGTTTGTATCCTTTGTATATATTTTACTTTTGATAATCTCAGAAAATTGTGTAAGACATTGACAGCTAATAAATGATTTGATTTGATGTTCAAACACAGCATTTGTTAAAAGTATGTCTTATAATTTTCTAGTCCTCAAACTCTCTGTAATCAGAAATCAATTATAATAAATGTGGTTTGGTGATCACTTGTAGAAATGCATGCCATGATACTGAATATTCAGGTGAGCTTTCTCCAGCAAGTGTTTGCAGCTCTCAGTTTGCATGCAACATATTGAGAAAATATTTCTGTGGAGTAAATTAATAGCCATTTGCATGTACATTTAATTTTCATCATACATGGGCAGTGATATCATGCACCTTTTGATCAGTTAATATTTTGAATGAAATGTGTAATGACATACATTCTTTTGCTTTAGGTGAAGCTGTCAAAAAAGCACAAAACACGATGGGAAGAAGATTATCAGCTCATAAATAGTGAAGGACTGTTCCAGGAATATCTTGAGATGGGTAAATAGTTTTTAATGTTTTGGTTTCTACGACAAACTAAAAAGGCATCCTGAAGTCACAAGTAAACTAAATATGCACAAAAGGTCTCTAGGTATTTCAGTTCTCCTATAAAGATGTCTTAGCCAAATAATGAGGTGTATAGATAGCTATGCTATATCTTCACATTTTTCTTAGTTGGGGACATCAACCACAGGATTTACCCCTCCAAAGGAGTGTCGCCTTGCCATGGCGGAGGGGCTCAGTACCCGAACCAGACAGCCTGCTACGTGTGTCTTTGTGACCACTGGTAGGCAAGAGGTGAGGGGAAGCTAAGAACATTCCAAACGGGTAGATGAGGCTCGGTAGTCTTGGTCGACAACTCATCTAGGAGAAGAGGACTCCGAAATCAAACTCCCCAAGGGGAACCTGCCACGGTAGGTCCGGGTTTGGCGCACCCGGGGCCCCCAGCTGCGCACAATCATTTCACCCCCTCCACCTTCATTAACTGTGCCACGTGCGACGTTTTATGTTGCTTTTTATATCACCCTCTTCCTCTTCTAGGTTTATTCTGATTATTAGTTTGTAAGTTCCTAGATTTATAACTCCTGTCTCACCAGCAGGGATCTTTCCTATCTCCGTGGTCCTATCCCACGGTTTTCGGCGCGGCCCCCGACTTGTGTGCTCTTCGGAGGTCTCAGGCGCGAAGGTTAGGCGGACCCTTCACACTGCCCCCATGTGTAGCCTTAGGTGCGGAGCCCGTCCACACGTCAAGTACACCCACGTAGCTCCTTGAGGGCACGGCCGGTGTTAATCTCCCGATGGCCGCGTGCCGTCGGGTTAGTATCACCGGCCGGACGTGTTACCGCTGACGGAACCCCTGTGTAATCAACCCGAAGTCCCCTGAATCCACGCTGACTCCGTTGAGGCAGCGTGAGCTAAAGCGGGGAGCCACAGGCGGTTATTCCTGTGGTGGGGGCATAAAGCCGGGGTGTCACGTGGTGAACGGTTTACCCATGCGGACAAGCAGTGGAGATCGGAGGGTAGCCCCTCTGAAGTACGCTTTGAGATCAGTCATGGAGGGGTCTCCATGGCGGCACAGACCGTGGAGATTTTGGTGTCTTTCTTTTCTTTGACCCCCGGATGGCAGGCTGACGCCGACGGTTCCGGATGGGGGTCCGATTTCAACATGCATCCGCGCAAACCCTCCCATTTCGACAGTTTTCTAGTCATGACCTTGGCCAGTGAAAGGAAAACGATGAAGGATCTGAGCCCCTTTTACATAAAGAAAGAACTCGACAGGATCTGTGGCCTTGTTAAAAACGCCACCCGAGTACGAGACGGTACGCTTTTGGTAGAAGTGACCACCGCAGACCAGTGCCAGAAATTGTTGAAAGCCACTTTGTTGGGCTCCTACCCCATCCGGGTAGCCCCACATAAATCTTTAAACTCATGCAGAGGAGTTGTCACCACATCCAGTCTGGACGGTCTGTCAAACGAGGAGATTGTTACTTGCCTCTCCGACCAGCGTGTGTGTCAAGCGTACCGTCTGACAAGAAAGCAGGATGGTAAAGTGATTGATTTACGTACGGTTTTCCTCACTTTTAAGGGCACACAGTTGCCCGAATATATCTTCTGCGGGTACGAGCGTGCCGCCGTACGTCAATATGTCCCGAACCCTATGCGCTGTTTTCAGTGTCAGAAGTTCGGACATACTAAGACCGCGTGCAACCATCCTGCCGTTTGTGAGCGTTGTGGCCTATCACCCCATGAGGGCACGGCTTGTACCCGTGACCCTCATTGTGTTAACTGTGGAGCCGGTCATCCATCTAGCTCGCGTCAGTGTGCGAAGTTTCTGGATGAAAAATGTATACAGGAGCTACGCGTGAACGAACATCTTACATTTCCAGAGGCGCGTCGTCGCTTTGAGCAGCTGCAACCTGCGACCACCACAGGTTATGCCTTGGCTGCCCGACGCGCTCCTGTCAACGCCGTAGCGATACAGCATGTCCCTGTATCAGATGCTTCCACACAGACAGACCTACCAGCGAGTATTGTTCCACTGTCTCGTGCCACACCTGCACAAGCTACAACATCTACAGCCGTGCAGACACCAGCTCACAAGGCGTACACAAGTCGTAGCCAGCCTGTTGATAGCCATTCCTCTACGCCTGCTGTTCGCGCCAGCAGCCACACGTCATCAATGAAGTCCCGCTCCCGCTCCCGTTCCGCGAGCCGCAGGGGATCTTCAGACTCCCGTACATCCGAGGAGTCACTAGAGGATGACGAAATTAACCTACCCCGTCCAAAGTCGGTTAAGGTAAAGATGAAAAAGAAAAAGATGAAGACGAATCACTAATTCTTCTTTACCATGGAAATAATCCAGTGGAATGTTAATGGGTTCCGGGCACGTGTTCCGGACATACAGCATCTCGTTTCGCAACGCTCTCCATCAATCGTCTGCCTACAAGAAACACATTTGCACCCTAATCACGCATTACATCTTCGTGGTTTTTCGGCATTTAGGCATGACTCTGCAGCTGATCGACGAGCAAGCGGTGGTGTTGCTACTCTGGTGGCGCATACCATCTCTGCCACAAGCATCCCGCTAAACACGCCGCTGCAAGCTGTAGCTGTGCGTGTCCAGTTGCAGGGCCTAAGTCTGTCAATTTGCAATGTCTATCTGCCACCGGTCAGTGTCGTACACGAGAACGACCTTCGAGCTCTTTTGGCTCAGATTTCACCACCCTTTATCTTCCTTGGTGATCTAAATGCCAAACACTCTTCATGGGGCTCCGACACTGACGATGCTCGCGGGTGCCTTGTAGGAGACGTTTGCGATATGTCCGGCCTCCTTTTGTTGAACACTGGCGCCCCTACCTTTTTATCCTCTGCCTATGGTACGTACTCCGCCTTAGACGTTAGCTTCTGTAGCCCGTCATTGGTACCACTCATTGATTGGTCGGTGCTCTCCGACCTCTTTGGCAGTGATCATTTTCCCATTAACATTCACATATCTGGTTTCCACCCTACTCCAACACGATACCCTCACTGGATTATTTCCAAGGCTGACTGGGGGAAATTCCGTTCCCTCATTCACCTTCACAACGATGTCTTCCCCACCATCGATGAACTGGTGGAGTATTTTACTTGTTCTGTCCTGCTCGCAGCGAATTCCAGCATTCCTCGTGGTTCTACTACACCTGGTCACGTTCCTGTGCCTTGGTGGTCCGAGGAATGCAGTTTGGCTATTAAAGCAAGGAAGCGTGCTCTGCGCGTCTTCAGTTCACATCCTACGGAGGAGAACCTGATAGCTTTTAAGCGTTCTCGTGCCAGAGCTCGTTTTGTCCTCCGCTGTGCAAAACGCACATCGTGGGAAACTTTTGTCTCTTCTCTGTCCCGTCGCACTCCGGCACAGAGGGTGTGGACTGCTGTTCGCCGCATGTATGGCAAGTGTCGCCGGACTATCATTCCCGGCCTTGCCATAAGCGGATCGCATTACACCAGCGAACAGGGTATCGCCGACGCCCTTGCTACTTCGTTTGCTGCTACTAGCCAAACGAATAGTTACGACAGAGCTTTTATACCTCTCAAGGAATCTGCCGAGCGGATAGTCCTTCCTTTTAATAGTGACTGTACTGAACCGTACAACGCACCCTTTACCGTAGCGGATTTAGAGCACTCTTTGTCACTTGCTAAAGATTCCTCTCCTGGTCCAGATGACATCCATCGACAAATGCTGCTTCACCTTCCACCTTCGGCTTCGTCTTTCCTGCTTGGTATTTATAACCGTATCTGGCACGAGCAGGTCTTTCCGTCCTCCTGGCGAGTGGGTATTGTCATCCCTATCCCTCGACCTGGAAAAGACAGGACACTTCCCTCTAGTTACCGCCCTATTTGCCTAACGAGTGTTGTTTGTAAGACCTTCGAACGGATGATTAACACTCGTTTAGTGTGGTGGCTAGAGACGCATAACTTGCTCACCAACATTCAGTGCGGTTTTCGTCGCCATCGCTCTAGCGTCGACCATCTGACACGCTTAGAGGCTTACATCCAGAATGCCTTTCTGCTGAAGCAGCATGTCGTGGGTGTCTTCTTTGATTTAGAGAAGGCCTACGACACCACCTGGCGCTATGGAATCCTTCGTGCTCTGCACGGTTACGGTTTACGCGGTCACTTAGCGCTGTTCATTTTAAACTTTTTACGACTTCGAAAATTTCGTGTCCGCATTGGTAATACCCTGTCACAGGAAAAGATTCAGGAGAATGGTGTGCCTCAGGGGTCCATCCTGAGTGTCATGCTCTTCGCCGTAGCAATTAACGGAATCGCTGATGTTGTTCGTAGCGGAATCCCGATGTCACTGTATGTTGACGACTTTGCAATTTACTATCGCTCTTATAATCTCGAGCACATTGAGCGTCAACTGCAGCTGACCATAACATCAATCGCAGACTGGGCCCTTCGCACCGGCTTTCAGTTCTCACCTACGAAAACTCAGTGTATCCACTTCCATCGAGTTCGCGGCGTACACCCTCCTCCTGATTTTTATTTGCGTGGCACACGTCTACCGTTTGTCCCGCACCTCAAGTTCCTTGGCCTGCACTTCGACAGTAAGCTGACGTGGGAGTACCATATTCGCCAACTACGTGCTTCCTGCGATCGCTCACTTCGAGTACTTCGCCTTTTATCCGGAGTTTCTTGGGGCGGTGATCGTATAGTTATGTTACGATTGTATCGATCACTGGTGCGGTCAAAAATAGACTACGGTAGTTTTATCTATGGCGCGGCGTCCGCCTCTAAACTTCGTCTTTTAGATACTGTACACCATGCTGGTATCCGTCTTGCTACTGGGGCGTTCCGCACCAGTAGAGTTGAGTGTCTGTATGCTGAGTCTGGAGAACCACCACTGTCGGTCCGTCGTCCGATTTTATTGTGTTCGTATGTCGCAAGGTTGGCAGCCCATCCGGGTCATCCTTCTTTTAAATGTGTCCTGCGTCCCGACCTTGCTCACCGTTATCTGCGCAACACAACTATATCGCGCCCAAGCAGTATTCGGTTCCGCGAACTACTTGACAAACACGATCTCCGCATGCCTGCTGTAGAGCGATTCTCTCTAGGACGCTCTGCTCCTTGGCAACTCCGGCGCGCGCAATTCGACCTGGAGCTCTCAGGCTATGCTAAGCTTTCCACCCCGCAATCGGTGTATCGACAACTGTTCACCGAACTTCTGGGCCGCCACCGGACTTTCACCCCGGTTTTTACCGATGGGTCCCAGGTGGGTGGAGCTACGGGATGTAGTTTCGTGTGTAACGACGAGGCGCACCAGTACCGACTTCCGGACCATAGTTCGGTTTTTACTGCCGAGCTGTTTGCTATATTTTATTGTTTACTTTTTATTTCTAACTCAGTTCCCGGCAATTTTATCATTTGTTCAGACTCTCTGAGTGCCATTTAGTCCTTGGACCAGTTCATCGGCACCTCAGCATTCGTTTTAAAAATACAGGCTCTCATTTCGCAACTGCTCTCGCGCGGATACCAGTTGCTTTTTACCTGGACCCCAGGCCATGTGGGTATACCCGGCAATGAGAAAGCTGATGCGGCTGCTAAAACTGCTTGCCGTTTGTCGGATGTTGCCACACACAGTCTGCCATATGTCGATGTGCAGCGCCATTTCCGTCGACATCTTTTATCGATCTGGCAGCAGTCATGGAAGGAATTCTCTGGCTCTCAATTGCGGACCATTAAAGACAGCGTAGATCCCTGGCTGACATCCTGCAGGGACTCCAGGCGGGCTGAAGTTATCCTCACCCGCCTGAGGATAGGTCACACACGGGCGACACATGGGTTCCATTTGCGTGGCGACCCTGCGCCTGTCTGCCCTACGTGTAACATCCAACTTTCTGTGGCCCATATCCTTATAGACTGTCCGCAATATGCTCGTGAGCGCCAGTCGGTTGGCCTGGGGTGTACGCTTGCCTCAATTTTGGGTGACGGCCCTGTGTCTGCCTGTAAGGCGCTGCGGTTCGTTGCACAAATTGGGTTCGCAAAGCAAGTATAACGTGTTTTTAGTGTGTGAAATCTTTTTAGCGTTTTAACATAGCTTTTTGTGTCTTACGTTTTAGTGTTTTAAGTGCTTAGTTTTAATGTGTTTTAGCTTCGATCTTTTACACATTTTAATGAATGGTTTTACCAAGTTTTAACTTAGCGCACTCATGTGCCGTTTGGTGTTTTTGTCTGTCTGCGTTTTTAGTTGCCATTTTAAACTTCACATTTTAGGCAGTTTTTAGGCGAGTTTTAGATTTTTTATTTTCTGACCTAGGGCCCAAATGACCTAGTTGTCGACGGGCCCCTAAACTCCATTCATTCATCCATCCATCCATCCACCACAGGATTTAAGAAAAACTACATTTTGTTTTACTACCTTAATAATATAAAGCAGTTTAACAGGGATGGTCATGTAGTCAGTTTTATTTTATTTATATAGAGACAGTGTAATTTACATTTGGGCAGGTAATTTTAATTAAGATGTTAAAATTACAAATAGACACTGCTGATGACCTATTCTTTATTGCAGAATCAAATGAAAGTACTAGCAAATAAATTAAGAAACTAAATTTGAAAAATCAAACAATAAAGCAAAAAGTTCAGTGTTTAACAGTAAAGAATATATTAAAAGCAAGGCATGACAAAGTTGTCGAACAAGTTCCAACAGTTATATACTGGTGATGGAAATTGAGGGCTGTATTAGAAAACTCCATTAAATCCATAAGCTCCATTAAATTTACTCTTAAATACTAAGATAGGCAAAGAAGGAGCAAAAGTGAAATATTATAAGGTAATGACAAATCCCCTACCATATATTTGTGTAAATTTGGGAGTATAACTTCATAAAAATGCACAATTTTTAGCTTTTTTACTTCTTAATGAAAGATGCAAACTATACATAGTTGTAATATTACACTCTTCATCCCAAAGTTAGCTCATTTTATGATATTCCTATGTTAAAGTAAAACATATATCAAAATAAAAACTATAAAGAAAAATTTAATCAGCAGAAATTAAATTTTTACAGTCTATTAATGTTTACTCTTTATTACTATAACTGGACCAGAAAATAAGGAATAAAATAAAAATATTAATTAGAAACTTATAGAAAGGATTTCTTAAAATAGGGAAAATTAAAGACCCCATATTCAAAGGATGAATGAAATTCCCATAACATTCAAGATATACGTTTCATTTTACATGAAAATGTAAATATATGGTTTTTTAATCAAAATAAAATTGTAAGAGCCATTTTTGATAAAGTCAAAATTTTTGAAAAATGTGACACACAAGGATAGTCTAGGTTTGGGGGATTTCTTGGAAATCTTCTCACATTCTTTGAAAATGCTGAACTTAAATATCATGTTTGGTATTTAACTAACTTTTCATTTATGAGTTATGCTGCACACGGACACACGCACACTCAATGCTTTTTTAGGATACAGGGAGTATCAAAACACATAGTTCTGGTGAAACCTTGGTATCAAATTTTTGGGTGGACTACAATCTTTCCCTAATTACAAATACATATACAGTATAGAGAAATTAATAATTGGTAGTTTGGGTTAATAAGAATAAACTGAGAAATTTAACATAATTTTATCAACCTAAACTGTCTGATAATTGTTTATTACCACAAAGTGCAAATTAATGAGTCACAGACTGCTACTAACACCTTGGAATTAAGCAGTTTTATTTCAATATCTAAAGATTGAACCATTAAGAACGTCAGTTTTTAACTATTGAATAAAATACTTTATTTTAATGAAATATAACATATTTCATTGCCATTATGCATAAAAATATTGGTTAAAAAATTGCATTAGCCATATGTTCCCCATGACTTGCTCTGCATTTTGTAATTCTATCAATAAAATATATCTCGACTGGGTGTGCAAAAGCGGTTAAGTCAAAAAACGTCATAATGAGAAAAACTAAATTAAAGATTAAAATCAATTTCCCAAATCCCTTATGTGCCAAATGTACCATTTTGCAAAAATATATTCATTGGTTAATACTGTAAATATACAAATCAGGTTTCTTTAATTCCTGTAAATCTTCATTCCTTATATTAGGATTATCTGAAGGGTTGGAGGGTAGACGTGTGACATATATGACTTTTCACAGTGTATTTTAACATATCCACTTCCACGCAAATATAATAATGGTGTCAGAGGAAGATTTATTATTTTCCCCTAGAATATACAATTAAATTGTATTTTTAAATATGCAATCAATTCTTGTAGTTCCCATGGGGATAAAATACCATGATATTTATATAGATTTCACATTTAGCAGAACTTGAGAAAATGACAACATAAAAATATTACAAGGATAATGAAACAAGACATATCACTGTGGTAATAATAATAATCCAAGCTGCAACAGCCCTTACCGCCTAGCTGCTGCATCCGCCAATTCTAACTACCACAAGTGTGGTACAGTACTGGTGCTCAGCACCCCGGTCCCTCCCGGCTGGTTCTGCAGTCTACGCAACCAGGACTGCAACTTTTCAATCCAGTAGCTCCTCATTGGCCTCTCAGGGACTTAATGAGGTTGAGTGCACCCTGTTCCAGGTATCCCAGTGGAAGAAAATCCCCACGCTGATGCCAGGAATAGAACCTTAGTCTCACGCTTGGTAAGCAGAAGTGACCACTGCACTGAGACGACCCTGATATCACTATAGTATTTGAAAATAACACCTTATAATCACATAGTAAAATATACTTTTTAGCCTTTTATAAAAGGTTAAAGTTAATCAACTTGACAAAATATAACATAACACTAAGTAAAGAAACAAGGTATTTTATTATTATGACTTTGTCATATACTCTCTTTAAATTTCCATGAAATGTTCACTATCCAAAACCTAATGAATAATAAGAACATATTCTTCACTAAACATTGTCATTGGTATCAGTATTTGGAAATGTACTAAGGGCACTTTCAGATATTTTCAATGCCCTAGAATTCCTAGAATGTAGCAGAGGTAAATAAAAGTAGGTCCAGCAAGTCCTATTTTTGCTAGGTTTACTGCATTTGGATCAGAATACTTCTTAAGATTTTATACTCGCAGATTTATTTCCTCTTCAGAGAAAACTGGCAAATCTGAAATCATCAACTTTTATTAACTTGTACTTGAGAAATAATTGCCGAAAGATACCTTTTGAAAACAGAGCCACTGCATGTCCCTCCAAAGGATCTTTTATTCAGTTATGTCAACCTTTCCTAGCATGAGATCTTTCCCTAACAATGCTGAAAAGTCATAAAGGTCCTCTTTAGACACTTTGCTGACCACAAATGGCTTGTGCTTTCCTGATAAACCAATGAGTTGCATCCAGTAAGGAGGATGATGAATAGGAACACTATACTTCCATTTTCTTTTTTCTATGATCGCATAATCTCCATCCTCTCCATCTGTGCATGACCTAATATTAGGAATTAGTGGTCAATAGATTGGGGGATTGGGTGTTCCTGAAATGCAACCATACACATTATCGCAATGTGGCGTTTTTGTTTTGTCCTTGGCAGGAATTGGAATACATAAGCTATTATGATTTGAAGCTTTCCCAAAATGTCGATGTCTTTTCATCACTACACCTGGCTCGAAGCCTGAGAGCATCTTGAATATGTTCGTCACCAGGAAAGCTTCAAATCGTATTTTACGTTCCTTTATGGGAAGGAAACCTACCAGAAAATCAAGAATTTTCAAGATTCAGAAAACACAGATTCCAACGGAGCGGTGAACCACCTCCACACTAGGCTGGGTGTTTTCTACTCGGTACGTACTGACAGTACTGGTCCCTTCACTCTTGCTAGTCATTCATCCTGAAGATGGGAGAGATGTACACTCCCGAAACGTCGATATCTTTTCATCACTACACCTGGCTCGAAGCCGGAGAGCATCTTGAATACATAAGCTATTTTTTACATCAAGATGAAGTTGTTTAAATGAATTGTAAAGGCAAGATCCTATTCATTAGTCCCTCTTAAGACTTGTCATTCATGCTAATGAAACAATATGCTTGCTTGTCATCACAGCAGTGAACATTAAGTTTCAGCTCCATAGCCGTCTTTTATAGAAGACAATGGAGCTACTGACTGCTGGGGTTGGCAAGCATTGTTGTAAGTCAAATGTTATGGCTTTCCTTGAAAGATCATTTCTAGAGTCACTTTCCAAGTCAACCTTTTCTTGGGTGCATTTCTTACTCTCAAACTCTAGAGATCTCTATCCTCAGCTTAAGTCTCACATGCCTGGTATGCATCCAATTTTGGTTTCTGTAGTTCGGGATCATCAAAAAGTTTCCTAGATTCTCCTACCAACACGTCCAGGAATAGCATTTAAATATTCTTTGTATAAGTAGCTAAAGTGACACGATAAGGTAAATGGTTTCTCTGTGTTTTTACTGAAATGATATACTGAGTTGCAATACTTTATTTTTTTTTTATGTATATTGTTGACAAATCAGAGTTAGTTGTTTTGTATTACTCAATCTTCATATTAGTGCAATGAAAATAAATACTGAGTAATCAGATAGGTATAGTGTCAAGTTGGGCAAGTCATTTAAATTTGTAGTGTACAAGTTAAGTCAGCTCTATTACTGACTTAACAAACTTTGCACTGCTAGTTCGATGGTGTAGAATAAGCTAAGTCAAAAGTGAGTGACTTAACCATCTTTGCACATGCACAACTGATGACTTCATGACATACCTCCTTTTACACACTCATGTTACTCGGCTATTATAAGTGATATGACTTAACCGATTAGACACATGGGTAGAGCACACAAAATTATATCAAAGGCTGTGGAGAACTCGTTTTTGACATTTTTTGACTTAACCGCTTTTGCACACCCAGTCGAGATATTATGTTCAGACAGATCTGCTCCTGGATTTGGGTGACGTTTCGAAGTTGTTCCATTAGTTGTGGTATTGTTTGGGGATTATTTTTCTAAACTTGCAATTTTAAATGCCCCCAAAGGAAAAATAATTTACTGGAAGGAGCTTTTCACAGTGACCAACTGTTGCAAATGACAACTAATTGATTTTTGTGAACTAACAGCAACACTATTGCACACAATTGTGATATTCTCATAATACCAGCTGGAATGAGAGTACACTGTAGTTTTGATGTCTGCAATTAAGCATGTTGCCTCAAGTTTTGTCATTAGTCCAGGAACTATTGACTCATTAGGTGCATTTTGACAATCAAGAGCCATACAATATCTGCATTGCATTCACTGGATTTGTAATGTGTTTTCACAATCAATATTCAGTGTTCTGTCATAAAGCTTAGATAACTAACTGCAAGAAATACTGATTACAAAACATGTAAACAAAATGCTCCCATTACAACAATAAACCAATAGCACACAATTAAAAACTGGATTTCTTAATGGTTTACCCTATAGTATATTACAGAATCCTGGAATATTATTTTGCCTCTATGATAAGAGAACTCTGCAAGATTTTTAAGGGGGATAGCAGCCAATAGGGTAATGATAAAATAAAATGCTCACAGAGAAATGAACTGTGCTGAGTGATATGATGAACAAGAACCTGTATACATGATTAATGTTGATGATGTTGTTATTGGTGATCTACTCTATGAAGCTTCTAAAATTACATGTGATTCTTTCACAGTGTTGCAGTTTGGATTCATCACCATCTTTGTCGCAGCTTTTCCATTGGCTCCTTTGTTTGCCCTACTCAATAACTGGGTAGAAATAAGACTAGATGCTCAAAAATTTGTATGTGAGAACAGGCGCATTGTAGCAGAACGTGCAGAAAACATTGGCATCTGGTTCAAGATTCTCAACATGTTGGCACATCTGGCTGTCATCAGCAATGTAAGTTTCAACCCTAGCATTTAAGAAGGCCAAATAATTACTCAATTTTGAAAGATAAAACTGCTGAGCTGTTATTAATTGCACAATTCACACTCAATCTACAAATTACAAGAGTGAATTACAACTATAATATACATAAGCAAACTGTACAGTGATTCAAAAGTTATGTGATATAGGACAGCTCCATCATTAGCTTAGGTACCAAATAGAGAATATAGGGGAAAATTATTGGAAATGCATTGTTTTAAATCATGATCTTGTTTGTTGCCATATAAGATGCGTTGGGTTAATTAGTTATTGCAATTATCAAAAATGTCATAGGTAGGCCTGTTAGTCTGCTTGAAGACACAAACTTAAGAAAACTGACACTTATTGATTAATTCGTACTTTCAAATATAGAAGTTAATGATAGTATTATTGGAATTAAATTAAAAATATAAAAGAGTTTTAAATTTCCCAGAACGTGTTTTGCATGCTAATTTTAGGAAATTTAAAAGGTGTCTTTCTACTTTTAAATTAATTAGAACCTAAACTGTCCATAGGAGAGGGGTTCTGACCCCTCCAACTGCTGTGATATGAGTGCTGCATATCCCTAGCACTTGTGGTACTTCTGACATTACTAAAAGTATGTTGGGCCGGACATTCAAGCCCCTCCTGCAGGGAAGTTGTTCGGATTTGGTAGGTCTTCGTGGGGCAAGTGGTTCCTATATCTATGAGAGATTGGGTATGTCTTGACTTGTCAAGGTGGGGTTGTGAGATGTCTCAACGTACTTGGATACTAACCTGCAGAGCTAATAGTTGGTAAGCTAGATGTCAAGCAGCCAGACCAAAGTTTTTGGTAGTCTTCCCAGATGGGTTGACCTGCAGAAATTGTTTATCACAGCATGTCTAAGCATGTGCTATTTTTAATGTGGCAAGAGAAACACATGCATTGCAGTTAGTCCTAGGCAAGCTGATTGGTTGTTGCTGGTGGCAAGGGTGATGTGGAGCGTTGGCTGTATGATTGCAAAGGTACAGGTCCTGAGTGAACCAAAAACAGATTTATACTGTCATGTGTTGAACATTTGAGGTTAAAACAAGATTTTTAATCAAGTTTATAGATAAACTGATAATTTATGGGACTAACCTAGTCCTGCTTGTTCACTGATGCCACACCCCTTTGGTACGATTCGCTAACTAAACTTTTACATATGTGTTAGTGTGAAAGTTAAATTCAGGATTCAATTTATTGTGGCTTTGAAGGTTATATCAAGAATAAGAGCTAAGAATATGTGAAAATAAAAACCTTAATTTAATTTTGTGGGGAAACTTACACCCCCTAATCCCCTTATTGCATCTGTTAGGTGCTGCTGCACAGGAACATACTTGACTTAGAGTAACTGTGTCTTCCTAAAAAAGTAACAACTAGAGGAAGTATTTCCACTGTTAAAGATACTTGTGAATTATATACTCATTTGCTGTGCTATCGCCATAGTTAGACTAGTATTAATCATGTCTTTTTTATTTGTTTTGAGGCATTCCTGATAGCCTTCACATCAGAGTTTTTACCCAAGCTGCTGTATCAGTATGAATATGACTGGAACCTGGTGGGATATGTCAATTTTACACTGGCATATGCTCCTCCAGACACAAATTTAAACCACTGCAGGTATCGTGGAATGAGGGATGAGACTGGCAAGCACACCCCATTTTTCTGGCGGCTGCTTGCGGTACGACTTGCTTTTGTCATTGTGTTCGAGGTGAGTTTACAAATTCATTATGGGCACCTGTTTTCTTTTTCTTGGAGATATAACCTTTAAATGGTGGGGTCAATCTGGATGGCTCAGTTGGTTAGACTCTGGCCTACTGATCCCAAGGACCCAGGTACTATGTGCAGCCTTCACACCATACATATTGCACCCTGCTGTAAAATAGATGATGTTCTGAAATAATAAATGTAAGTATTATGGGGTTTAAGTTAAAAATTTAATTAACATAAACTAAAACATTTGATAGTTACTGTTTTTCCAATGCATCCTTCATATGTTGTCCAAGTTGATTCAAACAACAGCATAGCTACCTTTTCTTCAGTGAACATGGTCCTGACATACAATCATAACACTTATGTTTTACTTTTCAAATTTTACTATGAACTGTTCAATTTGTTTTGCAATTGTTCTTTCCATTTACTCTCTTGAGTCATTGAACAACATAGAGGCACAGTTTCCACACATACAAACAATATTTTAAGGAACAGTACAGTGTTTTCCATTTTTACTCTATGTACCATATAATATACATACCATATGACAAATATACCTAGTTTTTACTGTTTCTATTATTAATGTGTCCTGCCTTCCTTGGAGGTGATGCATGACAGATGTCGATTGTCTCACATTAAAGAAAACAATTTGTAATACTGTGTATCAGCTTATCAAATAGATATAAGTTGTGCATGGTTCTTTATTAGTTATCCTGATTCTCAGACCTCAACCTTAAATAAAAGTGAATTGATATGAAATTTGGATCTCCACTTTCATTTCTGGTAGAATCTAGGAGTTCAGTGGACTTCACAAAAAATGAGTTGTTAGCTTATTTCAATTATACTAAGTCATGCAGAGTATTTTATGTATTGCTTGTAATGTTATGTTGAATATGGCTATAAATAGCAGTCGATTTTTAAAATTGATTAGTATTAATCCATGCATACAACTGGATACACAATTAAAAATTATTGTAGGTATTCTGTAATACTTCTGTAATTAAATTGGTTATAAGAAATAGACTTTATTTTGATTTCAATTAAAATAAACATTACCCCTTAGGAACACAATTACCTGTAAGCCATACTCCAGTTCAAAGAGTACAAACTTAAGTGCACACCAGCATACAGTGAAATACTTGTGCCTCGCAGGAGTCTGCACTATGGCAAGGTGTAATTGTGGCTAAATTAAGTATTGTAGATTTCATTTCCTTGTCAAATTCTCCACCTTTTGACATAGAAGACACTGTCCTTTTGTTGAACAGAAATTTTTGTTCCCACAAAATAGCCAAAGAACCTCTCCGGCTTGACATTATGGCCAGCATTATGAGGAACAGCACAACCTCAAGACTAGCAGGAAGTGCAAGAACTTATGCTATGACCTTTGTCCAATGATGCATTGACTATCACGCTCCCCCGCCAGCTGAACTCAGAGCACTGTTGCTGGATATATGCAAGTACTTGCACTCAGCCAAGCAAAGTTGGAGCAGCCCACTCTATTGTACACTAATGATAAGCATGATCCTTATTTTCAATTTAAGAATCTGGCCAACCTATGTACTGCTTTAAACTTTATCTTGAGTTCTCAGATGATATTGTTGTTGAAGATAGCAGCAGCACTTTTCATATCTTTTACACAGTTGTACTTAAATTATGAGTTGCAGTTCAAAAGTAACATATACATTTTTCTTGTGACTGTACGCTTATTGATGCAACAGAAATGGTGCGGAAAGTAGACAACCTTGGACAATAAGCAAACCATCAGTTTGACTCCAAGAGTGAGTGGATGAAAGTAGAGTGGCAGTTTAAGAGGCTATTTGTATACTGCTGCTTATGGAATTTTTGCAAGAACTACACGCTGCCATCAAATATTTTGGGTAAAAGGTGAAAACTGTGTCAATATTCACTATAAACTGCCGCTGTTTGTGGGCATGATGTGCTGGACTATGGCAATGTGAATAGTTGGATGACAAAGTTCAAAACAGGAAGAGTGACCAGTACTGATTTGCTGTGCTCAGGCCGATCTCCCACAATTGCAAACACAAAACATGTCAACAACCTCATTCTGAGTGACCACCAAATAACCATAGAGGAAATTCGTGCTAATACAAGTCTCAGCCATGGTTCAGTGGTGAGAATCATTAAAGATAACTTGAAAATGAGAAAAGTGGGTGCTCATTGCATGCCAAGAATGCTTGATGAAAACAAGAAAGAACTTCAGATGACATGTTTGGAAGAAATGTTGACAAGGTACCACTCAGATCCACAATTTTTGGAAAGGGTGGTCACTATCTATGAGACCTATATGCATCCCTCTCTTCAATCCTGAAACAAAGCATCAATCAAAACAATGGAAACATTCAGACCTGCCACTTCCCAAAAAACTCAGAATTGGCCCATCTATAGAGAAAACTATGTATTCAATATTCTAGGATCAAAGGGTGTTATAGTTATCACATACTCATCCGAAGGGCATATCAATCACCAAATAATGTTACAGAAACATTTTGAAGAACTAGCTGTTGCCTGCAATTGCAGAAAATTGGCCTGAACAGGTGGGAAAATTCATCCTCTACCAAGACAAAGTTCCACCACACAAGGCTCAGACTGTCCCGAATTCCTACAGAAAAATAGAACTGACGCACTTGGACATCCTTCCTATTCACCTGACCTTGATCTGAGTGATTTCTGGCTATTTGACACCCTGAAAAACACTTTCCAAGGGAGACAATTTTCTTGGAGATCATCAAACCTAGTGTCTGCAGTATACCAGTGTCGAAAACATATATCCAGATTCCTACAAAACATTTTGAAAAATGGGTTGAGCATTGGCAACTGTGTTTAAATAAAGGAGGGGACTATGTAGAAAGGTGACGTGTGTTGCAGATGATTTTGTGTGAATAAAGAATGTTGAGAATTTGTGTGTTACTTTGAACTGCACGTCATATATCAGAAGCCCATGAGTTGTAGTTTCTGCAACTGTTTTTTCTAAGTTAGCCAATGGCTGAAGGCTACACATGTGACTTATTCTTTTGTTATTTACAGGAGTTTACAGTGTCTGCTGGATCTGCCTCAGGCATTTAGCAGTTAAAACTTTGAGTTGGTTAAACAAAATTAAAATTAAAAGGTAAACCAGTATGATAATACAAAAGAACAGCAACAAAGGTAACATTATACAGCGAAATGCACAAGTGGTAAGACTGGAGTATAGATAGCAATGCTTGGTTGATACTTTGGCAGAGCTACCTTCTTGACTCAGACCGTTCCTAATGCTAGATTCCAGAGCACAATATAAAGTGTGCAAATAGTATTATTAGTATTACTTTGTTTCATTATGCAGTTATCATTATGTGCTAAACTTCACAAAGGTTTCTTGAATTTCAGCATGTTGTGTTTGGTATCTGCAAGCTGATCGATGTATTGGTGCCTGATATTCCTGAGAGCTTAGAGCTGAAGATTAAAAGGGAACGGTATCTGGCTAAACAGGCACTTCAGGATTCTGATACTATCCTCAAGGTAGTGCTGCCATATATATATTACATGTTACATTATCATTGGTGGAGGCTGGATCTTTAGCCTGTAGAAGTCAGACTAAATAAAGCTAAGTGCATACATGCAAAATATATTTGTTACTCAATTTGTGCAATAACATGCTATGTATAACAGTTCTGTCATTTCTATCAGTTTTATTATGATGATTGAAGTGAATTCACATGATAAAATCCAATAGGTTGCACTATAAGAATGAAGCATTTAAGACAAATACATGATATTTAATCAATATCAGAGGACAACTCTTGTTGGAGATAGAGTAATTTTACATCTATGAAAACCTGAGTGAGGTTAGTCTTACCAGCTCACATACACAAATGTTTACTTTTCTCCTTGCCAGCCAGCAATTTGGCATCTACATCAGTGCCTTCAGATATCGATTGTTACTTTGTTGATTGCTCTATCAAATATACTCTAAAACCATAAGGGAAAACTCATGAGCAGTGGTGAAAGCTAACACTGCTGCCATCTATTGATATGATATGTTGTTGCTTTTTTCCTATTGTACTGGTCTATGGGAGTAAATGTGGAGAACACTGCCTACTAGAAATGATAGATAAATTAAAACAAACAAAATAAGATATGTGTTAAATTTATGTGAGTTTCTCTACCTACTCTTCCACAAACTCTTGGTGCAAAGGCCAACCAAAAGTACCATGCCAATTTATTGAGTATGTATGTACAGCCATGTAAAAGATGATTGAGAGCATTAGAAGAGCAAAATATTTCTAAGTTCCACCTCATGTTGCAGCACAGTTTATGCAGGTTGATATTTCCAACATGCAGCTTGAGTTTATTGGTAGTCTCTGTTCAATATGTGATTGTTTGTCAGACACACAAATAGGCTTTGTCTTGAATCACCACTTGCATTTGTATTTGTTCCTGATAAAGAAAGGTGGCAGGATAACAAACTGATGCAGTTCTACCCATTCTTTGACAGCCAATGCATCAACAGAATGGAAAAGAGTGTCTGTCTGTGCTATCCTTATTGGTATTTATACAGATAGGAGGAGCAACCAAAAGCCATTCGACCAGTCGATGACCTGAATCAAGTTGCCAAGTATCCTCAATACGGTAAAATAAATTATGTTACCACAAAACTCATGGCTATGTTATATATATTAACTGTCTGTGGCAGCAGACCTCTTGACACTCAAGCATCTGTAGTTCAGAGGTAACGCACATGTTTTGGGCGCTTGCAAACCTAAGTTCAAATATCAGTGATAGTGCACACTTTTTGTTCCTCTTTATTTGCTTTCCTCTATTTTTGAAGTATACTTCATATTCTTAGTTTAAATTTATAACAAATGTTGTGGAAAATGTGTAACAGCTTAGTGTTAGATACATGAATATATATATATCCATATCACATCCAGCACTGAATACAAGGTTTTGTCTTCATTCTCAGGTAGTGCATGGGTGGTTATCAACATTTGTAAAGATACCGGAATAAGCGGTAGACATGTGACAATTAAGAAAGTGGTAACCAGTGTTTTATTAGCTTTTGTTACATTTAAAAGCAATTGGAGATCCGGTTGCTATGTTTTTCTTTGTTTTCTAGTTTGTGCAAACACTATATAGTATTTAACATGCCATAGAGTGGATTTTGTTAAATATAACATAATTTACTTCCATGTAATGCTAATGAAAAAGAAAGGAAGGGAGGAAGAACCTAACAACTGCATTGGGTGGATTCAAACCTATTTCCCAAGTAGCACACTGAGATTCAAGTGCACTACTTTGCCACTCGGCCATTTCAACCATGAATAAACATTTACTCAGTTTATGTAGAACTGTAAGGACAGTTCAGCTCTCAAAGTTTTACAAGGGTTGGAACTTTAGTAGTGACAACTATTTATTTACAACTGATAAAAAAGAGATACATGTTACTAAGCTTTATTGTCATTCAAAATAATCATCAGTGTTGTGTATAACCTGTTGCCAGTAATGTGGAAGTCATAGGATACCCTAGCAGCGCTGGTTCTGTTGATAGTTTGATGGAGCGGTCTACTACCTGACAAATCTCTGGAACAGTTTTGGAGCAAATGCCATGAAGTGGTTCCTTCATCTTCAGAATCAAGTAAAAGTGACAAGCACATCCCAGCCCCATCTACTGACAAAATCAGCCACAGATTGCACTATATGCGGCTAAGCAATATCTATCATAACCATTTCTGCATTTCCTTCAAATCATGCAGAAACCATCATAAAATTTTCTCATGCCCAGGCGTTCCTTCATTATGTGAAGCACAGTTGTATGCACTAATCTGGTACCCTAGGCCAGCTCGTCGATCAGTATCCAGTAACACTGCAAAAGTGTGCACATCTTCACTGACACTAGGACAACCTGGCCACATTGTCTGCCACATTTTGGCATCTCTTTTTGAAGGTGTTTATCCACTGTGCCACTGTTCTGTAAGTTTCTGCAAGTCCTTTGAAGGCCATGATAACACTGTCATGCTGTATGACCTCTGGCACATTCAATCTTTATCCAATTCTGTTGCTCCTGCTTCGAAAATATTGTGACATTACATTAGACCACTAGCTTATACAAGACACTTGCCATTGCACATGGGCATGTTGTGGGAAGGGAGTGTCTATTTGCTCAGAGGTAAAGTAGGCATGTAACTAACGTTTGCTATCAGCGACAATATTACGTTCCATTGCACAGCGACTCTGTAGCAGTGTTGCCACTATTAAGTTCCAACCCTCATATTTAGTTTGAGTATGTGCTGTTAAAGCTTGTAAATAAAAGTTCTTTTAATTGTTCCCGGTTGTTATTATTGTAATATTTTGACATATAAACTGTGTGTAGAAGTTTGATTTGTGCATAATGCACATGGATGCGTGAGTCAAGCTCCGTAAACTTAGCATACTTCTGTGAGGCCAAAACAACGCTGAAATATGACAGCACTCAATCATTTTTTCCATGGCTGTACATATGACTGTTATGTTGGGTGATGGTTAATGCAAATATCAACAAGAAATATTTCTTAGTAATATAAGGTGATGCTTAGATATTTGCTATTAATACTGTTGTTCAGGTATATCTATACTTTTGTGGGTATAGGGGAGAGTGGGCGAATTCTGCGCACTTAAGGTCGAGCAGCCATACTGACTAACAGAAATGTTTTTAAGTTCCAGACTTTGTTTCACCTGTAACTTCATTAAATAAGCTCTCAAAATAGTGCAATTCCAAAGGCATCTTACACTTTTGAAAGGGTGTTAGGTATTGAAAACTGAAAGTATACAATGCACAGAATTAACCTACCTGGATGGGTAATTGTGCGCGCTGTATATGCTTGAAATGAACTTGAATATATTTGTCATAATTACCTTTAATGAAAAACTAAATGCTACAGAATATTATATCAATTGCTAACTCCTATTATTTACAGACCCAAATCAACTGTCCAGATGTTTCACTTAAACTGCTTTTTAGTTTGTTTTTGTTTTCTAAGGCAGAGATCACAGAAGTTATCTTCTGCTGAATCCCATGTGCTACATTCTTCGCGGACCACCTGCCATACTCCACACATCTGTACCACATCTCATTATCACGTCCAAACTCATCACACGTCATAGTTTAGGAATTGGAGCGACATCATTATTTTCATTTTCATCATCATCACCACACAGTTGTTTTTCACTGAATTCATCGGCATCAGATTTGCTATCTGAGAAATCCAACTGTCGTTTACAGAACTTTCTTCTTGGCTTTTCCTTTTTGGAATATTATGTCGATAATCTTCTTTCTGAGTCTCCTCCTCAACTACTTCAACTTGCAGATCCAAATTGTCAGAGGAAGGATAGAAGTTCGTTTCTGGTGCTACTAGTATTTAAATACATGAGGGACAATTCTGCGCGCCGTGCATATTTGCCCGCCATAAGAAGCGCAGAATTACCCGACACAGCATACATTCTTCCATCTACCGTGGATACTTCAAAACATGCTTATTTCAAGCAGTTTTGTAGACTTATCAAGCATAAACAATTCTAATTTAATAGTAATAGATAGATGAGAACAATTACACCATACCCATGCCATGCCTACCTTGCTCTTTAATGCAAATCTGTAACAAGAAATATATGCTCGAAGTGTTGCAGCTCACTGACTGCAGACGAATAGCTGTAATGGCGTCTTCCTCAACACACTAGTTAGTCAAACTGTTGAGCAGATGGCGACACTGGACATAACTAGGAATTCAGAGCAGGACCAGAGAAACATAGCAGTGCAGAATTACCCTCCTGCGCAGAATTCGCCCACCTTCCCCTACTTATATGCATTTGTGAAATTTTTAAAGTGAATGTCTTTGAGTCTGCATTTAAAGTTACTATAATTTCAGTATTTTGATTTGCAGTGAAACCTTCTAGTTTCTACATCCTGTTTTTCTAGCTACTTCATGTCAATCAAGATAAATGTGTGATAATTTTCTTGAATCTTGAAATATTGTACCAGATGTTAATACATGAATGAATTTGCATGGTACTTTTTGGTCATCTGGAGGAAATAGAAAGAAATGGAAAGAGAAGTGACGATAGTGATAGGGTGCAGCCTCCCCACACTGCGACTTACAGAATAAGTTGTCTGTATCAGAGTCTCATGTGACCCAGCTGTGTCATGTCACTCCAAGAGATTGAAGTCAAATCCAGTTCTAGCTAGGTCATGTCAAAGGAATAGATCCAAGCCAAGTCTCTTGCGGAGGAGTCAGACAATGCTGTGATGTCATCTGACCAAGAAGAAGAGGGACAGTCCACATATTTCCTTGTTCCCCCTCTCTCTCATAAACAAACCATTCATACTGTGACTTTTTGGTTCGGTGTAAAGTAAAGAAGACAGATGTAGTCGAGATAAAGAAACACTTTTATTTCCGTAAACAGTAACTTTTTACACTCATTGCAACAGCAAGAAAGTCTTTTCCGATTCACTCACAGCACGGCTCCAAATTCGTCACAAAACTGTCCCTTCTCCGTCGGCACGACTCCTCAAGGCTGCGCATACGTCTCTTCTTTCCGTCGGCACGACTACTCAACGCTTCACATACGTCTCACTGACCACTGGCTGTCGCACTTTACCGCTATTTATATCTCCCAGGCACTATTCTGGAAAGTTCAGTTATTGCGGTGGAATACAAAGCAGAGAAGATTCTCGAAGTCTCTATCCTTTTCTCTCTTTCGGCAAGCGCCCCAACAATGTGGCCAGGCTCTGTCTCTTTCCTTCGGCTCCTTTGCAGTAGTGCCGACAATAATGCGATGGGTGACACTGCTGTTGTCGGCAATTAGATGCGGCGGGCGCGGTGACAGTACCTATCTTCACACACACACACATTGATATAGTTAACACATTGACACACTGATTCTTATGGCAGTATAACATAAAACCATATCAAATTATATTTTGCAAAGGAAAGGTAAATTTAAAAACTGATTATAGTTTCCTTATTATACAAGACTAAGTTAAAAAAAAAATATTTTCTACTTGATTATTAAGTCTCCTAATTATAATAACATTTCACAGACAATATCCACAGTCCATGTGTATGTACCTAAACTCTAATACATGGGTGCCAACGATGACATAATGTCTCCAAATACCACCCTCCTGATGTTTCAATTGGCAGCGCTGGTTCATAAGGGTTGATGTTCAGAGGTCGTTTTTGTTATGAAATGAGTGCTGTAGCAAGGGAAAAAGCATGACATCCAGCCGATAGGTCTTCCATACCAACTGAGAAAATGAGTTTGTTATCCAGAATAATTGCAATGTTAAATGCTCATTTGTGCAAAACTATTATAAACCTCGCATTTCAGTGCAAAATGGTATTTCAATGTTATGGACCTTTGGTGCTTTCACTTTTGCACTTATGCACTTATGGCGGTTTTTTTAAAAGTGAGCAAATGAGTTCTTTGAAACAGACTCATATGTAGTGGGCAACAGATAAAGGGCAAGATGTAAGGAAGGGTAAGGGTAAGGACTTTTTCAATTAAAGTTCAGATTTCACCAAAATTAATTTTGAGTTAAGATAACATGCATTCACAAATCACTTCCTTTTAACGTGTTCTTGAAGCCACTGTCTGAAAATATTTGGGTTATTCCCACAGAAAAGTTTTTCTTTTATAACTTTTTCTTATGTGAAGCTCAAATAGTGTCACTTTTATGACAAGCTTTGGTTTTTCTTTACCTAATGCATACTTCTATCCATGAATATTTATTATGTGATATTTCTTCTCCATGTGATCACTAGTGGATTACTTGATATTTCTTGTAATTTTGAATTACCAATGCATTTTCCATTTATTGTGATGCACATCCACCACTACTTGCACATAATTCCATGTTTTTACAATATGATGTCAATATCGCAATCCTTGTAAAAGATTCACTACTTATTCCCCTTGATTGAGCAACCTAGCAACAATTATTTTTCCTTTTTTTTTCCTCAATTTATCTTATAATCAATGTTGGTCATGCTTTACATTACAGTATTGAATAATTTTGGACGGAAAAATAAAGTTTACAAAGTAAAATTCAACATCTATATAACAGAAAATTGACTTACTTTGGACATAAAATAAACACAATAAATATTAGCATGAGTCATCTATTCCTGTTATTCTAAGTTAAATATCCTGAGCTTACAATTTCTCCTTTACACTTATGAACTTGATGAATCATCTGACAGGACTGGCAGTGCTCTATTGCTAGTTTATATTTGGGGGGTTGATAGGGAATTAAACATTGTTGAGGAGCTTTTAGACATAGTATCATTGAAAGGTAGATCTTGTGGAAAATATATTGCTTTCTAATAGCAATTTTTGGCACAACATACCTATGTAAACAACACTTTTCTAAAATTAATTTCATAACCGTGTTGTACGGTCTATATTAACTGATAGGCATTTTGTTTCACTACTTAGGGTAGTACAACATCAATATCTCCCAACATTAAAAAATTAGTGCAATCCAAACCCTCAAAACATCAAAGAGCAGTAAATAAAATGCTCTTCATACAAAATAAATCAGTAATGCATGAGCTTTCTATGATTTAGTGAAGGACTGAAGTGTTTCCCTTTATTAGTCAGAGTTGCATGCAGGTACACTAATAGAATACTAAAGATCCTGTCTCCACTAAATGAATTGTGACCATTACATTATAAAGATTGTAGCTATTTGTGCTCAGCCTGATGCTCATTATGCTGCAGGTAGCAGCACGCAAGGATGACGATGATGATGACTTGATTCCAAATGGGGGCATGGTTCTGGATCTCACTGCTGAGCTAGGCAGTGGTCTTGTGCGAAGTGCTCCACCCTTGTCAGAAATAAACAATACATCAACAGAGTCACAGGCCACCAGCCAGACTCAAGCATCAGCTTCAACAGGAACCAATAGCAGTAGTCAACAGCCACATTCACAGGAACAGCAAGAACCTTATCAACATCAACCAGAGCAGCATCCACCACAACCACAACAAGACTTGCAGCTCAGTTACCAGCATCAAACACAGTTGTACCAACAGCCACAGCAGCAAAAAGAACTTCAGCAGAGTTATCAACAGCCACAGCAGCAGCAGCAGCATCAAAAGCAGCAACAGGGTTATCAGCAGCAGCAGCAATCACAGAAGTATCAACGATTGCAACGACAACAGAGTGAGCAGCAGCAGGAGACAAGGCAACCAATACAGCGACAGCAGAGTGAGCCACCACGACCACAGATGCAAATGCTACAGCGACAGCAGAGAATAGGAACAAAAAGAGTGCCCCCTGCCCCCCCTCCTCGACAAAGATCCAAAACCAGTAGTAGTAACACTAATAATGTATGAGAATAAGGTTGTGCTAAATAATAACATGGTTGCTAGGATCCTAAACTGTGCCCCTCATTCCATTTACACATTTCATATCATTTGCACACTGCAAGAGACTGTGTCAAAATATTGCAGGGTGTTTTGATTATTCTTAGAATTACTAGTTTGTTGCAAATGGCTGGACTTTTGCACATTGCCATTTATAAATTAGCTCTGTCGGTATCTGGAACAACATTATTCATAATCATAATATGAATTAAAACTAGAAGTAACATGCAGTGAAGCAAAATTATCCTTTTATTGAACACTATTAGAATAAAATCTGCACTTGAATAACTTCATTAAGTTTTATCATGTGTCTGTGGGTTAGTGAAGCTGATTAAGTGAAAATATGGCTGAAATAGTGTTTTATAATTCTCAAAAAATGATAAAAATGGAAGCATTCTCTTGTGAAGGAATTCATTATTGTGCTTCCAAACTCCTCACATGCTCCAGATTTTAAGATTTTGGTGAAAATTTATAAGTATTAATTTTTGAGAAGTATTGGAATTCTAAAAAATAATGCATTTTGCATCATGTTGCTCACCATACTTTAGAGTTCCCAGGATTTACAGGGCTCTAATAGGGCCGGAATTAACATTAAAGTAAAACAATCGAGCAGCACTGATGAAAAGAAATTTCATAGAGGAACAAACATACCAACAGCCTTAGTTATATACTACTTGCACACTTTATATTGAGTTCTGAGATGGCATTAGTGTCAACAAGGGGACTTTTCATGTCCTTTACGCAGTCGTGCGTTAAATTACATCATAAAAGGCTGTAAGTTATAGTTTTTGCAATTGTTTTTTACAGATAAGCCAACAACCAAACTAAAAGACTAAACACATGGATCGATCCTTTTATTATTGACAGGAGGTTTTAGTGTCAGATCTGCTGCAGATATTCAGTACTTAAAATTACTGTTTGTGTTGGTTAAACACAAAAGTAAATCAGTGTGATAATGCAAGAGAACAGCAACAAAAGTAATGCAGTAATATGTATAGAAAACGATGCTCAGTTGTCACTTTGGTAAAGCACAGGCATTCTTGACTCGCACCGTTCATAGCACTAGATTGCAGAGCTCTAGATAAAGTGTGTGAGTAGTATATCATATTGCACCTTCACATTGCATATTACAAGTGTTCTGTGTCTCCTAGCTAAGAGGAGGTATTGTTCTTCAGTAATGCAGTTAAATATGCTTTAACGTTGTTACAGGCCATTTTATAAACATAATTTTAAATTATTTCCATTATAATTTTATGGATGATAGGAACTATAAAGTTTTGAAGAAAAAAGATTTCAACTGTCAGAACATACAACGTTATGTTGTACTTGATATTTATTTGTACCTACTTTTGGCATGAGCTGAAGTTTTTATTCCTATATGCTTGCTATTTCTTCATGTACTATATATTATTCTAAAAATTGGAGTACCTGATAACAGCTTATTTGATTTAAATACTTAATGTTTGTATTCCTTTTTTTCTACTGAGCTTATTCTGAATGAAATTAGTCTGTTGAAATTTTATTCAGAATGTGAATATGTTAGGCAATAATTGATTACCTAGCACATTGACACATCAAATGCGTACTATCGTATGCATTTAAATAATACTATCAGTGAAATGTCAGTCAGCATCTATGATCATTGTCAGTATGGGTGGATCATTGGTTAGGTACTGGCTTACTGATACCAAGGTCATATGTTCAATCTCAGCCCATACTGGTGGTTTTTAAGTGTGCTTAACAGTGATAGTTCCACTATCAGGATATGTAGAAGAACCGAGAGTGTAAAAGAGATGTAAAAGAACTCCCATAGGGTGAAATTTTGGCACATTATGGCACTGATATCATCCTGGCAATTGACAGCATTGCTAATAAACAAAACTATTGAAATATTTATATCTATTGTAGGTTACACCAAGGCTTGTGTCCAGTGGCACAGTACAGCTATCGGCAGAAGCCCTGGGCTCCTGTTTGAAGCATTCCATGCTCCTTGTGTTTGACCCTTTCACTGCTGAAGTGTTACCAAGCTCACAGACCCTTCCTACTGAGTTGTTTTAACTAAATATTAACTAGTATATTCTTAACCTTCCTCTTCGTATACAAGTTGTTTTGCCAACTTCTGTGTGCCAGCAATGCTACGTCATCTGCAAGGAGAGCAGTGATTATGTCTAATAGATTTGTTTTAACATCCGAAGTGAAAGGGTTAAAGAAAGAAGGAATAGAAAATGGAAATCGTCAAGAAATTTCACTGAACAAAATGAAGATACTATGATTACAAAACATTACTACTTTAATTAACTTTTAAAGCACACTTCATTAAATATTGCAATAAAATATAAGCAAGTTAATCTTTATATTGCATTTATACTGCTATCCTTTCAGTTATGAACTTACTTAAATTTAATTAATATACCACTGCTGAGGATGATGTGGGTTGGGGACTTAAATCTAAATATGATAAATGTCTTGAAAGACCTTTTTTAGCCCAGAGCTACACAAAAGTTGCTAAACAACTTTCAGTATTGTTCTGTAGTAGGCACTGGCGACCATTGTTCTGAATTTTATAACAGAAATATTATAATTTAAGATATTTTATCTTCTATTGAAAATGAAATCATTAGGCACCCTGTATATAAAAACATTGCATTATTGCAATATCCTAGAGTTGAAAATAAAATATTAGTAGATGTTGATGCACAGGGCACAAATTTAGTATCCTAGCAACTGTGTTGTAATGAATTGTTTGTTTTCTGTTATGTAAATATAAATGAAAATATAAGGAAGATATTTTTGTGTACATAAATTCATGTTTTTCACTTAAGAATAATTCTCTTAGACAAGAATGGCATTATGTATGTAATATATGCAGGAGACATTAAATAAAACTGTGGTGCTAAGTTTACAATGCAAGTTGGAATTTGGCTGATCAGCAATGTATATAATTTGAAAAAGGAAGAGATTTTTACCATTATTTGGAATTAAAATTTTAACTAGGCCTGAGCTTCATATGAAAATTAATTTTGATGCTTCATTAAACTTAGACACTTTATGTTGTTTTATAGTTTACACAAATCTCAGTAGGAAGTAATAATGAATTTAGTACTGTTGTACTGATGAATGAAAGAAGAAATACTACAGCTGAGAGTGTACTAACAAGGTTTCTGACAGTCAATCGTGGATTTCATAGATCCACAACACTGGGGTATTGTGTTTAAATTTTCTTCAAACTGCAGCTAAATGTGGCATAAGCATCATGGTTGACATTCTAATCCATTTGTAAACAAGGTGCATTGAAAAAATTAACTGATTTTATTATCTTTGGTAGATTTGGTATATAAGTTTGGAGAATCGCATACCATTTAAGATGTTTGAAATAAAGCAGGATACTTTAGGTTTATATAGGCTCTTCTGGTCATCATTACTGAAATATTCATGTTCGTATTTTTTCACCCTAACTGATACAAATATTGTATTTTTATGTCATCTCTTCTTAATTATTCCTACCACTAAAGAACACTTTCCGATAATCTTGTCCAAATATGATAATTATTCTTTTCACTTTTTTAAACACTGTACACTTTCAGTAACTTTCTCTTTTATCTAATTATACTGCCAAAGATTTCACTCCTATTGAAATTAATTCCCTTAGGTTTCTAGTTTTCAGATGTGCCATTCCAAGTTCTGAATGATTCAAGTACAGTTTCTGCAAATTATTGTTTTAAAGCTCACAATATTTTAAGAAAGTACTATGCTTATCCTCTGTCACCTCTTTCTAAATCTTTCTGCAAACATTTAATTCAATTAGTTACCAATTAATCACTTGAGTTATAGATGAAAAGCAAAAGGTAGGATACCCACAGGAATATGGGCCTCTTGTAACTAATAACTTTAACCAAAGCATTAAGCAAGAAATTTCTAACAACTTTTGCTATAATTTTATTCAGATCTCATGAACAAAATATCCCCTGAGTTCTTAGAATTCCTGAGAATACAGATTTACTTGCTGTTCTTAACATGTGGATCCCTCTATCTTTGCTCTATAACTATAGTACCAGACTGTGAAAATAATATCAAGAAAGTGAAATAGTTTCACTAACAAGAAATGCTGAGAATGCTCATATTCAAACCTTATGTGAAGCAGAACAGATGCTTGGTTAATATGCCAGATGTTATAACTTCAGTACTCCTTTTAACAAGATACTGAGATTAGTGCTCTGATATTACCAGATAAGGCAAACATCTCAAGTCTGTTGAAAGCTGTTATCTAGAACAGCCATATCCAAACGCTGAGCCAGTCTTTAGTTACGACTAAATATTGTGCATAAGGAAGGCCTACTGCACATTCACCAGACCAAAGAAATTTAAGAGATGTTTATGTAATAAATGATAATCTTTAATAATCAGTAAATTAAACTTCCAAATTTGGCATAATACATACAAGTTACCTATAGATATTTTGAGCTGTGCTGAGAGATGGGAATTGATATTCCAGTTCTATTTTTGTATTTTATTTGTTTCATTCAAGGAAAAAGGTTGCTTGCAAATGTACGTAGAGGCAAACATTGTCAATATAAAATCACTAAATGCCCTAAGACAAGGATGTTTACTTGTGAGAGTAAGTTTATATACCTCATTCCTAAATGCTCTTTACAAATACTTTAAACAATACTTTTATTCAGAACCATCGCTCGATTACAATCCACCACTTTTTGTTACGAAAAAGTACAGAACTGGAAAAAACCATGCAACAATCCTTAACCAACTTACAGAGGTGGACCAAAGAAAATTTAATGACTGTTAATACAACAAAATCAAATTACCAAATCTTTTCACTAAGAAAAAAACCACTAAAAATAAAACTAAATTTTGAGGGTCAACAATTACCAGAAACAAAGGAAGCAAAGTATTTAGGAGTTACATTTGATACCAAACTTACATGGACCAAACAAATAGAAAATGTAATACAAAGAGCAGAGAGGCGCCTTTCACTGTTAAAACGTCTAACAGGAATGAAGTGGGGATGTTCCAGAGCAACGCTTAACACAACATATAATATATATATATAAAACCATTGTTTACTTACTGCAGCAAAGTTCTTGTAACAGCAAACACAAAAAAAATTCAAATCTTTCAAAACCAAAGTCTGAGATTAATTACAGGTGCTATCAAAACCACACCAATAGCAGCTATGGAAATACTAACCAACCAATATCCCATTGAATATGAAATAGAAAAAGCGGCTCTTATTCAACACGAAAAGTTGATCAGACTCCCATTCAATACATGGCACAAGAGAAATTTTACACATACACTAAAGACTCAGGAGAGCTTTCTTTCCAAAATTCAAGACATCAAGAAAAATGTACACCTTCCTAATTCAAAGGAAAACTTCATATCTAAAGTCAATCCAACACATACATTAGACATCACATATTATTTACACCTGACAGAAGAAGTTAAGAAAAGTGATACTCCAACTAGTGTTCTAAAATTATTGGCATTAGAGACAATCCATACTAGATTTCCAGAACACGAATGGCTCCATATTTATACTGATGGATCATTGATATCAAACCAAGATGGAGCAGGTGCTGGAGTCACATGTCACCTCTTTTCCTATTACAAATCTTTAAGTTATGGAACTACTAACTTTGATGGAGAAATTGAAGCAATTCGAATGGCCCTACAAAATCTTTTGTACAGAATTTCACATTTTCAGCAAGCAGTTATTCTCTCAGATTCCAGGGCAGCAATTATAGCAATTACTTCCAAGTTGTCACCAAAAAACCAAACTATTATAGAATGTTGGAAGATGCTTAGCCATCTAACAGCACTTCAAAAACACCTAGTCTTCCAATGGATACCGGCTCACTGTGGACTGAGTGGTAATGAGAAAGCTGATTTTCTTGCAAAAAAGGGTACCAGCGGTATACAAAAATCTATAGTTAATTTACCATTTTATGCAGCTAAAAGATTAGTCAACTCTGAATTCAAAAAAATTATTGCAAAATATTACTATGAAAAATCAAAGAATAAAAGATGGGAACTACCAAACATTCAAACAGTGATTCCTGAGTATCCTCGAAAAACAGCAACTCAGTACTCCTTTGGTCTCAATGTACAACAAAAAAAGCAAAGAAAAAGAAAAAAACTGTTGCCCAGAGATGTCAAAAGCAGAGAAGAAAACTATCTACACTTGCATGCCACCTCAATTGATTCTATGCTGATTGCAGATATCCACTATTCAAAGGGATAACTTAATTTTGTGTGTTTTCCTTTAACAAGATATCAGTCATGATAGTGAAGTTAGGTTAAGGAGTGCAATCATTGAACAATCGTTGCAGCATTTTAATTCTCTCCATATAGATGCCTCTAAGCTTAAACACAACATCCTGCACATATAATTTTCTGGAAACTAGAAGCTTTGTGTGCTGTAAAGCTACTTTAAGAGTTAATATATTCTTTAATTTAAAAATCAGCGAATAAATTAAATTATGGTTTATTTTTAAGGTAAAATTAAATATCAAATAATTGTCCCAAACAAATGACTTTTAAAGTCATTTACATATTTGAATTTCCTCTTTAATTTGATATATATTTGATCCTTGTAGGCACAATATATACTTTTAAATATATGTTCAAAAGTGGTACAGCTTCTATCTTTTTGCACTATGAATTCTGCCCTACATCGCAGAAAGAAATTGTAACTCCCAGGAATGGAGTGGTAAACTTGAGCCCATCTTTTAGGAGAACTTTTGCTCTACAAAATGGTATTACTGTTAAGTATGTTGGGTTCTGTATGCTTAGGCATGTGGTTTGTTTCCTTTCAAGCACATATGCACATTAGATTTCTCCATTTTTTGCTTTGAACACTTTTTCTGTGAATGATATTTATTGATGACCCTTTTCTCAGAAACTATCACATAGCTAAAGTAAACTTTTGTGTGATAAAAGCAACTCCTAAGTGCTTTTATGAATCTACTTTACTGTTAATAGGCTGATTGGTTATTTTGTTAAAACATAATTGCTCATAAAGTTTAATCAAAAGATGGTAAAATTAATAAGCAAATCCTCTTTTTCATAATAAACAAACTTGTTTAATAAAATTAAATTATTGAACTATATACGTAGCTTAAACTATGTATCAAGGTGGAAATTGTCTGGCTATACTTTATGTACTAGGTACCTCAGATAGCATGGTGTCTTGGCCTTTTAGGTTGACTGGATAGGTTTCTGTCCAACCTTAACATTTTGTATTGTTTTCTCTGTTTCTTCTCTTTGTCTGCCTTCTTTTCTTATATCCCTTACTTTACTGGTCCATTTTTCTTTTTCTTTCCTTAACCTTTCTTTAGGTATGTACCTTGATAGAACATCATGGTTGTATGGTGCCTAGTACACCTGCACTATATTATGACCATATAATTTTTTCTTTCTTTTGGTTTTCCTTATTTTTTCCCTATATTTAGGTTTATTTAGGTAAAGTATACATAGTTTTATTAGTATTAGCTTTCTACATAGACCAGCTAAAATTTAATATGAATACAGTATACATAATTTGTATTACAATATATGTAATGAAACTGAATGTAATTTTCACATATGGATCACTAGATATGTAATGAGATGAAAATTGGTCACCCTTGGAGAAAGCATTGTTGCTTTGTCAAAATTACTGACTTATTGTTAATGCAATGGTAGCAGCCAGACTATTGTTGGGCCATGCATATGACCAGCAGCTTCTTTTGGGGTAGCCTCTGGATGCAATAGACTATGTTGCTGAACCTCTTCTCCACATGGCATGGTCCTTGCTTTGGTCTGGGTAGGGTGATGTATGCTTGAAACCTCTGCCAGACTTGCTGGTCATGACAAGTCTTCATCCGGTTATCCTACAGCTGGATGTGTTGATAAGCTATCCTGCACACAACAAGAAGAGGACTCTCATGGTTTCATGACTGCTGACCTTCCTGGTGCACCTTCATAGTCACCTTGGTCCTGGTGAGCCTAACCAAAACCTCTGCCAAGGGTTACCCTGCAAATCCCAAGATGTTTGTTGGGACTTCAGGGTGTTATCTTGTCCTGTCTGACTCGCAGAACTCTGCTGCTAAAGTCGACTGTTGCTTTTTATCTACTGAGTGTATGTAGTACCAGGCAACAGTATCACTTCTTCAGGCACTCTTGCGACAAACACCCACAGACTTATAACACTCTACCCAAAGGTCAACTCCAGCCAGGGCCTTCTCCATGTGCAAGGTGTCGCCCAATGCCAACACTATCTGGTAGGGCTGATTTGGTTTTTTCTATGGTAAGCTATCCTCCACGTCTGGTCAAATCACAGCTACAGCCACACCCATGTGAACCAGTACCTGCATGGCTTCTCCTGAATCCTGCCATCTGCTATGATGTCCTCTACTCTTCTTTCCATGGCACACAGTGTCACTTGATAGGATGTCCCATGCCATGCTGGCCCTTAGTCAGTGCTTGGTGGCTACATCCCCAATACATTCTTGCAGACGTCCCTGAGCTGGCTACTCCCATTCTTCGAGACAGGCATAGCTGTTAATTCGGCCGCTAGGCAATCCCTCTTCAGGTCCACCCTGGCATTCAGCTCCTTAGTGCTACCAATGACTCTGCCTTCCAGGATGCTAAGATGTTTCCCAATGTCCATAATATGTTCCAGACATTAATGCATTGGCAGAGGTTTCCCACATCTTCCTTCAGGCCAACCAGTTGCCTTTTACCTTTGACAATAGCTCCATCTTCATTCTGGACATTTTGGTTCAGTTTTTCCATTCCAGAATTCGTCTATTCACTTCTACCAGTCATATAGTTGTTTAAAAATGTTATAAATTTACTGACTTCATCATGTAATTGACTGGATACAATCTCATATGATACACCTAAGAATGGTGAAACGATAATGTTGCAGAAACATATTTTTTTTTATCAGTATGTTACAAAAAACAAAAAAGAAAAAACATGCTTCATCAGGCCGTCTGATAACGTTTGTTGTCTGCTTGCACCAAACCAAGTTAAATGTTAATTGGTAACAGTCAATACAATACCTTACTGCTTAGCAATAAAATAAAGATTTAGTATGTTAACGAGGCAATCAGCACAGGAAGTCTCCTATCATAAAAGAAAAATGGCTGCAGAGCAACATCTCTTTGAGTCTGCCTGGAAAATCTTGAAGGGTTAGATGAGTACTGGAAGTTACAATTTTCCACCTAAAGCCCTGCCTTTAATTGAGCATTGCCAATGGTACCAACAATAACCTAAGTGTTTACCTTCTTTGAATGTTTTTTTCTCAAAGTAATGTTACCTTACACATTATGTATTGGAGTTACAGTTCCTAGTATGTCAAAATGTGCTAATTAAACGGCAAAAATATTTTAATATCTTAAATGTCTCCAATTACAGTTGTGTTTAAAGTTTGAATCTAGTGATGTGCATATAATTATTAGTAAATAAATAATTTCCTTCTCTGTTTACCATTATGCATTTGAAACTGATAGAGAATCTCTTAACTTTTAATTAGAAAAACTGGTAGACAAACACAAATGGCTAACAGCATGTACCCCAAGCTTCACAAGCCTTAGAAAGAATGGTATGCAAGCTTTCACATTTAATGTATTCTAACAAATACAAATGTAAATAATTTTGAGATTGTAGTTTTTCAAACTCTTCCATTGTTGAACAATTTGTTTCTTAAAGCAGACTGCAGATTGTTTGTATATTATGTCAATATCTAGGTGTCGTGGGAATAAGAATGATGGAACAAGACTGCATTGCAGAGGGAGCACATGTGTGATATAAACTACGTAATATTGCATTTCTTATTATGAACAGTTCCTGAAACATTGGAAACAGCAATAATAGTTAGACAGTGCAAATGAGAAGATAGAAGTATTTATAAGAATAGCTTCAGTAAAGTAATTTATTTAACATTTTGTCATTAATTATTGTGGGAGTGAAGGAATGTCAGCTGGTGTGATGTGTACTGTTTATTAGTGTTAGCAGAGTACGTAGGATATAATAGCACTAATTTGTTTAAATAATGGAAAGACAATATCAGAATTTTTTGTCTGTAAAACTGTGTCACTTTTCTTAGTGTAATTGAATAGTTTTTGAAATATGATAGCTGTATGTTGTAGTCATTTCTTTAACTTATGAATGTCTTTTTCTTCTTAAATATGTAGCTATTAGACAATAAGAGCAGTTGTTCCAACCTGGTACACTAATCTTAAGTCAATTATCTTGGAGCAGAATTGCATAGGTGACTGTATTGTTGAAAATATTTTGCGAGGACTGTGAGAGTAAAAATAATGCTTTTGGTGAACGCTCTTGAAGCATATCATAGGAGAGGTCACTGTATTCTATTGGGATTAACATCATTCATAAATCTGAACATTAATAAGGTTCCTGACTATAAAGTTTTCAAGTTGGAAAATCAATCGAAAGATTTCATCTGAAGTTTCATCTCTGTTACCATTAGAACTATTTGCTAAGTTAAGATTGTGTCTGAAGATCAAGGTAAAAAACAGAAAATATTTATCACTCTGAAACCAGACATTGCTTAGTAAAACTAGAAGTATTTGACTAAGACATTTGGAACATTAAGAATCTAATTTTAAAATTAAAGTATCTTGACAATTAATTATGGAATTTGAAAAGTGCTCTAATGTTCTTTTAGAGGTACGGCTTAAAACAGAAAAAAAAGGACTAACTTAGGAAGTTACAGTCCAACTCATCATAATGGTTTAAACATGCATCTAAATTATTTTTATGTCAGACATTTGATTTGGCAAACTGTCAAACTAGGCCAAGGAAAGACTATACTGCTGATTCTTTATCATTTAGACAGTTTAGTTCATTATGATGCAGCAGAATGTTATGCCATACAAGAAATATCAATGTAGTGTTATTGTGTGGTAGAAATATGAGGTACCTTTGTTCTTATAGAAAAAATCATAAGCAAGCTAGAAAGCTAGTAAGCTGAGCTGGCAAGATAGGCACCCAAATTACAAGTTGTTCATATATTTACGAGTATGAGGAGGCATGCAATTTTACTTAACCCTTAAATGGCAATATCCATCTCTTTACATGTTTACAGTAATATCCATCTTAGAGATGGCAGCATTTAACCGCATTTGTAATATCAAATCTGTGAAACCATAATGTTCCATGTGTGCCTTTTTGGTTTATTATTACTTTTCAATGTTACCACCTTATTTGGTAAAAAGATTGCACTATAAAATCATTTATTGGACAACAATCTGCAAAAGGTAGTGGAATACGTAACTCAATACAATAGTTCAACATCTACTGAAAGCAGAAAAATAATATAAATACATGAATACAGAAATGGTTTATAGTTCTTTCACACAAACTTTGCACAATTCTCTAGAACATCGTGAAAAATTTGGTGCCCCATATTTGACGCATTTGTAGACAGTCATCCTGTTCATTGGATAGGGACATTAATGACAATTCTTGTGTTTTTCCAGTCTTGTGCTTTTCCTGATTCTTGCAATCCCTGTTGTTGGTGTCCTATGACTGTGCTGATGATTTATCTAGTCATTCATCAAATTAGAAATTTGCACCCACTTTTTCAATTGATTCTTCACCAATGTCATCCCCAAATGCTTTGTGAAGTCAAACTTATTCATCTGGCCACATTTCTCACAAAACACCACATATGCTTTAGAACAACTCTGACAGATATAAGATAGTAAAATATCACCGGTGGATATCTCTGATTGTACGGCTTGATGAATAGTTGCTATATTTTATGTCTAATGCATCAATTGCACCTTTTGTCCAGTTTATTAGTTTTATCATAAGTAAATTTGGAGTTGTGCAGAGACGAAATCAATATAAATGATTTTGTCCTTTGTGGTAGTACAAAGAAATAAGAATGTCTTATCTTTGGTGAGTGCATAGATATTTGATCCAACTTCTCTGTCTTTATCAGGCAGAAACTCTGGCAAAATTTCTCTTGTTTTATTTGAGTCGTTTTGTGTCCCAGCAATTTCTTAGCAAGTTTTATTGATGAAAACAAATTGTCAGCAGTAATGTTTCTACTGCTGCCATAGATACATTTGTTGGGTTTGAAAGGACCTTTCTTTCCTCAGTTGAAAGTGTCACACTATTGCTGTTCTTCCTCACATAAATGTAAAAGGAGGGGGAATATGCATCTGTAAGACACATTGCTTTTATACCACATTTAGCAGGTTTGTTTGGCATATAAACTAAGAAGGGCATCTACCTCCAAAAGAAATAAGGGTCTCATCAACACAAGTAAGAGCTCCCATTGATTACATCTCCTGACAATTGCAGATAAATAAATTGAAGTTATGGGAAATTGTAGCAGCAGGATTATGTTCTTTTATCTGTAGACTGGTGTATGAATCATCAAATATCAAAGCCAAAATTAAAGTTTCAAAGACATTGTTTGGCTTGTACTGTCTATGGAAAACAGAGATGCTAGCTTGTCACGTACAGATTTGAAGATAGTACAGAGTATCATTAGATACTCTGGTAACCTGGGTCACCCTCGTCCATGACCAGCCACTCTTCTAAGTTGTGTTCGCTTAAATTATTCCCTGCCTTCATCAGTGTATTACAAAAATTGGAAGTTTTGAAGCCACTGAAATCATATTCGGCTTCAATTCCTTTCAATAACTGTGTCCACCCATTAGCTAATGTTGTTGTCTTCATCTCTTTCCAAACTACAGCAAAGTTAAAGATGGCAGATTTCATATTATAAAACCATAAATTTTCCAGTGTTCTAGCTCCTCGCACGTCATTTTCTTGCTCCAAGGCAACCATAACCTCTTCAAGAAACTTCTTCTTGTACAATTGTTTACAAACATTCATGAATGTAGCCAAAGACGCATGTACTAGCCTTCTCGAAGAGACAAGTTGTGGAATGCCACAACTTAATCATCACAGATGTTCTAAATTTCATTTAAATTTATTTTATAACCAATGCCAAATTTAGTCTGTTAAATCAGAAGTCCGCTGAACAGGGGTTCGTTAAATCAAGATTTTGCTGTACTATAACGTTATAATGCTTACTTGTAAAATACAATGGCAGAATAAAAGAAAGCATTCAAAGTGATACAATAGAAAAATGAAGTGTGTTTATCTTTTAGGCAAAGGAAAAACTTGCCTTTGTGTTAATAATTGTCTCAGAGGCTAGCTAGGCATGATCAACAATATCGACAATGGTCGGAACAAGCAACAGATGCTGAACACATCACACCATTCCTATGGATATATATCAACTGACAAATAGCAAAAAGAACACAGCCATAAAATAGACTAGTGCTGCCAACCTTTCACCAACTTGAGCAACATATGCATCTGAGAGATGGATATGTTTCTTCTCCAAGGGTTAAAAAGAAGATTGTTCAAAATGAGTATGACTGCCTAAGATGAAGGTGAAACTTTGAAACAAAATCTACACTAAACTGTTTATTAATCTGAAATGATATAAAGGAGAAAAATGAAAAAAACAATATTTGACAAGTAAAGAATGTTTATCTTTTTTCTTACATCTTTAACTGTTGTTGTTAGCAAATACTGGATTTCTGACAACGAAGCCATTAATCCTCTTGCTCTCCAACATTTTTCACTGATGGAAATATTGAAGAGACTTAGCAGTAAATGTAACCGCTTTTTAGAGAGCACCATATTTTTATGTTTTGGTGGTCACATCGCTCTCTCACAACCCCCAGAATGTCTGGAGGACCACACCTGCCGTTGGTTTACGGGTCTCACTGACCTGACCGGGAGAGTTATCAAAATAAATTCACCGACCATATCCTCTGATTACCGATCAGAGGACGTATTACATGTCATGACAGGTCAGCATGTTGGGGTTAAGGTTTTATAGAGAAATTAGAGAAATGGAGAGGTTGGAAAAAATAAAGACTCCCTAGCCATAGCATCGGGGTCAGAAGAGAACAAGAGATGACCAAGGTAAGGTCATAAGTTATTACATGTAGACAGTAAAGCATCTATTTATGTAACTGTTTGACCAATACATTTCTTCAAAAAATGTATATGAGGGTTCTCTATTAAAATGCATGAAATAGCATGGAGAACAGCAATAAGCACAATGAAGGTAACAGCTGAACAACTCTAATTACAAAAACTATGTGGACTGTTTGTGCACCAGTAGACATAATTATATCAGTTAACTCTTCAGCTCAACTTAAGACCATGGAGGATGACTAACTCCAGTGCTGTCCAGACCTCATAAAACAGTTGGTTTTTTGTGTGCATGTTGTTCATGATTTAGCTACATAATGAAAACATTCTCCTTTCCTTGTTTAGGCAATGTATTTTTCACTTGAAATATTTTCAGAGAATTTAATTTACCTCAGCTTAACACATAAGATGTAGCTATTCCTCATCAGTATTTTACATATTCTTTTGAAACTGTGTATATTGATAATTGCATAGAAGGTATATGTATATGTTTGTTCTGCTGCATCATAACTAATTGATGACCATTTTATATTGCAGTAAATTTTTATGTTTTCAGAAATCACCCCAAAAAGCAAATCTTTTCATAAATGTGACAATAGAATATTAACAAAAATCTTTCTTATACATGTGTTTTTAGATGAAATGAACATAATTCTCTTTACTCTATAGAGGAACATGCATTATTTTACTTACATTGGCCCTTATGTTTTGTTGAGATAATATAAATCTTTTTCTTTGATATGTTGGCAGCTATGTGCAGACAAACTTCAGTGTACCAGCTTGAAACTCTGTGATCACCCTAAAAATCAAAACAACATTATCAATATAATAAGACTGTTACAATATTAAAGTAGCCTTGTTTTATATAAAGCTAATGGTAATTAGTTTTAACCCTGCCAAGTCTCACAACTTGCTTCTGTCAAAAAAACTGGAAGCATGTGCAGATAGAATGTTTAATATTACTTACCATTTAACTAAATAAAAGTGAAATTTCCACACATTCATAAAGAGGTTTTCTAATTTTCAAAGTTGAAAAGAAACATGTATGCATATCAAATATGTAGTGCAGCCAAAATAACAAAGCCACTTGAAGTATACAAACACTTGTAGTGACTGTAAGCAAGTGACAACAGAGAGCACTGATTGGTTCCTGACCAAAGCTCTCTGAGGAAGAAAGTGAAATAGATCCATTTTTTAACGTTACTGTTGTATTACTGTTGTATTTTTACATTAGCGGTGTTGATGTTAAGTAGCTTTCTTAGGCCAGATTTATAATAGGATTACTGGGTTCTTTAGCTGAAAAGCAGAGTAGTGTCACACAAAAGGTAAGACAGTACAACAATTTTAGGACATTATAGCATACTATACCAAAACAAAAATATAATTAAATGCATTTTCCAACCCCATTCAATTCTCAAATATTGAGCAAACTCCATTGTCTTTAAAAAACAGTTAAAAACAGGGATGTTGGAATGAGAAGAAAGACCTATTTTCACTTCAAACACATTCTTAACATGATTTTGTGTACATGATGTCTGCAGAGAAAATATAAAAGGTCCGTTCCAAGTCTTTGCTGTTATAATGTGCATGTTCTGTTTAGGCATCTCATATATATGCTCTTTTAGTCTAGTTTCCAGATTTCTTTTTGTTCTGACAATAGACCATTACTACAACAGAATACTCCAACAATATGGATCAGTCACACACCTTACGCTGATGGGAACAACTGTTTCCTGAAACTTATCATTGTAAAAGTAATAATATAAAAACAATTAAGGGAAGTAGTCTTCACTGTCTTATTTAAAGTATTTTATCACTATATGATAAATTTGAAACTCATGTCTTTACATGAACTTGGAAAAGAAAGAAAAGAGAAAAGGGAGTGGGGGGGGGGGGGAGAAAATGATATACAATTGATATAAATGTAAAGTATTTGACAATTCAAAGCAACAACAAGAAATATCTTAAAAAAATGTAAACACTACAAAAACTTTTATTTAACATATATTGTGTGCTTTAAAGAGATTACATTTTTACAGCCCATCCATGCCAAGGCCTACTGCATCCCCCACCAAGGCGTTGTGAGTGGGGCAGTACTGTAGGTGGGACATGGTGAGTGCCCTAGTCCTTCCCGGCTGGTTAAGCAGTATTCTTGACTAACAGCCGCTAATTTTCAATCAAGTACCTCCTCAGTTGGTCCCTCTGGGACCTAATGAGGCTGAGTGCCAGACTTCCCAGCAGGGGAAAAATCCCCATGCCAGTACCGGTGATCAAACCCAGGTCCTCTGTGCCAGAGGCAGGTGCATTACTACTGCACTATGGAGACGATCTTCCCAATTATATGAAAGTCATTTAGAAGGATTTCACAGGCTATTCCTAGAAAATTTAAGTTACAGTTTGTCATAAAAATACAGGGGCCTTCATTTAAAACCTAAAGGAGCACACACATTTTGCCACTCCTGCGAATTTACTGGATTCCCCAACTACTGGCTGTCATTGTGCATGGCTAGTTGGTACTGGGCCTCTGAAAATTCACATCGCATTCAAGATATGCCTCATTATGATCTGAGAGTTGGAGTTGGGTGTTTTGTTAGTGCTAGATGCATAATTGATCCAATATTCTACGAGCAGACTGTAAATGCAGAGAAGTACGAAAATGACATTTTGACCCTATTTTATCAACTGACAGAAGAAGAGAGACCACATGGATAGTTTCAACAAGATTCTGCTATTGCCCATACAGCAAAAGAGCCTATGAATAAAATTAGGGAAGTGTTTTAAGACAGAGTGATTATTGCTTATGTATGGTCCTCTCGCTCCCCCAATCTAACGGTGTATGATTTTTACTTTTGAGGTAACCTGAAAGACAAGATTTAGGAGACAAATCCTGATACATTGGACGAGCTAAAACAAAATATTAGAAATGAAATCTGAAACATTACAGTGGCCCAACTTAATCGTGTGAATCAGAATGTATTCTCCCAATATAATGCTTGTTTAGCAGAGGGTGGATGACATTTCCAGCATCTTCCATAAGGTTAAAGTGTTATACGTGCTTTACACACAGAGTTTATTAGGAGTAAAGCCGGCTGTGGCACACCCAATCGTTCACTGGCAAAATGCTGTGCACCCGTTAGGTTTTAAATGAGTCCTGTAGCTTAAGCATGCCTAGAGTATTTTAATCAAAATTTTTCAGAAAAGTAAAAGTGATGAAAGCTTCTCCATGTAAAGGGTAGTTTGAGGTGAGGCATTTTCTTCAAAATTACTTTCTTGGGAAGTCCAAAACTTTAAATATTTCACTGACTTTTCATTTTTGAGTTGTGCTGTTCACAGACACATAGGTACATGGCATGTGCGCACACATACACACACACACACAAACACACATCTTTTTTAAAATTGCTTTTTTTTTAGGTTATGGGCTTCAAAATATATATTTCTGGTGAAACCTGGACATCAAATTTTTGGGTGGAATACAATACTTTCTTTAGTTGCCATAAGTATGGGCACAACCTAAGACAACAGGCCTTCAAAACATGTTGAAAGATGTACTCAAGGTAATGTAATGATCTATTTGAATTGTTACTGCAGTAAGTAGTATGCTTCATTGTGTCTTCCCAGAAGAGTTATTGTTTATAATTAGTTTTTTCTTTTCCATTCCGCATTCAATCCAACCCCTCAATAACAATTACGGTTCAATTTTGTGTAATTTATTAATTTTTCAGAAAATCTCTAGTCAAAGAATGTTAAAATATAGAACATTTCTGACAATTTTGAGATATTTGGTAATTAATCAGATGGTCAGAAGAGATTTACTTGTACTGAAGAGCACAGAGCAATAGTTGTGAGACATGACGGTACTTACAATTAAAGGAAAAGTTTGTTTAAGTGTACTAATATAATTTTATTTCACCTCCTGTGTATATGGCACTGTCATAATACAGTATGGCCAATGTAAAAACAATGTCAACATATCCATGACTTGGTTGTTTGTTAGCACAAAATTGTTACCATACGTCCAGTTTGCAAAATATGTATGGATTAATGTAACTGAAGTGCAGAGTGAGAGAAACTGTATGTAGCTACTCTTTTCCAGTAAGCATGTGTGCATAGGTCATGATTTGACTCGAGATCAATAATAAAAATGTTTGCAAGTTATAATCACTTGGTGCAGTATTAAATTATAGTTCATGAATTGATAATGAAGGTGTAACTTTAAATACATAGCATCCTATAACCAAGATAAAGTGAAATGTTGCAAGTAATTTCCTGTTTTGGCATTTCTTATTAAATAAAATTTTTAAATCTATTATCTAGATATCAGAACTCTGAAAGGTTCATTCTCTAAGTGAATAATGAACACCCAAAATGAGGTTATGTTAAAATATATTGCTGAATTTTTAAACACTTTTTTGCTCTAAATGTTCAAGAACCAAGTTGTCTAATGAAATTTGATTTCCCCCCACCAGAAGATTTTTATAGATATATCCAGAAGGCATCAACTACCACCATGATGCAACAGCTCTGGCCAGCAGTCATTATGCAGTTAAGTATGAGAGTAAATGCTCCTGAAGCTGTTCTGGCAACTATGAAGTAAGTGAAGCTAATAAATATCCAACTCAGTTCAACTAGTTACTACGTAGTAAACTTCACTGTTGCTAACCTTTCTATCTATTTATTAATTGTTTAAAAATAAACAAGCAATATACTCATTTTCAAATGACTGATTCAGTTATAATACTTAATGTTCATAGCATTCAGTATTCTTAACTGCCTTTGAGGAATTATGAGCAGAAAAAAGATACTAAACATATGTGAAAGAAGTAAGATTTGAGTTTATAAATATGTACTTTCGACAAGTTTATAAGGGATATTTGTTACCAATGTATTTATGAATCATCTGCTGTCTTCATGCATACAGCCCTTCATAAAATTACTATCCAGATGACAATAAATGTTGGAACAAATGCATTTAGGTTCATATGTGTACTGGAAAAATATAGTATGAAGTTTCTTTCTCTCTATGTAATATTAAAAATAAGAGTTGCCATGATAAAAATAAGCATTTTAATTCCTCTTTATTTGAATTAATTTATCATAATATACTGATCAGTCAAGAGTATGAATGTATTTATTCAATCTTTATGCTGAATGTAATTTTACAAAAGAGAAAGTTACCTATTTAGTTATTTGTTTATTTAAGATATTTCATTTGACATATTTAAAGATAAAAGAAAATATGAAATAAATATTGCAAAAATAATATTAAAAGCTTTTTATGCAATTTGTTATACACACCAATATATGGCATGCATTTTGAGCATAAACAACGCATGTAATTTTTTTATTATGGCCTAAACAATGTACAAACTATTTAAAAAAAATATTACACAGAACTTGTTAAAACTATTATTAAACTGATAAATAACACTCATTCCATTGTAATAGTCACTTATCCTCATAAACCAGGCATCGGCAAACATGTACTCAATGAGGTATCAGTATGACGTCTCAACATGCAACCCACAATGCACATGATGTAATGTAGAACAGGGGATGGCAATGACCTTTGTTCAGAGTCAGTGGTGGACTTGCTCGCTACAGTGTGCAATAAGGAATAATACATACACTTGAATCCAGCTATTTTGGTCTACGATACTTTAGGTGGGTCTAGATATTTGAGCGATATATTTCAATTCACTTCTATTTGCCATGTACCATGAAAATCTAGTGATATACCACAAGTAGCCATTCTCAGTATAGCACGCAAATTGAATTAAGTCGGTCTGGGTGGCTTAGTTGGTTAGATGCTGGCCTACTGATCCCAAGGTCGCGGGTTGAAACCCGGCCCAGGCTGATGGTTTTTAAGTGTGCTTAAAAACGACAACTCCATGTCAGTAGATTTACTGGCATGTAAAAGAACTCCTGTGGGACGAAATTCCGGCACACCGGCAACGCTAATGTGATCCTGGCAATTGACAGCGTCATTAAACAACAAAATAATTTAATTTTTAAGCACACAAATTAACATCTGTTAATCGCAATACAAGATTTTTTTGAGATTCAGTTTCTTTTCTTAAATGCTTGAAATAATTCTGTCCCTGTTGTATGTTCCCTTAGTGGAATGACTTCAAGCATATATTCTTGTATCGAGAGGTTATTAGTAACTCCATGAGTGAAAATTACCAATTGTGCTGTGTCAACATTTTCAGTGCTTTCATCCATCGTGAGAGAAATGGCTATAAATTCATGGACCTTGGTTTGTAGTTTTTTTTTTTTTCGCTTATTTCTGCTATTTTATGTATCCTTCTCTGTATGGTTCATGGTGATAATGCAATATTACTAAAAATATTGTATTGTTCAGGGCAAATTATGTTGGCAACTTTATTCTCACATTTTTTATGAAATCTTCATCACTCAAACACCTCAGTGACTGAACAATTTCCAAAGCAACAGCATAGCTGGCGTGAAGTTGTCTATCAGTTATAATATTTGAATTAATATTAGGTGTATTGTCTGAATATAGCTCTTTGAGCTGTTGCATTTGGTTAGTCCAATCTAGACCTGAAAAAAAAAAAAAAATTATTAAAGGACACTACGTAAGTGTTATGCTACTTTAAATTGTGGTGTAAATTTATGAATACATGCTTGTCTATAATGTCTATGGTGATAATGCAATATTACTAAAAATATTGTATTGTTCAGGGCAAATTATGTTGGCAACTTTATTCTCACATTTTTTATGAAATCTTCATCACTCAAACACCTCAGTGACTGAACAATTTCCAAAGCAACAGCATAGCTGGCGTGAAGTTGTCTATCAGTTATAATATTTGAATTAATATTAGGTGTATTGTCTGAATATAGCTCTTTGAGCTGTTGCACTTGGTTAGTCCAATCTAGACCTGAAAAAAAAAATTAATAAAGGACACTACGTAAGTGTTATGCTACTTTAAATTGTGGTGTAAATTTATGAATACATGCTTGTCTATAATTGTATGGTGATCTTTTTGACATGTATCATAATGCCACTTGATGTTCCATTGATGAATGCCTTTTTGAACTTTGGAGCACAACAAACACCTTACATTCCTTACATGATGAGAGAAGAAATCATCAAAGTGCTTTTCTAGATATCAAATTTAATAGACCAGGAATAATTAGATGCACTGTAATTCTATGAATATACTAAGACTTTAAGTTAAATAAACTAATATCCTTCAAAGTTATAAATAAATAAATTTATCTTGAAGTCTTAGTATTAAATTACACTTTGATAGACATGTTTAGAAGTGCAGGTAAATATGACAGGACTGTCTGCCCATGATCAGTGTGTATGCAGTGCCAGTTAAGTCTGTGAGGGAGGGGGAGACAGAGTAAGCGCTGCCCCTGAATCGTCATAGTTGTGAGGCCTCATTGAGTACATGTTTGCTGATGCCTGTCATAAACTCTTTCATCCCATCACCTTATGTTGATCCCTTAGTTGGTGAAGTTCTATTTAAGAGCCTCTTAAGAAATTAATGTGATGCTATCTCTCTGCTAGCTTAAATAATTTTTAATTTGTCTATGTGTAAGTAAATAGAGAAAGTATTGTATTCCCAGGTCTCAAAAGTCACTTAACTGGCTGAGAAGGCTCAGGGTGCTGACTATGTCCCACCCTCCAGTTCTGCACCCCACTCATGTCACCTGGGCAGAGGTGGGGGACACAATGTGCGGCCTGCGAAGGGCTGTTGCGCTAGGGGTTATTGTATTCCAGCCAAAAATTGCATACTGAGAGTTCACCAGAAATAATGCTTCGAGACTCCCTGAACACAAACCAAAAATGCATTTTTAGAAAAAATGTGTAACTGTCTGTGTATCTGTGAACAGCAAAACTAAAAAAATGAAAAGTCAATTAAATAGCAAACTTGACATTTAAGTTCCACATCTTCCAATGATGCAACACAAAGAATTTCAAGAATACTCTCCCAGTCCATACTACCCTTTACATGGAGCATTTTTAAAAAATTTTGATTTTATCAAAATTGACTAATGATTTTGATTAAAATACCACTTGTTTAAGACATTTTCATGACAAATGAAATTCATATTTATAATTTTCTAGGAATATCCTCAGAAGTACTCTTAATTCTGGATGACTTTTGCATAACTGGTTAAGAGTAAGAGACAAACGAAATCTTATTACACAAAAAATATAGATCTTAAAGCATACAATTTATGTTAAATAGCTTTTTTTTTGTGCTTACCATTTCCATGACACCCTTTGTCATTGGTTTGAATTTTCAAATAATTATATTCTTCATAAATAGGAAGTTGTTATTCAGTTTTTTATCCCTTGACCATACAGAGAGAATGGTATTTCAAAGCCATCATATAGCAAACAGCTGTAAAGGATTTCACTATTGCTTAAATCCTATTGTATTGCCATATTCTCCTTGCACCTACAAAAGAATTAGAAACAAGATAATGTCTGCAAATGTTTATCTCAGTTGAAGTAGAGCAATAGTGGTTGTAACAATAGCATGTACTAGAGTGGACGTCATGCAAGAGCAAATTTTAGTATTTTTACTTTCTCTGCTACGTATAGTAAAGTATACTAAAGTGTGTGTGTGTGTGTGTGTGTGTGTGTGTGTGTGTCTCTGTCTCTCTCTGTCTCTCTCTGTCTCTCTCTCTATCTCTCTCTGTCTCTCTCTCTGTCTCTCTCTCTGTCTCTCTCTGTCTCTCTCTCTCTCTGTCTCTCTCTCTGTCTCTCTCTCTGTCTCTCTCTCTGTCTCTCTCTCTGTCTCTCTCTGTCTCTCTCTGTCTCTCTCTGTCTCTCTCTATCTCTCTCTCTCTGCCACATGTTTGAGATATTTTTATGACAAATGAAAAGTATATCTAAAATTTTCTGGCTATAGCCCCTGTAGTCGTATTTATTCTGGATGGCTTTTGCATACCTGGTAAACCATAAGAGATAGAGCAAATCTTACTGCACAAAATATGTAGATCTTGCTAAAATACAGACTTTATGTCCAAATAAATTTTTTTGTAGAGTGACCCATTTCGGATATATTGCTTGTTATTTGTGAGAGTTTTGGAGAACTAAAACTTCTGTCCAATGAAACATCATTATTCATTTTTTTATATGTTAACCATGCAAAGAGAACAGAATTTGAAAGCTTTAAAAGATTTGACTATCGCTCAAAGCCTACTGTATTCCATGTTCTCCTTGCACCTACAAGGAAATAAACAATAAGATAATTTCTGTAAATGTTTATCTTAACTATCACAAAGAACATATAGGGATAAGAGTTTGTAAGAATTGTTAGTACAAGAGTAGGGAAAATCATGTGAGTGCAATACATCACATTTTTTGAAGTTATAATGCTACACAGTTCAAGTAACTATTCTTATGTTATCTGTATATTCAGATCTATGACTTGTAGCTTTCACCACCAAATGCTTTTTTGGATGTTGCTATTCTCTCATACTGCCCCTTCACAGCAGTGATAAAAGAGAATGATGAACTTGCTTGCTACAGTTTGATGTCACAAAGTTTAATGTTTTCGTTACCTTCGGAAATTAGGTACCTAACTTATGTAATTTTAGGTAATGTGGAGCTACGCAATGCCATTGCTAGTGCAAAATTAAGGGTACCTACTTTACTAAAGTGTGTTGTGAAAAGTACGAAATCTAAGAAGTCCATGTTTGCAAAACACTAACAAATGAGTAGCACTGTTTTCTTTACAAACTTATCAGGTTTTAGATCTGTTTTGAAAATGAAATCTCACTGTCCACTAAATGTTATGTTTCATTTCCTGCCATCTTGTGCTTAATTCTACTTTATTTGAGGCTTCTTTGCCCAACGTCACACTGATATAGTCCATTTTGAACTGATAGTGTTATCATTAATAATAATAATAAGCAAAAGGTGCACTCGAAACAGCACTCATCGTCTATGCAGTGGTTTTCATAGGTTCATTCATGGTCTATGTTCTTTTTTCATTTCTTGTTCACAGCTTTAGCTAAACATTTTACACGTATTGGTAATGTGGCTGATGGTATTCATCCTGTGTGGACGTTTTATAGTGGTATTCAAGAATCACAAGTCCTATGATTGCGTGCCTCTGCTTTTGGTTGCTGTTGATGCACTCCTGGTTCAGCATGGCATCTGTTCCGAAGAAATTGGCATCTGTCTGCCTTTCCTTTTGCTCTCACCTAGCTGTTGCTTTGATGTAAGTTCTTCCTTCTGGTAGTAATATCTTGTATCTTATGTCTTCCAGGAAGGTGGTTTCTCTGGTGAGCATATATATCATTCTGCTGGGTGCATTCTTCCCTGCTCCAATGGCTTTCTTTAGGAATCTTGATTTAACTTTTTCAAGTTTTCCCATATGCCATATTATTTCAATCCCATAGGTAGCAATTGGTGTTATTACTGTCTGGAATACTCTCATAGCTGTCTCCAGTTTTAGCTGCGTGATATTACTGATGGTAACACATTGCTCTATTGCTTCTGACGTTCTTTCCTGGATGTAGACACTGAAGGATTCTGAGGTTGTCTGTATTGTTAGTCTGAGGTATCTAAATTTGTTTACAATAATTCTCCTATTTTTATGCTCTCTGTTTTCAATACTCTGGCTCTCCTCCTGAAGATCATTTGTACTGTGTTTTATTTGTTTATTTATTTATTTTGAAATTGTTTTCTTCCGCCCATTTCTGCAGTGTGTTCATGTCATTTTGCAGCTACCCTTTGTTCTGTGATCCCAGGGCCATATTATCTGCATACATTCAGGGAGCGAAATCCCAGGGGGATGGGTAGGATTTTGTCCCCACCAATGATTTTATACCCAGAATTGCCCCCCCCCTCCCAACTAGAATATTCCAGGGGGCAGTTTTTATAACGAGACAAGCAATAAAATGTACACTATTAAAATGATTTTCCCCCATCAACTTTTAACGATTTCACACCCTGCATATATTACTAATTTAGCTCCACTCAGTTTTTTGTCCAGCATCTGTTGTTATAATGTTGAAGAGCAGTGAGTCCCCCTGCATGACTAATTAGTGTTATTATTAAATATTCCTTAACTAGACTACTTAAAAATACTTTTAAAGCCAATCCTGAAATGGAAGGTTGTTTTCTGGTACTCATTTATGCAGAAACATTTCTTCTAGTACCGTATTATTGTTTTATTGTTGGCAAGTAAAAACTTCTGTACACTCTCAAGGTCTCAGTGGTTAATGTTGTGTAACCTGTTTTGTAGTAAATAATTGACAAAAGTTTTTTCATTCTCACATACAGCACATTGTTGGCTACACCACATCTGATTAGTGTAACTTTTATAATTAAATACCAAATAAATACAACAGGTTATGGGCCCAGATCGTTCCCAGTGTACATTAAGTGTAAAATATGTGCAACAAATGCAGGTAATAACATATCAACAGGAAGTGGTAATAAGCAGAAGAAACACCGTTCTCAAAGCAATTTACATGAGCAAATCTAGATTTCAAGAACACGAATGGCTCCATATTTATACTGATGGATCATTGATATCAAACCAAGATGGAGCAGGTGCTGGAGTCACATGTCACCTCTTTTCCTATTACAAATCTTTAAGTTATGGAACTACAAACTTTGATGGAGAAATTGAAGCAATTCGAATGGCCCTACAAAATCTTTTGTATAGAATTTCACATTTTCATCAAGCAGTTATTCTCTCAGATTCCAGGGCAGCAATTATAGCAATTACTTCCAAGTTGTCACCAAAAAACCAAACTATTATAGAATGTTGGAAGATGCTTAGCCATCTAACAGCACTTCAAAAACACCTAGTCTTCCAATGGATACCAGCTCACGGTGGACTGAGTGGTAATGAGAAAGCTGATTTTCTTGCAAAAAAGGGTACCAGCGGTGTACAAAAATCTATAGTTAATCTACCACAAGCAGGTGTTAAAGCCAGTCTGGACCTATGGGATACAGCTTTGGGGCTGCGCTAAGTCGACCAACATAAAACACATACAGACTTTTCAAAATAAAGTTTTGAGAACAATAGTTAATGCACCATGGTATGTACGAAATGATGACATACATAGAGATCTCAAAATCGACACTGTTATACAAGAAATAAAAATGACTGCAACGAAACATCATTTAAAAGTGCAGCACCATGAAAACAAAGAGATGTTGAAAGTTCTTAGTAACTGTGAAGTTCGAAGACTGAAAAGAAAAAAGCCAGATGACTTAATGTGAGACCGCAAGAACTATGTGTAAACTATGGGAGCCTTCAATGGAAGACTCGCCTTTATATGTGAACCTATTTAAGAAGAAAATATTACTAGATAAGCCTTTGCTTAGTTGTAATTTGATTTAAAAAAAAAAAATAAAAAAAAAAAAAAAAAAAAATAAAAATAGTTAATCTACCATTTTATGCAGCTAAAAGATTAGTCAACTCTGAATTCAAAAAAATTGTTGCAAAATATTACTATGAATAATCAAAGAATAAAGGATGGGAACTACCAAACATTCAAACAGTCATTCCTGAGTATCCTCGAAAAACAGCAGTTGCAACCTTCGGGTTGATTACAGGACATGATTGTCTGCCAAAACATTTAAACAGAATTGGGATATATTCATCACCACTCTGTCCTCTATGTGATGTGCAAGAGGAAATGGATCGAGACCACCTTCAAATATGCCCGGCCACTTCTAATGCCCCATCCATCAGTGAAAAATATTGGAGAGCAAGAGGATTAATGACTTCATTGTCAGAAATCCAGCATTAGCTAACAACAACAACATGAGCAAATCTCAAGAAGTCTCCCTGTGAAATCTGTTTGAAGACAAATCTCAGTACATCTGAATGCTGGTCAAAGAAAAAGAATTTAAAGAAACCTGAGCATGTTAACATGGTAGAACAATGTTCAGTGATGGCCAATTCAAGAAATTTAGACAACTCTTGACTCAGGAAGCACTTCACACATGTGTAATAGACAGATAAGAAGTGGAATATTAGATGGAGTCAAAAAGAATATTAAATCCTCCTTTCAAATTGTTAAAGAAATGGATAACACAGATAAAGGTGAATTAATAAAGCTAAATTTTTGGGATAACAAAACATATCTTCATTTATACAGTATCTACAATCCTCCCAGGAATGAACCAGATCTCTCACTTATTGACCAATTAAACAAAACAATCATAATTGGGGATTTTAATGCCCATTCCAAAAGATGGGGTTCTGAAAAAGTGGATTCTACAGGGAAGATAGTGGAAGAATTTCTGAATACCACAACTTTTGAACTGATTTATAATAAAGAAGATCCTACAGCCTTCATACATTACTCGACCAGGCAGTAACCCAGACCTCTTGTTAGCTACAACAATGTTGCTCCAAAAATTAGAAAACAAGTTATAGAAGACCCAAGTTCTGGTCACAGAACAGTAATTGCTGATATAAAACTAGATAATACAAATGACAATCAACATCACATGAATCTGTATTAGAACTTCAAAAAAGCAGATTGGAACAAATATAAAACTGAACTGGAACATAAATTTAAGGGACAAACAAACTCGCAGCTGCATGACCAACCAGATCATATGAACAAAAATTTCTGTAAAGTCATCCTAGAAACCGCAAAAAAACATTCCTCGTGGAAGAATAAAAAATGTCAAACCCTTTTGGAACCCCCAGTTAGAAGAGCTGAAAAAGCAAAGGGATATAACTAGAAATACAGCTGAACAAACAAAAAACATATTGGATACATAAATATGGCGAAAGAAATGTGTCTCAAGAAAGAAAGAAATTAATAAAGCTAAAAAGAATCACTTTTATAATTTCTTAGAAAAATGTATTATAGGACAGATAGTAACAAAGCCCATAAGTTCATAAAAAATGTCAAGGGCAAGAAAGAAAACAACAGCACACCTATCATACCCAACAATGAAATATTAACAAATGATGCAGCCTTAGCCGAAACATTCAATAAATATTATGCTAATTCACATAAATTAACAAGAAATAATAAAAAGGAACATAAACAATTTAAGGAAGATTTGAAACAAGAAAGAGAATGTGATCCGAACACCGAATATAATATCTTTTTTACAAAATTTTAATATGCAAGAATTAAATGTAATATAATAATGTAATTAATAACCTAAAAACCAAAAAGTCTCCTGGACCACATCACATACATCCAGAGATCATAAGAAACCTTGGAAAAACATCAAAACTACTAAAGCTCTACAATCTATCCTGGAACACCACTGTACCTGCCGAATGGCAAAAAGCAATAATTGTCCCACTCTTGAACAAAAATAAAACAGCATCAGAAATAAAAAAGTATAGACCAATAGCTCTTACTAGCGTAATAGCAAAAGTGATGGAAAGAATGGTGTCAAATAGGTTAAACTGTTTCTAGAATCACAAAATTTAATTTCCCCATGTCAAGCTGGATTCAGAGAGCACCACTCTACAAATGAAGAAGTCTTACTTCTCAGTCAAGAAATCAAAGACTCGTTCAATAGAGAAGAAGATAATGTATTAGTTTTTATTGATTTTCAAAGTGCATATGGTTCTATATGCAGAACAAAACTACTAAAGAGAGTAAAAAAATAGGGATACAAGGTCCAATGTTTTCATGGCTATATCATTCACCACCACCGCCACTGCCACTGCCACCGCCACTGCGACCTGATTCCCTTTTACGAGTAATAATAAAATGTCTATGATCGGAAATAAAATGGAAGTAGGCGTTATGCAATGGTTACCAATCTAAAATTGTGTTTTTTCTTTAATGAGACATGAAATGTTATATAATAAAGTTGGAGTGAAGTTTGCTGGACCTGTATGAAAGGCTTAGTTGCATTGCTTGCAAATATAACATACCTTCAAATGTTAACAGAAATAACACTATCGCTAAACTCTACTCCTCACTCTAATATTAATTTTGAATACACCTTGCCTTAGAAAGGTAATTCTCATCACTTTAACTAGCTATTAGTGTGAACTAATAACCGCCAGATACTTCAATCTCAGAAGTTTTTTTAAGTTCCTCAAGATACAAAGGATCTTTAATTATTTTAAACAACTCGTAAGACTGGTTTAAATAGTAATGCACTTAATAGTTATGTATGTTAAAATGTTTCTCTTCCCTGACTCATTAGGCTTACTAGTTCTTTCAAATATAGAACATCTTATCTTAGAAGAAATTAAATTAAAAATATGAGGTGTTGCAGTCACATGAATTTTTCTATTTTTATACACAAAACGAGTTTAGTAATATGCACTGTTTTGGATCACTTTTCAGTTTCTTAACGTCTTACGCGGGTCTTAAAGGGAGTGAAGCATAAGTACTGACCAAGAAACTGTTGAACAGTTGCAATACGGCGCTAGAGGCGTGGCTCTGTAATGAGAATAAGGAAACGTGGGTGAGTGGAATGGGTGGATATACCTGACCTAGTTAAACCACATTTTAATTTTCTTTAGCTTTATTTCTAAATTCTGAATGTCTGTTATGGAAAAGGTTGCAAATATTGCTAGAAATAAGCAGTATTTATGAATTAAACGATTCTGTGTTATACGAAAAACTAACTTGGTCCTTAGAATCACAAAACCGTGTTAAGCTCTACAGTAAACATAGCATGTGTCGTGAATAGTGGTGTCATGGAGAGGGGTAAAGAGAGGGGTAACGATTTACTAAGTGACAAAAAAAGTCAATACTTCCCTTTCTGGCCGACGTGTCGTTGGTTATAACCTGTGCTGTCATTACAGAGGGGTAAAGAAACGGAGAGGAGGGGAAATTACGAAGGCCTCGTTAAACAATAATTATGATACCCCTCCATTTTACTAAAATCATTTTCTTTACTATCCTCACAAACTCTTATTCCTCCTCTTCATGTTAGTCGAGATAAACATTTGCAGAAATTACTTTATTACTAATTTTCTTGTACGTGCAAGGGGAATATGGGAATACAGTAGGCTTTCAGCGATAGTCAAATCTTTCAAAAGTTTGAAATTCCGTTCTGCTTGCACGACGAAGAGATAAAAAAGTGAGTGACGGCCTTCCATTTGAGAAACGTTTAAGTATTACAAAACTCGTATAGATAACAAGGAATATATCCGAAACGGTTCACTTCACAAAAAATGTATTTGGACATAACTTTTCTGTTTTAACGAGATCTACATTTTCTGTAAAGTTTCTCTTACGGTTTCCCAGTTATGAAGTCGTCAAGAGTAAACAGGACCATGTGGCCTATAGCCAGAAAACTCAAAATATGCATTTCCTTTGCCATAATAAATATCTTAAACATATGGTATTTTAATCAAAATCGTTAGCCGTTTTTGAGAAAATCAATATTTTTGAAAAACTTTCCTTGTGGAGGATAGTTTAGGGTCGAGGAATTTTTGTGTCGTATCCTTAACAGATATTAAACTTAAATACCAACTTTGGTTTTTAATCGTCTTTTCGTTTTTGATTATGCTGTTCACAGACACACAAACACGCATATACAGGACCTTTAACTAAAAATGCTTTTTTAAAATTCAGGGGGTTTCAAAACATATTTCCGGTGAAACCTCGACATTGAATTTTGGGTCAAATACTATACTTCCTCCACTTACTCTACGCAGTACAGGAAGTAAAAATCGATAGTTTAGTGTGTACTCTGACGTGTTAGTATTGATCAGAGTTATAAAATATTCATCGTTACAATCTAATTAATTGAGGTAGGTAAGTCATAAGTAATTTCCAAAAACACTACGCAAGAACTTCACCTCATATTTGACACTGTGCTGTGTTTAAGGTATATAGTTATTTGTACATTTTGGAGTTATGTTTAGGTTGCTTCAGCAATAGCACTTCTCATGCAGACTGAATGGATTTATTTATGAGGAGGCTCTTCAGACCTAAGTGCAGAAAATGAGGTTTTGATGATAGTGTTGTTCATAAACATGTTTATCATATAATGGAAGCCGGATCTCTTAGTTCACATCCTCCACAAGTTGTGTGTGGCTTAGAACATTTTTGCCAAGACAAAATGAAGATGAACATCAGCTTCTGGAACTCCATTGAACCACTGTATACAGTGGCCAGAGTATTCGGACTAGTCTACTATAAGTAGACTGGTTACCTCACCAGACATCACCATAGCACAAAGCGCAACTTGTTCAGTTGTGGCTGCTGCTTGCTTACTTATTTTGGCGGTAGTAAACAATATATGCTGGTGTAACAATTACGGAGAAGACTTAACAACTAATGGTTCTTACTTGTCATTATTTATAGCATATGTATTCTCCCAATTAACGGTTATGGGTTACATCCTCATTTGTAACAACAAAATGGAAAGGTATACGTCAAGAGCTCAAAATAATGAGTACCGTTGACGAAATTCTCTTGAAATCGCAAGCACAGGAAGTGTACCAACACACAAGACAACTTTTGGTTTGAGAATTGTGCTCCATTATTATTATTTGTGTTGTTCTATGTGCGTATCACATGGCTGTATGGGTAAACGATTTCACAGATGTGATCATTCTTTTAATTTCACACAGTTTTGTGTTATCAACTGCATAGCAAATGTTCAGTTCGTTAATACGCTCATATTCCTGAAACATCGCTTAAAAATCATGAACAATCAATTGCAAGAATCAATAGTTCTGGATGACGTGGCTAAAAAAAAAGATGCTATAGAAATATTCCGAGGATCGGGATGTCAGAGACGACTCACATGTTTCGAGAGGTATAAACATGTTAGCTGGCATTGTTGACCTCAACAATTCAGTGTATGGCTCCATTCTTCCACTGGAATTAACAGGAGATTTTATTCTCCTAGTTTCTCAGTCCTACGCCACATTAAATTATGTTCGAACTAGTGGAATGTTTGCTTCCGGGAACAAGCGGCTGAACAAAGTGCTGTTCTCACGCTGTTCTCATTGTGTCCATTATTGCGTTTTTAAAGTTTCTTGTTCTAGCATGGAGTGGCCAAAGAGTGAATGATGAAGCAAATCGATAATTGTTAGTTGTGCATCGTCTGATTCTCGATAGATCTATCGATCAAAGCACTTTAGAAGAGCTTCAAACATTATCACGGCAAATGGTTGATATAAATCTGACGATATCTGCAGGAAAGGCATTGAATCTTGATGCTAAGATGATTTCCACACTTTTGGTGACTGCTGCTACTTATGTCGTTATATTATTGCAGTTTAACTGAACCAAAGTTCATTTTTCAGGGATGGTGCTAGAATATATGTGGGGTGTAATAAAGATAGTGGTAACCTTGTTGTGTAAGCGAAACGAGAGGCAATTATTTATTGTCACTGAATAAATAATGTATGACCTTCCCTCCAGTAAATGGACTCTTCTGTCAGACTCGCAGTGCATGTTCTATAGACAGTGGAAGTCTCCTGTTAATTACCACTCTAAGCTGTTGTGTTTCCCATGTTTACAAAGCAGGTACAGCGATCTTGCCTGGAAATTCAATGTGCCTGTGGTCGTGCAGCAGGATAATGTCGTGAAGGTCCTGTTAAGGCATGTGGGAAGGCGGCATCACCATACAGGATTATGGTGAGGTGGATTAGAGCCTTCAACGAGGAATGGACCGTGTGAAACACATGCTCGACTGGGCCGTCCGAGTATTGGTGAAGACTCACAAGCTGTTTCCACGCTAATAAGCATCGATCCACGATAGGAAGTATGTGAGTTAGCCCTGGAGATGGAGTATAACCTGAGACCAGCATTGTTAACGAAGAGCCCACACGCTTTGCTGAACTCTCTAATAATGTTGTAGGATAATGCTCAGGTGCACATGGCACACCTGATCTGCACAGTCACCGGGGGTGAGAAGTGCTTCTCTATCCAGAACATTCACGGGACCTGTGATTATGATTTGATCTAATATGAAGGAACCACTTCGTGACATTCGAGTCCTGACAGTTCCCGAGATTCTCCAGACTTTAGGGTGGTCTATCAGAAATACCTACAGAACAAGAGCTGCTACAAGGTTACTATGACTTCTACATCGCTGGCAATGAGCTGTAGACAATGCTGGATACTACATTGAAGGACTGCCACAGATGTATCACTTTTATACTAGTAATAAGTAAATAGTTGTCACTATTAAAGTTACAACCAAGTATACAGGACCTTACTAATGGCAATACACTTTAATCATGCGAACCAAAGAATTGCAGCCATTTGAGGCAACACTAGAGAACTTCAGTGGAATACATCGTTCAAGATTAATGACTAGATAAGTGTACTGTATTAGTTTTCTAAGGCTATAGGAGGGATTTGTGATTTGTACTGCTTCTCTGAGGATTATTGTGTTATTATATTATAGTATATTATGTTGTAATGTATATGAAACAAAATTCTTTTGAGTTAGCGAATTCAAGCCCTTGTTTCATTTTTAAAGACTAATGAAAATGTTACGAAAACAGACCACCTTACAAATAAAAAAATGTGTATCGATCCTGCTCCTTCTCTATTATTTTCTCTAAATATTTACCGTAAGCAATATGTTACCCTTGCCATGTGGGAAATATGTTAGTTTTACGTAAACTTCAAAATTGTAACTTCTGTCATAGTTACTTCATTCGCATGCTTCGCACGCCTTTCATTAGAATGTTGTAAGATTTTATTAACCTTCGCAAGCAGCTTTTATAAGTAGCAAACTATTTGTGATAAATGAAATGTACTGTAAATGATCACGTGTCTGGACATGCATTTCTTCGTGTCTAGTTATCCGAAATTAATATTTTCAGCGTAGAGATATATTTTATTGAAAAACACTGCTTCCTTCAACTGAAAACTGCTGCACACAATGCTCAGCATGCAGCAAAGTGTTGAAATATGAAATACAGACATCAATAACTTCTACTAAAACGGATTCAAATATATAGAGCGTACATTCGATATCAAGTTGTTGGATAATTTCTGACACTTAATTGACTTCATAAATAACAGATCTAAAATTACAACAGTAATCCCTAGAAATAGGCGGCACTTGTTAGGGACTTCCGCGCGTCTCTGTGGACTGTCTAGCTGCGACCCTGTGTGCCACCTTGGGTTTCCTCATTTCATCCCTGCCTCCTAGGGGGTGGTAGTCACAATAGATCTGTGTAGGTCGAATAAGCGATATGTCTACCGTTCAAGTTCCTAAGAACTATACTAGATGGCATATAAATGCTGGACGTATAAAACTGAATATTTAGAGAGGCTGCCACATAGATGTTGCAAAAGTGTGTACTTTTTACCCTTTTACCCTTGAAATAGAGGTACTATTGTTCAAATGTTTATTAAATGCCTACAAATAATTTTAACATGGGGTGTTCCTTTAACAATGGAAACAGTCAGCTATTTAATAAATGTACCTTAACTGAAATCTCCAATATTGTGCAGACGAATATGGCTAGTTCCCATAGTTTCTATTATGAGTCCAGTAAATGTGATTGATGCTTAATTCATAGATGCTGAATTTATGCCCTTCTATTAGTTTATTCCCCATCTGACAGCAGGATAATTATTATTTATAGTTCCAGAGGTTGAACCAAGCCTTATGGCATTATATCTATTGTTCCATAAGGTCCATTTCCCCACATTCTATATAATCCCTTTTTTTGAGGGGGGAGGGGGTGGTGGTACCTGCTTCTAGCGAGATCACTCCGAGGGTGTCTCTTTATTAATTCATATTTCTTTTCTCTAAGAGCCTCGACAACAAAGAAACCCATTTTATGGTGCCTGTTATTTATCAATATTTCGTCATGTAGACAAGTTCAAGGACATAAGCAAGAGTTTCTAGGTCACTGCCACATCGGCGACAAAGGTCTATAGCGACTATGGTCCTGAGCTTGCCTGACGAGGTCCTAATTGCCATTTTAAGTGCTTCTGTCTATTCACTGATAGGAAGTTCTTGGGGTCGATGAATTCAACTGCTAGTAACGTTATATTCATTTATAAAATTATTCCTTTTCCGTTTGAGGTAGAGATCATCATGAATGGAATTCTTTTCTCCGAAAATAAAATCTCCAGTATTAATATATATATATATATATATATATATATATATATATCGGTGTCGCCAATATTTAGGCTATCAAAGTGAAGATTGACCTTATGCAGACAGTATGTGTTACGTCGACAAGGTTGTGTAGGTTAATGACATAAAGATTTTCCGACTCTAATAGATTTTAGAAGCATTTATCCGTAAATACGCTCCCCTTTGAGTACAAAGTATCCCAAGGTTTTTATATCCTTAATCCAAAAGTCTGATGTATTGCACTCATGTGACTCTTGTACTAACCATTCTTACAAACTCTTATTCCTTATTTCTATATCTTGTTCGTGTTAGATGAGATAAACATGTTCAGAAATTATCTTGTTTATTTCCTTGTAGGTGCAAGGAGAATATGGGAATAGAGTAGGCTTTGAGCGACAGTCAAATCTTTTAAAGCTTTCAAATTTCGTTCTCTTTGTATGGTTAACGTATAAAACAATGAATAACGATGTTCCATTTGACAGTGGTTTAAGTTCTCCAAAACTCACACAAATAACCTGGAATATCTCCGAAGTGGTTCACTCTACAAAAAATGTATTTGGATATAAATTGTGGTTTAGCAAGACCTACATTTTTTGTATAGTAAGATTTAGTCTATCTCTTACGGTATACCAGTTATGCAAAAGTCGTCCTGAGTAAATAGGACTTCATGGGCTATAGCCAGAAAATTCAAGGTACACATTTCACTTGTCATACATGTCAAACATGTTATTTTAATCAAAATCGTTAAATTTTTCGAAAAATTTATTTTCTTGAAAATAATCTTAGAAAAATTTTCCATGTAAAGGAAGTTTAGGGTGAAGGAATTTTCTTAAAAATCTTTGTATCGCATCCTTGAAAGACAAACTTAAATACGAAGTTTGGTTTTCAACCGACTTGTCGTTTTTAAGTTATGCTGTTTACAGACAGACAGACAGACAGACAGACAGACTCACACACGAGGACCTTTTTCTAAAAATGCTTGTTTTGGATTCAGGGGGCTTAAAAACATATTTCCGGTGAACACCGAATTTTTGGGTGGAATACAATGCTTCCTCTACTTTATTATACGTAGTAGAGAAAGTAAGAAGATAATGCTTCTCAGACATCAGTAGAAGGTTTTAATACATTTTAGTGTATTTCTGGCCATAATATGGCATAATGCAATTAAGTTCCTAAGAACTATACCAGATGGTATTGTTTGGTATAGACATATAAATGCTGGACGTATAAAAGTGAATTTTTGGTGAGGTCGCAACACAGATGTTGCAAAACTGTATACTTTATTTCATGACTTATGTATATATTCCCTTGAGTCAAATATAATTATATTTTGTTTCCAAAGAAAAATTACTCAAGCCTGAAAGATGACACACTAGCTCCGAGATGGACTGCATTTCCCATTGACATTAAAGCCTGCGGTAGTCTCAGCTGCTTTCGCTTCAGCCCAAAAATACAAATTTTACTTCATATACTACCGAGTACTGGGAAATAACGATAGTTATTTAGCTGCCATTGTCACACAATTTAAACAAGATGAAATAGGGTCGACTACAGCGAATTATGTTGGATTTTGGAGCATTTCCAAAATGGAGAGATTCACTCCTAAATAAATATAAATCAGTAATTTACATTCAAAACAATGCTGTCGGTAAAGGCGTTTCATTTTAAACTTACTTTAGTGCCCAGCTTATACAGCCGTCGTTTCCCATTAACTAATTGTATATAATGAAAGTTTTTTGCATAGATAAGCCAAAACCACTTTCGAGTAATAAGAAATCATCAATAATGCATCAATGCACTATCTAAACATCAGCGTTTAATCTTAAAATGATGAGGTATATAATTCTATGCCTCTTCTACCTGTAATACACATCAGTACGAGCAGTCTTGATCGGAACAATACAATAATTTTTCAGAGGTAGATACGTTTCAAAAATAACGCGGCTGATTTCAGTACCCGAGTTCTGGAGAGTGAAAAAGCAACTTTTCCAACAAAGTCGTAAAAATTGGCGTGCACATTTATATAATCTGATATGGAATCTTCAAATGCAGATATCCACTTATAAATATTAACATCTTTGGTTTGGACAGTTACAGCATTTATAAACATATTATTAGTATAATATTCGCCTCAGTGAAGAAAGGGTAGCGTAACTAATGGAGAGGCTATCGACCAGCACATTTTCTCAGACTGCATGGGATGTGGAAAATGACCATCATAAAGGAAACATAAATCTCAAGTTCTGGAATTCCATTGCACCGTTATACAAAGTATCTAGAACACTAGGACTAGCACCTTATAAAATAACCGGTATTCAAGGCGGTGCAGTGATTCGAAATGCTACTTGGAGCGTCATTTTTATTAGTTGTTTGCTAGTTTTGATGGTCGGTAATATGATATACCTTTCGAGTAATATTGTGAAAGATCTGTGTTATTCTGGATTATTTTTCTCTTACTTGTTGGCTACTTTATTGTCTGATTGTACCGTTATCACCTATATCATTTCCATTGCTGTATTTAGTTGATAGAGCATACGTCATTTGTTAGAAAAAATGTCCGCTGTGGATGAGGTTATTCTAACAAGCCAAGCTAATAAGGTATATCTCGGAACGAAATGGTTCCTTATTTGGGAAATTGCTTCGATTTTGCTGGCATCAACGTCGGTATGTACCTATCAGGCAAGCATATGGACAAGAGATTGTATACTTCCAATATGTAGTTTCATCACACAAGGTGTCTGCATGATCAATTTCATTGGCAACAGTCAGTTTATTAACATACTTATATACCTAAAACATCGCTTCACTCTTTTAAATAACCAGATGGACGTATTAAACACCCATAAAAAGTTTAAGCTTCATAAAAGTATGCAGAAAGGTAAGATTTTATTGAAAATCCGCAAACTGAGAGAGTTACATAACATGTTGATTGAAATCACTCACTTGAGTGAATCTACATATGGATATATTGTTCTGCTGGGAATGGTTAGTGATTTCATCTTCTTTGTTAATGCTCTGTTTACCACATTGCATTATATAAAACATTTTGCAACATTACAAGATCTAAATAAATCAATTTCTTCGTTCTTATTCTCAATGTTGTTCTTCTCAAAATTCTTTTTCCTTGCATGGAGTGGACAGAGAGTGTGTGATGAAGCAGACCGATCATTATTTGTGGTCCAGCAACTGATGTTGAACAGATGCACAGATCGAGCAACTTCAGAGGAACTTCAAGCTTTTTCACAACAGCTGGTTAACACGAAGCTGAAGATAACTGCAGGAAAAGCGTTTTCTCTAAATACTAGACTAATTTCAGGGCTTTTGGGGACTGCAACAACATATGTAGTCATTTTGTTGCAGTTCAACTGAACCGATTTTTTAAAATTCAACTTTAACGTACCAATCATCTCTAGTAATATAAAACTTGTAATGATTATATCTGTTTTTATAATTTCTAATTTTTCAAAAATACCTAACGACTGGCTTAAAATATTTTGTTCTGGGAGAAGAGGATTTATAGTTTCATTAGTTTAAGACGTTCTTTATAAATTAGTTACACAAAAATGAACGTAAATTTGTGAGTATAAACCAGATTTAATTAAATAATCAAGTAGAAGCATTAGTACTCCGTGTTTCATGTGAAACTATTACAAATGTTCAATATTTTGTTCTACAAGGGTCGTTCAATATTATAATGCCCCACATTTTTTCTCTGAACATGTTCTTAAGAGTCGGGATAAATGACAATATGCATCGACACTTCTTGTCCATGTGCTATTTTTCTACGTAATTTCCATCACGTTCTTCAGTCTTATGCCACTGTTGTGTGAGAGCATGTATTCCCTGCCGGTAAAAGCTCTTCTCCTGTGCGCTTAGCCATGTTTTCACTGCACGAATTACATTCTCGTCTTCTTCAAGGTGTGTCCCCAGTAGAGAAGTCCGACAGTTCAGATGAAATGGCCTTTCCTTGAAACTGTGGTCTCCTGAGAATATTCGTGGAACCCATCGTGAGCATGTCTTTAAATATCTGAGAATCTATATCATTGCACATGCACTTCCAATGCTGACCGAAAACTGTAGAGCAAATTGTCGAGTTGTGATGCGGGTCTGCACGAATAATGGCATCCGCGCAATTCAGCATTCTGGAGCGTGACTGATCATGGAGGTCTATTTCTGCATTTCCTGGCGCTTTAACTTTCTTTGTCCATCACCCAATTACACTATCAACTGCGTCATTACCATATACTACACACAGGTGTTTATGGATGTTCACAAGTTTCATTTTCTGTTTCAATAACAGACGTTGCTTGTAACGAGAGTCGTATGTACACGCCATTTTGACGCTCTGCCATCTGCCGAAATGGTTTGAAACTTCAAGGGCTCACAGAAGAATCATGAAATGTGAAGCACCTACAAGGACGTTGTATTAATGGCCTTTTTAAAAATGTGGGGCATTATATATTGAACAACCCTTGTATTTTAACACTATATAATTATATCTTATCTGTGAGCGAGTTCTATGGAGTAATTCCATGTAATATATCACAACCAATGTTTCCAGCCGCTTCTGCTGTCCAAATTCACAGTTCGGTTAGATTTGGTCCTAAAATTCCATTCAACAGACGCGACTGAACACAAATCATGACGTAAAAGCAACCAACAATGAGTGAGCTCTACAAGTGTATGCATTTCTATGCTGAGTGATGATGAGATGCTAGCTGCCATACCAAGTTTCGGGTTGATCACCCATCGTGGATATTCTCTCTTATGTACAGTGGGTATGTTCTTCGACAGACCTCAGTCCGCAGGGGCTCAGTTTTAAGTTTAGGGAGGTAAGTTCCCTATATGAGCAGGGTAATCCAGAAAGAAATAAATACTGATTTGGAACACCAATGACAGGAATTTCAACATATCTTTTTACTGCAAAAATACTAGTAATCCTCTCTCTCTTCAACTTTAATGTGCAAAGCTAACTGTTGAATGTCTAATGTTGTATTGCTTAGAGGTATAGGGTGTTTCAAAAGTTAGTTCAAACATTACATAGGGACAGCTAAAAATCTGGCCTCCGCGATCTCCACGTCTCAATCCAGCGGACCTTTTGCTGTGGGTTACCTTAAAGAATCAGTTCTGCTGACACTTTTAACAAGCTCACTGTAGCTGAAGGATACATCTCACAAGAAATTGGCAATTTTCGAATATTTTATCTGCAAAATACTGCGCATGGTGTTGAAGAGAACGGCGGAAATCTCAACGTGTTTATAAACCCCATTGCTTGCCCAACATTGACATTTTTGGACATCCTACAAAAGTGTTTTTAAACCAATTGTTCGCTTAACATTGCGCTATTTTTGTTCTTTTTCCTATTTCAAGTAGAATAATATTTATATTGGTTTAGTGTGTGGACTTACTTTGAAAGAACCCTATAACCTGTTATGATGGATCATATGAAAACATGCATTTATTTAAAAACAAATTAAAATTTTATTAATATCAGCTCCATGAGTATACATGTGTATGCTTTGTACAGAAAAATAACCTGCTAAATATAAAATTCCTTTTTTATGCTGCAGTATTTCTCAGCGTTATTTCATTTATAACACATAATATTCCTACACGTTTCCTAGGTAAGTAATCTCACATAATCCAAGTTTTATGTACACACGATATGCTATAAAATCTTCTGGATATGTGCCAATGTCTTCGTAGCGACAATGTTGCTGAAAATTTACATTCTGGCGATTGCTATTGAGATGTGAGACTATTTTAAATTTGTAAATGTGATTGTCAAGGGTAATATTTTAAGGGTATATAAGGGCTCATTACGCCCTAAGGCTGTTTCAGGTGTGTTCCCTCTTCAGCCGCGAGGTAGTACTTTATTTAATTAGGGATAAAAAGGGATATTTTTTGTTTTTCTCTTTTGCTTTTATTTCGTCTTCGGTTCATATTGTTCTTGAGGTATTGCGTTGTTAGTACACGTCATGAATGGTAAGGCGCAGAGGTTATTGCAGGGTTGCCCTTGGTGGTTGTAATAAATTTGGCCTGATACTGCGTTGTTGTCCTCTTTGTCGTGTCGTGGTGTTGGTGGTGGTGGTGTCGGCGGCGGTGGTGGTGTCGGCGGCGGTGGTGGCGTCGGCGGCGGCGGTGTCGGCGGCGGTGGCGGTGTCGGCGGCGGTGGTGGTGTCGGCGGTGGCGGTGCCGGCGGCGGTGGTGGCGTCGGCGGTGGCGGTGTCGGCGGTGGTGGCGGTGTCGGCGGTGGTGGTGGTGTCGGCGGTTGTGGTGGTATCGGCGGTGGTGGTGGTGTCGGCGGTGGTGGTGGTGGTGTCGGCGGTGGTGGTGTCGGCTGTGGTGGTGGTGGTGTCGGCGGTGGTGGTGTCGGCTGTGGTGGTGGTGGTGTCGGCGGTGGTGGTGTCGGCGGCGACGGTGTCGGCGGTGGTGGTGGTGTCGGCGGCGGCGGTGTCGCCGGTGGTGGTGGTGTCGGCGGCGGCGGTGTCGGCGGTGGTGGTGGTGACGGCGGCGGTGTCGGCGGTGGTGGTGGTGGTGGTGTCGGCGGCGGCGGTGGTGGTGTCGGCGGCGGTGGTGGTGTCGGCAGTGGTGGTGGTGTCGGCGGTGGTGGTGTCGGCAGTGGTGGTGGTGGTGTCGACGGTGGTGGCGGTGGCGGTGGCGGTGGTGTCGGCGGTGTCGGCGGTGGCGGCGGCGGCGGTGTCGGCGCTGGCGGCGGGGGCGGTGTCGGCGGTGGCGGTGTTGGCGGCGGCGGTTGGCGGCGGCGGTTGGCGGCGGCGGTTGGCGGCGGTGTTGGCGTTGGCGGCGTTGGCGGTGTTGGCGTTGGCGGTGTTGGTGTTGGTGGTGTTGGCGTTGGCGGTGTTGGTGTTGGCGGTGGTGGCGGTGGTGGTGTTGGTGGTGTTGTTGGTATTGGTGGTGGTGTTGGTGTTGGTGGAGGTGTTGGTGTCGGTGGCGGTGTTGGTGGTGTTGGTGGTGTTGGCGGTGGTGGTGTTGGTGGTGTTGGTGGTGTTGGTAATGTTGGCAGTGTTGGCAGTGGTGGTGTTGGTGTTGGTGGCGGTGTTGGTGTCGGTGGCGGTGTTGGTGATGTCGGTGGCGGTGTTGGTGGTGTCGGTGGTGTCGGTGGTGTCGGTGGCGGTGGCGGTGTCAGTGGCGGTGGTGGTGGCGGTGGCGGCGTCGGTGGTGGCGTTGGCGGTGTCGGTGGTGGCGGTGGCGGTGTCGGTGGTGGCGTTGGCGGTGTCGGGGGTGGCGGTGGCGGTGTCGGTGGCGGCGGCGGTGTTGGCGTTGGCGGTGTTGGCGTTGGCGGTGTTGGTGTTGGTGTTGGCGGTGTTGGTGGTGTTGGCGTTGTCGGTGTTGGTGGTGTTGGTGTTAGTGGTGTTGGCGGTGGTGGTGTTGGTGGTGTTGGCGGTGTTGGTGTTGGTGGCGGCGTTGGTGTCGGTGGCGGTGTTGGTGGTGTCGGTGGCGGTGTTGGTGGTGTCGGTGGCGGTGTTGGTGGTGTCGGTGGTGTTGGTGTCGGTGGCGGTCGCGGTGTTGGTGGCTGAAGCGGTGTCGGTGGTGGCGGTGGCGGTGGTGTCGGTGGTGGTGGTGTCGGTGGCGGTGGTGGTGTCGGTGGTGGTGGTGTCAGTGGCGGTGGTGGTATCGGTGGTGGTGGTATCGGTGGTTGTGTCGGTGGTGGTGATGTCGGTGGTGGTGGTGGCGGTGTCGGTGGCGGTGGCTGTGGTGTCGGTGGCGGTTGCGGTGGTGTCGGTGGCGGTGGTGTCGGTGGCGGTGGCGGTGGCGGTGGTGTCGGTGGCGGTGGCGGTAGCGGTGGCGGTGGTGTCGGTGGCGGTGGCGGTGGGGGTGGCGGTTGTGGTGTCGGTGGTGGTGGCGGTGGCGGTAGCGGTGGCGGTGGTGTCGGTGTCGGTGGCGGTGTCGGTGGTGGTGGTGGTTTCGGTGGTGGTGGAGGTGTCGGTGGTGGTGGTGTCGGTGGTGGTGGTGGTGTCGGTGGTGGTGGTGTCGGTGGCGGTGGCGGTGGTGGTGGTGTCGGTGGCGGTGGTGGTGGTGTCGGTGGTGGTGGTGTCATCGCGGTGGTGGTGTCGGTGGCGGTGGTGGTGGTGTCAGTGGCGGTGGTGGTATCGGTGGTTGTGGTGTCGGTGATTGTGTCGGTGGTGGTGGTGTCGGTGGTGGTGTCGGTGGTGGTGGTGGCGGTGTCGGTAGTGGTGGTGTAGGCGGTGGTGGTGTCGGCGGTGGTGTTGGTGTCGGCGGTGCTGGTGGTGTCGGCGGTGGTGGTGTCGGCGATGGTGGTGGTGTCGGCGGTGGTGGTGGTGTCGGCGGTGGTAGTGGTGTCGGCGGTGGTGGTGGTGTCGGCGGTGGTGGTGGTTGTGTCGGCGGTGGTGGTGGTTGTGTCGGCGGTGGTGGTGTATGTGGTAACTGTCGGTGGTGTCGGTGGTGTCGGTGGTGTCGGTGGTGTCGGTGGTGGTGGTGTTGGTGGTGGTGTTGGTGTTGGTGGTGGTGTTGGTGGTGGTGTTAGTGGAGATGTTGGTGGTGGTGTTGGTGGCGGTGTTGGTGGTGGTGGTGTTGGTGGTGGTGTTGGTGGTGCTGTTGGTGGTGTTGGTGGTGGTGGTGTTGGTGGTGTCGGTGGCGGTGGTATTGGTGTCGGTGGTGGCGGTGGTGGTGGTGTCGGTGGTGGTGTTGGTGGTGGTGTTGGTGGTGGTGTTGGTGGAGGTGTTGGTGGTGGTGGTGTTGGTGTTGGTGGTGGTATTGTTGGTGGTGTTGGTGATGTTGTTGGTGGTGTTGGTGTTGGTGGTGGTGTTGTTGGTGGTGGTGTTGGTGGTGCTGTTTGTGGTGGTGTTGGTGGTGTTGGTGGTTTTGGTGGTGTCGGTGGCGGTGGTGGTGGTGTCGGTGGTGGTGGTGTCGGTGGTGGTGGAGGTGTCGGTGGTGGTGGTGTCGGTGGTGGTGGTGGTGTCGGTGTCGGTGGCGGTGGTGGTGTCGGTGGCGGTGGTGGTGGTGTCAGTGGCGGTAGTGGTATCGGTAGTGGTGGTGTCGGCGGTGGTGGTGGTGCTGTCGGTGGTGGTGGCGGTGTCGGCGGCGGCGGTGTCGGCGGTGGTGGTGTCGGCGGCGGTGTCGGCGGTGGTGGTGGTGTCGGCGGCGGTGGCGGTGTCGCCAGTGGTGGTGTCGGCGGTGGTGGTGGTGGTGTCGGCAAGGGTGGTGGTGGTGTCGACGGTGGTGGCGGTGGCGGTGTCGGCGGTGTCGGCGGTGGCGGCGGCGGTGTCGGCGCTGGCGGCGAGGGCGGTGTCGGCGGTGGCGGTGTTGGCGGCGGTTGGCGGCGGCGGTTGGCGGCGGCGGTTGGCGGCGGCGGTTGGCGGCGGTGTTGGCGTTGGCGGCGTTGGCGGTGTTGGCGTTGGCGGCGTTGGCGGTGTTGGCGTTGGCGGTGTTGGTGTTGGTGGTGTTGTTGTTGGCGGTGTTGGTGTTGGTGGTGTTGGCGGTGGTGGTGGTGTTGGTGTTGGTGGAGGTGTTGGTGTCGGTGGCGGTGTTGGTGGTGTTGGTGGTGTTGGCGGTGTTGGTGTTGGCGGTGGTGGTGTTGGTGGTGTTGGTAATGTTGGCGGTGTTGGCGGTGTTGGTAGTGGTGGTGGTGTTGGTGTTGGTGGCGGTGTTGGTGCCGGTGGCGGTGTTGGTGGTGTCGGTGGCGGGGTTGGTGGTGTCGGTGGTGTCGGTGGCGGTGGCGGTGTCAGTGGCGGTGGTGGTGGCGGTGGCGGCGTCGGTGGTGGCGTTGGCGGTGTCGGTGGTGGCGGTGGCGGTGTCGGTGGTGGCGTTGGCGGTGTCGGTGGTTGCGGTGGCGGTGTCGGTGGGGGCGGCGGTGTTGGCGTTGGCGGTGTTGGTGTTGCTGTTGCCGGTGTTGGTGGTGTTGGCGTTGGCGGTGTTGGTGGTGTTGGCCGTGTTGGTGTTAGTGGAGTTGGCGGTGGTGGTGTTGGTGGTGTTGGCGGTGTTGGTGTTGGTGGCGGTTTTGGTGTCGGTGGCGGTGTTGGTGGTGTCGGTGGCGGTGTTGGTGGTGTCGGTGGCGGTGTTGGTGGTGTTGGTGTCGGTGGCGGTGGCGGTGTCGGTGGCTGTGGCGGTGGCGGTGGCGGTGGTGTCGGTGGTGGTGGTGTCGGTGGTGGTGGTGTCGGTGGCGGTGGTGGTGTCGGTGGCGGTGGTGGTGGTGGTGTCAGTGGCGGTGGTGGTATCGGTGGTGGTGGTGTCTGTGGTTGTGTCGGTGGTGGCGGTGTCGGTGGTGGTGGTGTCGGTGGTGGTGGTGTCGGTGGTGGTGGTGGTGTCGGTGGCGGTGGTGGTGGTGTTGGTGGTGTCGGTGGTGGTGGTGTCATCGCGGTGGTGGTGGTGTCGGTGGCGGTGGTGGTGGTGTCAGTGGCGGTGGTGGTATCGGTGGTGGTGGTGTCGGTGATTGTGTCGGTGGTGGTGGTGTCGGTGGTGGTGGTGTCGGTGGTGGTGTCGGTGGTGGTGGTGGCGGTGTCGGTAGTGGTGGTGTCGGCGGTGGTGGTGTCGGCGGTGGTGTTGGTGTCGGCGGTGCTGGTGGTGTCGGCGGTGGTGGTGGTGTCGGCGATGGTGGTGGTGTCGGCAGTGGTGGTGGTGTCGGCGGTGGTGGTGGTGTCGGCAGTGGTAGTGGTGTCGGCGGTGGTGGTGGTGTCGGCGGTGGTGGTGGTTGTGTCGGCGGTGGTGGTGGTGTATGTGGTAACTGTGTCGGTGGTGTCGGTGGTGTCGGTGGTGTCGGTGGTGGCGGTGGTGGTGGTGTTGGTGGTGGTGTTGGTGGTGGTGTTGGTGGTGGTGTTGGTGGTGGTGTTGGTGGTGGTGTTAGTGGAGATGTTGGTGGTGGTGTTGGTGGCGGTGTCGGCGGTGGTGGTGTCGGCGGTGGTGTTGGTGTCGGCGGTGCTGGTGGTGTCGGCGGTGGTGGTGTCGGCGGTGGTGGTGGTGTCGGCGGTGGTAGTGGTGTCGGCGGCGGTAGTGATGTCGGCGGTGGTGGTGGTGTCGGCGGTGGTGGTGGTTGTGTCGGCGGTGGTGGTGGTGTATGTGGTAACTGTGTCGGTGGTGTCGGTGGTGTCGGTGGTGTCGGTGGTGGTGTTGGTGGTGGTGTTGGTGTTGGTGGTGGTGTTGGTGGTGGTGTTAGTGGAGATGTTGGTGGTGGTGTTGGTGGCGGTGTTGGTGGTGGTGGTGTTGGTGGTGGTGTTGGTGGTGTTGTTGGTGATGGTGGTGTTGGTGGTGTTGTTGGTGGTGGTGTTGGTGGTGCTGTTGGTGGTGTTGGTGGTGGTGTTGGTGGTGTCGGTGGCGGTGGTATTGGTGTCGGTGGTGGTGGTGGTGTCAGTGATGGTGTTGGTGGTGGTGTTGGTGGTGGTGTTGGTGGATGTGTTGGTGGTGGTGGTGTTGGTGTTGGTGGTGGTATTGTTGGTGGTGTTGGTGATGTTGTTGGTGGTGTTGGTGTTGGTGGTGGTGTTGTTGGTGGTGGTGTTGGTGGTGCTGTTTGTGTTGGTGTTGGTGGTGTTGGTGGTTTTGGTGGTGTCGGTGGCGGTGGTGGTGGTGTCGGTGGTGGTGGTGGTGTCGGTGGTGGTGGAGGTGTCGGTGGTGGTGGTGTCGGTGGTGGTGGTGGTGTCGGTGTCGGTGGCGGTGGTGGTGTCGGTGGCGGTGGTGGTGGTGTCAGTGGCGGTAGTGGTATCGGTAGTGGTGGTGTCGGCGGTGGTGGTGGTGCTGTCGGTGGTGGTGGCGGTGTCGGCGGCGGCGGTGTCGGCGGTGGTGGTGTCGGCGGCGGTGTCGGCGGTGGTGGTGGTGTCGGCGGCGGTGGCGGTGTCGCCAGTGGTGGTGTCGGCGGTGGTGGTGGTGTCGGTAAGGGTGGTGGTGGTGTCGACGGTGGTGGCGGTGGCGGTGTCGGCGGTGTCGGCGGTACCGGCGGCGGTGTCGGCGCTGGCGGCGAGGGCGGTGTCGGCGGTGGCGGTGTTGGCGGCGGTTGGCGGCGGCGGTTGGCGGCGGTGTTGGCGTTGGCGGCGTTGGCGGTGTTGGCGTTGGCGGCGTTGGCGGTGTTGGCGTTGGCGGTGTTGGTGTTGGTGGTGTTGTTGTTGGCGGTGTTGGTGTTGGTGGTGTTGGCGGTGGTGGTGGTGTTGGTGTTGGTGGAGGTGTTGGTGTCGGTGGCGGTGTTGGTGGTGTTGTTGGTGTTGGCGGTGTTGGTGTTGGCGGTGGTGGTGTTGGTGGTGTTGGTGGTGTTGGTAATGTTGGCGGTGTTGGCGGTGTTGGTAGTGGTGGTGGTGTTGGTGTTGGTGGCGGTGTTGGTGCCGGTGGCGGTGTTGGTGGTGTCGGTGGCGGGGTTGGTGGTGTCGGTGGTGTCGGTGGCGGTGGCGGTGTCAGTGGCGGTGGTGGTGGCGGTGGCGGCGTCGGTGGTGGCGTTGGCGGTGTCGGTGGTGGCGGTGGCGGTGTCGGTGGTGGCGTTGGCGGTGTCGGTGGTTGCGGTGGCGGTGTCGGTGGGGGCGGCGGTGTTGGCGTTGGCGGTGTTGGCGTTGGCGGTGTTGGTGTTGCTGTGGCCGGTGTTGGTGGTGTTGGCGTTGGCGGTGTTGGTGGTGTTGGCGGTGTTGGTGTTAGTGGTGTTGGCGGTGGTGGTGTTGGTGGTGTTGGCGGTGTTGGTGTTGGTGGCGGTTTTGGTGTCGGTGGCGGTGTTGGTGGTGTCGGTGGCGGTGTTGGTGGTGTCGGTGGCGGTGTTGGTGGTGTTGGTGTCGGTGGCGGTGTCGGTGTCGGTGGCTGTGGCGGTGTCGGTGGTGGCGGTGGCGGTGGCGGTGGTGTCGGTGGTGGTGGTGTCGGTGGTGGTGATGGTGTCGGTGGCGGTGGTGGTGTCGGTGGCGGCGGTGGTGGTGGTGTCAGTGGCGGTGGTGGTATCGGTGGTGGTGGTGGTGTCTGTGGTTGTGTCGGTGGTTGCGGGTTCGGTGGTGGTGGTGTCGGTGGTGGTGGTGTCGGTGGTGGTGGTGGTGTCGGTGGCGGTGGTGGTGGTGTTGGTGGTGTCGGTGGTGGTGGTGTCATCGCGGTGGTGGTGGTGTCGGTGGCGGTGGTGGTGGTGTCAGTGGCGGTGGTGGTATCGGTGGTGGTGGTGTCGGTGATTGTGTCGGTGGTGGTGGTGTCGGTGGTGGTGGTGTCGGTGGTGGTGTCGGTGGTGGTGGTGGCGGTGTCGGTAGTGGTGGTGTCGGCGGTGGTGGTGTCGGCGGTGGTGTTGGTGTCGGCGGTGCTGGTGGTGTCGGCGGTGGTGGTGGTGTCGGCGATGGTGGTGGTGTCGGCGGTGGTGGTGGTGTCGGTGGTGGTGGTGTCGGCAGTGGTAGTGGTGTCGGCGGTGGTGGTGGTGTCGGCGGTGGTGGTGGTTGTGTCGGCGGTGGTGGTGGTGTATGTGGTCACTGTGTCGGTGGTGTCGGTGGTGTCGGTGGTGTCGGTGGTGGCGGTGGTGGTGGTGTTGGTGTTGGTGGTGGTGTTGGTGGTGGTGTTGGTGGTGGTGTTGGTGGTGGTGTTGGTGGTGGTGTTAGTGGAGATGTTGGTGGTGGTGTTGGTGGCGGTGTCGGCGGTGGTGGTGTCGGCGGTGGTGTTGGTGTCGGCGGTGCTGGTGGTGTCGGCGGTGGTGGTGGTGTCGGCGGTGGTAGTGGTGTCGGCGGCGGTAGTGATGTCGGCGGTGGTGGTGGTGTCGGCGGTGGTGGTGGTTGTGTCGGCGGTGGTGGTGTATGTGGTTACTGTGTCGGTGGTGTCGGTGGTGTCGGTGGTGTCGGTGGTGTCGGTGGTGTCGGTGGTGGTGTTGGTGGTGGTGTTGGTGTTGGTGGTGGTGTTGGTGGTGGTGTTAGTGGAGATGCTGGTGGTGGTGTTGGTGGCGGTGTTGGTGGTGTTGGTGTTGGTGGTGGTGTTGGTGGTGTTGTTGGTGATGGTGGTGTTGGTGGTGTTGTTGGTGGTGGTGTTGGTGGTGCTGTTGGTGGTGTTGGTGGTGGTGTTGGTGGTGTCGGTGGCGGTGGTATTGGTGTCGGTGGTGGTGGTGTCGGTGGTGGTGTTGGTGGTGGTGTTGGTGGTGGTGTTGGTGGAGGTGTTGGTGGTGGTGGTGTTGGTGTTGGTGGTGGTATTGTTGGTGGTGTTGGTGATGTTGTTGGTGGTGTTGGTGGTGTTGGTGTTGGTGGTGTTGGTGGTGGTGTTTGTGGTGGTATTGGTGGTGTTGGTGGTGTTGGTGGTGTTGGTGGTGTCGGTGGCGGTGGTGGTGGTGTCGGTGGTGGTGGTGCTGTCGGTGGTGGTGGCGGTGTCGGCTGTGGTGGTGGTGCTGTCGGTGGTGGTGGCGGTGTCGGCGGCGGCGGTGTCGGCGGTGGTGGTGTCGGCGGCGGTGTCGGCGGTGGTGGTGGCGGTGGCGGTGGTGTCGGTGGTGGTGGTGTCGGTGGTGGTGGTGGTGTCGGTGGCGGTGGTGGTGTCGGTGGCGGCGGTGGTGGTGGTGTCGGTGGCGGTGGCGGTGTCGGTGGCTGTGGCGGTGTCGGTGGTGGCGGTGGCGGTGGCGGTGGTGTCGGTGGTGGTGGTGTCGGTGGTGGTGGTGGTGTCGGTGGCGGTGGTGGTGTCGGTGGCGGCGGTGGTGGTGGTGTCAGTGGCGGTGGTGGTATCGGTGGTGGTGGTGTCTGTGGTTGTGTCGGTGGTGGCGGTGTCGGTGGTGGTGGTGTCGGTGGTGGTGGTGTCGGTGGTGGTGGTGTCGGTGGCGGTGGTGGTGTTGGTGGTGTCGGTGGTGGTGGTGTCATCGCGGTGGTGGTGGTGTCGGTGGCGGTGGTGGTGGTGTCAGTGGCGGTGGTGGTATCGGTGGTGGTGTCGGTGATTGTGTCGGTGGTGGTGGTGTCGGTGGTGGTGGTGTCGGTGGTGGTGTCGGTGGTGGTGGTGGCGGTGTCGGTAGTGGTGGTGTCGGCGGTGGTGGTGTCGGCGGTGGTGTTGGTGTCGGCGGTGCTGGTGGTGTCGGCGGTGGTGGTGGTGTCGGCGATGGTGGTGGTGTCGGCGGTGGTGGTGGTGTCGGCGGTGGTGGTGTCGGCGGTGGTAGTGGTGTCGGCGGTGGTGGTGGTGTCGGCGGTGGTGGTGGTTGTGTCGGCGGTGGTGGTGTATGTGGTAACTGTGTCGGTGGTGTCGGTGGTGTCGGTGGTGTCGGTGGTGGCGGTGGTGGTGGTATTGGTGTTGGTGGTGGTGTTGGTGGTGGTGTTGGTGGTGGTGTTGGTGGTGGTGTTGGTGGTGGTGTTAGTGGAGATGTTGGTGGTGGTGTTGGTGGCGGTGTCGGCGGTGGTGGTGTCGGCGGTGGTGTTGGTGTCGGCGGTGCTGGTGGTGTCGGCGGTGGTGGTGGTGTCGGCGGTGGTGGTGGTGTCGGCGGTGGTAGTGGTGTCGGCGGCGGTAGTGATGTCGGCGGTGGTGGTGGTGTCGGCGGTGGTGGTGGTTGTGTCGGCGGTGGTGGTGGTGTATGTGGTAACTGTGTCGGTGGTGTCGGTGGTGTCGGTGGTGTCGGTGGTGTCGGTGGTGGTGTTGGTGGTGGTGTTGGTGGTGGTGTTGGTGGTGGTGTAAGTGGAGATGTTGGTGGTGGTGTTGGTGGCGGTGTTGGTGGTGGTGGTGTTGGTGGTGGTGTTGGTGGTGTTGTTGGTGATGGTGGTGTTGGTGGTGTTGTTGGTGGTGGTGTTGGTGGTGCTGTTGGTGGTGTTGGTGGTGTCGGTGGCGGTGGTATTGGTGTCGGTGGTGGTGGTGTCGGTGGTGGTGTTGGTGGTGGTGTTGGTGGTGGTGTTGGTGGAGGTGTTGGTGGTGGTGGTGTTGGTGTTGGTGGTGGTATTGTTGGTGGTGTTGGTGATGTTGTTGGTGGTGTTGGTGTTGGTGGTGTTGGTGGTGGTGTTGGTGGTGCTGTTTGTGGTATGGTTGGTGGTGTTGGTGGTGTTGGTGGTGTCGGTGGTGGTGGTGGTGTGGGTGGTGGTGGTGGTGTCGGTGTCGTTGGCGGTGGTGGTGTCGGTGGCGGTGGTGGTGTCGGCGGTGGTGGTGGTGCTGTCGGTGGTGGTGGCGGTGTCGGCTGTGGTGGTGGTGCTGTCGGTGGTGGTGGCGGTGTCGGCGGCGGCGGTGTCGGCGGTGGTGGTGTCGGCGGCGGTGTCGGCGGTGGTGGTGGTGGTGTCGGCGGCGGTGGCGGTGTCGCCAGGGGTGGTGGTGTCGGCGGTGGTGGTGGTGTCGGCGGTGGTGGTGGTGGTGTCGGCAGTGGTGGTGGTGGTGTCGACGGTGGTGGCGGTGGCGGTGGCGGTGGCGGTGGCGGTGGTGTCGGCGGTGTCGGCGGTGGCGGCGGTGGTGTCGGCGCTGGCGGCGAGGGCGGTGTCGGCGGTGGCGGTGTTGGCGGCGGTTGGCGGCGGCGGTTGGTGGCGGCGGTTGGCGGCGGTGTTGGCGTTGGCGGCGTTGGCGGTGTTGGCGTTGGCGGCGTTGGCGGTGTTGGCGTTGGCGGCGTTGGCGGTGTTGGTGTTGGTGGTGTTGTTGGCGGTGTTGGTGGTGTTGGCGGTGGTGGTGTTGGTGTTGGTGGAGGTGTTGGTGTCGGTGGCGGTGTTGGTGGTGTTGGTGGTGTTGGCGGTGTTGGTGTTGGCGGTGGTGGTGTTGGTGGTGTTGGTGGTGTTGGTAATGTTGGCGGTGTTGGCGGTGTTGGTAGTGGTGGTGGTGTTGGTGTTGGTGGCGGTGTTGGTGCCGGTGGCGGTGTTGGTGGTGTCGGTGGCGGTGTTGGTGGTGTCGGTGATGTCGGTGGCGGTGGCGGTGTCAGTGGCGGTGGTGGTGGCGGTGGCGGCGTCGGTGGTGGCGTTGGCGGTGTCGGTGGTAGCGGTGGCGGTGTCGGTGGTGGCGTTGGCGGTGTCGGTGGTTGCGGTGGCGGTGTCGGTGGGGGCGGCGGTGTTGGCGTTGGCGGTGTTGGCGTTGGCGGTGTTGGTGTTGCTGTTGCCGGTGTTGGTGGTGTTGGCGTTGGCGGTGTTGGTGGTGTTGGCGGTGTTGGTGTTAGTGGTGTTGGCGGTGGTGGTGTTGGTGGTGTTGGCGGTGTTGGTGTTGGTGGCGGTTTTGGTGTCGGTGGCGGTGTTGGTGGTGTCGGTGGCGGTGTTGGTGGTGTCGGGGGCGGTGTTGGTGGTGTTGGTGTCGGTGGCGGTGGCGGTGTCGGTGGCTGTGGCGGAGTCGGTGGTGGCGGTGGCGGTGGTGTCGGTGGTGGTGGTGTCGGTGGTGGTGGTGGTGGTGTCGGTGGCGGTGGTGGTGTCGGTGGCGGCGGTGGTGGTGTCAGTGGCGGTGGTGGTATCGGTGGTGGTGGTGTCTGTGGTTGTGTCGGTGGTGGTGGTGATGTCGGTGGTGGTGGTGGCGGTGTCGGTGGCGGTGGCGGTGGTGTCGGTGGCGGTGGCGGTGGTGTCGGTGGCGGTGGCGGTGGTGTCGGTGGCGGTGGTGTCGGTGGCGGTGGCGGTGGCGGTGGTGTCGGTGGCGGTGGCGGTGTCGGTGGTGGTGGTGGTTTCGGTGGTGGTGGAGGTGTCGGTGGTGGTGTCGGTGGTGGTAGTGTCGGTGGTGTCGGTGGCGGTGATGGTGTCGGTGGCGGTGGTGGTGTCGGTGGTGGTGTCGTCGCGGTGGTGGTGTCGGTTGCGGTGGTGGTGTCAGTGGCGGTGGTGGTATCGGTGGTGGTGGTGTCGGTGATTGTGTCGTTGGTGGTGGTGTCGGTGGTGGTGTCGGTGGTGGTGGTGGCGGTGTCGGTAGTGGTGGTGTCGGCAGTGGTGGTGTCGGCGGTGGTGTTGGTGTCGGCGGTGGTGGTGGTGTCGGCGGTGGTGGTGGTGTCGGCGATGGTGGTGTGGCGGCGGTGGTGGTAATGTCGGTGGTGGTAGTGGTGTCGGCGGTGGTGGTGGTGTCGGCGGTGGTGGTTGTGTCGGCGGTGGTGGTGGTGTATGTGGTAACTGTGTCGGTGGTGTCGGTGGTGTCGGTGGTGTCGGTGGTATCAGTGGTAGTGGTGTAGGTGGTGGTGTTGGTGGTGGTGTAGGTGGTGGTGTTGGTGTTGGTGTTGGTGGTGGTGTTGGTGGTGGTGTTGGTGGTGGTGTTAGTGGAGATGTTGGTGGTGGTGTTGGTGGCGGTGTTGGTGGTGGTGATGTTGGTGGTGGTGTTGGTGGTGTTGTTGGTGGTGTTGGTGGTGGTATTGTTGGTGGTGTTGGTGATGTTGTTGGTGGTGTTGGTGTTGGTGGTGGTGTTGGTGGTGGTGTTGGTGGTGCTGTTGGTGGTGGTGGTGTTGGTGGTGTTGGTGGTGTCGGCGGCGGTGGTGGTGGTGTCGGTGGTGGTGGTGTCGGTGGTGGTGGTGGTGACGGTAGTGGTGGAGGTGTCGGTGGTGGTGGTGTCGGTGGTGGTGTCGGTGGTGGTGTCGGTGGTGTCGGTGGTGGTATGGTGGTGGTGTTGGTGGTGGTGTTAGTTGAGGTGTTGGTGGTGGTGTTGGTGTTGGTGGTGGTATTGTTGGTGGTGTTGGTGATGTTGTTGGTGGTGTTGGTGGTTTTGGTGTTGGTGGTGTTGTTGGTGGTGTTGGTGGTGCTGTTGGTGGTGGTGGTGCTGGTGGTGTTGGTGGTGTCGGTGGCGGTGGTGGTGGTGTCGGTGGTGGTGGTGTCGGTGGTGGTGGTGGTGTCGGTGGTGGTGGTGTCGGTGGTGGTGGAGGTGTCGGTGGTGGTGGTGTCGGTGGCGGTGGTGGTGTCGGTGGCGGTGGTGGTGTCGGTGGTGCTGGTGTCGGCGGTGGTGGTGTCGACGGTGGTGGTGGTGTTGGCGCTGATGGTGGTGGTGTCGGCGTTGGTGGTGGTTGTGTCAGCGGTGGTGGTGTATGTGGTAACCGTGTCGGTGGTGTCGGTGGTGTTGCTGATGGTGGTGTTGGTGGTGGTTTTGGTGGTGTTGCTGGTGGTGTTGGTGGTGGTGTTGGTGGTGTTGGTGTTGGTGGTGCTGTTGGTGGTGGTGGTGCTGGTGGTGTTGGTGGTGTCGGTGGCGGTGGTGGTGGTGTCGGTGGTGGAGGTGTCGGTGGTGGTGGTGTCGGTGGCGGTGGTGGTGTCGGTGGCGGTGGTGGTGTCGGTGGTGGTGGTGTCGGCGGTGGTGGTGTCGACGGTGGTGGTGGTGTCGGCGCTGATGGTGGTGGTGTCGGCGTTGGTGGTGGTGTCAGCGGTGGTGGTGTATGTGGTAACCGTGTCGGTGGTGTCGGTGGTGTTGCTGATGGTGGTGTTGGTGGTGGTGTTGGTGGTGTTGCTGGTGGTGTTGGTGGTGGTGTTGGTGGTGTTGGTGTTGGTGGTGGTGTTGGTGGTGGTGTTGGTGGTGTCGATGTCGCTGGTGGTGGTGTCGGTGGTGGTGGTGTCGGTGGTGGTTGTTGTCGGTGGCGGTGGTGGTATCGGTGGTGGTGGTGTCGGCGGTGGTGGTGGTGTCGGCGGTGGTGGTGGTGTCAGCGGTGGTGGTGGTGTCGGCGGTGGTGGTGGTTTCGTAGGTGGTGGTGGTGTCGGCGGTGGTGGTGGTGTCGGCGGTGGTGGTGGTTGTATCGGCGGTGGTGGTGGTGTATGTCGTAACTGTGTCGGTGGTGTCGGTGGTATCAGTGGTGGTGGTGTTGGTGGTGTTGGCGTTGGCGCTGTTGGTGTTAGTGGTGTTGGCGGTGGTGTTGGTGGTGTTGGTGGTGTTGGTGGTGTTGGTGGTGTTGGCGGTGTTGATGTAGGTGGCGGTGTTGGTGGTGTCGGTGGTGGTGTTGGTGGTGTCGGTGGTGTTGGTGTCGGTGGCGGTGACGGTGTCGGTGGCTCTGGCGGTGTCGGTGGTGGTGGCGGTGGCGGTGGTGTCGGTGGCGGTGGTGGTGTCAGTGGCGGTGGTGGTATCGGTGGTGGTGGTGTCGGAGGTTGTGTCAGTAGTGGTGGTGTTAGTGGTGGTGTCGGTGGTGGTGGTGTCGGTAGTGTTGGTGGTGTCGGCGGTGGTGGTGTCGGCGTTGGTGATGGTGGTGTCGAGGGTGGTGGTGTCGGGGTGGTGGTGGTGTCGTCAGTGGTGGTGTCGGCGATGGTGGTGGTGGTGTCGGCGGTGGTGGTGTCGGCGGTGGTGGTGGTGTCGGCGGTGGTGGTGGTGACGGCGGTGGTGGTGTTGGCGGTGGTGGTGTCGGCGGTGGTTGTGGTTGTGTCGGCGGTGGTGGTGTATGTGGTAACTCTGTCGGTGATGTCGGTGGTGTTGGTGGTGGTGGTGTTGGTGGTGGTTTTGGTGGTGGTGTTGGTGGTGGTGGTGGTGTTGGTGGTGGTGGTGGTGTTGGTGGTGTTGGTGTTTGTGGTGTTGTTGGTGGTGTTGGTGGTGGTGGTGCTGGTGGTGTTGGTGGTGTTGGTGGTGGTGTTGGTGGTGTCGGTGGCGGTGGTGGTGTCGGTGGCGGTGGTGGTGTCGGTGGTGGTGGTTCCGGTGGTGGTGGTGTCGGTGGCGGTGGTGTCATTGGCGGTGGTGGTATCCGTGGTGGTGGTGTCGGTGGTTGTGTCGGTGGTGGTGGTGTCGGTGGTGGTGGCAGTGCCGGTAGTGGTGGTGGTGTCGGCGGTGGTGGTGTCGGCGTTGGTGATGGTGGTGTCGGCGGTAGTGGTGTCGGGGTGGTGGTGTCGGCGGTGGTGGTGGTGTCAGCGGTGGTGGTGGTGTCGGCGGTGGTGGTGGTTTCGTCGGTGGTGGTGTTGTCGGCGGTGGTGGTGTCGGCGGTGGTGGTGGTTGTATCGGCGGTGGTGGTGGTGTATGTCGTCCCTGTGTCGGTGGTGTCGGTGGTATCAGTGGTGGTGGTGTTGGTGGTGTTGGCGTTGGCGGTGTTGGTGTTAGTGGTGTTGGCGGTGGTGGTGTTGGTGGTGTTGGTGGTGTTGGCGGTGTTGGTGTAGGTGGCGGTGTTGGTGTTGGTGGTGGCGGTGGCGGTGTTGGTGGTGTCGGTGGTGTTGGTGTCGGTGGCGGTGGCGGTGTCGGTGGCTCTGGCGGTGTCGGTGGTGGTGGCGGTGGCGGTGGTGTCGTTGGCGGTGGTGGTGGTGTCAGTGGCGGGGGTGGTATCGGTGGTGGTGGTGTCGGAGGTTGTGTCGGTGGTGGTGGTGTCGGTGGTGGTGTCGGTGGTGGTGGTGGTTGTGTCGGTAGTGTTGGTGGTGTCGGCGGTGGTGGTGATGGTGGTGTCGAGGGTGGTGGTGTCGGTGTGGTGGTGGTGTCGGCGGTGGTGGTGTCGTCGGTTGTGGTGTCGGCGATGGTGGTGGTGGTGTCGGCGGTGGTGGTGGTGTCGGCGGTGGTGGTGGTGACGGCGGTGGTGGTGTTGGCGGTGGTGGTAGAGTCGGCGGTGGTGGTGGTTGTGTCGGCGGTGGTGGTGTATGTGGTAACTGTGTCGGTGGTGTCGGTGGTGTTGGTGGTGTTGGTGGTGGTGTTGGTGGTGGTGTTGGTGGTGGTGGTGTTGATGGTGTTGGTGTTGGTGGTGTTGGTGTTGGTGGTGTTGTTGGTGGTGTTGGTGGTGGTGCTGGTGGTGTTGGTGTTGGTGGTGTTGGTGGTGGTGTTGGTGGTGTTGGTGGTGTCGGTGGCGTTGGTGGTGGTGTCGGTGGCGGTGATGTCGGTGGTGGTGGTGGTGTCGGTGGTGGTGGTGTCGGTGGCGGTGGTGTCAGTGGCGGTGGTGGTATCCGTGGTGGTGGTGTCGGTGGTTGTGTCGGTGGTGGTGGTGTCGGTGGTGGTGTCGGTGGTGGTGGTGGCAGTGCCGGTAGTGGTGGTGGTGTCGGCGGTGGTGGTGTCAGCGTTGGTGATGGTGGTGTCGGCGGTGGTGGTGTCGGCGTGGTGGTGGTGTCGGCGGCAGTGGTGGTGTCGGCGGTGGTGGCGGTGTCGGCGATGGTGGTGGTGTCGGCGGTGGTGGTGGTGTCGGCGGTGGTGGTGTCGGCGGTGGTGGTGGTGTCGACGGTGGTGGTGGTGTCGGCGGTGGTGGTGGATTCGGCGGTGGTGGTGGTGTCGGCGGTGGTGGTGGTGTCGGCGGTGGTGGTGTCGGCGGTGGTGGTGGTGTCGGCGGTGGTGGTGGTGTCGGCGGTGGTGGTGGTGTCGGCGTTGGTGGTGGTTGTGTCGGCGGTGGTGATGGTGTATGTGGTAACTGTGTCGGTAGTGTCGGTGGTGTCGGTGGTGGTGGTGTTGGTGGTGGTGTTGGTGGTGGTGTTGGTGGTGAGGGTGGTGGTGTTGGTGGTGGTGTTGGTGGTGGTGTTGGTGGTGTTGGTGGTGTTGGTGGTGGTGTTGGTGGTGTTGGTGTTGTTGGTGTTGTTGTTGTTGTTGGTGGTGGTGTTGGTGGTGGTGGTGTTGGTGGTGGAGTTGGTGGTGTTGGTGGTGGTGTTGGTGGTGTTGGTGTTGGTGCTGTTGGTGCTGGTATTGGTGGGTTTGGTGGTTTTGGTGAAGGTGTTGGTGGTGTTGGTGGTGTCGGTGGCGGTGGTGGTGGTGTCGGTGGTGGTTGTTGTTGGTGGCGGTGGTGGTATCGGCGGTGGTGGTGGTGTCGGCGGTGGTGGTGGTGTCGGCGGTGGTGGTGGTGACGGCGGCGGTGGTGGTTTTATCGGCGGTGGTGGTGTGTGTGGTAACTGTGTCGGTGGTGTCGGTGGTGTTGGTGTGGGCGTTGGCGGTGTTGGTGTTAGTGGTGTTGGCGGTGGTGTTGGTGGTGTTGGTGGTGTTGGCGGTGTTGGTGTTGGTGGCGGTGTTGGTGGTGTCGGTGGCGGTGTTGGTGGTGTCGGTGGTGTTGGTGTCGGTGGCGGTGTCGGTGGCTGTGGCGGTGTCGGTGGTGGTGGCGGTGGTGTCGGTGGCGGTGGTAGTGTCAGTGGCGGTGGTGGTATCGGTGGTGGTGGTGTCGGTGGTTGTGTCTGTGGTGGTGGTGTCGGTGGTGGTGTCGGTGGTGGTGGTGGCGGTGTCGGTAGTGGTGGTGGTCTCGGCGGTGGTGGTGTCGGCGTTGGTGATGGTGGTGTCGGGGTGGTGGTGTGGGGGGGTGGAGTCGGCGGTGGTGGTGGTGTCGTCGGTGGTGGTGTCGGCGATGGTGGTAGTGGTGTCGGCGGTGGTGGTGGTGTCGGCGTTGGTGGTGGTGTCGGCGGTGGTGGTGGTGGTGGCGGCGGTGGTGTCGGCGCTGGTGGTGTCGGCGGTGGTGGTGGTGTCGGCGGTGGTGGTTGTGTCGGCGGTGGTGGTGTATGTGGTAACTGTGTCGGTGGTGTCGGTGGTGTTGGTGTCGGTGGTGTTGGTGGTGGTGGTGTTGGTGGTAGTGTTGGTTGATTTGGTGGTGGTGTTGGAGGTGGTGTTGGTGGTGGTGTTGGTGGAGGTGTTGGTGGTAGTGTTGGTGGTGGTGTTGGTGGTGGTGTTGGTGGTGGTGGTGCTGGTGTTTGTGTTGTTGTTGGTGGTGTTGGTGTTGGTGGTGTTCGCGGTGGTGGTGGCGGTGGTGGTGATGGTGGTGGTGTTGGTGGTGTCGGTGGCGGTGGTGGTGGTGTCGGTGGCGGTGGTGGAGTTGTCGGTGGTGGAGGTGTCGGTGGTGGTGGTGTCGGTGGTGGTGTGGTCATGGTGGTGGTGTCGGTGGCGGTGGTGGTGTCAGTGGTGGTGGTATCGGTGGTGGTGGTGTCGGCGGTGGTGGTGGTGTCGGCGGTGGTGGTTGTTGTGTCGGCGGTGGTGGTGGTGTATGTGGTAACTGTGTCGGTGGTGTCGGTGGTGTTGGTGGTGGTGGTGTTGGTGGTTTTGGCGTTGGCGGTGTTGGTGTTAGTGGTGTTGGCGGTGGCGGTGTTGGTGGTGTCGATGGTGTTGGTGTCGGTGGCGGTGGCGGTGTCGGTGGCAGTGGCGGTGTCGGTGGTGGTGGTGGCGGTGGCGGTGGTGGTGGCGTCGGTGGCGTTGGTGGATGTGTTGGTGGTGGTGGTGTTCGTGGTGGTGTTGGTGGTGTTGATGGTGTTGGTGGTGATGTTGGTGGTGGTGGTGTTGGTGGTGGTGTTGGTGGTGGTGAGGTTGGCGGTGGTGGCGGAGGTGGTGAGGGTGTTGGTGGTGGTGGTGGCAGTGCCGGTAGTGGTGGTGGTGTCGGCGGTGGTGGTGTCGGCGTTGGTGATGGTGGTGTCGGCGGTAGTGGTGTCGGGGTGGTGGTGTCGGCGGTGGTGGTGGTGTCAGCGGTGGTGGTGTCGGCGGTGGTGGTGGTTTCGTCGGTGGTGGTGTTGTCGGCGGTGGTGGTGTCGGCGGTGGTGGTGGTTGTATCGGCGGTGGTGGTGGTGTATGTCGTACTGTGTCGGTGGTGTCGGTGGTATCAGTGGTGGTGGTGTTGGTGGTGTTGGCGTTGGCGGTGTTGGTGTTAGTGGTGTTGGCGGTGGTGGTGTTGGTGGTGTTGGTGGTGTTGGCGGTGTTGGTGTAGGTGGCGGTGTTGGTGTTGGTGGTGGCGGTGGCGGTGTTGGTGGTGTCGGTGGTGTTGGTGTCGGTGGCGGTGGCGGTGTCGGTGGCTCTGGCGGTGTCGGTGGTGGTGGCGGTGGCGGTGGTGTCGGTGGCGGTGGTGGTGGTGTCAGTGGCGGTGGTGGTGTCAGTGGCGGTGGTGGTATCGGTGGTGGTGGTGTCGGAGGTTGTGTCGGTGGTGGTGGTGTCGGTGGTGGTGTCGGTGGTTGTGGTGGCGGTGTCGGTAGTGTTGGTGGTGTCGGCGGTGGTGGTGATGGTGGTGTCGAGGGTGGTGGTGTCGGTGTGGTGGTGGTGTCGGCGGTGGTGGTGTCGTCGGTTGTGGTGTCGGCGATGGTGGTGGTGGTGTCGGCGGTGGTGGTGTCGGCGGTGGTGGTGGTGTCGGCGGTGGTGGTGGTGACGGCGGTGGTGGTGTTGGCGGTGGTGGTAGAGTCGGCGGTGGTGGTGGTTGTGTCGGCGGTGGTGGTGTATGTGGTAACTGTGTCGGTGGTGTCGGTGGTGTTGGTGGTGTTGGTGTTGGTGTTGGTGGTGGTGTTGGTGGTGGTGTTGGTGGTGGTGTTGGTGGTGGTGGTGTTGGTGGTGGTGTTGGTGGTGGTGGTGTTGATGGTGTTGGTGTTGGTGGTGTTGGTGTTGGTGGTGTTGTTGGTGGTGTTGGTGGTGGTGCTGGTGGTGTTGGTGTTGGTGGTGTTGGTGGTGTTGGTGGTGTTGGTGGTGTCGGTGGCGTTGGTGGTGGTGTCGGTGGCGGTGATGTCGGTGGTGGTGGTGGTGTCGGTGGTGGTGGTGTCGGTGGCGGTGGTGTCAGTGGCGGTGGTGGTATCCGTGGTGGTGGTGTCGGTGGTTGTGTCGGTGGTGGTGGTGTCGGTGGTGGTGTCGGTGGTGGTGGTGGCAGTGCCGGTAGTGGTGGTGGTGTCGGCGGTGGTGGTGTCGGCGTTGGTGATGGTGGTGTCGGCGGTGGTGGTGTCGGCGTGGTGGTGGTGTCGGCGGCAGTGGTGGTGTCGGCGGTGGTGGCGGTGTCGGCGATGGTGGTGGTGTCGGCGGTGGTGGTGGTGTCGGCGGTGGTGGTGTCGGCGGTGGTGGTGGTGTCGACGGTGGTGGTGGTGTCGGCGGTGGTGGTGGTGTTGGCGGTGGTGGTGGTGTCGGCGGTGGTGATGGTGTATGTGGTAACTGTGTCGGTAGTGTCGGTGGTGTCGGTGGTGGTGGTGTTGGTGGTGGTGTTGGTGGTGGTGTTGGTGGTGAGGGTGGTGGTGTTGGTGGTGGTGTTGGTGGTGGTGTTGGTGGTGTTGGTGGTGTTGGTGGTGGTGTTGGTGGTGTTGGTGTTGTTGATGTTGTTGTTGTTGTTGTTGGTGGTGTTGGTGGTGGTGGTGTTGGTGGTGGAGTTGGTGGTGTTGGTGGTGGTGTTGGTGGTGTTGGTGTTGGTGCTGTTGGTGCTGGTATTGGTGGTGTTGGTGGTTTTGGTGAAGGTGTTGGTGGTGTCGGTGGCGGTGGTGGTGGTGTCGGTGGTTGTTGTTGGTGGCGGTGGTGGTATCGGCGGTGGTGGTGGTGTCGGCGGTGGTGGTGGTGTCGGCGGTGGTGGTGGTGACGGCGGCGGTGGTGGTTTTATCGGCGGTGGTGGTGTGTGTGGTAACTGTGTCGGTGGTGTCGGTGGTGTTGGTGTGGGCGTTGGCGGTGTTGGTGTTAGTGGTGTTGGCGGTGTTGGTGTCGGTGGCGGTGTTGGTGGTGTCGGTGGTGTTGGTGTCGGTGGCGGTGTCGGTGGCTGTGGCGGTGTCGGTGGTTGTGTCTGTGGTGGTGGTGTCGGTGGTGGTGTCGGTGGTGGTGGTGGCGGTGTCGGTAGTGGTGGTGGTGTCGGCGGTGGTGGTGTCGGAGTTGGTGATGGTGGTGTCGAGGGTGGTGGTGTGGGGGGGTGGAGTCGGCGGTGGTGGTGGTGTCGTCGGTGGTGGTGTCGGCGATGGTGGTAGTGGTGTCGGCGGTGGTGGTGGTGTCGGCGTTGGTGGTGGTGTCGGCGGTGGTGGTGGTGGCGGCGGTGGTGTCGGCGCTGGTGGTGTCGGCGGTGGTGGTGGTATCGGCGGTGGTGGTTGTGTCGGCGGTGGTGGTGTATGTGGTAACTGTGTCGGTGGTGTCGGTGGTGTTGGTGTCGGTGGTGTTGGTGGTGGTGTTGGTGGTAGTGTTGGTTGATTTGGTGGTGGTGTTGGAGGTGGTGTTGGTGGTGGTGTTGGTGGAGGTGTTGGTGGTAGTGTTGGTGGTGGTGTTGGTGGTGGTGTTGGTGGTGGTGGTGGTGCTGGTGTTTGTGTTGTTGTTGGTGGTGTTGGTGTTGGTGGTGTTCGCGGTGGTGGTGGCGGTGGTGGTGATGGTGGTGGTGTTGGTGGTGTCGGTGGCGGTGGTGGTGGTGTCGGTGGCGGTGGTGGAGGTGTCGGTGGTGGTGGTGTCGGTGGTGGTGTCGGTGGTGGTGTGGTCGTGGTGGTGGTGTCGGTGGCGGTGGTGGTGTCAGTTGTGGTGGTATCGGTGGTGGTGGTGTCGGCGGTGGTGGTGGTGTCGGCGGTGGTGGTTGTTGTGTCGGCGGTGGTGGTGGTGTATGTGGTAACTGTGTCGGTGGTGATGGTGGTGTTGGTGGAGGTGGTGTTGGTGGTTTTGGCGTTGGCGGTGTTGGTGTTAGTGGTGTTGGCGGTGGCGGTGTTGGTGGTGTCGATGGTGTTGGTGTCGGTGGCGGTGGCGGTGTCGGTGGCAGTGGCGGTGTCGGTGGTGGTGGTGGCGGTGGCGGTGGTGGTGGCGTCGGTGGCGTTGGTGGATGTGTTGGTGGTGGTGGTGTTCGTGGTGGTGTTGGTGGTGTTGATGGTGTTGGTGGTGATGTTGGTGGTGGTGGTGTTGGTGGTGGTGTTGGTGGTGGTGAGGTTGGCGGTGGTGGCGGAGGTGGTGAGGGTGTTGGTGGTAGTGGTGGTGGCGTTGGGGATGTTGGGGATGTTGGTGGTGGTGTTGTGGTTGTGTTGGTGGTGGTGTTGTGGTGGTGTCGGCGGTGGTGGTGGTGGTTTCGGTGGTGGTGGTGTTGGTAGTGGTTGTGGTGGTGTTGGTGGTGGTGTTGGTGGTGGCGTTGTTGGTGGTGTCGGCGGTGGTGGTGTTGGCTGTGGTGGTATCGGCGGTGGTGGTGGGGGTGTCGGCGGTGGTGGTAGTTGTGTCGGCGGTGGTGGAAACGGCGGTGGTGGTGTCGGCGGTGTCGGCGGTGGTGGTGATGGTGTCGGCGGCGGCGGTATCGGCGGTGGTGGTGGTTTCGCCGGTGGCGGTGTCGGCGGTGGTGGTGTCGGCGGCGGTGTCGGCGGTGATGGTGTCGGCGGAGGCGGTGTCGGCGGTGGTGGTGTCGGCGGCGGTGGTGGTGGTGTCGGCAGTGGTGGTGGTGTCGGCGGTGGTGGTCGTGTCAGTGGCGGTGGTGGTATTGATGGTGGTGGTGTCGGCGGTGGCGGTGGTGTCGGCGGTGGTGGTGCTGTCGGTTGTGGTGGTGTCGGCGGTGGTGGTGGTGTCGGCGGTGGTGGTGTAGGCGGTGGTGGTTGTGTCGGCGGTGGTGGTGTAAGTGGTAACTGTGTCGGTGGTGTCGGTGGTGTCGGTGGTGGTGGTGTTGGTGGTGTTGGCGATGGCGCTGTTGGTGTTAGTGGTGTTGACGGTGGTGGTGTTGGTGGCGGTGTTGGTGTCGGTGGTGGTGGCTCTGGCGGTGGGGGTGGTGGTGGTTTCGGTGGCGGTGGTGGATGTGTTGGTGGTGGTGTTCGTGGTGGTGTTGGTGGTGGTGTTGGTGGTGGTGTTGGTGGTGATGTTGGTGGTGTTGGTGGTGTTGTTGGTGGTGGTGTTTTTGGTGGTGATGTTGGTGGTGGTGTTGGTGGTGTTGGTGCGGGTGGTGTTCTGGCGGTGGTGTTGGTGGTATTGATGGTGGTGTTGGTGGTGTTGGTGGTGGTGTTAGTGGTGGTGATGTTGGCGGTGGTGGCGGAGGTGGTGAGGGTGTTGGTGGTAGTGGTGGTGGTGTTGTGGTGGTGTTGGTGGTGTTGGCGGTGGTGGTGGTGTTGGTGGATGTGTTGGTGGTGGTGTTGGTGGTTTTGGTGGTTGTGGTGGAGATGTTGGTGGTTGTGTTGGTTGTGGTGGTGGTGTTGGTTTTGGTGTTGGTGGTGGTTTTGGTGGTGGTTTTGATGGTGGTGTGGGTTGTGTTGGTGGTTGTGGTGGAGGTGTTGGTGTTGGTGTTGGTGGTGGTGGCAGTGGTGGTGGGGCTGGGGGTGAGGGATGTGTTGGTGGTGGTGGTGTTGGTGGTGTTGGTGGTGTAGATGGTGGTGTTGGTGGTGTTGGTGGTTGGGGTGGTGGTGTTGGTGGTGGTGCTGGTGGTGGTGCTGGTGTTGGTGGTGGTGTTGGTGGTGGTGTTGGTGGTGGTTTTGGTGGTGGTTTTAATGGTGGTGTTGGTGGTGGTGGTGACGGTGGTGGTGTCGGTGGTGGTGTCGGTGGTGGTGTCGGTGGTGGTGGTGTTGTAGGTGGTGTTGGTGGTGGTGTTGGTGGGAATGTTGGTCGTTTTGGTGGTGATGTTAGTGGTGGTGTTGTGGTGGTGTTGGTGGTGGTGTTGTGGTGGTGTTGGTGGTGTTGTGGTGGTGTTGGTGGTGGTGTCGGTGGTGGTGGTTTTGGTGGTGGTGTTTGTGGTGTTGATGGTGTTGGTGGTGGTGTTGGTGGTGGTGGTGGTGTCGGCGGTGGTGGTGGTGTCGGCGGTGGTGGCGGTGGTGGTGTAGGCGGTGGTGGTGTCGGCGGTGGTGGTGGTGTCGGCGGTGGTGGTGGTTGGGTCGGCGGTGGTGGTGTATGTGGAAACTGTGTCGGTGGTGTCGGTGGTGGTGGTGTTGATGGTGGTGGTGTTGGTGTTGGTGGTGGTGTTGGTGTCGGTGGTGGTGGTGGTGTTGGTGGTGGTGTTGGTGGTGGTGTTGGTGGTGGTGTTGATGGTGGTGTTGGTGGTGGTGATGGTGGTGGTGTTGGTGGTGATTATGGTGGTAGTGGTGTTGGTGCTGATGTTGGTGGTGGTGTTGGTGGTGTTGTTGGTGGTGTTGGTGGTGTTGTTGGTGGTGTTGGTGGTGGTGCTGGTGGTGTTGGTTTTGGTGGTGTTGTTGGTTTTGGTGTTGGTGTGGTGTTGGTGGTGTTGGCGGAGTTGGTTGCGGTGGTTGTGGGGCTGGGGGTGGTGGTTTTGGTGGTGGTGTTGGTGGTGGAGGTATGGTGGCATTGGTGGTGTTGGTGGTGGTGTTGGTGGTGGTGGCGGTGGTGGTGGTGTTGGTGGTGGTGATGTTTTGGTGGTGATGGTGGTGGTGTTGGTGTTGTTGGTGGAAGTGTTGGTGGTAGTGTTGTGGTATTGGTGGTGGTGTTGGCGGTGTTGGTGTTGGTGGAAGTGTTGGTGGTGGTGTTCGTGGTGGTGTTGGTGGTGGTGTTGGTGGTGGTGTTGGTGATGTCGGTGGCGGTGGTGGTGGTGTCGGTGGCGGTGGCGGTGGTGTCGGTGGCGGTGGTGGTGGTGTCGGTGGCGGTGGCGGTGGTGTCGGTGGCGGTGGTGTCGGTGGCGGTGGCGGTGGTGTCGGTGGCGGTGGTGCCGGTGGCGGTGGCGTTAGCGGTGGCGGTGGTGTCGGTGGCGGTGGCGGTGGCGGCGGTGGTGGTTTCGGTGGTGGTGGCGGTGGCGGTAGCGGTGGCGGTGGTGTCGGTGGCGGTGGCGCAGTCGGTGGTGGTGGTTTCGGTGGTGGTGGAGGTGTCGGTGGTGGTGTCGGTGGTGGTGGTAGTGTCGGTGGTGGTGGTTTCGGTGGCGGTGGTGGTGTCGGTGGCGGTGGTGGTGGAGTCGGTGGTGGTGTTGTCGTCGCGGTGGTGGTGGTGTCGGTGGCGGTGGTGGTGTCAGTGGCGGTGTTGGTATCGGTGGTGGTGGTGTTGGTGATTGTGTCGTTGGTGGTGGTGTCGGTGGTGATGTCGGTGGTGGTGGTGGCGGTGTCGGTAGTGGTGGTGTCGGCAGTGGTGGTGTCGGCGGTGGTGTTGGTGTCGGCGGTGGTGTTGGTGTCGGCGGTGGTGGTGTCGGCGGTGGTGGTGGTGTCGGCGATGGTGGTGTGGCGGCGGTGGTGGTGTCGGCGCTGGTGGTAGTGTCGGCGGTGGTAGTGGTGTCGGCGGTGGTGGTGGTGGTGTCGGCGGTGGTGGTTGTGTCGGCGGTGGTGGTGGTGTATGTGGTAACTGTGTCGGTGGTGTCGGTGGTGTCGGTGGTATCGGTGGTGGTGGTGTTGGTGGTGGTGTTGGTGGTGGTGTTGGTGGTGGTGTTGGTGGTGGTGTTGGTGGTGGTGTTGGTGGTGGTGTTGGTGGTGGTGTTAGTGGAGATGTTGTTGGTGGTGTTGGTGGCGGTGTTGGTGGTGGTGATGTTGGTGGTGGTGTTGGTGGTGTGGTTGGTGGTGTTGGTGATGGTGGTGTTAGTGGTGTTGGTGGTGGTGTTGGTGGTGCTGTTGGTGGTGGTGGTGTAGGTGGTGTTGGTGGTGTCGGCGGCGGTGGTGGTGGTGTCGGTGGTGGTGGTGTCGGTGGTGGTGGTGGTGGTGACAGTGTGGTGGAGGTGTCGGTGGTGGTGGTGTCGGTGGTGGTGTCGGTGGTGTCGGTGGTGGTGTTGGTGGTGGTGTTGGTGGTGGTGTTAGTGGAGGTGTTGGTGGTGGTGGTGTTGGTGTTGGTGGTGGTATTGTTGGTGGTGTTGGTGATGTTGTTGGTGGTGTTGGTGGTGTTGGTGTTGGTGGTGTTGTTGGTGGTGGTGTTGGTGGTGCTGTTGGTGGTGGTGGTGCTGGTGGTGTTGGTGGTGTTGGTGGTGTCGGTGGCGGTGGTGTCGGTGGTGGTGGTGTCGGTGGTGGTGGTGTCGGTGGTGGTGGAGGTGTCGGTGGTGGTGGTGTCGGTGGTGGTGGTGTCGGTGGCGGTGGTGGTGTCGGTGGCGGTGGTGGTGTCGGTGGTGGTGGTGTCGGCGGTGGTGGTGGTGTCGACGGTGGTGGTGTCGGCGGTGGTGGTGGTGGTGTCGGCGTTGGTGGTGGTTGTGTCAGCGGTGGTGGTGTATGTGGTAACCGTGTCGGTGGTGTCGGTGGTGTTGCTGATGGTGGTGTTGGTGGTGGTGTTGGTGGTGTTGCTGGTGGTGTTGGTGGTGGTGTTGGTGGTGTTGGTGTTGGTGGTGGTGTTGGTGGTGGTGTTGGTGGTGTCGGTGTCGCTGGTGGTGGTGTCGGTGGTGGTGGTGTCGGTGGTGGTTGTTGTCGGTGGCGGTGGTGGTATCGGTGGTGGTTGTGTCGGCGGTGGTGGTGGTGTCGGCGGTGGTGGTGGTGTCAGCGGTGGTGGTGGTGTCGGCGGTGGTGGTGGTTTCGTAGGTGGTGGTGGTGTCGGCGGTGGTGGTGGTGTCGGCGGTGGTGGTGGTTGTATCGGCGGTGGTGGTGGTGTATGTCGTAACTGTGTCGGTGGCGTCGGTGGTATCAGTGGTGGTGGTGTTGGTGGTGTTGGCGTTGGCGCTGTTGGTGTTAGTGGTGTTGGCGGTGGTGTTGGTGGTGTTGGTGGTGTTCGTGGTGTTGGCGGTGTTGGTGTAGGTGGCGGTGTTGGTGTTGGTGGTGTCGGTGGTGGTGTTGGTGGTGTCGGTGGTGTTGGTGTCGGTGGCGGTGACGGTGGCTCTGGCGGTGTCGGTGGTGGTGGCGGTGGCGGTGGTGTCGGTGGCGGTGGTGGTGTCAGTGGCGGTGGTGGTATCGGTGGTGGTGGTGTCGGAGGTTGTGTCAGTAGTGGTGGTGTCGGTGGTGGCGGTGTCGGTAGTGTTGGTGGTGTCGGCGGTGGTGGTGTCGGCGTTGGTGATGGTGGTGTCGAGGGTGGTGGTGTCGGGGTGGTGGTGGTGTCGTCGGTGGTGGTGTCGGCGATGGTGGTGGTGGTGTCGGCGGTGGTGGTGTCGGCGGTGGTGGTGGTGACGGCGGTGGTGGTGTTGGCGGTGGTGGTGTCGGCGGTGGTTGTGGTTGTGTCGGCGGTGGTGGTGTATGTGGTAACTGTGTCGGTGATGTCGGTGGTGTTGGTGGTGGTGGTGTTGGTGGTGGTGTTGGTGGTGGTGTTGGTGGTGGTGGTGTTGGTGGTGGTGGTGTTGGTGGTGGTGGTGGTGTTGGTGGTGTTGGTGTTGGTGGTGTTGGTGGTGTTGTTGGTGGTGTTGGTGGTGTTGTGCTGGTGGTGTTGGTGGTGTCGGTGGCGGTGGTGGTGGTGGTGTCGGTGGTGGTGGTGGTGCCGGTGGTGGTGTCGGTGGCGGTGGTGTCATTGGCGGTGGTGGTATCCGTGGTGGTGGTGTCGGTGGTTGTGTCGGTGGTGGTGGTGTCGGTGGTGGTGGTGGCAGTGCCGGTAGTTGTGGTGGTGTCGGCGGTGGTGGTGTCGGCGTTGGTGATGGTGGTGTCGGCGGTGGTGGTGTCGGGGTGGTGGTGTCGGCGGTGGTGGTGGTGTCGGCGGTGGTGGTGGTGTCAGCGGTGGTGGTGGTGTCAGCGGTGGTGGTGGTGTCGGCGGTGGTGGTGGTTTCGTCGGTGGTGGTGTTGTCGGCGGTGGTGGTGTCGGCGGTGGTGGAGGTTGTATCGGCGGTGGTGGTGGTGTATGTCGTAACTGTGTCGGTGGTGTCGGTGGTATCAGTGGTGGTGGTGTTGGTGGTGTTGGCGTTGGCGGTGTTGGTGTTAGTGGTGTTGGCGGTGGTGGTGTTGGTGGTGTTGGTGGTGTTGGCGGTGTTGGTGTAGGTGGCGGTGTTGGTGTTGGTGGTGGCGGTGGCGGTGTTGGTGGTGTCGGTGGTGTTGGTGTCGGTGGCGGTGGCGGTGTCGGTGGCTCTGGCGGTGTCGGTGGTGGTGGCGGTGGCGGTGGTGTCCGTGGCGGTGGTGGTGGTGTCAGTGGCGGTGGTGGTATCGGTGGTGGTGGTGTCGGAGGTTGTGTCGGTGGTGGTGGTGTCGGTGGTGGTGTCGGTGGTGGTGGTGGCGGTGTCGGTAGTGTTGGTGGTGTCGGCGGTGGTGGTGATGGTGGTGTCGAGGGTGGTGGTGTCGGTGTGGTGGTGGTGTCGGCGGTGGTGGTGTCGTCGGTGGTGGTGTCGGCGATGGTGGTGGTGGTGTCGGCGGTGGTGGTGTCGGCGGTGGTGGTGGTGTCGGCGGTGGTGGTGGTGACGGCGGTGGTGGTGTTGGCGGTGGTGGTGGAGTCGGCGGTGGTGGTGGTTGTGTCGGCGGTGGTGGTGTATGTGGTAACTGTGTCGGTGGTGTCGGTTGTGTTGGTGGTGTTGGTGGTGTTGGTGTTGGTGTTGGTGGTGGTGTTGGTGGTGGTGGTGTTGGTGGTGGTGTTGGTGGTGGTGTTGATGGTGTTGGTGTTGGTTGTGTTGTTGTTGGTGGTGTTGTTGGTGGTGTTGGTGGTGGTGCTGGTGGTGTTGGTGTTGGTGGTGGTGTTGGTGGTGTTGGTGGTGTTGGTGGTGTTGGTGGTGTCGGTGGCGTTGGTGGTGGTGTCGGTGGCGTTGGTGGTGGTGTCGGTGGCGGTGGTGGTGATGTCGGTGGTGGTGGTGTCGGTGGTGGTGGTGTCGATGGCGGTGGTGTCAGTGGCGGTGGTGGTATCCGTGGTGGTGGTGTCGGCGGTGGTGGTGTCGGCGTTGGTGATGGTGGTGTCGGCGGTGGTGGTGTCGGGGTGGTGGTGGTGTCGGCGGCAGTGGTGTCGGCGTTGGTGATGGTGGTGTCGGCGGTGGTGGTGTCGGGGTGGTGGTGGTGTCGGCGGCAGTGGTGGTGTCGGCGGTGGTGGCGGTGTCGGCGATGGTGGTGGTGTCGGTGGTGGTGGTGTCGGCGGTGGTGGTGTCGGCGGTGGTGGTGGTGTCCACGGTGGTGGTGGTGTCGGCGGTGGTGGTGGTGTCGGCGGTGGTGGTGGTGTCGGCGGTGGTGGTGTTGGCGGTGGTGGTGGTGTCGGCGGTGGTGGTGGTGTCGGCGGTGGTGGTGGTGTCGGCGTTGGTGGTGGTTGTGTCGGCGGTGGTGATGGTGTATGTGGTAACTGTGTCGGTAGTGCCGGTGGTGTCGGTGGTGGTGTTGGTGGTGGTGTTGGTGGTGGTGTTGGTGGTGGTGAGGGTGGTGGTGTTGGTGGTGGTGTTGATGGTGGTGTTGGTGGTGTTGGTGGTGTTGGTGGTGTTGGTGGTGGTGTTGGTGGTGTTGGTGGTGTTGGTGGTGTTGTTGTTGTTGTTGATGGTGGTGGTGGTGGTGTTGGTGGTGGTGGTGTTGGTGGTGGTGTTGGTGGTGGTGTTGGTGGTGGAGTTGGTGGTGTTGGTGGTGGTGTTGGTGGTGTTGGTGTTGGTGGTGTTGGTGCTGGTATTGGTGGTGTTGGTGGTTTTGGTGAAGGTGTTGGTGGTGTTGGTGGTGTCGGTGGCGGTGGTGGTGTCGGTGGTGGTTGTTGTTGGTGGCGGTGGTGGTGTCGGCGGTGGTGGTGGTGTCGGCGGTGGTGGTGGTGACGGCGGCGATGGTGGTTTTATCGGCGGTGGTGGTGTGTGTGGTAACTGTGTCGGTGGTGTCGGTGGTGTTGGTGTGGGCGTTGGCGGTGTTGGTGTTAGTGGTGTTGGCGGTGGTGTTGGTGGTGTTGGTGGTGTTGGCGGTGTTGGTGTTTTTGGCGGTGTTGGTGGTGTCGGTGGCGGTGTTGGTGGTGTCGGTGGTGTTGGTGTGGTGGCGGTGTCGGTGGCTGTGGCGGTGTCGGTGGTGGTGGCGGTGGTGTCGGTGGCGGTGGTGGTGTCAGTGGCGGTGGTGGTATCGGTGGTGGTGGTGTCGGTGGTTGTGTCTGTGGTGGTGGTGTCGGTGGTGATGTCGGTGGTGGTGGCGGTGTCGGTAGTGGTGGTGGTGTCGGCGGTGGTGGTGTCGGCGTTGGTGATGGTGGTGTCGAGGGTGGTGGTGTCGGGGTGGTGGAGTCGGCGGTGGTGGTGGTGTCGTCGGTGGTGGTGTCGGCGATGGTGGTGGTGGTGTCGGCGGTGGTGGTGGTGTCGGCGGTGGTGGTGTCGGCGGTGGTGGTGGCGGCGGTGGTGGTGTCGGCGCTGGTGGTGTCGGCGGCGGTGGTGGTGGTGTCGGCGGTGGTGGTTGTGTCGGCGGTGGTGGTGTATGTGGTAACTGTGTCGGTGGTGTCGGTGGTGTTGGTGTCGGTGGTGTTGGTGGTGGTGGTGTTGGTGATAGTGTTGGTTGATTTGGTGGTGGTGTTGGTGGTGGTGTTGGAGGTGGTGTTGGTGGTGGTGTTGGTGGAGGTGTTGGTGGTAGTGTTGGTGGTGGTGTTGGTGGTGGTGTTGGTGGTGGTGGTGGTGTTTGTGTTGTTGTTGTTGGTGGTGTTGGTGTTGGTGGTGTTGGTGTTGGTGGTGTTGTTGGTGGTGTTCGCGGTGGTGGTGGCGGTGGTGGTGATGGTGGTGGTGTTGGTGGTGTCGGTGGCGGTGGTGGTGGTGTCGGTGGCGGTGGTGGAGGTGTCGGTGGTGGTGGTGTCGGTGGTGGTGTGGTCATGGTGGTGGTGTCGGTGGCGGTGGTGGTGTCAGTGGTGGTGGTATCGGTGGTGGTTGTGTCGGCGGCGGTGGTGGTGGTTGTGTCGGCGGTGGTGGTGGTGTATGTGGTAACTGTGTCGGTGGTGTCGGTGGTGTTGGTGGTGGTGGTGTTGGTGGTTTTGGCGTTGGCGGTGTTGGTGTTAGTGGTGTTGGCGGTGGCGGTGTTGGTGGTGTCGGTGGTGTTGGTGTCGGTGGCGGTGGCGGTGTCGGTGGCAGTGGCGGTGTCGGTGGTGGTGGTGGCGGTGGCGGTGGTGGTGGCGTCAGTGGCGTTGGTGGATGTGTTGGTGGTGGTGTTCGTGGTGGTGTTGGTGGTGTTGATGGTGTTGGTGGTGATGTTACGGTGGTGTTGGTGGTGGTGTTGGTGGTGGTGAGGTTGGCGGTGGTGGCGGAGGTGGTGAGGGTGTTGGTGGTAGTGGTGGTGGTGTTGGGGATGTTGGGGATGTTGGTGGTGGTGTTGTGGTTGTGTTGGTGGTGGTGTTGTGGTGGTGTCGGCGGTGGTGGTGGTGGTTTCGGTGGTGGTGGTGTTGGTAGTGGTTGTGGTGGTGTTGGTGGTGGTGTTGGTGGTGGCGTTGTTGGTGGTTTTGGCGGTGGTGGTGTTGGCTGTGGTGGTACCGGCGGTGGTGGTGGGGGTGTCGGCGGTGGTGGTAGTTGTGTCAGCGGTGGCGGAAACGGCGGTGGTGGTGTCGGCGGTGTCGGCGGTGGTGGTGATGGTGTCGGCGTCGGCGGTATCGGAGGTGGTGGTGGTTTCGCCGGTGGCGGTGTCGGCGGTGGTGGTGGTGTCGGCGGCGGTGTCGGCGGTGATGGTGTCGGCGGAGGCGGTGTCGGCGGTGGTGGTGGTGTCGGCGGCGGTGGTGGTGGTGTCGGCAGTGGTGGTGGTGTCGGCGGTGGTGGTCGTGTCAGTGGCGGTGGTGGTATTGATGGTGGTGGTGTCGGCGGTGGTGGTGCTGTCGGTTGTGGTGGTGTCGGCGGTGGTGGTGGTGTCGGCGGTGGTGGTGTAGGCGGTGGTGGTGGTTGTGTCGGCGGTGGTGGTGTAAGTGGTAACTGTGTCGGTGGTGTCGGTGGTGACGGTGGTTGTGGTGTTGGTGGTGTTGGCGATGGCGCTGTTGGTGTTAGTGGTGTTGACGGTGGTGGTGTTGGTGGCGGTGTTGGTGTCGGTGGTGGTGGCTCTGGCGGTGGTGGTGGTGGTGGTGTCGGTGGCGGATGTGTTGGTGGTGGTGGTGTTCGTGGTGGTGCTGGTGGTGGTGTTGGTGGTGGTGTTGGTGGTGATGTTGGTGGTGTTGATGGTGTTGTTGGTGGTGGTGTTTTTGGTGGTGGTGTTGGTGGTGGTGTTGGTGTGGGTGGTGTTCTGGCGGTGGTGTTGGTGGTGGTGTTGATGGTGGTGTTGGTGGTGTTGGTGGTGGTGTTGGTGGTGGTGATGTTGGCGGTGGTGGCGGAGGTGGTGAGGGTGTTGGTGGTAGTGGTGGTGGTGTTGTGGTGGTGTTGGTGGTGTTGGCGGTGGTGGTGTTGGTGGATGTGTTGGTGGTGGTGTTGGTGGTGTTGGTGGTTGTGGTGGAGATGTTGGTGGTTGTGTTGGTTGTGGTGGTGGTGTTGGTTTTGGTGTTGGTGGTGGTTTTGGTGGTGGTTTTGATGGTGGTGTGGGTGGTGTTGGTGGTTGTGGTGGAGGTGTTGGTGTTGGTGTTGGTGGTGGTGGCAGTGGTGGTGGGGCTGGGGGTGAGGGATGTGTTGGTGGTGGTGGTGTTGGTGGTGGTGTTGGTGGTGGTGTTGGTGGTGGTGTTGGTGGTGTAGATGGTGGTGTTGGTGGTGTTGGTGGTTGGGGTGGTGGTGTTGGTGGTGGTGCTGGTGGTGGTGCTGGTGTTGGTGGTGGTGTTGGTGGTGGTGTTGGTGGTGGTTTTGGTGGTGGTTTTAATGGTGGTGTTGGTGGTGGTGGTGACGGTGGTGGTGTCGGTGGTGGTGTCGGTGGTGTTGGTGGTGGTGTTGGTGGGAATGTTGGTCGTTTTGGTGGTGATGTTACTGGTGGTGTTGTGGTGGTGTTGGTGGTGGTGTTGTGGTGGTGTTGGTGGTGTTGGTGGTGGTGTTGTGGTGGTGTTGGTGGTGGTGTCGGTGGTGGTGGTTTTGGTGGTGGTGTTTGTGGTGTTGATGGTGTTGGTGGTGGTGTTGGTGGTGGTGGTGTCGGTGGTGGTGGCGGTGGTGGTGTATGTGGAAACTGTGTCGGTGGTGTCGGTGGTGGTGGTGTTGGTGTTGGTGGTGGTGTTGGTGTCGGTGGTGGTGGTGTTGGTGGTGGTGTTGGTGGTGGTGTTGGTGGTGGTGTTGATGGTGGTGTTGATGGTGGTGTTGGTGGTGGTGATGGTGGTGGTGTTGGTGGTGATTATGGTGGTGGTGGTGTTGGTGGTGGTGATGTTGGTGGTGGTGTTGGTGGTGTTGTTGGTGGTGTTGGTGGTGTTGTTGGTGGTGTTGGTGGTGGTGCTGGTGGTGTTGGTGTTGGTGGTGTTGTTGGTTTTGGTGTTGGTGTGGTGTTGGTGGTGTTGGCGGTGTTGGTTGCGGTGGTTGTGGGGCTGGGGGTGGTGGTGGTGTTGGTGGTGGTGTTGGTGGTGGTGGTATGGTGGCATTGGTGGTGTTGGTGGTGGTGGTGTTGGTGGTGGTGGCGGTGGTGGTGGTGTTGGTGGTGGTGATGTTTTGGTGGTGATGGTGGTGGTGTTGGTGTTGTTGGTGGAAGTGTTGGTGGTAGTGTTGTGGTATTGGTGGTGGTGTTGGCGGTGTTGGTGTTGGTGGAAGTGTTGGTGGTGGTGTTCGTGGTGGTGTTGGTGGTGGTGTTGGTGGTGGTGTTGGTGATGTTGGTGTTGGTGGTGCTGGTGTACGTGGTGTTGGTGGTGGTGGTGGAGGTGGTGGTGAGGGTATTGGTGGTAGTGGTGGTGTTTTGGTGGTGTTGTGGTGGTGTTGGTGGTGGTGTTGGCGGTGGTGGTGGTGTTGGTGGTGGTGTTCGTGCTGTTGGTGGTGTTGGTGTTGGTCATGTCTGTGTTGGTGTTGAAGGTGGTGGTGGTGTTGGTGGTGGTGTTGGTGGTGGTGTTGTGGTGGTGTTGGTGGTGTTGGTGGTGGTGTTGGTGGTGGGGTTGGTGGTGGTTTTGGTGGTGGTGTTGGTGGTGTTGGTGGTGGTGATGGTGGTGTTGGTGGTGGTGGCGGTGGTGGTGGGGTCGGCGGTAGTGTTGGTGGTTGTGACGGCGGTGGTGGTGTATATGGTAACTGTGTCGGTGGTGTCGGTGGTAGTGGTGTTGGTGGTGGTGTTGGTGGTGGTGTTGGTGGTGGTGTTGGGGCGGTGGTGTTGGTGGTAATGTTGGTGGTGTTGATGGTGTTGGTGGTGATGTTGGTGGTGTTGGCGGTGGTGGTGGTGTTGGTGGATGTGTTGGTGGTGGTGTTGGTGGTGTTGGTTGTTGTGGTGGAGATGTTGGTGGTTGTGTTGGTTGTGGTGGTGGTCGTGGTTTTGGTGTTGGTGGTGGTTTTGGTGATGGTTTTGATGGTGGTGTGGGTGGTGTTGGTGGTTGTGGTGGAGGTGTTGGTGTTGGTGTTGGTGGTGGTGGCAGTGGTGGTGGGGCTGGAGGTGAGGGATGTGTTGGTGGTGGTGGTGGTGTTGGTGGTGGTGTTGGTGATGTAGATGGTGGTGTTGGTGGTGTGGGTGGTGTTGGTGGTTGGGGTGGTGGTGTTGGTGGTGGTGCTGGTGGTGGTGCTGGTGTTGGTGGTGGTTTTGGTGGTGGTTTTAATGGTGGTGTCGGTGGCGGATGTGTTGGTGGTGGTGGTGTTCGTGGTGGTGCTGGTGGTGGTGTTGGTGGTGATGTTGGTGGTGTTGATGGTGTTGTTGGTGGTGGTGTTTTTGGTGGTGGTGTTGGTGGTGGTGTTGGTGTGGGTGGTGTTCTGGCGGTGGTGTTGGTGGTGGTGTTGATGGTGGTGTTGGTGGTGTTGGTGGTGGTGATGGTGGTGGTGATGTTGGCGGTGGTGGCGGAGGTGGTGAGGGTGTTGGTGGTAGTGGTGGTGGTGTTGTGGTGGTGTTGGTGGTGTTGGCGGTGGTGGTGTTGGTGGATGTGTTGGTGGTGGTGTTGGTGGTGTTGGTGGTTGTGGTGGAGATGTTGGTGGTTGTGTTGGTTGTGGTGGTGGTGTTGGTTTTGGTGTTGGTGGTGGTTTTGGTGGTGGTTTTGATGGTGGTGTGGGTGGTGTTGGTGGTTGTGGTGGAGGTGTTGGTGTTGGTGTTGGTGGTGGTGGCAGTGGTGGTGGGGCTGGGGGTGAGGGATGTGTTGGTGGTGGTGGTGTTGGTGGTGGTGTTGGTGGTGGTGTTGGTGGTGGTGTTGGTGGTGTAGATGGTGGTGTTGGTGGTGTTGGTGGTTGGGGTGGTGGTGTTGGTGGTGGTGCTGGTGGTGGTGCTGGTGTTGGTGGTGGTGTTGGTGGTGGTGTTGGTGGTGGTTTTGGTGGTGGTTTTAATGGTGGTGTTGGTGGTGGTGGTGACGGTGGTGGTGTCGGTGGTGGTGTCGGTGGTGTTGGTGGTGGTGTTGGTGGGAATGTTGGTCGTTTTGGTGGTGATGTTACTGGTGGTGTTGTGGTGGTGTCGGTGGTGGTGGTGGTGTTGGTGGTGGTGTTGGTGGTGGTGTTGGTGGTGGTGTTGATGGTGGTGTTGGTGGTGGTGATGGTGGTGGTGTTGGTGGTGATTATGGTGGTAGTGGTGTTGGTGCTGATGTTGGTGGTGGTGTTGGTGGTGTTGTTGGTGGTGTTGGTGGTGTTGTTGGTGGTGTTGGTGGTGGTGCTGGTGGTGTTGGTTTTGGTGGTGTTGTTGGTTTTGGTGTTGGTGTGGTGTTGGTGGTGTTGGCGGAGTTGGTTGCGGTGGTTGTGGGGCTGGGGGTGGTGGTTTTGGTGGTGGTGTTGGTGGTGGAGGTATGGTGGCATTGGTGGTGTTGGTGGTGGTGTTGGTGGTGGTGGCGGTGGTGGTGGTGTTGGTGGTGGTGATGTTTTGGTGGTGATGGTGGTGGTGTTGGTGTTGTTGGTGGAAGTGTTGGTGGTAGTGTTGTGGTATTGGTGGTGGTGTTGGCGGTGTTGGTGTTGGTGGAAGTGTTGGTGGTGGTGTTCGTGGTGGTGTTGGTGGTGGTGTTGGTGGTGGTGTTGGTGATGTCGGTGGCGGTGGTGGTGGTGTCGGTGGCGGTGGCGGTGGTGTCGGTGGCGGTGGTGGTGGTGTCGGTGGCGGTGGCGGTGGTGTCGGTGGCGGTGGTGTCGGTGGCGGTGGCGGTGGTGTCGGTGGCGGTGGTGCCGGTGGCGGTGGCGTTAGCGGTGGCGGTGGTGTCGGTGGCGGTGGCGGTGGCGGCGGTGGTGGTTTCGGTGGTGGTGGCGGTGGCGGTAGCGGTGGCGGTGGTGTCGGTGGCGGTGGCGCAGTCGGTGGTGGTGGTTTCGGTGGTGGTGGAGGTGTCGGTGGTGGTGTCGGTGGTGGTGGTAGTGTCGGTGGTGGTGGTTTCGGTGGCGGTGGTGGTGTCGGTGGCGGTGGTGGTGGAGTCGGTGGTGGTGTTGTCGTCGCGGTGGTGGTGGTGTCGGTGGCGGTGGTGGTGTCAGTGGCGGTGTTGGTATCGGTGGTGGTGGTGTTGGTTATTGTGTCGTTGGTGGTGGTGTCGGTGGTGATGTCGGTGGTGGTGGTGGCGGTGTCGGTAGTGGTGGTGTCGGCAGTGGTGGTGTCGGCGGTGGTGTTGGTGTCGGCGGTGGTGTTGGTGTCGGCGGTGGTGGTGTCGGCGGTGGTGGTGGTGTCGGCGATGGTGGTGTGGCGGCGGTGGTGGTGTCGGCGCTGGTGGTAGTGTCGGCGGTGGTAGTGGTGTCGGCGGTGGTGGTGGTGGTGTCGGCGGTGGTGGTTGTGTCGGCGGTGGTGGTGGTGTATGTGGTAACTGTGTCGGTGGTGTCGGTGGTGTCGGTGGTATCGGTGGTGGTGGTGTTGGTGGTGGTGTTGGTGGTGGTGTTGGTGGTGGTGTTGGTGGTGGTGTTGGTGGTGGTGTTGGTGGTGGTGTTAGTGGAGATGTTGTTGGTGGTGTTGGTGGCGGTGTTGGTGGTGGTGATGTTGGTGGTGGTGTTGGTGGTGTGGTTGGTGGTGTTGGTGATGGTGGTGTTAGTGGTGTTGGTGGTGGTGTTGGTGGTGCTGTTGGTGGTGGTGGTGTAGGTGGTGTTGGTGGTGTCGGCGGCGGTGGTGGTGGTGTCGGTGGTGGTGGTGTCGGTGGTGGTGGTGGTGGTGACAGTGTGGTGGAGGTGTCGGTGGTGGTGGTGTCGGTGGTGGTGTCGGTGGTGTCGGTGGTGGTGTTGGTGGTGGTGTTGGTGGTGGTGTTAGTGGAGGTGTTGGTGGTGGTGGTGTTGGTGTTGGTGGTGGTATTGTTGGTGGTGTTGGTGATGTTGTTGGTGGTGTTGGTGGTGTTGGTGTTGGTGGTGTTGTTGGTGGTGGTGTTGGTGGTGCTGTTGGTGGTGGTGGTGCTGGTGGTGTTGGTGGTGTTGGTGGTGTCGGTGGCGGTGGTGTCGGTGGTGGTGGTGTCGGTGGTGGTGGTGTCGGTGGTGGTGGAGGTGTCGGTGGTGGTGGTGTCGGTGGTGGTGGTGTCGGTGGCGGTGGTGGTGTCGGTGGCGGTGGTGGTGTCGGTGGTGGTGGTGTCGGCGGTGGTGGTGGTGTCGACGGTGGTGGTGTCGGCGGTGGTGGTGGTGGTGTCGGCGTTGGTGGTGGTTGTGTCAGCGGTGGTGGTGTATGTGGTAACCGTGTCGGTGGTGTCGGTGGTGTTGCTGATGGTGGTGTTGGTGGTGGTGTTGGTGGTGTTGCTGGTGGTGTTGGTGGTGGTGTTGGTGGTGTTGGTGTTGGTGGTGGTGTTGGTGGTGGTGTTGGTGGTGTCGGTGTCGCTGGTGGTGGTGTCGGTGGTGGTGGTGTCGGTGGTGGTTGTTGTCGGTGGCGGTGGTGGTATCGGTGGTGGTTGTGTCGGCGGTGGTGGTGGTGTCGGCGGTGGTGGTGGTGTCAGCGGTGGTGGTGGTGTCGGCGGTGGTGGTGGTTTCGTAGGTGGTGGTGGTGTCGGCGGTGGTGGTGGTGTCGGCGGTGGTGGTGGTTGTATCGGCGGTGGTGGTGGTGTATGTCGTAACTGTGTCGGTGGCGTCGGTGGTATCAGTGGTGGTGGTGTTGGTGGTGTTGGCGTTGGCGCTGTTGGTGTTAGTGGTGTTGGCGGTGGTGTTGGTGGTGTTGGTGGTGTTCGTGGTGTTGGCGGTGTTGGTGTAGGTGGCGGTGTTGGTGTTGGTGGTGTCGGTGGTGGTGTTGGTGGTGTCGGTGGTGTTGGTGTCGGTGGCGGTGACGGTGGCTCTGGCGGTGTCGGTGGTGGTGGCGGTGGCGGTGGTGTCGGTGGCGGTGGTGGTGTCAGTGGCGGTGGTGGTATCGGTGGTGGTGGTGTCGGAGGTTGTGTCAGTAGTGGTGGTGTCGGTGGTGGCGGTGTCGGTAGTGTTGGTGGTGTCGGCGGTGGTGGTGTCGGCGTTGGTGATGGTGGTGTCGAGGGTGGTGGTGTCGGGGTGGTGGTGGTGTCGTCGGTGGTGGTGTCGGCGATGGTGGTGGTGGTGTCGGCGGTGGTGGTGTCGGCGGTGGTGGTGGTGACGGCGGTGGTGGTGTTGGCGGTGGTGGTGTCGGCGGTGGTTGTGGTTGTGTCGGCGGTGGTGGTGTATGTGGTAACTGTGTCGGTGATGTCGGTGGTGTTGGTGGTGGTGGTGTTGGTGGTGGTGTTGGTGGTGGTGTTGGTGGTGGTGGTGTTGGTGGTGGTGGTGTTGGTGGTGGTGGTGGTGTTGGTGGTGTTGGTGTTGGTGGTGTTGGTGGTGTTGTTGGTGGTGTTGGTGGTGTTGTGCTGGTGGTGTTGGTGGTGTCGGTGGCGGTGGTGGTGGTGGTGTCGGTGGTGGTGGTGGTGCCGGTGGTGGTGTCGGTGGCGGTGGTGTCATTGGCGGTGGTGGTATCCGTGGTGGTGGTGTCGGTGGTTGTGTCGGTGGTGGTGGTGTCGGTGGTGGTGGTGGCAGTGCCGGTAGTTGTGGTGGTGTCGGCGGTGGTGGTGTCGGCGTTGGTGATGGTGGTGTCGGCGGTGGTGGTGTCGGGGTGGTGGTGTCGGCGGTGGTGGTGGTGTCGGCGGTGGTGGTGGTGTCAGCGGTGGTGGTGGTGTCAGCGGTGGTGGTGGTGTCGGCGGTGGTGGTGGTTTCGTCGGTGGTGGTGTTGTCGGCGGTGGTGGTGTCGGCGGTGGTGGAGGTTGTATCGGCGGTGGTGGTGGTGTATGTCGTAACTGTGTCGGTGGTGTCGGTGGTATCAGTGGTGGTGGTGTTGGTGGTGTTGGCGTTGGCGGTGTTGGTGTTAGTGGTGTTGGCGGTGGTGGTGTTGGTGGTGTTGGTGGTGTTGGCGGTGTTGGTGTAGGTGGCGGTGTTGGTGTTGGTGGTGGCGGTGGCGGTGTTGGTGGTGTCGGTGGTGTTGGTGTCGGTGGCGGTGGCGGTGTCGGTGGCTCTGGCGGTGTCGGTGGTGGTGGCGGTGGCGGTGGTGTCCGTGGCGGTGGTGGTGGTGTCAGTGGCGGTGGTGGTATCGGTGGTGGTGGTGTCGGAGGTTGTGTCGGTGGTGGTGGTGTCGGTGGTGGTGTCGGTGGTGGTGGTGGCGGTGTCGGTAGTGTTGGTGGTGTCGGCGGTGGTGGTGATGGTGGTGTCGAGGGTGGTGGTGTCGGTGTGGTGGTGGTGTCGGCGGTGGTGGTGTCGTCGGTGGTGGTGTCGGCGATGGTGGTGGTGGTGTCGGCGGTGGTGGTGTCGGCGGTGGTGGTGGTGTCGGCGGTGGTGGTGGTGACGGCGGTGGTGGTGTTGGCGGTGGTGGTGGAGTCGGCGGTGGTGGTGGTTGTGTCGGCGGTGGTGGTGTATGTGGTAACTGTGTCGGTGGTGTCGGTTGTGTTGGTGGTGTTGGTGGTGTTGGTGTTGGTGTTGGTGGTGGTGTTGGTGGTGGTGGTGTTGGTGGTGGTGTTGGTGGTGGTGTTGATGGTGTTGGTGTTGGTTGTGTTGTTGTTGGTGGTGTTGTTGGTGGTGTTGGTGGTGGTGCTGGTGGTGTTGGTGTTGGTGGTGGTGTTGGTGGTGTTGGTGGTGTTGGTGGTGTTGGTGGTGTCGGTGGCGTTGGTGGTGGTGTCGGTGGCGTTGGTGGTGGTGTCGGTGGCGGTGGTGGTGATGTCGGTGGTGGTGGTGTCGGTGGTGGTGGTGTCGATGGCGGTGGTGTCAGTGGCGGTGGTGGTATCCGTGGTGGTGGTGTCGGCGGTGGTGGTTTCGGCGTTGGTGATGGTGGTGTCGGCGGTGGTGGTGTCGGGGTGGTGGTGGTGTCGGCGGCAGTGGTGTCGGCGTTGGTGATGGTGGTGTCGGCGGTGGTGGTGTCGGGGTGGTGGTGGTGTCGGCGGCAGTGGTGGTGTCGGCGGTGGTGGCGGTGTCGGCGATGGTGGTGGTGTCGGTGGTGGTGGTGTCGGCGGTGGTGGTGTCGGCGGTGGTGGTGGTGTCCACGGTGGTGGTGGTGTCGGCGGTGGTGGTGGTGTCGGCGGTGGTGGTGGTGTCGGCGGTGGTGGTGTTGGCGGTGGTGGTGGTGTCGGCGGTGGTGGTGGTGTCGGCGGTGGTGGTGTCGGCGGTGGTGGTGGTGTCGGCGTTGGTGGTGGTTGTGTCGGCGGTGGTGATGGTGTATGTGGTAACTGTGTCGGTAGTGCCGGTGGTGTCGGTGGTGGTGTTGGTGGTGGTGTTGGTGGTGGTGTTGGTGGTGGTGAGGGTGGTGGTGTTGGTGGTGGTGTTGATGGTGGTGTTGGTGGTGTTGGTGGTGTTGGTGGTGTTGGTGGTGGTGTTGGTGGTGTTGGTGGTGTTGGTGGTGTTGTTGTTGTTGTTGATGGTGGTGGTGGTGGTGTTGGTGGTGGTGTTGGTGGTGGTGTTGGTGGTGGTGTTGGTGGTGGAGTTGGTGGTGTTGGTGGTGGTGTTGGTGGTGTTGGTGTTGGTGGTGTTGGTGCTGGTATTGGTGGTGTTGGTGGTTTTGGTGAAGGTGTTGGTGGTGTTGGTGGTGTCGGTGGCGGTGGTGGTGTCGGTGGTGGTTGTTGTTGGTGGCGGTGGTGGTGTCGGCGGTGGTGGTGGTGTCGGCGGTGGTGGTGGTGACGGCGGCGATGGTGGTTTTATCGGCGGTGGTGGTGTGTGTGGTAACTGTGTCGGTGGTGTCGGTGGTGTTGGTGTGGGCGTTTTCGGTGTTGGTGTTAGTGGTGTTGGCGGTGGTGTTGGTGGTGTTGGTGGTGTTGGCGGTGTTGGTGTTTTTGGCGGTGTTGGTGGTGTCGGTGGCGGTGTTGGTGGTGTCGGTGGTGTTGGTGTGGTGGCGGTGTCGGTGGCTGTGGCGGTGTCGGTGGTGGTGGCGGTGGTGTCGGTGGCGGTGGTGGTGTCAGTGGCGGTGGTGGTATCGGTGGTGGTGGTGTCGGTGGTTGTGTCTGTGGTGGTGGTGTCGGTGGTGATGTCGGTGGTGGTGGCGGTGTCGGTAGTGGTGGTGGTGTCGGCGGTGGTGGTGTCGGCGTTGGTGATGGTGGTGTCGAGGGTGGTGGTGTCGGGGTGGTGGAGTCGGCGGTGGTGGTGGTGTCGTCGGTGGTGGTGTCGGCGATGGTGGTGGTGGTGTCGGCGGTGGTGGTGGTGTCGGCGGTGGTGGTGTCGGCGGTGGTGGTGGCGGCGGTGGTGGTGTCGGCGCTGGTGGTGTCGGCGGCGGTGGTGGTGGTGTCGGCGGTGGTGGTTGTGTCGGCGGTGGTGGTGTATGTGGTAACTGTGTCGGTGGTGTCGGTGGTGTTGGTGTCGGTGGTGTTGGTGGTGGTGGTGTTGGTGATAGTGTTGGTTGATTTGGTGGTGGTGTTGGTGGTGGTGTTGGAGGTGGTGTTGGTGGTGGTGTTGGTGGAGGTGTTGGTGGTAGTGTTGGTGGTGGTGTTGGTGGTGGTGTTGGTGGTGGTGGTGGTGTTTGTGTTGTTGTTGTTGGTGGTGTTGGTGTTGGTGGTGTTGGTGTTGGTGGTGTTGTTGGTGGTGTTCGCGGTGGTGGTGGCGGTGGTGGTGATGGTGGTGGTGTTGGTGGTGTCGGTGGCGGTGGTGGTGGTGTCGGTGGCGGTGGTGGAGGTGTCGGTGGTGGTGGTGTCGGTGGTGGTGTGGTCATGGTGGTGGTGTCGGTGGCGGTGGTGGTGTCAGTGGTGGTGGTATCGGTGGTGGTTGTGTCGGCGGCGGTGGTGGTGGTTGTGTCGGCGGTGGTGGTGGTGTATGTGGTAACTGTGTCGGTGGTGTCGGTGGTGTTGGTGGTGGTGGTGTTGGTGGTTTTGGCGTTGGCGGTGTTGGTGTTAGTGGTGTTGGCGGTGGCGGTGTTGGTGGTGTCGGTGGTGTTGGTGTCGGTGGCGGTGGCGGTGTCGGTGGCAGTGGCGGTGTCGGTGGTGGTGGTGGCGGTGGCGGTGGTGGTGGCGTCAGTGGCGTTGGTGGATGTGTTGGTGGTGGTGTTCGTGGTGGTGTTGGTGGTGTTGATGGTGTTGGTGGTGATGTTACGGTGGTGTTGGTGGTGGTGTTGGTGGTGGTGAGGTTGGCGGTGGTGGCGGAGGTGGTGAGGGTGTTGGTGGTAGTGGTGGTGGTGTTGGGGATGTTGGGGATGTTGGTGGTGGTGTTGTGGTTGTGTTGGTGGTGGTGTTGTGGTGGTGTCGGCGGTGGTGGTGGTGGTTTCGGTGGTGGTGGTGTTGGTAGTGGTTGTGGTGGTGTTGGTGGTGGTGTTGGTGGTGGCGTTGTTGGTGGTTTTGGCGGTGGTGGTGTTGGCTGTGGTGGTACCGGCGGTGGTGGTGGGGGTGTCGGCGGTGGTGGTAGTTGTGTCAGCGGTGGCGGAAACGGCGGTGGTGGTGTCGGCGGTGTCGGCGGTGGTGGTGATGGTGTCGGCGTCGGCGGTATCGGAGGTGGTGGTGGTTTCGCCGGTGGCGGTGTCGGCGGTGGTGGTGGTGTCGGCGGCGGTGTCGGCGGTGATGGTGTCGGCGGAGGCGGTGTCGGCGGTGGTGGTGGTGTCGGCGGCGGTGGTGGTGGTGTCGGCAGTGGTGGTGGTGTCGGCGGTGGTGGTCGTGTCAGTGGCGGTGGTGGTATTGATGGTGGTGGTGTCGGCGGTGGTGGTGCTGTCGGTTGTGGTGGTGTCGGCGGTGGTGGTGGTGTCGGCGGTGGTGGTGTAGGCGGTGGTGGTGGTTGTGTCGGCGGTGGTGGTGTAAGTGGTAACTGTGTCGGTGGTGTCGGTGGTGACGGTGGTTGTGGTGTTGGTGGTGTTGGCGATGGCGCTGTTGGTGTTAGTGGTGTTGACGGTGGTGGTGTTGGTGGCGGTGTTGGTGTCGGTGGTGGTGGCTCTGGCGGTGGTGGTGGTGGTGGTGTCGGTGGCGGATGTGTTGGTGGTGGTGGTGTTCGTGGTGGTGCTGGTGGTGGTGTTGGTGGTGGTGTTGGTGGTGATGTTGGTGGTGTTGATGGTGTTGTTGGTGGTGGTGTTTTTGGTGGTGGTGTTGGTGGTGGTGTTGGTGTGGGTGGTGTTCTGGCGGTGGTGTTGGTGGTGGTGTTGATGGTGGTGTTGGTGGTGTTGGTGGTGGTGTTGGTGGTGGTGATGTTGGCGGTGGTGGCGGAGGTGGTGAGGGTGTTGGTGGTAGTGGTGGTGGTGTTGTGGTGGTGTTGGTGGTGTTGGCGGTGGTGGTGTTGGTGGATGTGTTGGTGGTGGTGTTGGTGGTGTTGGTGGTTGTGGTGGAGATGTTGGTGGTTGTGTTGGTTGTGGTGGTGGTGTTGGTTTTGGTGTTGGTGGTGGTTTTGGTGGTGGTTTTGATGGTGGTGTGGGTGGTGTTGGTGGTTGTGGTGGAGGTGTTGGTGTTGGTGTTGGTGGTGGTGGCAGTGGTGGTGGGGCTGGGGGTGAGGGATGTGTTGGTGGTGGTGGTGTTGGTGGTGGTGTTGGTGGTGGTGTTGGTGGTGGTGTTGGTGGTGTAGATGGTGGTGTTGGTGGTGTTGGTGGTTGGGGTGGTGGTGTTGGTGGTGGTGCTGGTGGTGGTGCTGGTGTTGGTGGTGGTGTTGGTGGTGGTGTTGGTGGTGGTTTTGGTGGTGGTTTTAATGGTGGTGTTGGTGGTGGTGGTGACGGTGGTGGTGTCGGTGGTGGTGTCGGTGGTGTTGGTGGTGGTGTTGGTGGGAATGTTGGTCGTTTTGGTGGTGATGTTACTGGTGGTGTTGTGGTGGTGTTGGTGGTGGTGTTGTGGTGGTGTTGGTGGTGTTGGTGGTGGTGTTGTGGTGGTGTTGGTGGTGGTGTCGGTGGTGGTGGTTTTGGTGGTGGTGTTTGTGGTGTTGATGGTGTTGGTGGTGGTGTTGGTGGTGGTGGTGTCGGTGGTGGTGGCGGTGGTGGTGTATGTGGAAACTGTGTCGGTGGTGTCGGTGGTGGTGGTGTTGGTGTTGGTGGTGGTGTTGGTGTCGGTGGTGGTGGTGTTGGTGGTGGTGTTGGTGGTGGTGTTGGTGGTGGTGTTGATGGTGGTGTTGATGGTGGTGTTGGTGGTGGTGATGGTGGTGGTGTTGGTGGTGATTATGGTGGTGGTGGTGTTGGTGGTGGTGATGTTGGTGGTGGTGTTGGTGGTGTTGTTGGTGGTGTTGGTGGTGTTGTTGGTGGTGTTGGTGGTGGTGCTGGTGGTGTTGGTGTTGGTGGTGTTGTTGGTTTTGGTGTTGGTGTGGTGTTGGTGGTGTTGGCGGTGTTGGTTGCGGTGGTTGTGGGGCTGGGGGTGGTGGTGGTGTTGGTGGTGGTGTTGGTGGTGGTGGTATGGTGGCATTGGTGGTGTTGGTGGTGGTGGTGTTGGTGGTGGTGGCGGTGGTGGTGGTGTTGGTGGTGGTGATGTTTTGGTGGTGATGGTGGTGGTGTTGGTGTTGTTGGTGGAAGTGTTGGTGGTAGTGTTGTGGTATTGGTGGTGGTGTTGGCGGTGTTGGTGTTGGTGGAAGTGTTGGTGGTGGTGTTCGTGGTGGTGTTGGTGGTGGTGTTGGTGGTGGTGTTGGTGATGTTGGTGTTGGTGGTGCTGGTGTACGTGGTGTTGGTGGTGGTGGTGGAGGTGGTGGTGAGGGTATTGGTGGTAGTGGTGGTGTTTTGGTGGTGTTGTGGTGGTGTTGGTGGTGGTGTTGGCGGTGGTGGTGGTGTTGGTGGTGGTGTTCGTGCTGTTGGTGGTGTTGGTGTTGGTCATGTCTGTGTTGGTGTTGAAGGTGGTGGTGGTGTTGGTGGTGGTGTTGGTGGTGGTGTTGTGGTGGTGTTGGTGGTGTTGGTGGTGGTGTTGGTGGTGGGGTTGGTGGTGGTTTTGGTGGTGGTGTTGGTGGTGTTGGTGGTGGTGATGGTGGTGTTGGTGGTGGTGGCGGTGGTGGTGGGGTCGGCGGTAGTGTTGGTGGTTGTGACGGCGGTGGTGGTGTATATGGTAACTGTGTCGGTGGTGTCGGTGGTAGTGGTGTTGGTGGTGGTGTTGGTGGTGGTGTTGGTGGTGGTGTTGGGGCGGTGGTGTTGGTGGTAATGTTGGTGGTGTTGATGGTGTTGGTGGTGATGTTGGTGGTGTTGGCGGTGGTGGTGGTGTTGGTGGATGTGTTGGTGGTGGTGTTGGTGGTGTTGGTTGTTGTGGTGGAGATGTTGGTGGTTGTGTTGGTTGTGGTGGTGGTCGTGGTTTTGGTGTTGGTGGTGGTTTTGGTGATGGTTTTGATGGTGGTGTGGGTGGTGTTGGTGGTTGTGGTGGAGGTGTTGGTGTTGGTGTTGGTGGTGGTGGCAGTGGTGGTGGGGCTGGAGGTGAGGGATGTGTTGGTGGTGGTGGTGGTGTTGGTGGTGGTGTTGGTGATGTAGATGGTGGTGTTGGTGGTGTGGGTGGTGTTGGTGGTTGGGGTGGTGGTGTTGGTGGTGGTGCTGGTGGTGGTGCTGGTGTTGGTGGTGGTTTTGGTGGTGGTTTTAATGGTGGTGTCGGTGGCGGATGTGTTGGTGGTGGTGGTGTTCGTGGTGGTGCTGGTGGTGGTGTTGGTGGTGGTGTTGGTGGTGATGTTGGTGGTGTTGATGGTGTTGTTGGTGGTGGTGTTTTTGGTGGTGGTGTTGGTGGTGGTGTTGGTGTGGGTGGTGTTCTGGCGGTGGTGTTGGTGGTGGTGTTGATGGTGGTGTTGGTGGTGTTGGTGGTGGTGTTGGTGGTGGTGATGTTGGCGGTGGTGGCGGAGGTGGTGAGGGTGTTGGTGGTAGTGGTGGTGGTGTTGTGGTGGTGTTGGTGGTGTTGGCGGTGGTGGTGTTGGTGGATGTGTTGGTGGTGGTGTTGGTGGTGTTGGTGGTTGTGGTGGAGATGTTGGTGGTTGTGTTGGTTGTGGTGGTGGTGTTGGTTTTGGTGTTGGTGGTGGTTTTGGTGGTGGTTTTGATGGTGGTGTGGGTGGTGTTGGTGGTTGTGGTGGAGGTGTTGGTGTTGGTGTTGGTGGTGGTGGCAGTGGTGGTGGGGCTGGGGGTGAGGGATGTGTTGGTGGTGGTGGTGTTGGTGGTGGTGTTGGTGGTGGTGTTGGTGGTGGTGTTGGTGGTGTAGATGGTGGTGTTGGTGGTGTTGGTGGTTGGGGTGGTGGTGTTGGTGGTGGTGCTGGTGGTGGTGCTGGTGTTGGTGGTGGTGTTGGTGGTGGTGTTGGTGGTGGTTTTGGTGGTGGTTTTAATGGTGGTGTTGGTGGTGGTGGTGACGGTGGTGGTGTCGGTGGTGGTGTCGGTGGTGTTGGTGGTGGTGTTGGTGGGAATGTTGGTCGTTTTGGTGGTGATGTTACTGGTGGTGTTGTGGTGGTGTTGGTGGTGGTGTTGTGGTGGTGTTGGTGGTGTTGGTGGTGGTGTTGTGGTGGTGTTGGTGGTGGTGTCGGTGGTGGTGGTTTTGGTGGTGGTGTTTGTGGTGTTGATGGTGTTGGTGGTGGTGTTGGTGGTGGTGGTGTCGGTGGTGGTGGCGGTGGTGGTGTATGTGGAAACTGTGTCGGTGGTGTCGGTGGTGGTGGTGTTGGTGTTGGTGGTGGTGTTGGTGTCGGTGGTGGTGGTGTTGGTGGTGGTGTTGGTGGTGGTGTTGGTGGTGGTGTTGATGGTGGTGTTGATGGTGGTGTTGGTGGTGGTGATGGTGGTGGTGTTGGTGGTGATTATGGTGGTGGTGGTGTTGGTGGTGGTGATGTTGGTGGTGGTGTTGGTGGTGTTGTTGGTGGTGTTGGTGGTGTTGTTGGTGGTGTTGGTGGTGGTGCTGGTGGTGTTGGTGTTGGTGGTGTTGTTGGTTTTGGTGTTGGTGTGGTGTTGGTGGTGGTGGTATGGTGGCATTGGTGGTGTTGGTGGTGGTGGTGTTGGTGGTGGTGGCGGTGGTGGTGGTGTTGGTGGTGGTGATGTTTTGGTGGTGATGGTGGTGGTGTTGGTGTTGTTGGTGGAAGTGTTGGTGGTAGTGTTGTGGTATTGGTGGTGGTGTTGGCGGTGTTGGTGTTGGTGGAAGTGTTGGTGGTGGTGTTCGTGGTGGTGTTGGTGGTGGTGTTGGTGGTGGTGTTGGTGATGTTGGTGTTGGTGGTGCTGGTGTACGTGGTGTTGGTGGTGGTGGTGGAGGTGGTGGTGAGGGTATTGGTGGTAGTGGTGGTGTTTTGGTGGTGTTGTGGTGGTGTTGGTGGTGGTGTTGGCGGTGGTGGTGGTGTTGGTGGTGGTGTTCGTGCTGTTGGTGGTGTTGGTGTTGGTCATGTCTGTGTTGGTGTTGAAGGTGGTGGTGGTGTTGGTGGTGGTGTTGGTGGTGGTGTTGTGGTGGTGTTGGTGGTGTTGGTGGTGGTGTTGGTGGTGGGGTTGGTGGTGGTTTTGGTGGTGGTGTTGGTGGTGTTGGTGGTGGTGATGGTGGTGTTGGTGGTGGTGGCGGTGGTGGTGGGGTCGGTGGTGGGGGTGGTGTTTTTGTTAACGCTGTTAACAAAAATCCAGAACCCCTCTCCAGCCAATCAGACGCCAGCTCCTTGTAGTACTCCACTGGTACAAGTCCAGCCCACTGGCCACCCGGACCTATCACAACGTACTTCCCCTCCAGCCGCCGACATAAATACCGCACCTCTGGTGGTGACCAGCACAGTCGGTGCTGAAATCTCCACTAGGAAACTTCGACCTCGCCGCCACTGAAGATGTCTGCCGTAGTCGCAGACGAAACGTTTGGGAAGAAGAAGGAACCCAATAGACCACGGCCCACAAGCCCGGTTAATATTATTGCATCTAGTACATCTGTAATTTATTCATGTTATTTGTAATCTTCCTTCATAACTGATTTAAAGAGAGTCATTGTGACTGAAAGCATACGAGTTATCCCTTAATAATTGGTTTGCCTTTTCTGAAGAGTGGAGATGGATTTATGAGTGTTTTAGAACATACTTTAATTTTAACCACTGTAATGTATACTTAAGAGAATTTAGTTAATTAGCACAGAAATAAATTAGCATGGAGGGATCAGCAAGTTGAGAACAATGTAACAGTGAAAGGATTAGTAGTGTAAGGAAATACATTACAATTAAGTAAGTTTTAGATAGAGTGTATTTAGCCAATGCATGTGCAGCTGCTTCAGATAGAAAATGTGCATTACTAAAAACTAATGACTTTCACTAACCATTCTGCAACAAATTATTCTTAAAGAAGCTTATTCTCCAACCTACTTTAATTAATCAAGATATACTTTTATAGAAATGCTTTTATTATATATTTCCTTTAGATACAATGGGAATACAGGGAGCTTAAACAATAGTAATAATAAGTATTCAGATGTTTCATCCAACCGTGTGAAGACCTCTTGTTCTAAAACTATGGTGAAGAGTGAGACGACGTCAAAGCTGAATAGAAGGTCATGAGGTTGCGACTTTACTCGGCTAAAGATCCTCGGGAGCCCTTGTCATCAGTCAGTGTATACCCTATCCCCTGTTCCTGCGGTTCGGTTTACATTAGAACTGCATAGTGTAGCATCAACACCAGGCTCACTGAACACAAAAGAAGCTGCTGCCTGGACCAAATGGATAAGTCCGCAGTTGCACAACATGCCATTGAAGTAGAGGGCAAACACATAATTAAGTTCCAGGACACGAACATTCTATCATCCACAATACACTACCATGCCCGGCTACAACATGAAGCTATTGAAATTTATAAATATCCCTACAATTACAATAAGAAAGAAGAAGCTTTGAAACGTAACAGCAACTGGTATCCTGTCATTGAAGGCAAAAAATGGCACAAAACAGGAGACATTCAAGTGAACCAGTCAGGAGGAAACAACACCTTGGGTGAAGCCCACCCCCTCCCTCCTGCTGTCTGCCATCTGGACCAATCAGCGAAGGCCACTCGAAAGATAAATACCGCAGCTCAGACAGTCCACACCTCAAATGTCACATTAACTTCTCTGAGGAGACTATGACTGTACCACTGAAGATATCTGCCACAGCTGTGGATGAAACATCTGGGTACTTAAACTCCAACAGACCATGGCATAACAGCACAAAAATAACTCCTAGCTATATTGACTCTGGCTGTGAAAGCCTACTCTCTCTCAATTCCCAGAAAATTCATGATATAAGTACATTTCATTTATCTTGAAAATATCTTAAAATTATGGTATTTGAATCAAAATTGTTAGTCGTTTTTTAAAAAAAAATTAATTTTTTTGGAAAAATGTTTTATTTAAAGTTAGTTTGGGCTGAGGGGATTTTCTTGAACATTTTTGTGTGAGACCCTTGAAACATGGAAAACTAAAATACCAGTTTGATATTTAACCCACTTTTTGTTTTTGAGTTATGCTGTACACATGCTCACACCTTTTTTTTCAAAATGGAAGGCTCAAAACGTACATTTCTGGTGAAATCACAATATCAAATTTTTGCATGTATGCAATATCTCCTCTATTTTCTCTATGTGGTGAAGAAAGTAAAACAATTAGCAAATCCATTTCTCTAATGAGGTACTTCAAACATTGCACAAAAAATGTTATATTATGAGGTTATCTTCTCATACCAATCAATGAAATAGAAATATGGGGACATACTAGGATATATCTGGACAGATTATTCATCCTGCAGAAAAGGTGCATTAGGCTAATTTTTAATTGAAGAAATTCTGGCCCTTGTATAAGTACATTAAAACAAAATAAAATTGTCATACTTTATTCACTGTATGTGTACAAGGTAATTTTCTTTACTGTAAAGAAGCTGAATGTGAAGAATAATTCTAAACATCACAACCAGGAGAGCCAATAAACTAAGAACTGGCTGTGCAGTATTTTCCCTGTTCATGTTACAAGCACTGGTTGTCTGTGGCTATCATTGAAGACCATGGATACAACCACAGAACATTTCTAAAACCACTTTCATGGATAATATTAGGTTTATCAGAGCGCCAATAATCATTATTTTATGTACTTGCATATCCGTTAAGGTGGAATCAAGTCTCATCCAAGAAAAATATTCACCACAGTATACCTACACTTGAGACTCCACTCACAAATTGTGCACCTAATAACAGGATCACCTGGTTGAAGACCATATGTCACAGTTACTTTGTAGGCTTTAGCTTCAATTTAGTAGCTCTTCACATACAGCCATAAGAAATGCCTACCTGTTGTAAAAAAAAGCCTATATGATATTTGGGGAAGTTTGCAAACAATGACCTATGTTGTCTAATGTTTTTTTCAGTAAAAAGCATAAACTGTCTTTTAGGTATCTTAGACTGAACACTTTCTGTAGCCTGAAATTTTTTATACAGTGTATGGATTGTTGTACATCCTGGAACTTTTACACCAGGAAATCTTCCTGCGAATCATATTTTCGCTTGATGAACTGAGTTAGTACATACAAATCATAAATAAATACACTGTGCAGTAGTAAACATATAACCCCTAGTGCAATAGCCCTTTGTGGGTCAAGGCTTACTGCCTGGCTGCTGTGTCCCCCACCTCTGCTCACTACAGGTGTTATGAGTGGGGTGCAGAATTGGAGTGAGGGATGTGGTCAGTGCCCCGAGACCTCCCGGCTGGCTATGCAGCCTTTGCAACCTGGAATCACTACTTCTTTATCAAATAACTGCTCAATTGCCCCGCCCCCCAGGGACCTAATGAAACTGAGTGCACTCTGCACCAGACCCCCAGTTGGGGAAAAATCCTCACACTGGTACCAGGGATCAAACCTGGGTCCTCAACACCAGAGGCAGGCATGCTACCACTGTGCTATGGAGGCAGAAAACATAATATACTTTGTGAGTAAATGCAGGACAAAATAACTAACACTTTACTGTAGAGCCAGAGTAGAGCAAAGCCACACGAGTAACATGACCTAGATTGCAGAGGTAGCACAGAATCGTGTATCCGCACACCCATTGAAACAAAACTCACACAGCTGGTTCTTAGTTCATTGGCTCTGCGTATAATACTGTCACCGCATCCGCTGCATCTAATTGCCGACAACAGCAGTGTCACCTATCGCATTATTGTCGGCACTACCGCAAAGGAGCCGAAGGAAAGAGACAGAGAATGGCCGCATTGTTGGGTGCTTGCCGAAAGAGAGAAAGGGATAGAGGTTTCTGGAATTGTCTGCTTTGTATTTCACCGCAATAACTGAACTTTCCTGAAGCTTCCAGAACAGTACCTGGGAGATATAAATAGCGGTAAAGTGTGAGAGAGGACAGACGTATGTGAAGTGTTGAGTAGTCGTGCCGACGGAAAGAAGAGACGTATGTGAAGCATTGAGTAGTCGTGCCGATGGAAAGAAGAGACGTATGCGAAGCGTTGAGGAGTCGTGCCGACGGAGAAGGGACAGTTTTGTGTTACGAATTTGGAGCCGTGCTGTGAGTGAATCGGAAAAGACTTTCTTACTGTTGCAACGAGTGTAAAAAGTTACTGTTTACGGAAATAAAAGTGTATCTTTATCCCGACTACATCTGTCTTCTTTACTTTACACCCACCAAAGTCACAATACTAAGGCACAACAATTGTTAATTTAGGAAGCAAATCACCAACAAGAACATTTTTATAATGGGACAGAGATGTAACTAACTGCCAATGAAAATGAAGGAATTAAATGGAATGAAGCAATTTCATAATAAATTAAAATACCGTTTAATAGAAAAGTGTTTAAATATGATGGCTTATAAATATTATATGTATTTTGTTATGTTCCCTGTTTGTATCCTTTGTATATATTTTACTTTTGATAATCTCAGAAAATTGTGTAAGACATTGACAGCTAATAAATGATTTGATTTGATGTTCAAACACAGCATTTGTTAAAAGTATGTCTTATAATTTTCTAGTCCTCAAACTCTCTGTAATCAGAAATCAATTATAATAAATGTGGTTTGGTGATCACTTGTAGAAATGCATGCCATGATATTGAATATTCAGCTGAGCTTTCTCCAGCAAGTGTTTGCAGCTCTCAGTTTGCATGCAACATATTGAGAAAATATTTCTGTGGAGTAAATTAATAGCCATTTGCATGTACATTTAATTTTCATCATACATGGGCAGTGATATCATGCACCTTTTGATCACTTAATATTTTGAATGAAATGTGTAATGACATACATTCTTTTGCTTTAGGTGAAGCTGTCAAAAAAGCACAAAACACGATGGGAAGAAGATTATCAGCTCATAAATAGTGAAGGACTGTTCCAGGAATATCTTGAGATGGGTAAATAGTTTTTAATGTTTTGGGTTCTATAACAAACTAAAGAGACATCCTGAAGTCACAAGTAAACTAAATATGCACAAAAGGTCTAGGTACTTCAGTTCTCCTATAAAGATGTCTTAGCCAAATAATGAGGTGCTATATCTTCACATTTTTCTTAGTTGGGGACATCAACCACAGGATTTAAGAAAAACTACATTTTGTTTTTACTACCTTAATAATATAAAGGAGTTTAACAGGGATGGCCATGTAGTCAGTTTTATTTTATTCATATAGAGACAGTGTAATTTACATTTGGGCAGGTAATTTTAATTAAGATGTTAAAATTACAAATAGACACTACAATATGCTGATGACCTATTCTTCATTGCAGAATCAAATGAAAGTACTAGCAAATAAATTAAGAAACTAAATTTGAAAAACCAAACAATAAAGCAAAAAGTTCAGTATTTAACGGAAAAGAATATATTAAAAGCAAGGCATGACAAAGTTGTCGAACAAGTTCCAACAGTTATATACTGGTGATGGAAATTGAGGGCTGTATTAGAAAACTCCATTAAATTTACTCTTAAATACTAAGATAGGCAAAGAAGGAGCAAAAGTGAAATATTATAAGGTAATGACAAATCCCCTACCATATATTTGTGTAAATTTGAAAGTATAACTTTATAAAAATGCACAATTTTTAGCTTTCTTACTTCTTAATGAAAGATGCAAACTATACATAGTTGTAACATTACCCTCTTCATCCCAAAGTTAGCTCATTTTATGATATCCTTATGTTAAAGTAAAACATATACCAAAATGAAAACTATAAAGAAAAATTTAATCAGCAGAAATTAAATTTTTACAGTCTATTACTGTTTACTCTTTATTACTATAACTGGACCAGAAAATAAGGAATGAAATAAAAATATTAATTAGAAACTTAGAGAAAGGATTTCTTAAAATAGGGAAAATTAAAGACCCCATATTCAAAGGATGAATGAAATTCCCATAACATTCAAGATATACGTTTCATTTTACATGAAAATGTAAATATATGGTGTTTTAGTCAAAATAAAATTGTAAGAACCATTTTGATAAAGTAAAAATTTTTGAAAAATATGACACACAAGGATAGTCTAGGTTTGGGGGATTTTCTTGGAAATCTTCTCACATTCTTTGAAGATGCTGAACTTAAATAGCATGTTTGGCATTTAACCAACTTTTCATATAGGAGTTATGCTGCACACAGACACACACACAAACACACTCAATGCTTTTTTAGGATACAGGGAGTATCAAAACACACATTTCTGGTGAAATCTTGGTATCAAATTTTTGGGTGGACTACAATTCTTTCCCTGATTACAAATATGTATACAGTATAGAGAAAGCAATAATTGGTAATTTGAGTTAACAAGAATCAACTGAGAAATTTAGCATAATTTTATCAACCTAAACTGTCTGATAATTGTTTATTATCCACAAAGTGCAAATTAATGAGTCACAGACTGCTACTAACACCTTGGAATTAAGCAGTTTTATTTCAATATCTAAAGGGTGGACCATTAAGAACATCGGTTTTAACTATTGAATAAAATACTTTATTTTAATGAAATATAACATATTCCAATATCAACAAAGGATACATGTTGCCATTACGCATAAAAACATAGTATAAAAAATTGCATTTGCCATATGTTCCCCATAAGCTTGCTCTGCATTTTGTAATTCTATCAATAAAATATATCTCGACTGGGTGTACAAAAGTGGTTAAGTCAAAAAACCTCATAATGAGAAAAACAATTAAAGATTAAAATCAATTTCCCAAACCCCTTATGTGCCAAAAGTCTACACATTTTGAAAAAATATATTCATTGGTTAGTATTGTAAATGTACAAATCAGGTTTCTTTAACTCCTATAAATCTTCATCCCTTATATAACGATTATCTGAAGGGTTGGAGGGTAGATGCATGACATGTGACTTTTCACAGTGTATTTTAACATATCCACTTCCACACAAATATAATAATGGTGTCAGTGTAAGATTAATTATTTTCCCCTAGAATATACAATGAAGTTGTATTTTTAAATATGCAATCAATTCTTATAGTTCCCATGGGGATAAACTACCACAATATTTATATAGAATTCACATTTAGCAGAACTTGAGAAAATGACAACATAAAAATATTACAAGGATAATGAAACAAGACATATCACTGCGGTAAAAATAATAATAATCCAAGGCGCAACAGCCCTTACCACCCAGCCGCTGCATCTGCCACCTCTAACTACTACAGGCACCAAGAGTGTGGTGCAGTACTGTTGCTCAGCACCTGGTCCTTCCTGGCCGGTTATGCAGTCTACGCAACCAGGACTACTACTGTTCAATCAAGTGGCTCCTCATTGGCCTCTCAGGGACCTAATGAGGTTGAGTACACCCCGTTCCAGGACCCCCAGTGGAAGAAAATCCCCACGCTGATGCCAGGAATGGAACCTTGGTCTCGTGCTTGGTAAGCAGAAGCACTACCACCGCACTAAGGAGACGACCCCGATATCACTATAGTATTTGAAAATAATTAATACCTTATAATCACATAGCAAAATTATACTTTTTAGCCTTTTATAAAAGGTTGTTAAAGTTAATGAACTTGGCAAAATATAACACTAAGTAAAGAAACAAAGTATTTTATTATTATGACTTTGTCATATACTTTCTTTAAATTTCCATGAAATATTCACCATCCAAAACATAATGAATAATAAGAACATATTCTTCACTAAACATTGTTATTGGTATCAGTATTTGGAAATGTACTAAGGGCACTTTCAGATATTTTCAATGCTCTAGAATTCCCAAAATGTAGCCGAGATAAATGAAAGTAGGTTCAGCAAGTCCTATTTTTGCTAGGTTTACTGAATTTGGACCAGAATACTTCTTAAAGGTTTTATATCTGCAGATTTATTCCCTCTTCTGTGAAAACTGGCAAATCTGAAATCATCTTTACTTAACGTGTACTTGAGAAATAATTGCTGAAGGATACCTTTTGAAAACAGAGCCACTGCATGTCCCAAACAATCTTTTATCCATTATGTCAACCTTTCCTAGCACGAGTTCTTTCCCTAACAATGCTGAAAAGTCATAAAGGTCCTCTTTAGACATTTCACTGACCACAAATGGCTTGTGCTTTCCTGATAAACCAACAAGTTGCATCCAGTAGTGAGGATGATGAATAGGAACATGATACTTCCATTTCCATTTTTCTATGATCGCATAATCTGCATCCTCTCCATGTGTGTATGATCTAATATTAGGAATTAGTGGTCGGTAGATTGGGGGATTGGGGTGTTCTTGAAGTGCAACCATACACATTATGGCAATGTGGCTGTTTTTGTTTTGTCCTTGGCAGGAATCGGAATACGTAAGCTATTTTTTACATCAAGATGAAATTGTTTAAATGAATTGTAAAGGCAAGATTCTATTCATTAGTCCCTCTTAAGACTTGTTTTTCATGCTAATGAAACAGTATGCTTGCTTGTCATCACAGCAGCGAACGTTAAGTTTCAGCTCCATAGCTGTCTTTTATAGAAGACAATGGAGCTACTAACCACTGGAGTTGGCAAGCATTGTTGTAAGTTGAATGATATGGCTTTCCTTGTAAGATCATTTCTTGAGTCACTTGCCAAGTCAACCTTTTCTTGGGTGCATTTCTTACTCTCAAACTCTAGTATTTTTCGCCTTCAGAGACCTCTATCCTCAGCTTAAGTCTCACATGTCTGGTATGCATCCAATTTTGGTTTCTGAAGTTCAAGATTATCAAAAATAGTTTCTTAGATCCTCCTACCAACACATTGTCCAGGAATAGCATTTAAATATTCTTTGTATAAATAGCTAAAGTGACACGATATGGTAAATGGTTTCTCTGTGTTTTTACTGAAATGATATACTGAGTTGCAATACTTTATTTTTTTTATGTATATTGTTGACAAATCAGAGTTAGTTGTTTTGCATTGCTCAATCTTCATATTAGTGCAATGAAAATAAATACTCAGTAACCAGATAGGTGTAGTGTCAAGTTGGGTAAGTCATTTAAATTTGTAGTGCACAAGTTAAGTCAGCTCTATTACTGACTTAACAAACTTTGCACTGCTAGTTCGATGGTGTAGAATAAGCTAAGTCAAAAGTGAGTGACTTAACCATCTTTGCACATGCACAACTGATGACTTCATGACATACCTCCTTTTGCACACTCATGTTACTCGGCTATTATAAGTGATATGACTTAACCAATTAGACACGTGGGTAGAGCACACAAAATTACATCAAAGGCTGTGGAGAACTCATTTTTGACATTTTTTGACTTAACCACTTTTACACACCCAGTCGAGATATTATATTCAGACAGATCTGCTCCTGGATTTGGGTGATGTTTCGAAGCTGTTTCATCAGTTGTGGTATTGTTTGGGGATTATTTTTATAAAATTGCAATTTTAAATGCCCCCAAAGGAATAATAATTTACTGGAATGAGCTTTTCACAATGACCAATTGTTGCAAATGACAACTAATTGATTTTTGTGAACTAACAGCAACACTATTGCACACAATTGTGATATTCTCATAATACCAGCTGGAAAGAGAGTACACTTTAGTTTTGATGTCTGCAATTAAGCCTGTTGTCTCAAATTTTGTCATTAGTCTAGGAACTATTGACTCATTAGGTGCATTTTGACAATCGAGAGCCATACAGTATCTGAATTGCATTCACTTGATTTGTAATGTGTTTTCACAATCAATATTCGGTGTTCTGTCGTAAAGCTTAGATAACTAACTGCAAGAAATACTGATTACAAAACACGTAAACAAAATGCTCCCATTACAACAATAAACCAATAGCACACAATTAAAAACTGGATTTCTTAGTGGTTTACCCTATAGTATATTACAGAATCCTGGAATATTATTTTGCCTCTATGATAAGAGAACTCTGCAAGATTTTTAAGGGGGATAGCAGCCAATAGGGTAATGATAAAATAAAATGCTCACAGAGAAATGAACTGTGCTGAGTGATATGATGAACAAGAACTTGTATACATGATTAATGTTGATGATGTTGTCATTGGTGATCTACTCTATGAAGCTTCTAAAATTACATGTGATTCTTTCACAGTGTTGCAGTTTGGATTCATCACCATCTTTGTCGCAGCTTTTCCATTGGCTCCTTTGTTTGCCCTACTCAATAACTGGGTAGAAATAAGACTAGATGCTCAAAAATTTGTATGTGAGAACAGGCGCATTGTGGCAGAACGTGCAGAAAACATTGGCATCTGGTTCAAGATTCTCAACATGTTGGCACATCTGGCTGTCATCAGCAATGTAAGTTTCAACCCTAGCATTTAAGAAGGCCAAATAATTACTCCATTTTCAAAGATAAAACTGCTGAGCTGTTATTAATTGCACAATTCACACTCAATCTACAAATTACAAGAGTGAATTACAAGTGTGTAACTATACATAAGCAAACTGTACATAGTGATTCAAAAGTTATGTGATACAGGACAGCTCCATTATTAGCTTAGGTACAAAATAGAGAATACAGGGGAAAATTATTGGAAATGCATTGTTTTAAATCCTGACCTTGTTTGTTGCCATATAAGATGCACATTTTGGGTTAATTAGTTATTGCAATTATCAAAAATTTAATAGGTAAGCTTATTAGTCTGCTTGAAGTCACAAACTTAAGAAAAATGACATAGTAATTAATTAGTACTTTCAAATGTAGAAGTTAATGATAGTATTATTGGAATTAAATTTGAAATAGAAAAGAGTTTTAAATTTCCCAGAACATGCTTTGCATGCTAATTTTAGGAAATTTAAAAGGTGACCATCTTTGTGTTATTAATTCACTTTCTACTTTTAAATTAATTAGAGCCTAAACTGTCCATAGGAGGGAGATTCTGACCCCTTCAACTGCTGTGATATGAGTGCTGCATATCCCTAGTACTTGTGGTATTTCTGACATAACTAATTGTATGTCGAGCCGGACATTCAAGCCCCTCCTGTAGGGCAGTTGTTCGAATTTGGTAGGTCTTGGTGGGGCAAGTGGTTCCTGATATCTATGAGAGATTGTGCATGTCTTGACTTGTCAAGATGGGGTTGCGAGACGTCTCAACATACTTGGATACTAACCTGCAGAGCTAATAGTTGGTACGGTAGACGTCGAGCAGTCAGACCAAAGTTTTTGGTAGTCTTCCCAGATGGGTTGACCTGCAGAAATTGTTTATCACAGCATGTCTAAGCATGTGCTATTTTTAATGTGGCAAGAGAAACACATGCATTGCAGTTAGTCCTAGGCAAGCTAATTGGTTGTTGCTGGTGGCAAGGGTGATGTGGAGCGTTGGTTGTATGATTACAAAGGTACAGGTCCTGAGTGAACCAAAAACAGATTTATACTGTCATCTCTTGAAAATTTGAGGTTAAAACAAGATTTTTAATCAAGTTTATACATAAACTGATAATTTAGGGGTGACTTAGAGTAACTGTGTCTTCCTAAGAAAGTAACAAGTAGAGGAAGTATTTCCACTGTTAAAGATACTTGTTAATTATATACTCATTTGCTGTGCTATCGCCATAGTTAGACTAGTATTAATCATGTCATTTTTAAATTTTTTTTTAGGCATTCCTGATAGCCTTCACGTCAGAGTTTTTACCCAAGCTGCTGTATCAGTATGAATATGACTGGAACCTGGTGGGATATGTCAATTTTACACTGGCATATGCTCCTCCAGACACAAATTTAAACCACTGCAGGTATCGTGGAATGAGGGATGAGACTGGCAAGCACACCCCATTTTTCTGGCGGCTGCTTGCGGTACGTCTTGCTTTTGTCATTGTGTTCGAGGTGAGTTTACAAGTATATTATGGGCACCTGTTTTCATTTTCTTGGAGGTATAACCTTTAAATGGTAGGGTCAGTCTGGATGGCTAAGTTGGTTAGACTCTGGCCTACTGATCCCAAGGACCCAGGTACTATGTGCAGCCTTCACACCATACATATTGCATCCTGCTGTAAAATAGATGATGTTCTGAAATAATAAATGTAAGTATTATGGGGTTTAAGTTAAAAATTTGATTAACATAAACTAAAACATTTGATACTTACTGTTTTTCCAATGCATCCTTCATATGTTGTCGAAGTTGATTCAAACAACAGCAGAGCTACCTTTTCTTCAGTGAACATGGTGCTGACATACAATCATAACACGTATGTTTTCAAATTTTACTAAGAACTTTTAAATTTGTTTTGCAATTGTTCTTTCCATTTACTCTTGAGTCATTGAACAACAAAGGCACAGTTTCCACACATACAAACAATATTTTAAGGAACAGTACAGCGTTTTCCTTTTTTACTCTATGTACCATATAATAAATATACCTAGTTTTTACTGTTTCTATTATTAATGTGTCCTGCCTTCCTTGGAGGTGATGCATGACAGATGTCGATTGTCTCACATTAAAGAAAACAATTTGCAATACTGTGTATCAGCTTATCAAATAGATATAAGTTGTTTGGATCTCCACTTTCATTTCTGGTATAATCTAGAAGTTCAGTGGACTTCACAAAATATGAGTTGTTAGCTTATTTCAATTATACTAAATCACGCAGAGTATTTTATGTATTGATTGTAATGTTATGTTGAATATGGCTATAAATAGCAGTAGATATTTAAAATTGATTAGTATTAATCCATGCATACAAATGGATACACATTTAAAAATTATTGTGGGTATTGTGCAATCCTTCCGTAATTAAATTGGTTATAGGAAATAGACTTTATTTTGATTTCAATTAAAATAAATATTACCCCTCATGGAACACAATTACCTGTAAGCCATACTCCAGCCCAAAGAGCAGGCTGTTCCAGCTTAAGTGCACACCAGCATACAGTGAAGTACTTGTGCCTTGCAGGAGTCTGCATTATGGCAAGGTGTAATTGTGGCTAAATTAAGTATTGTACATTTCATTTCCTTGACAAAAGGTGGTGAATTTGACATAGGAGGAGTTTGTCCTTCTGGTAAACAGAAATTGTTCCCACAAAATAGCCAAAGAACCTGCCTAGCTTGAGATTATGGCCAACATTATGATAAACACACAACCTCAGGACTGGCAGGAAGTGCAAGGACTTGTGCTATGACCTTCATCCAATGATGCATCGACTATCACTCTACTCCTCAAGCTGGACTCTGAGCACTGAGTACTTGCACTCAGCCAAGCACAGTTGGAGCAGCCCACTTTATTGCACACTAATAATAAGCATGTTCCTTATTTTCAATTTGAGAATCTGGCCACCCTATGTACTGTTTGCACACTTTATGTTCAGCTCACAGATGATATTGTTGTTGAAGATGGCAGCAGCACTTTTCCTATCTTTTACTCAGTTGTACTTAAATTATGAGTTGCAGTCCAAAAGTAACATATACATTTTTCTTGTGACTGTACGATTGTTGATGCAACAGAAATTGTGTGGAAAGTAGACAACCTTGGACAATGAGCAAACCGTCAGTTTGACTCCAAGAGTGAGTGCATGAAAGTAGAGTGGCAGTTTCTTTAAGAGGCTATTTGTACACTGCTGCTTATGGAATTTTCGCAAGAACTGTATGCTATCATCAACTTTTTTGGGTAAAAGGTGAAAACTGTGTCAATATTCACCATAGATTTGCTTCTGTTTGTGGGCATGAATTGCTGGACTATGGTAATGTGAATAGTTGGATGACAAAGTTCAAAACAGGAAGAGTGACCAGCACTAATTTGCTGTGCTCAGGCCAACCTCGCACAACTGCAAACACAGAACATGTCAACAACCTCATTCTGAGTGATCACCAAATGACCATAGAGGAAATTCGTGCTAATACAAGTCTCAACCATGGTTCAGTGGTGAGAATCATTAAAGATGACTTGAAAATGAGAAAAGTGTGTGCTCATTGTGTGCCAAGAATGCTTGACAAAAGCAAGAAAGAACTTCAGATGACCTGTTTGGAAGAAATGTTGACAAGGCACCACTCAGATCCACATTTTTTGGGAAGGGTGGTCACTATGTGTGAGACCTAGATCCCTCTCTTCAATCCTGAAACAAAGCATCAATTAAAACAATGGAAACATTGAGACCCACCATCTCTAAAAAAAATTCAGAGTTGACCCATCTATAGAGAAAACTCTGTATTCAATATTCTGGGATCATAAGGATATTACCATGTCACATCCTCATCCAAAGGGCATGTCAGTTGCCAAATAATGTTACAGAAACATTTTGCAGAAAATTGGCCTAAAGTGGTGGGAAAATTCATCCTCTACCAAAACAATGTTCCACCACACAAGGCTCGGATTGTCACCAAATTCCTATAGCAAAATAGAATTGAGACACTTGGACATCTTCCCTATTCACCTGACCTTACTCTGAGTGATTTCTGGCTATTTGACACCCTGAAAAACCTCTCCGAGGGAGACCGTTTTCTTCGAGATCAAACCTAGGATCTGCATTATACCAGTGTTGAAAACATATACCCAGACTCGTACAAAAAGTTTTGAAAAATGGGTTGAGCACTGGCAACTGTGTTTAAATAAAGAAGGAGACTATGTGGAAAAATGATGTGCGCTGTGGATGATTTTGTGTGAATAAAGCATATTGAGAATTTGCTATGTGTTACGTGTTATTTTGAACTGCACATCGTATATCAGAAGCCCATGAGCTGTAGTTTCTGCAACTGGTTTTTCTAGGTTAGCCAATGGCTGAAGGCTACACATGTAGCTTATTCTTTTGTTATTTACAAGAGTTTAGAGTGTTGATGCTGGATCTGCCTCAGGCATTTAGTAGTTAAAATTACTGTTTGAGTTGGTTAAACACAAAAGTAAAACTCGAAAGTAAACCAGTGTAATAACACAAGAGAACAGCAACAAAGGTAACATGATGCAGTGAAATGCACAAGTGGTAACACTGGAGTATAGACAGGCCCGAGTTTAGGACCTCTGACGCCCCTGGCAAAAAAAAAAAAAAAAAAAAAAAAAAAAAAAAAAAAAAAAAAAAAAAAAAAAAAAAAAAAAAAAAAATTACTTGCCAATACATATATTACTTAAATTTTCACAACATAGAGAATGGTTTCACTAGTTTGGATACTTAAGTATGAGTGGCAAATACCATTAGTGAGGTTATTAAAATTTAAGTAGGAACGTCTTAATAGAAAGAACTTACACTAAAGAGGCATCACCCCATATTAGATGTCAAAACACATGCTGTTTTAATAACAAGAGGCTTCCTCCTTGCCTTGTCATTTGCAAACAAGTTTGAGTTCGTTATAGTCCATTTTCACTGGTAAGTCAGATTCAATTGCAACAACACCAAGATAACTAAGACGATCCTTCACTTGTGATGTTCTTATTTATGCGTCTTAGAGCAGAAAATGATTTCTCAGTTGAGCAGTTGGAAGCAGGAGTGCTCAAGTATAGTTGTAGAGCTATGTTTAAGTTTGGGTAAATACTCTCTAGACAGTTACCTTACAGCTGTGTAAGAGAGTGCGTTGCATTTTCATTCTTTTCTATGTAGCTTCTGGAAGTACAAGCATTCAAGTACAAATGCTGAATCTTCAAGGTCCGAACTGTAGACTTTCTGAAGTCTGGATGATGTTTCCTGAATTTCAGATGGACTAAGCATCTTCAGATTTGTCAAAAACATAAATGGTTCACTGAATTCCTTGTAGGAAGAAACTCTGTTGTTCAGTTCTTCAATCAATTTATCCAGAATCAAAAGGAACTTGATGTTTCATGTCTATGCTTTTTTTTTTGGTGTAGCTTTCCAGTAATTTTGCCGCCCCCTAAAATGTGCCGCCCTGGGCAGTTGCCCGGTTTTTCCTTACGTAAATACGGCCCTGAGTATAAATAATGATGCTTGGTGGATACTTCGGCAGAGCTAGGCCTTCTTGACTCATACCATTCCTAATGCTAGATTTCAAAGCTCAAGATAAAGTGTGCAAATGGTATCATTAATATTACTTTGTTTCATTATGCTGTAATCATTATGTGCTAAAGTTCACAAAGATTTCTTGAATTTCAGCATGTTGTGTTTGGAATCTGTAAGCTGATTGATGTATTGGTGCCTGATATCCCTGAGAGCTTAGAGCTGAAGATTAAAAGGGAGCGGTATCTGGCTAAACAGGCACTTCAGGATTCTGATACTATCCTCAAGGTAGTGCTGCTATATATATATTACATGTTACATTATCATTGGTGGAGGCTGGATCTTTAGCCTGTAGAAGTCAGACTAAATAAAGTTAAGTGCATACGTGCAAAATATATTTGTTACTCAAATTGTGCAATAACATGCTAAGTATAACAGTTCTGTTATTTCTATGTTTTATTATAATGATTGAAGTGAATTCACATGATAAAATCCAATAGGTTGCACTATAAGAATGAAGCGTTTAAGACAAATACATATTTAATCAATATCAGAGGGCAACTCTTGTTGAAGATAGGGCAATTTTACATCTATGAAAACCTGAGTGAGGTTAGTCTTACCAGCTCACATACACAAATGTTTACTTTTCTCGTTGCCAGTCAGCAATTTGGCATCTACATCAGTGCTTTCAGATATTGATTGTTACTTTGTTGATTGCTCTATCAAATATACTCTAAAACCAATAAGGGAAAGCTCATGTGCTAGCATTGTGAGCAGTGGTTAAAGCTAACACTGCTGCTATCTATTGATATATATTGTTGCTTTTTTTCCTGTTGTATTGGCCTATGGGAGTAAATGTGAAGAACACTGCCTACTAGAAATGGTAGATAAATTAAAACAACAAAAAACGAGATATGTGTTAAATTCATGTGAGTTTCTCTACCTACTCTTCCCCAAACTATTGGTGCAAAGGCCAACCAAAGTACCATGCCAATTCATTGAGTATGTATGTACAGTCATGGAAAAAATGATTGAGAGCATTAGGAGAGCAAAATATTTCTAAGTTCCACCTCATGTTGCAGCACGGTTTACACAGGTTGATATTTCCAACATGCAGCTTGAGTTTATTGGTAGTCTCTGTTCCATATGTTATCGTCTGTCAGACACACAAATAGGCTGTGTCTTGAATCACCACTTGCATTTGTATTTGTTCCTGATAAAGAAAGGGGGCAGGATAGCAAACTGATGCAGTTCTACTCATTCAACAGAATGGAAAAGTGTGTCTGTGCTATGCTTATTAGTATTTATACAGATAGGAGGAGCAACCAAAAGCCATTCGACCAAACAACCAATGACCTGAGTCAAGTCGTCAAGTATCCTCAATACGGTAAAATAAATTATGTTACCACAAAACTCATGGCTGTGTTATAGTGCCTCGTATTCACTGTCTGTGGCAGCAGACCTCTTGACACTCAAGCATCTGTAGCTCAGAGGTAACGCACATGCTTTGGGCACTTGCAAACCTAAGTTCAAATATCAGTGATAGTGCACACTTTTTGTTCCTCTTTATTTGTTTTTCTCTATTTTTGATGTATACTTCATATTCTTAGTTTAAATTTATAACAAATGTTGTGGAAAATGTATAACAGCTTAGTGTTAGATACATGCATATATATCTATATCACAACCAGCACTGAATACAAGGCTTTGTCTTCATTCTCAGGTAGTGCATGGGTGGTTATCAACCTTTGTAAAGATACCGGAATAAGTAGTACACATGTGACAATTAAGAAAGCGGTAACCAATGTTTTATTAGCTTTTGTTATATTTAAAAGCAACTGCAGATCAGGTTGCTCTGTTTTTCTTTGTTCTCTAGTTTGTGCAAATACTATATAGTATTTCACATGCCATAGAGTGGATTTTGTTAAATACAACACAATTTACTTCCATGTAAAAGGTGCTAATATGAAAAAGAAAGGAAGGAAGAGAGGAAGAACCTTTCAACTGGATTGGCTGGATTCAAACCTATTTCCCAAGTAGCATACTGAGATTCAAGTGTTCTACTTTAGCACTGAGCCATTTCTACCATGGAGAAACATTTACTCAGTTTATGCAGAACTGTAAGGACAGTTCAGATCTCAGTTTTATGAGGGTTGGAACTTTAGCAGTGGCAATTATTTATTTACCACTGATAAAAAATCTGATGTGTTGCACTTGCATGACTTTCTCTACTCTTGTACTAACCATTCTAACAAACTCTTATTCCTATATCTTCTTCGTGTTAGTTGAGATAAACATTTGTACAAATTATCTTATTGCTTATTTCTTTGTAGGTGCAAGGAAAACATTAGAATACAGTAGGCTTTGAGTGACAGTCAAATCTTTTAAAGCTTTGAGATCCCATTCTCTTAACATATAAAAAAATGAACGATGTTCCATTTCATGGAAGTTTTGTTTTCCAAAACTGACAAAAATAAGGCGTATCTCTGAAATGGTTCACTCTACAAAAACATTTACTCAGGCATAAATTGTGTGTTTTAGCCAGATCTACATTTTTTTATACAGTAAGATTTTGTCTATGTCTTACGGTTTAAGAGTTATTCAAAAGTCATCCAGAGTAAACAGCACTACATAGGCTATAGCTAGAAAATTCAAAATATACATTTGATTTGCCATACAACTAGCTTAAACATACAGCATTTTAATCAAAATCGTTAGAGCCATTTTCAAGAAAATCAAAATTTTCGAAAAATTTTCCAAATAAAGGATAGTTTAGGGTAGAGCTATTTTCTTCAAAATATTCATGTCACATCCTTGAAAGACATTAAACTTAAATACCAACATTGGTTTTTAACCGACTTTTCCTTTTAGTTATGCTGTCCACAGACTGACAGACACACACACACACAGACACAGACAGATTTGAAGCTTTCCTGGCAACGAACATATTCAAGATGTTCTCGAGCTTTCAGCCAGGTCATCACTACACCTGGCTTGAAGTCCAAGAACACCTTGAATAAACACAGGCCTTTTTCTAAAAATGCTTTTTTTTGGATTCAGTGGGTCTCAAAATATATATTTCTGGTGAAATCTCGACATTGAATTTTTGGGTGGAATACAATACTTCCTTCTACTTACCAGTAGAGAAAGTAAAAAGAGATGCATGTTACCAAGCTTTACTGTCACTCAAAATAATCATCAGTGTTGTGTATAATCTGTTGCCAGCAACCTACTGCCTGATGAATCTCTAGAACAGTTCTGGAGCAAATGCTATGAAGTTGTTCCTTCATCTTTTGAATCAAGTCAAAGTGACATGCACTTCCCAGCCTCATCTACTGACAAAATCAGCCGCAGATTGCACTGTATGCAGCCAAGCAATGTCTATCATAACCATTTCTGCATTTTTGTCAAATCATGCAGAGCCCATCGTGATGCAATTTTGCTTGTGCCCAGGCGTTCCTTCAGAATGTGAAGCACAGTTGTATGTGCTAATCTGGTACCCTGGGCCACTTGTTGATCAGTATCCAATAACACTGCAAAACCATGCACATCTTCACGGACACCAGGACGATCTGGCCACACTGTATGCCACATTTTGGCATCTCTTTTTGAAGGTGTTTATCCATTGTGCCACTGTTCTGTAAGGTAATGCAGATTCTCTGCAAGTCCCTTGAAGGCCATGATGACACTGTCATTCTGTACGACCTCTGGCATATTCAATCTTTATCCAATTCTGTTGTTCCTGCTTCAAAAATATTGTGACATTACATTAGACTGCTAGCTTATACAAGACTCTGTTTCTCTTGCCATTGCACATGGGCATGTTGTGGGAAGGGAGCGCCTATTTGCTCAGAGGTAAAGTAGGCATGTAACTAACGTTTGCTATCAGCGACAATTTTATGTTCCATTACACAGCGACTGCAGCAGTGTTGCCACTATTAAGTTCCAATCCTCATATTTAGTTTGAGTATGTACTGTGCAAGCTTGTAAATAAGTTCTTTTAATTATTCCTTGGTTGTTATTAAGGTAATATTGTGAAATATAAACTTTGTGTTACCTTGCTGTGTAGAAGTTTGATTTGTGCATAATGCACATGGATGCGTGAGTCAAACTCAGTAAACTTAGCATACTTCTGTGAGGCCAAAACAACACTGAAATGTTATTTTCTAGTGCCTTGCATCTGGCAATGAAGCCATTAGCATACACTGAAATGTTACAGCACTCAATCATTCTTTCCATTGCTGTAACATATGACTGTTATCTTGGGTGATGGTTAATGCAAGTATCAATGAGGAGTATTTCTTAGTAATATAAGGTGATGCTTAGATATTTGCTATTAACACTGTTGTTCAGGTACATCTATACTTTTGTGGGTATACTTATGTGCGAGAGGTAGAACTGGAACTTAAAAATTCAATGCCACAACTGGGATTTGAACCACAGAGCTTACACTTACCGGGCGGATGCTCTAACCACTGAGCTATTGTGACAAACTGCCAGAATGGCATTAAATTCTCAAACCAGTTCGTATTTCTCCTGGTAAACCACAAAGGCTGTCTCACATCAGAGACATTGGGGTAATTTGTCTCTGATGTGAGACAGCCTTTGTGGTTTACCAGGAGAAATACGAACTGGTTTGAGAATTTAATGCCATTCTGGCAGTTTGTCACAATAGCTCAGTGGTTAGAACGTCTGCCCGGTGAGCGGAAGGTCTGTGGTTCAAATCCCAGTTGTGGCATTGAATTTTTAAGTTCCAGTTCTACCTCTCAAACTTTGCCCACACACGGCTTGTGTGTTTAAAAACACCAACAGTAAGTTTGTTGGCATAAATAAATAATAATACTTATGTGCATTTGTGAAATTTTTAAAATGAATGTCTCTGAGTCTGCATTTAAAGTTACTATAATTTCAGTATTTTGATTTGCAGTGAAACTTTCTAGTTTCTACATCTCGCTTTTCTAGGTACTTCATGTTAATCAAGATAAATGTATGATAATTTTCTTGAACCTTGAAATATTGTACCAGATGTTAATACATGAATGAATTTGCATGGCACTTTTGGTCTGGAGGAAATGGAAAGAGAAATGATGATAATGATTACGGTGCAGCCTCCCCACATTGCGACTTATAGAATAAGCTGTCTATGTCAGAGTCTCATGTGACCCAGCTCTGTCATGTCACTCCAAGAGATTGAAGTCAAATCCAGTTCTAGCTAGGTCATGTCAAAGTAATAGATTCAAGCCAAGTCTCCTACGGAGGAGTCAGACAATGCTGTGATGTCATCTGACCAAGAAGAAGAGGGACAGTCCACATATTTAAGAGGTGGAATCAGGACTGAAAAATAATAAGTCTACATATTTCCTTGTTCTCCCTCTCTCTCATAAACAAACCATTCATACCTATCTTCACACATACACATACACACATGATATACTTGACACATTGACACACTCATTCTTATGGCAGTATAATATAAAACCATACCAAATTACATTTTGCAAAGGGAAGGTAAATTTAAAAACTGATTATAGTTTCCTTATTACACAAGCCTAAGTAAATAAAAAATTATTTTATACTTGATTATTAAGTCTCCTAATTATAATAACGTTTCAGACATATCCACAGTCCATATGTATGTACCAAAACTCTAATACATGGTGGCCAACTATGACACAATTTGCCACTTTCGATGACATAATGTCTCCAAATACCACCCTCCTAATGTTTCAATTGGTAGTGCTGGTTCATAGGGTTGACGTTCAGAGGTCTTTTATTGTTATGAAACGAGTGCTGTAGCAAGGGAAAAAGCATGACATGCAGCTGATGGGTCTTCCATACCAACTGAGATAATGGTTTTATTATCCAGAATAATTGCAATGTTAAACGCTCATTTGTGTAAAACTATTATAAACCTCGCATTTCAGTGCAAAATGGTATTTCAATGTTGTAGACCTTTGGTGCTTTCACTTTTGCACTTATGCACTTGTGGTGGTTTTTTAAAAGTGAGCAAATGAGTTCTTTGGAACAGAGTCATGTGTAGTGGGCAACAGATAAAGGGCAAGATGGCGTGGGTAAGGATTTTCTCAATTAAAGTTCAGATTTCACCAAAATTAATTTTGAGTTAAGATAACATACATTCACAAATCACTTCCTTTTAACGTGTTCTTGAAGCCACTGTCTGAAACTATTTGGGTTATTCCCACAGAAAAGTTTTTCTTTTATAACTTTTTCCTATGTGAAGCTCAAATAGTATCACTTTTATGACAAGCTTTGGTTTTTCTTTTCCTAATGCACACTCTATCCATGAATATTTATTATGTAATATTTCATGTCCATGTGATCACTAGTGGATTACTTGATATTTCTTCTTCTAATTTCGAGTTACCAATGCATTTTCCATTTATTGTGATGCACATCCACCACTATTTGCACATAATTCCATGTCTTTACTATATGATGTCAATATCGCAATACTTGTAAAATATTCACTACTTATTCCCCTTGATTGGGAACCTAGCAACGATTATTTGTCCTTTGTTTTTCCCTCAATTTATACTTATAATCAATGTTGGTCAAGCTCTATATTACAGTACTGAATAATTTTGGACACAAAAATAAAGTTTACGAAGTAAAATTTAGCATCTATATAACAGAAAATTGACATACTTTTGGACATAAAATAAACATAATAAATATTAGCTATTCTAAGTTAAATATCCTGAGCTTACAATTTCTCCCTTACACTTATGCACTTGATGAATCAGCTGACAGGACTGCCAGTGCTCTATTGCAGGTTTATATTTGGGGGGTTGATAGGGAATTAAACATTGTTGAGGAGCTTTTGGACATAGTATCATTTAAAGGTAGATCTTGTGGAAAATATATTGCTTTCTAATAGAAATTTTTGGCACAACATACCTATGTAAACAACACTTTTCTAAAATGAATTTCATAACCGTGATGTACGGTCTATATTAACTGATAGGCATTTTGTTTCACTACTTAGGGTAGTGCAACATCAATATCTCCCAACATTAAAAAATTAGTGCAATCCAAACCCTCAAAACATCAAAGAGCAGTAAATAAAATGCTCTTCATAGAAAATAAATCAGTAATGCATGATCTTTCTATGATTTAGTAAAGGACTGAAGTGTTTCCCTTTATTAGTCAGAGTTGCATGCAGGTACACTAATAGAATACTAAAGATCCTGTCTCCACTAAATGAATTGTGACCATTACATTATAAAGATTGTAGCTATTTGTGCTCAGCATGATGCTCATTATGCTGCAGGTAGCAGCACGCAAGGATGACGATGATGATGACTTGATTCCAAATGGGGGCATGGTTCTGGATCTCACTGCTGAACTAGGCAGTGGTCTTGTGCGAAGTGCTCCACCCTTGTCAGAAATAAACAATACATCAACAGAGTCACAGGCCACCAGTCAGACTCAAGCATCAGCTTCAACAGGAACCAATAGCAGTAGCCAACAGCCACATTCACAGGAACAGCAAGAACCTTATCAACATCAACCAGAGCAGCATCCACCACAACCACAACAAGACTTGCAGCTCAGTTACCAGCATCAAGCACAGTTGTACCAACAGCCGCAGCAGCAAAAAGAACTTCAGCAGAGTTATCAACAGCCACAGCAGCAGCAGCATCAAAAGCAGCAACAGGGTTATCAGCAGCAGCAATCACAGAAGTATCAACGATTGCAACGACAACAGAGTGAGCAGCAGCAGGAGACAAGGCAACCAATACAGCGACAGCAGAGTGAGCCACCACGACCACAGATGCAAATGCTACAGCGACAGCAGAGAATAGGAACAAAAAGAGTGCCCCCTGCCCCCCCTCCTCGGCAAAGATCCAAAACCAGTAGTAGTAACACTAATAATGTATGAGAATAAGGTTGTGCTAAATAATAACATGGTTGCTAGGATCCTAAACTGTGCCCCTCATTCCATTTACACATTTCATATCATTTGCACACTGCAAGAGACTGTGTCAAAATATTGCAGGGTGTTTTGATTATTCTTAGAATTACTAGTTTGTTGCAAATGGCTGGACTTTTGCACATTGCCATTTATAAATTAGCTCTGTTGGTATCTGGAACAACATTCATAATCATAATATGAATTAAAACTAGAAGTAACATGCAGTGAAGCAAAATTATCCTTTTATTGAACACTATTAGAATAAAATCTACACTTGAATAACTTCATTAAGTTTTATCATGTGTCTGTGGGTTAGTGAAGCTGATTAAGTGAAAATGTGGCTGAAATAGTGTTTTATAATTCTCAAAAAATGATAAAAATGGAAGCATTCTCTTGTGAAAGAATTCATTATTGTACTTCCAAACTCCTCATATGCTCCAGATTTTAAGATTTTGGTGAAAATTTATAAGTATTAATTTTTGAGAAGTATTGGAATTCTAAAAAATAATGCATTTTGCATCATGTTGCTCACCATACTTTAGAGTTCCCAGAATTTACAGGGCTCTAATAGGGCCGGAATTAACATTAAAGTAAAACAATTGAGCAGCACTGATGAAAAGAAATTTCATAGAGGAACAAACATACCGACAGCCTTGGTTATATACTACTTGCACACTTTATATAGAGTTCTGAGATGGCATTAGTGTCAACAAGGGGACTTTTCATGTCCTTTACGCAGTCATGCTTTAAATTACATCATAAAAGGCTGTAAGTTATAGTTTTTGCAATTGTTTTTTACAGATAAGCCAACAACCAAACTAAAAGACTAAACACATGGATCGATCCTTTTATTATTGACAGGAGGTTTTAGTGTCAGATCTGCTGCAGATATTCAGTACTTAAAATTACTGTTTGTGTTGGTTAAACACAAAAGTAAATCAGTGTGATAATGCAAGAGAACAGCAACAAAAGTAATGCAGTAATATGTATAGAAAACGATGCTCAGTTGTCACTTTGGTAAAGCACAGGCATTCTTGACTCGCACCGTTCATAGCACTAGATTGCAGAGCTCTAGATAAAGTGTGTGAGTAGTATATCATATTGCACCTTCACATTGCATATTACAAGTGTTCTGTGTCTCCTAGCTAAGAGGAGGTATTGTTCTTCAGTAATGCAGTTAAATATGCTTTAACGTTGTTACAGGCCATTTTATAAACATAATTTTAAATTATTTCCATTATAATTTTATGGATGATAGGAACTATAAAGTTTTGAAGAAAAAAGATTTCAACTGTCAGAACGTACAACGTTATGTTGTACTTGATATTTATTTGTACCTACTTTTGGCATGAGCTGAAGTTTTTATTCCTATATGCTTGCTATTTCTTCATGTACTATATATTATTCTAAAAATTGGAGTACCTGATAACAGCTTATTTGATTTAAATACTTAATGTTTGTATTCCTTTTTTTCTACTGAGCTTATTCTGAATGAAATTAGTCTGTTGAAATTTTATTCAGAATGTGAATATGTTAGGCAATAATTGATTACCTAGCACATTGACACATCAAATGCGTACTATCGTATGCATTTAAATAATACTATCAGTGAAATGTCAGTCAGCATCTATGATCATTGTCAGTATGGGTGGATCATTGGTTAGGTACTGGCTTACTGATACCAAGGTCATATGTTCAATCTCAGCCCATACTGGTGGTTTTTAAGTGTGCTTAACAGTGATAGTTCCACTATCAGGATATGTAGAAGAACCGAGAGTGTAAAAGAGATGTAAAAGAACTCCCATAGGGTGAAATTTTGGCACATTATGGCACTGATATCATCCTGGCAATTGACAGCATTGCTAATAAACAAAACTATTGAAATATTTATATCTATTGTAGGTTACACCAAGGCTTGTGTCCAGTGGCACAGTACAGCTATCGGCAGAAGCCCTGGGCTCCTGTTTGAAGCATTCCATGCTCCTTGTGTTTGACCCTTTCACTGCTGAAGTGTTACCAAGCTCACAGACCCTTCCTACTGAGTTGTTTTAACTAAATATTAACTAGTATATTCTTAACCTTCCTCTTCGTATACAAGTTGTTTTGCCAACTTCTGTGTGCCAGCAATGCTACGTCATCTGCAAGGAGAGCAGTGATTATGTCTAATAGATTTGTTTCAACATCCGAAGTGAAAGGGTTATAGAAAGAAGGAATAGAAAATGGAAATCGTCAAGAAATTTCACTGAACAAAATGAAGATACTATGATTACAAAACATTACTACTTTAATTAACTTTTAAAGCACACTTCATTAAATATTGCAATAAAATATAAGCAAGTTAATCTTTATATTGCATTTATACTGCTATCCTTTCAGTTATGAACTTACTTAAATTTAATTAATATACCACTGCTGAGGATGATGTGGGTTGGGGACTTAAATCTAAATATGATAAATGTCTTGAAAGACCTTTTTTAGCCCAGAGCTACACAAAAGTTGCTAAACAGCTTTCAGTATTGTTCTGTAGTAGGCACTGGCGACCATTGTTCTGAATTTTATAACAGAAATATTATAATTTAAGATATTTTATCTTCTATTGAAAATGAAATCATTAGGCACCTGTATATAAAAACATTGCATTATTGCAATATCCTAGAGTTGAAAATAAAATATTAGTAGATGTTGATGCACAGGGCACAAATTTAGTATCCTAGCAACTGTGTTGTAATGAATTGTTTGTTTTCTGTTATGTAAATATAAATGAAAATATAAGGAAGATATTTTTGTGTACATAAATTCATGTTTTTCACTTAAGAATAATTCTCTTAGACAAGAATGGCATTATGTATGTAATATATGCAGGAGACATTAAATAAAACTGTGGTGCTAAGTTTACAATGCAAGTTGGAATTTGGCTGATCAGCAATGTATATAATTTGAAAAAGGAAGAGATTTTTACCATTATTTGGAATTAAAATTTTAACTAGGCCTGAGCTTCATATGAAAATTAATTTTGATGCTTCATTAAACTTAGACACTTTATGTTGTTTTATAGTTTACACAAATCTCAGTAGGAAGTAGTAATGAATTTAGTACTGTTGTACTGATGAATGAAAGAAGAAATACTACAGCTGAGAGTGTACTAACAAGGTTTCTGACAGTCAATCGTGGATTTCATAGATCCACAACACTGGGGTATTGTGTTTAAATGTTCTTCAAACTGCAGCTAAATGTGGCATAAGCATCATGGTTGACATTCTAATCCATTTGTAAACAAGGTGCATTGAAAAAATTAACTGATTTTATTATCTTTGGTAGATTTGGTATATAAGTTTGGAGAATCGCATACCATTTAAGATGTTTGAAATAAAGCAGGATACTTTAGGTTTATATAGGCTCTTCTGGTCATCATTACTGAAATATTCATGTACGTATTTCTTCACCCTAACTGATACAAATATTGTATTTTTATGTCATCTCTTCTTAATTATTCCTACCACTAAAGAACACTTTCCGATAATCTTGTCCAAATATGATAATTATTCTTTTCACTTTTTTAAACACTGTACACTTTCAGTAACTTTCTCTTTTATCTAATTATACTGCCAAAGATTTCACTCCTATTGAAATTAATTCCCTTAGGTTTCTAGTTTTCAGATGTGCCATTCCAAGTTCTGAATGATTCAAGTACAGTTTCTGCAAATTATTGTTTGAAAGCTCACAATATTTTAAGAAAGTACTATGCTTATCCTCTGTCACCTCTTTCTAAATCTTTCTGCAAACATTTAATTCAATTAGTTACCAATTAATCACTTGAGTTATAGATGAAAAGCAAAAGGTAGGATACCCACAGGAATATGGGCCTCTTGTAACTAATAACTTTAACCAAAGCATTAAGCAAGAAATTTCTAACAACTTTTGCTATAATTTTATTCAGATCTCATGAACAAAATATCCCCTGAGTTCTTAGAATTCCTGAGAATACAGATTTATTTGCTGTTCTTAACATGTGGATCCCTCTATCTTTGCTCTATAACTATAGTACCAGACTGTGAAAATAATATCAAGAAAGTGAAATAGTTTCACTAACAAGAAATGCTGAGAATGCTCATATTCAAACCTTATGTGGAGCAGAACAGATGCTTGGTTAATATGCCAGATGTTATAACTTCAGTACTCCTTTTAACAAGATACTGAGATTAGTGCTCTGATATTACCAGATAAGGCAAACATCTCAAGTCTGTTGAAAGCTGTTATCTAGAACAGCCATATCCAAACGCTGAGCCAGTCTTTAGTTACGACTAAATATTGTGCATAAGGAAGGCCTTCTGCACATTCACCAGACCAAAGAAATTTAAGAGATGTTTATGTAATAAATGATAATCTTTAATAATCAGTAAATTAAACTTCCAAATTTGGCATAATACATACAAGTTACCTATAGATATTTTGAGCTGTGCTGAGAGATGGGAATTGATATTCCAGTTCTATTTTTGTATTTTATTTGTTTCATTCAAGGAAAAAGGTTGCTTGCAAATGTACGTAGAGGCAAACATTGTCAATATAAAATCACTAAATGCCCTAAGACAAGGATGTTTACTTGTGAGAGTAAGTTTATATACCTCATTCCTAAATGCTCTTTACAAATACTTTAAACAATACTTTTATTCAGAACCATCGCTCGATTACAATCCACCACTTTTTGTTACGAAAAAGTACAGAACTGGAAAACACCATGCAACAATCCTTAACCAACTTACAGAGGTGGACCAAAGAAAATTTAATGACTGTTAATACAACAAAATCAAATTACCAAATCTTTTCACTAAGAAAAAAACCACTAAAAATAAAACTAAATTTTGAGGGTCAACAATTACCAGAAACAAAGGAAGCAAAGTATTTAGGAGTTACATTTGATACCAAACTTACATGGACCAAACAAATAGAAAATGTAATACAAAGAGCAGAGAGGCGCCTTTCACTGTTAAAACGTCTAACAGGAATGAAGTGGGGATGTTCCAGAGCAACGCTTAACACAACATATTATATATATATATATATATATATAAAACCATTGTTTACTTACTGCAGCGAAGTTCTTGTAACAGCAAACACAAAAAAAATTCAAATCTTTCAAAACCAAAGTCTGAGATTAATTACAGGTGCTATCAAAACCACACCAATAGCAGCTATGGAAATACTAACCAACCAATATCCCATTGAATATGAAATAGAAAAAGCGGCTCTTATTCAACACGAAAAGTTGATCAGACTCCCATTCAATACATGGCACAAGAGAAATTTTACACATACACTAAAGACTCAGGAGAGCTTTCTTTCCAAAATTCAAGACATCAAGAAAAATGTACACCTTCCTAATTCAAAGGAAAACTTCATATCTAAAGTCAATCCAACACATACATTAGACATCACATATTATTTACACCTGACAGAAGAAGTTAAGAAAAGTGATACTCCAACTAGTGTTCTAAAATTATTGGCATTAGAGACAATCCATACTAGATTTCCAGAACACGAATGGCTCCATATTTATACTGATGGATCATTGATATCAAACCAAGATGGAGCAGGTGCTGGAGTCACATGTCACCTCTTTTCCTATTACAAATCTTTAAGTTATGGAACTACTAACTTTGATGGAGAAATTGAAGCAATTCGAATGGCCCTACAAAATCTTTTGTACAGAATTTCACATTTTCAGCAAGCAGTTATTCTCTCAGATTCCAGGGCAGCAATTATAGCAATTACTTCCAAGTTGTCACCAAAAAACCAAACTATTATAGAATGTTGGAAGATGCTTAGCCATCTAACAGCACTTCAAAAACACCTAGTCTTCCAATGGATACCGGCTCACTGTGGACTGAGTGGTAATGAGAAAGCTGATTTTCTTGCAAAAAAGGGTACCAGCGGTATACAAAAATCTATAGTTAATTTACCATTTTATGCAGCTAAAAGATTAGTCAACTCTGAATTCAAAAAAATTATTGCAAAATATTACTATGAAAAATCAAAGAATAAAAGATGGGAACTACCAAACATTCAAACAGTGATTCCTGAGTATCCTCGAAAAACAGCAACTCAGTACTCCTTTGGTCTCAATGTACAACAAAAAAAGCAAAGAAAAAGAAAAAAACTGTTGCCCAGAGATGTCAAAAGCAGAGAAGAAAACTATCTACACTTGCATGCCACCTCAATTGATTCTATGCTGATTGCAGATATCCACTATTCAAAGGGATAACTTAATTTTGTGTGTTTTCCTTTAACAAGATATCAGTCATGATAGTGAAGTTAGGTTAAGGAGTGCAATCATTGAACAATCGTTGCAGCATTTTAATTCTCTCCATATAGATGCCTCTAAGCTTAAACACAACATCCTGCACATATACTTTTCTGGAAACTAGAAGCTTTGTGTGCTGTAAAGCTACTTTAAGAGTTAATATATTCTTTAATTTAAAAATCAGCGAATAAATTAAATTATGGTTTATTTTTAAGGTAAAATTAAATATCTAATAATTGTCCCAAACAAATGACTTTTAAAGTCATTTACATATTTGAATTTCCTCTTTAATTTGATATATATTTGATCCTTGTAGGCACAATTTATACTTTTAAATATATGTTCAAAAGTGGTACAGCTTCTATCTTTTTGCACTATGAATTCTGCCCTACATCGCAGAAAGAAATTGTAACTCCCAGGAATGGAGTGGTAAACTTGAGCCCATCTTTTAGGAGAACTTTTGTTCTACAAAATGGTATTACTGTTAAGTATGGTGGATTCTGTGTGCTTAGGCATGTGGTTTGTTTCCTTTCAAGCACATATGCAAATTAGATTTCTCCATTTTTGCTTTGAACACTTTTTCTGTGAACGATATTTATTGATGACCCTTTTCTCAGAAACTATAACATAGCTAAAGTAAACTTTAGGATGATAAAAGGAACTCCTAAGTGCTTTTATGAATCTACTTTACTGTTAATAGGCTACTGGTTATTTTGCTAAAACATAATTGCTCAAAGTTTAATCAAAAGATGGTAAAATTAATAAGCAAATCCTCTTTTTCACAATAAACAAACTTATTTAATAAAATTAAATGATTGAACTATATACAAAGCTTAAACTATTTATCTAGGTGGAAATTATATACTTCCTCAGATAGCATGGTGTTCTGGCCTTTTAGGTTGACTGGGTAGGTTTTTGTACAACCTTAACATTTTGTATTGTTTCCTCTGTTTCTTCTCTTTGTCTTCCTTCTTTTCTTATATCCCTTACTTTACTGGTCCATTTCTTTAGATGTATACCTTGGTAGAACATTATGGTTGTATGGTGCCTAGTACACCTGCAGTATATTATGCCCATATAATTTTTTCTTTCTTTTGTTTTTCCTTCTTTTGTTTTCCTTCTTTTGTTTTTCCTTCTTTTTTCCCTATATTTAGGTTTATTTAGGTAAAGTATACACAGTTTTATTAGTATTAGCTTTCTACATAGACCAGCTAAAATGTAATATGAATACAGTATACATAATTTGTATTACAATATGTGCAATGAAAATGAATGTAATTTTCATATATACAAGAATCACGAGATATGTAATGAGACCAGAAAATTAGCCACCCACCCCTGGGGAAAGCATTGTTGCTTTATCAAAATTACTGACTTATTGTTAATGCAATGGTAGCAGCCAGACCATTGTTGGGCCATGCATATGACCAGCAGCTTCTTTTGGGGCAGCCTCTGGATGCAATAGACTATGTCGCCGAACCTCTTCTCCACATGGCATGGTCCTTGCTTTGGTCTGGGTAGGGTGATGTATGCTTGAAACCTCTGTGCCAGGCTTGCTGGTCGTGACAGGTCTTCATCAGGTTATCCTCCAGCTGGGTGTGTTGATAAGCTATACTGCACACAACAAGAAGAGGACTCTCATGGTTTCATGACTGCTGACCTTCCTGGTACACTTCATAGTCACCTTGGTCCTGGTGGGCCTAACCAAAACCTCTGCCAAGGGTTACCCTGCAAATCCCAAGATGTTTGTTGGGACTTCAGGGTGTTATCTTGTCCTGTCTGACTCACAGAACTCTGCTGCTAAAGTCGACTGTTGCTTTTTATCTACTGAGTGTATGTAGTACCAGGCAACAGTATCACTTCTTCAGCCACTCTTGCGACAAACACCCACAGACTTATAACACTCTACCCAAAGGTCAACTCCAGCCAGGGCCTTCTCCATGAGCAAGGTGTCGCCCAATGCCAACACTATCTGGTAGGGCTGATTTGGTTTTCTCTATGGTAAGCTATCCTCCACGTCTGGTCAAATCACAGCCACGGCCACATCCATGTGAACCAGTACCTGCATGGCTTCTCCTGAATCCTGCCATCTGCTATGATGTCCTCTAATCTTCTTTCCATGGCACACAGTGTCACTTGATAGGATGTCCCATGCCATGCTGGCCCTTAGTCAGTGCTTGGTGGCTACATCCCCAATACATTCTTGCAGACGTCCCTGAGGTGGCTACTCCCATTCTTCGAGACAGGCATAGCTGTTAACTCAGCCGCTAGGCAATCCCTCTTCAGGTCCACCCTGGCATTCAGCTCCTTAGTGCTACCAATGACTCTGCCTTCCAGGATGCTAAGATGTTTCCCAATGTCCATAATATGTTCCAAACATTAATGCATTGGCAGAGGTTTCCCACATCTTCCTTCAGGCCAACCAGTTGCCTTCTATCTTTGCCAATAGCTCCATCTTCATTCTGGACATTTTGGTTCAGTTTTTCCATTCCAGAATTCATTGTCTATTCACTTCTACCAATCATATAGTTGTTTAAAAATGTTATAAATTTACTGACTTCATCACTTAAATGACTGGATACAATCTCATGTGATACACCTAAGAATGGTGAAACGATAATGTTGCAGAAACATATTCTTTTTTGTCAGCATGTTACAAAGAACAAAAAAGAAAAAAAAACATGCTTCATCAGGTCGTCTGATGTTAACGTTTGTTGTCTGCTTGCACCAAACCAAGTTAAATGTTAATTGGTAACAGTCAATACAATACCTTACTGCTTAGCAATAAAATAAAGATTTAATATGTTAACGAGGCAATCAGCACAGGAAGTCTCCTATCATAAAAGAAAAATGGCTGCAGAGCAACATCTCTTTGAGTCTGCCTGGAAAATCTTGAAGGGTTAGATGAGTACTGGAAGTTATAATTTTCCACCTAAAGCCCTGCCTTTAATTGAGCATTGCCAATGGTACCAACAATAACCTAAGTGTTTATCTTCTTTGAATGTTTTTTCTCAAAGTAATGAATGTTACCTTACACATTATGTATTGGAGTTACAGTTCCTAGTATGTCAAAATGTGCTAATTAAATGGCAAAAATATTTTAATATCTTAAATGTCTCCAATTACAGTTGTGTTTAAAGTTTGAATCTAGTGATGTGCATATAATTATTAGTAAATAAATAATTTCCTTCTCTGTTTACCATTATGCATTTGAAACTGATAGAGAATCTCTTAACTTTTAATTAGAAAAACTGGTAGACAAACACAAATGGCTAACAGCATGTACCCCAAGCTTCACAAGCCTTAGAAAGAATGGTATGCAAGCTTTCACATTTAATGTATTCTAACAAATACAAATGTAAATAATTTTGAGATTGTAGTTTTTCAAACTCTTCCATTGTTGAACAATTTGTTTCTTAAAGCAGACTGCAGATTGTTTGTATATTATGTCAATATCTAGGTGTCATGGGAATAAGAATGATGGAACAAGACTGCATTGCAGAGGGAGCACATGTGTGATATAAACTACGTAATATTGCATTTCTTATTATGAACAGTTCCTGAAACATTGGAAACAGCAATAATAGTTAGACAGTGCAAATGAGAAGATAGAAGTATTTATAAGAATAGCTTCAGTAAAGTAATTTATTTAACATTTTGTCATTAATTATTGTGGGAGTGAAGGAATGTCAGCTGGTGTGATGTGTACTGTTTATTAGTGTTAGCAAAGTACGTAGGATATAATAGCACTAATTTGTTTAAATAATGGAAAGACAATATCAGAATTTTTTGTCTGTAAAACTGTGTCACTTTTCTTAGTGTAATTGAATAGTTTTTGAAATATGATAGCTGTATGTTGTAGTCATTTCTTTAACTTATGAATGTCTTTTTCTTCTTAAATATGTAGCTATTAGACAATAAGAGCAGTTGTTCCAAACTGGTACACTAATCTTAAGTCAATTATCTTGGAGCAGAATTGCATAGGTGACTGCATTGCTGAAAATATTTTGCGAGGACTGGGAGAATAAAAATAATGCTTATGGTGAACGCTCTTGAAGCATATTGTAGGAGAGGTCACTGTATTCTATTGGGATTAACATCATTCATAAATCTGAACATTAATAAGGTTCCTGACTATAAAGTTTTCAAGTTGGAAAATCAATCAAAAGATTTCATCTGAAGTTTCATCTCTGTTACCATTAGAACTATTTGCTAAGTTAAGATTGTGTCTGAAGATCAAGGTAAAAAGCAGAAAATATTTATCACTCTGAAACCAGACATTGCTTAGTAAAACTAGAAGTATTTGACTAAGACATTTGGAACATTAAGAATCTAATTTTAAAATTAAAGTATCTTGACAATTAATTATGGAATTTGAAAAGTGCTCTAATGTTCTTCTAGAGGTACGGCTTAAACAGAAAAAAAGGACTAACTTAGGAAGTTACAGTCCAACTCCTCATAATGGTTTAAACATGCATCTGAATTATTTTTATGTCAGACATCTGATTTGGCAAACTGTCAAACAAGGCCAAGGAAAGACTATACTGCTGATTCTTTATCATTTAGGCAGTTTAGTTCATTATGATGCAGCAGAATGTTATGCCATACAAGAAATATCAATGTAGTGTTATTGTGTGGTAGAAATATGAGGTACTTTTGTTTTTATAGAAAAAATCATAAGCAAGCTAGAAAGCTAGTAAGCTGAGCTGGCAAGATAGGCACCCAAATTACAAGTTGTTTATATATTTATGAGTATGAGGAGGCATGCAATTTTACTTAAACCTTAAATGGTAATATCCATCTCTTTACATGTTTACAGTAATATCCATCTTAGAGATGAAAGCATTTAACCGCATTTGTAATATCAAATCTGTGAAACCATAATGTTCCATGTGTGCCTTTTTGGTTTATTATTACTTTTCAATGTTACCACCTTATTTGGTAAAAAGATTGCACTATAAAATCATTTATTGGACAACAATCTGCAAAAGGTAGTGGAATACGTAACTCAATACAATAGTTCAACATCTACTGAAAGCAGAAAAATAATATAAATATATGAATACAGAAATGGTTTATAGTTCTTTCACACAAACTTTGCACAATTCTCTAGAACATTGTGAAAAATTTGGTGCCCCATATTTGACGCATTTGTAGACAGTCATCCTGTTCATTGGATAGGGACATTAATGACAATTCTTGTGTTTTTCCAGTCTTGTGCTTTTCCTGATTCTTGCAATCCCTGTTGTTGGTGTCCTATGACTGTGCTGATGATTTATCTAGTCATTCATCAAATTAGAAATTTGCAGCCACTTTTTCAATTGATTCTTCACCAATGTCATCCCCAAATGCTTTGTGAAGTCAAACTTATTCATCTGGCCACATTTCTCACAAAACACCACATATGCTTTAGAACAACTGACAGATATAAGATAGTAAAATATCACCGGTGGATATCTCTGATTGTACAGCTTGATGAATAGTTGCTATATTTTATGTCTAAGGCATCAATTGCACCTTTTGTCCAGTTTATTAGTTTTATCATAAGTAAATTTGGAGTTGTGCAGAGATGAAATCAATATAAATGATTTTGTCCTTTGTGGTAGTACAAAGAAATAAGAATGTCTTATCTTTGGTGAATGCATAGATATTTGATCCAACTTCTCTGTCTTTATCAGGCAGAAACTCTGGCAAAATTTCTCTTGTTTTATTTGAGGGCAGCTACATATGTCGTTTTGTGTCCCAACAATTTCTTAGCAAGTTTTATTGATGAAAACAAATTGTCAGCAGTAATGTTTCTACTGCTGCCATAGATACATTTGTTGGGTTTGAAAGGACCTTTCTTTCCTCAGTTGAAAGTGTCACACTATTGCTGTTCTTCCTCACATAAATGTAAAAGGAGGAGGAATATGCATCTGCAAGACACATTGCTTTTATACCACATTTAGCAGGTTTGTTTGGCATATAAACTAAGAAGGGCATCTACCTCTAAAAGAAATAAGGGTCTCATCAACACAAGTAAGAGCTCCCATTGATTACATTTCCTGACAATTGCAGATAAATAAATTGAAGTTATGGGAAATTGTAGCAGCAGGATTATGTTCTTTTCTCTGTAGACTGGTGGATGAATCATCAAATCTCAAAACCAAAATTAAAGTTTCAAAGACATTGTTTGGCTTGTACTGTCTATGGAAAACAGAGATGCTAGCTTGTCACGTACAGATTTGAAGATAGTACAGAGTATCATTAGATACTCTGGTAACCTGGGTCATCCTTGTCCATGTACAGCCACTCTTCTAAGTTGTGTTCGCTTAAATTATTCCCTGCCTTCATCAGTGTATTACAAAAATTGGAAGTTTTGAAACCACTGAAATCATATTCAGCTTCAATTCCTTTTAATAACTGTGTTCACCCATTAGCTAATGTTGTTGTCTTCATCTCTTTCCAAACTACAGCAAAGTTGTTGTTGTTTTCTAGTGCCTTGCATCTGGCAATGAAGCCATTAGCATAACTACAGCAAAGTTAAAGATGGCAGATTTCATATTATAAAATACATAAATTTTCCAGTGTCCTAGCTCCTCACATGTCATTTTCAGTGTCGTTTTCTTGCTCCAAGGCAACCATAACCTCTTCAAGAAACTTCTTCTTGTACAATTTTTTATGAACATTCATGAATGTAGCCAAAGATGCGTGAACTAGCCTTCTCGATCAGACAAGTAGCGGAATGCCACAATTTAACCATCACAGATGATCTAAATTTCATTTAAATTTATTTTATAACCAATGCCAAATTAGTCTGTTAAATCAGAAGTCCGCTGAACAGGGGTCCATTAAATCGAGATTTTTCTGCGCTATAACGTTATAATGCTTACATGTAAAATACAATGTTAGAATAAAAGAAAGCATTCAAAGTGATGCAATAGAAAAATGAAGTGTATTTATTTTTTAGGCAAAGGAAAAACTTGCCTTTGTAGTGATAGCTAGGCATGGTCAACAATATCGACGACAATGGTCAGAACAACCAACAGATGGCTGAACACATCACACCATTCCCGTGGATATTTATCAACTGATAAATAGCAAAAAATAGACTAGTGTTGCCAACCTACACCAACTTGAGCAACGTATTCATCTGAGAGATGGATATGTTTCTTCTTTAAGGGTTAAAAAGAAAATTTTCCAAAATGAGTATAACTGCCTAAGATGAAGATGAAACTTTGAAACAAAATCTATGCTAAACTTTTTATTAATCTGAAATGAAGCAAAGGAGAAAAATGAAAAAACAGTATTTGACATGTAAAGAATGTTTACCTCTTTTTTTTTTTACATCCTTAACTGTTTGGATAAGTTATTACATGTTATGATGCTAAAAACTGCTTGTAAGAGCAGCCATGGTAGCCCTTCTGATAGAAAGAACTGATAAGGGAAGTGTTTTGGCTCAAACAGTAAGTTTTAATGAAAAATTTATTTTAATGCGGGCGCAGACAGTAAAGCATCTATTTATGTAACTGTTTGACCAATACATTTCTTCAAAAAATGTATATGAGGATTCTCTATAAAATGCATGAAATAGCATGGAGAACAGCAATAAGCACAATGAAGGTAACAGCTGAACAACTCTAATTACAAAAACTATGTGGACTGTTTGTGCACCAGTAGACACAATTATATCAGTTAACTTTTCAGCTCAACTTAAGACCACGGAGGAAGACTAACTCCAGCGCTGTCTAGCGCCTCATAAAAGTTTTTTGTGTGCATGTTGTTCAAGATTTAGCTACATAATAAAAATATTCTCCTTTCCTTTTTAGGCAATATATTTTTCACTTGAAATATTTTCAGCTCAGCTTAAAATATAAGATGTAGCTATTTCTCATCAGTATTTTACATATTCTTTTGAATATGCATAGAAGGTATATGCATATGTTTGTTCTGCTGCATCATAACTAATTGATGAACATTTTATATTGCAGTAAATTTTTATTTTTTCAGAAATCACCCCAAAAAGCAAATCTTTTTCATAAATGTGACAACAAAATATTAACAAACATCTCTCTTATACATGTGTTTTTAGATGAAATGAACATAATTCTCTTTACTCTATAGAGGAACATGCATTATTTTACTTACATTGGCCCTTATGTTTTGTTGAGATAATATAAATCTTTTTCTTTGATATGTTGGCAGCTATGTGCAGACAAACTTCAGTGTACCAGCTTGAAACTCTGTGATCACCCTAAAAATCAAAACAACATTATCAATATAATAAGACTGTTACAATATTAAAGTAGCCTTGTTTTATATAAAGCTAATAGTAATTAGTTTTAACCCTGCCAAGTCTCACAACTTGCTTCTGTCAAAAAAACTGGAAACATGTGCAGATAGAATGTTTAATATTACTTACCATTTAACTAAATAAAAGTGAAATTTCCACACATTCATAAAGAGGTTTTATAATTTTCAAAGTTGAAAAGAAACATGTATGCATATCAAATATGTAGTGCAGCCAAAATAACAAAGCCACTTGAAGTATACAAACACTTGTAGTGACTGTAAGCAAGTGACAACAGAGAGCACTGATTGGTTCCTGACCAAAGCTCTCTGAGGAAGAAAGTGAAATAGATCCATTTTTTAATGTTACTGTTGTATTACTGTTGTATTTTTACATTAGCGGTGTTGATGTTAAGTAGCTTTCTTAGTCCAGATTTATAATAGGGTTACTGGGTTCTTTAGCTGAAAAGCAGAGTAGTGTCACACAAAAGGTAAGACAGTACAACAATTTTAGGACATTATAGCATACTATACCAAAACAAAAATATAATTAAATGCATTTTCCAACCCCATTCAATTCTCAAATATTGAGCAAACTCCATTGTCTTTAAAAAACAGTTAAAAACAGGGATGTTGGAATGAGAAGAAAGACCTATTTTCACTTCAAACACATTCTTAACATGATTTTGTGTACATGATGTCTGCAGAGAAAATATAAAAGGTCCGTTCCAAGTCTTTGCTGTTATAATGTGCATGTTCTGTTTAGGCATCTCATATATGTATATGCTCTTTTAGTCTAGTTTCCAGATTTCTTTTTGTTCTGACAATAGACCATCACTACAACAGAATACTCCAACAATATGGATCAGTCACACACCTTACGCTGATGGGAACAACTGTTTCCTGAAACTTGTCATTGTAAAAGTAATAATATAAAATCAATTAAGAGTAGTAGTCTTAACTGTCTTATTTAAAGTATTTTATCACAACATGATAACTTTGAAACTCATCTCTTTACATGAACTTGTAAAAGAAAGAAAATAGAAAAGGTGGGGTGGGGGAGGGGGGGGGGGGGAGAGAAAATGATATGCAGTTGATATAAATGTAAAGTGTTTGGCAATCCAAACCAATAACAAGAAATATCTTAAAAATTGTAAACACTACAAAAACTTTTATTTGACATGTATTGTGTGCTTTAAAGAGATTACATTTTTACAGCCCATCCAGACCAAGGCCTACTGCATCCCCCACCATAGGCATCGTGAGTGGGGCAGTACTGTAGGTGGGACATGGTGAGTGCCCTAGTCCTTCCCGGCTGGTTAAGCAGTATTCTTGACTAACGGCCGCTAATTTTCAATCAAGTCCTCAGTTGGTCCCTCTGGGACCTAATGAGGCTGAGTGCCAGACTTCCCAGCGGGGGAAAAATCCCCATGCCAGTACCAGGGATCAAACCCAGGTCCTCTGTGCCAGAGGCAGGCATGTTACTACTGCACTATGGAGATGGTCTTCCCAATTACATAAAAGTCATTTAGAAGGATTTCACAGCCTATTCCTAGAAAATTTAAGTTACACAGTTTATTTGCCATGAAAATACAGGGTTCTTCATTTAAAACCTAAAGGAGCGCAAACATTTTGCTGCTCCTGCGACTTTACTGGATTCCCCAACTACTGGCTGCCATTGTGCACGGCTAGTCGGTACTCGGCCTCTGAAAATCCACATCACATTCAAGATATGCCTCATTATGATCTGACAGTTGGAGTTGTTAGTGCTAGATGCATAATTGCTCCAATATTCTACGAGAAGACTGTAAATGCAGAGAAGTACGAAAATGACATTTTGACCCTATTTTATCAACTGACAGAAGAAGAGAGATCACATGGATAGTTTCAACAAGATTCTGCTACTGCCCATACAGCAAAAGAGCCTATGAATAAAATTAGGGAAGTGTTTTAAGACAGAGTGATTATTGCTTATGTATGGTCCTCTCGCTCCCCCAATCTAACGATATATGATTTTTACTTTTGAGGTAACCTGAAAGACAAGATTTAGGAGAAAAATCCTGATACATTGAACGAGCTAAAACAAAATATTAGAAATGAAATCTGAAACATTACAGTGGCCCAACTTAATCGTGTGAATCAGAATGTATTCTCCCAATATAATGCTTGTTTAGCAGAGGGTGGATGACATTTCCAGCATCTTCTATAAGGTTAAAGTGTTATACATGCTTTACACACAGAGTTTATTAGGAGTAAAGCCGGCTGTGACACACCCAATCATTCACTGGCAAAATGCTGTGCACCCGTTAGGTTTTAAATGAGTCCTGTAGCTTAAGCATACCTAGAGTATTTTAATCAAAATTTTTCAGAAAAGTAAAAGTGATAAAAGCTTCTCCATGTAAAGGGTAGTTTGAGGTGAGGCATTTTCTTCAAAATTACTTTCTTGGGAAGTCCAAAACTTTAAATATTTCACTGACTTTTCATTTTTGAGTTATGCTGTTCACAGACACATACGTACATGACATGTGCGCACACATACACATACACACACAAACACACATCTTTTTTAAAATTGCTTTTTTTTTAGGTTATGGGTTTCAAAAACTGTATTTCTGGTGAAACCTGGACATCAAATTTTTGGGTGGAATACAATACTTTCTTTAGTTGCCATAAGTATGGGCACAACCTAAGACAACAGGCCTTCAAAACATGTTGAAAGATGTACTCAAGATAATGTAATGATCTATTTGAATTGTTACTGCAGTAAGTAGTATGCTTCATTGTGTCTTCCCAGAAGAGTTATTGTTTATAATTAGTTTTTTCTTTTCCATTCCGCATTCAATCCAACCCCTCAATAACAATTACGGTTCAATTTTGTGTAATTTATTAATTTTTCAGAAAATCTCTAGTCAAAGAATGTTAAAATATAGAACATTTCTGACAATTTTGAGATATTTGGTAATTAATCAGATGGTCAGAAGAGATTTACTTGTACTGAAGAGCACAGAGCAATGGTTGTGAGACATGACGGTACTTACAATTAAAGGAAAAGTTTGTTTAAGTGTACTAATATAATTTTATTTCACCTCCTGTGTATATGGCACTGTCATAATACAGTATGGCCAATGTAAAAACAATGTCAACATATCCATGACTTGGTTGTTTGTTAGCACAAAATTGTTACCATACGTCCAGTTTGCAAAATATGTATGGATTAATGTAACTGAAGTGCAGAGTGAGAGAAACTGTATGTAGCTACTCTTTTCCAGTAAGCATGTGTGCATAGGTCATGATTTGACTCGAGATCAATAATAAAAATATTTGCAAGTTATAATCACTTGGTGCAGTATTAAATTACAGTTCATGAATTGATAATGAAGGTGTAACTTTAAATACATAGCATCCTATAACCAAGATAAAGTGAAATGTTGCAAGTAATTTCCTGTTTTGGCATTTCTTATTAAATAAAATTTTTAAATCTATTATCTAGATATCAGAACTCTGAAAGGTTCATTCTCTAAGTGAATAATGAACACCCAAAATGAGGTTATGTTAAAATATATTGCTGAATTTTTAAACACTTTTTTGCTCTAAATGTTCAAGAACCAAGTTGTCTAATGAAATTTGATTTCCCCCCACCAGAAGATTTTTATAGATATATCCAGAAGGCATCAACTACCACCATGATGCAACAGCTCTGGCCAGCAGTCATTATGCAGTTAAGTATGAGAGTAAATGCTCCTGAAGCTGTTCTGGCAACTATGAAGTAAGTGAAGCTAATAAATATCCAACTCAGTTCAACTAGTTACTACGTAGTAAACTTCACTGTTGCTAACCTTTCTATCTATTTATTAATTGTTTAAAAATAAACAAGCAATATACTCATTTTCAAATGACTGATTCAGTTATAATACTTAATGTTCATAGCATTCAGTATTCTTAACTGCCTTTGAGGAATTATGAGCAGAAAAAAGATACTAAACATATGTGAAAGAAGTAAGATTTGAGTTTATAAATATGTACTTTCGACAAGTTTATAAGGGATATTTGTTACCAATGTATTTATGAATCATCTGCTGTCTTCATGCATACAGCCCTTCATAAAATTACTATCCAGATGACAATAAATGTTGGAACAAATGCATTTAGGTTCATATGTGTACTGGAAAAATATAGTATGAAGTTTCTTTCTCTCTATGTAATATTAAAAATAAGAGTTGCCATGATAAAAATAAGCATTTTAATTCCTCTTTATTTGAATTAATTTATCATAATATACTGATCAGTTAAGAGTATGAATGTATTTATTCAATCTTTATGCTGAATGTAATTTTACAAAAGAGAAAGTTACCTATTTAGTTATTTGTTTATTTAAGATATTTCATTTGACATATTTAAAGATAAAAGAAAATATGAAATAAATATTGCAAAAATAATATTAAAAGCTTTTTATGCAATTTGTTATATACACCAATATATGGCATGCATTTTGAGCATAAACAACGCATGTAATTTTTTTATTATGGCCTAAACGATGTACAAACTATTTAAAAAAATATTACACAGAACTTGTTAAAACTATTATTAAACTGATAAATAACACTCATTCCATTGTAATAGTCACTTATCCTCATAAACCAGGCATCTGCAAACATGTACTCAATGAGGTATCAGTATGACGTCTCAACATGCAACCCGCAATGCACCTGACGTAATGTAGAACAGGGGATGGCATTGACCTTCGTTCAGATTCAGTAGTGGAATTGCTCGCTACAGTGTACAATAAGGAATAATACATATACTTGAATCAGCTATTTTGGTCTACGATACTTTAGGTGGAGCAATATATTTCAATTCACTTCTATTTGCCATGTACCATGAAAATCTAGTGATATATCACAAGTAGCCACTCTCAGTATAGCACGCAAATTAAATTAAGTTGGTCTGGGTGGCTTAGTTGGTTAGACGCTGGCCTACTGATCCCAAGGTCGCGGGTTGAAACCCGGCCCAGGCTGATGGTTTTTAAGTGTGCTTAAAAACGACAGCTCCATGTCAGTAGATTTACTGGCATGTAAAAGAACTCCTGCGGGACGAAATTCCGGCACACCGGCGACGCTGATGTGATCCTGGTAATTGACAGCGTCGTTAAACAACAAAATAATTTAATTTTTAAGCACGCAAATTAACATCTGTTAATCGCAATACAAGATTTTTTTTTTTAGATTCAGTTTCTTTTCTTCTACACATTTCTTAAATGCTTGAAATAATTCTGTCCCTGTCGTATGTTCCCTAAGTAGAATGACTTCAAGTATATATGTCGGTCTGGGTGGCTCAGTTGGTTAGACGCTGGCCTACTGTTCCCAAGGTTGTGGGTTCAAACCCGGCCCAGGCCGATGGTTTTTAAGTGTGCTTAAAAACGACAGCTCCATGTCAGTAGATTTACTGGCATGTTAAAGAACTCCTGCGGGATAAAATTCCGGCACACCGGCGATGCTGATGTGATCCTGGCAATTGACAGCGTCGTTAAAGAACAAAATAATTTATTTTTTTCAAGTATATATTCTTGTATCGAGAGTTATTAGTAACTCCACGAGTGAAAATTACCAATTGTGCTGTGTCAACGTTTTCAGTGCTTTCATCCATCGTGAGAGAAACGGCTATAAATTCATGGACCTTGGTTTGTAGTCTTTTTTCGGTTATTTCTGCTATTTTATGTATCCTTCTCTGTATGGTTCGTGGTGATAATGCAATATTACTAAAAATGTTGTATTGTTCAGGGCAAATTATGTTGGCAACTTTACTCTCACATTTTTTATGAAATCTTCATCACTCAAACACCTCAGTGACTGAACAATTTCCAATGTAACAGCATAGCTGGCGTGAAGTTGTCTATCAGTTATAATATTTGAATTAATATTAGGTGTATTGTCTGAATATTGCTCTTTGAGCTGTTGCAGTTGGTTAGTACAATCTAGACCTGAAAAAAAAAAATAAAATGAATAAAGGACACTACGTAAGTGTTATGCTACTTTAAATCGTGGTGTAAATTTATGAATACATGCTTGTCTATAATTGCATGGTGATCATTATGACATGTATCATAATGTCACTTGATGTTCCATTGATGAATGCCTTTTTGAACTTTAGAGCACAACAAATACCTTACATTCCTTACATGATGAGAGAAGAAATCATCAAAGTGCTTTTCTAGATATCAAATTTAATAGACCAGGAATAATTAGATGCACTGTAATTCTATGAATATACTAAGACTTTAAGTTAAATAAACTAATATCCTTCAAAGTTATAAATAAATTTATCTTGAAGTCTTAGTATTAAATTACACTTTGATAGACATGTTTAGAAGTGCAGGTAAATATGACAGGACAGTCTGCCCATGATCGGTGTGTATGCAGTGCCAGTTACAGAGGTATTTTTTAGAGGTGGCACGTGACCTTGTCACTCGCGCATATCCGAGCATCACGCAAAGCGATGGTGGGGGTAAGTTTCCACCATCAGCCAGCTGGTTAGTGGGCTGCAATTCAAAGAGATACTAACCAGACACCCCTTTTATCTTGCAATAGACAAGTGGACTCGACCATGAACTACTGCGCAACATTACGACACACGCCACCTCTAAAAAATACCTCTGTAAGTCTGTGAGGGAGGGGGAGACCGAGTAAGCGCTGCCCCTGAATCATCATAGTTGCGAGGCCTCATTGAGTACATGTTTGCCGATGCCTGTCATAAACTCTCCTTTCATCCCATCACCTTATGTGGATCCCTTAGTTGGTGAAGTTCTATTTAAGAGTCTCTTAAGAAATTAACGTGATGCTATCTCTCTGCTAGCTTAAATCAGTTTTATTTTGTCTATGTGTAAGTAAATAGAGAAGGTATTGTATTCCCAGGTCTCAAAAATCACTTAACTGGCTGAGAAGGCTCAGGGTGCTGACTATGTCCCAACCTCCAGTTCTGCACCCCACTCATGTCACCTGGGCAGAGATGAGGGACACAATGTGCGGCCTGCAAAGGGCTGTTGCGCTAGGGGTTATTGTATTCCAGCCAAAAATTGCATACTGAGAGTTCACCAGAAATAATGCTTCGAGACTCCCTGAACACAAACCAAAAATGCATTTTTAGAAAAAATGTGTAACTGTGTATCTGTGAACAGCAAAACTAAAAAATGAAAAGTCAATTAAATAGCAAACTTGACATTTAAGTTCCACATCTTCCAATGATGCAACACAAAGATTTTCAAGAATACTCTCCCAGTCCATACTACCCTTTACATGGAACATTTTTAAAATATTTTGATTTTATCAAAATTGACTAATGATTTTGATTAAAATACCACTTGTTTAAGACATTTTCATGACAAATGAAATTCATATTTACAATTTTCTAGGAATATTCTCAGAAGTACTCTTAATTCTGGATGACTTTTGCATAACTGGTTAAGAGTAAGAGACAAACAAAATCTTATTACACAAAAAATATAGATCTTAAAGCATACAATTTATGTCAAATAGCTTTTTTTTGTGCTTACCATTTCCGTGACACCCTTTGTCAATGGTTTGAATTTTCAAATAACATTCTTCATAAATAGGAAGTTGTTATTCAGTTTTTTATCCCTTGACCATACAGAGAGAATGGTATTTCAAAGCCATCATATAGCAAACAGCTTTAAAAGATTTCACTATCGCTTAAATCCTACTGTATTGCCATATTCTCCTTGCACCTACAAAAAAATTAGAAACAAGATAATGTCTGTAAATGTTTATCTCAGTTGAGATGAAGTAGAGCAATAGTGGTTGTAACAATAGATGTACTAGAGTGGACGTCATGCGAGAGCAAATTTTAGTCTTTTTACTTTCTCTGCTACATATAGTAAAGTAGAGAAAGTATTGTATTCCACCCAAAAAATTGATACTGAGATTTCACTGGAAATGTTTTGAAGCCCCCTGAATAAAAAAAAAAAAATATTTAGAAAAAGGTCTGTGTGTGTGTCTGTCTGTCTGTGTCTGTCTGTCTGTCCGTGTATGTCTGTCTGTCCGTCCGTGTGTCTCTCTGCCACATGTTTGAGATATTTTTATGACAAATGAAAAGTATATCTAAAATTTTCTGGCTATAGCCCCTGTAGTCGTATTTATTCTGGATGGCTTTTGCATAACTGGTAAACCATAAGAGATAGACCAAATCTTACTGTACAAAAAATGTAGATCTTGCTAAAATACAGAATTTATGTCCAAATAAATTTTTTTGTAGAGTGAGCCATTTCAGAGATATTGCTTGTTATTTGTGAGAGTTTTGGAGAACTTAAACTTCTGTCCAATGAAACATCATTATTCGTTTTTTTATATCTTAACCATGCAAAGAGAACAGAATTTGAAAGCTTTAAAAGATTTGACTCGCTTAAAGCCTACTGTATTCCATGTTCTCCTTGCACCTACAAGGAAATAAACAATAAGATAAATTCTGTAAATGTTTATCTTAACTATCACAAAGAACATATAGGGATAAAAGTTTGTAAGAATTGTTAGTACAAGAGGAGGGAAAATCATGTGAGTGCAATACATCACATTTTTTGAAGTTACAATGTTACACAGTTTAAGTAACTTTTCTTATGTTATCTGTATATTCAGATCTATGACTTGTAGCTTTCACCACCAAATGCTTTTTTGGATGTTGCTATTCTCTCATACTGCCCCTTCACAGCAGTGATGAAAGAGAATGATGAACTTGCTTGCTACAGTTTGATGTCACAAAGTTTAATGTTTTCGTTACCTTCGGAAACTAGGTACCGAAATTATGTAATTTTAGGTAATGTGGAGCTACACAATACCATTGCTAGTGCAAAATTAAGGGTACCTACTTTCCTAAAATGTGTTGCGAATGGTATGAAATCTAAGAAGTCCATGTTTGCAAAACACTAACAAATGAGTAGCACTGTTATCATCACAAACTTACCAGGTTTTGAAAATGAAATCTTACTATGCACTAAATGTTATGTTTCATTTCCTGCCATTATGTGCTGGATTCTACTTTATTTGAGGCTTCTTTGCCCAACAGCACACTGATATAGTCCATTGGGAACTGATAGTGTTATCATTAATAATAAGTAAAAGGTGCACTCGAAACGGCATTCATCGTCTATGCAGTGGTTTTCATAAGTTCATTCAGGGTCTATGTTCTTTTTTCATTTCTTGTTGACAACATTAGCTAAACATTTTACACACATATTGGTAATGTGGCTGATGGTATTCATCCTGTGTGGACGTTTTACAGTGGTATTCAAGAATCACAAGTCCTATGATTGCGTGCCTCTGCTTTTGGTTGCTGTTGATGCACTCCTGGTTCAGCATGGCATCTGTTCCGAAGAAATTGGTGTCTGTCTGCCTTTCCTTTTGCTCTCACCTAGCTGTTGCTTCGATGTAAGTTCTTCCTTCTGGCAGTAATATCTTGTATCTTATGTATTCCAGGAAGGTGGTTTCTCTGGTGAGCATATTTACCATTCTGCTCGGTGCATTCTTCCCTGCTCCAATGGCTTTCTTTAGGAATCTTGATTTAACTTTTTCAAGTTCTCCCATGTCACTTACTGTCAGCTTCTCTCATATTATTTCAATCCCATAGGCAGCGATTGGTGTTATTACTGTCTGGAATACTCTCATAGCTGTCTCCAGTTTCAGCTGCATGATATTACTGATGGTAACACTTTGCTCTATTGCTTCTGACGTTCTTTCCTGGATGTAGACACTAAAGGATTCTGAGGTTGTCTGTATTGTTAGTCTGAGGTATCTAAATTTATTTACAATAATTCTCCTATTTTTATGCTCTCTGTTTTCAATACTCTAGCTCTCCTCCTGAAGATCATTTGTACTGTGTTTTATTTGTTTATTTATTTATTTTGAAATTGTTTTCTTCCGCCCATTTCTGCGGTGTGTTCATGTCATTTTGCAGCTCCTCTTTGTTCTGTGATCCCAGGGCCATATTATCTGCATACATTCAGGGAGCGAAATCCCAGGGGGATGGGTAGGATTTCGTCCCCACCAATGATTTTATACCCAGAATTGCCCCCCCTCCCAACTAGAATATTCCAGTGGGCAGTTTTTATAACGAGACAAGCAATAAAATGTACACTATTAAAATGATTTTCCCCCTCCAACTTTTAACGATTTCACACCCTGCATATATTACTAATTTATACTGCACTAAATTTTTGTCCAGCATCTGTTGTTATAATGTTGAAGAGCAGTGAGTCCCCCTGCATGACTAATTAGTGTTATTATTAAATATTCCTTAACTGGACTACTTAAAAATACTTTTAAAGCCAATCCTGAAATGGAAGGTTGTTTTCTGGTACTCATTTATGCAGAAACATTTCTTCTAGTACCATATTATTGTTTTATTGTTGGCAAGTAAAAACTTCTGTATACTCTCAAGGTCTCAGTGGTTAATGTTGTGTAACCTTTTTTGTAGTAAATAATTGACAAAAGGTTTTTTCATTCTCACATACAGCACATTGTTGGCTATACCACATCTGATTAGTGTAACTTTTATAATTAAATACGAAATAAATACAACCGGTTATGGGCCCAGATCGTTCCCAGTGTCAACAAATGCAGGTAATAACAGATATCAACAAGAAGTGGTAATAAGCAGAAGAAACAACTGTTCTCAAAGCAATTTACATGAGCAAATCTCAAGAAGTCTCCCTGTGAAATCTGTTTGAAGACAAATCTCAGTACATCGAATGCTGGTCAAAGAAAAAGAATTTAAAGAAACCTGAGCATTTTAACATGGTAGAACAATGTTCAGTGACGGCCAATTCAAGAAATTTAGACAACTCTTGACTCAGGAAGCACTTCACACATGTGTAATAGACAGATAAGAAGTGGAATATTAGATGGAGTCAAAAAGAATATTAAATCCTCCTTTCAAATTGTTAAAGAAATGGATAACACAGATAAAGGTGAATTAATAAAGCAAAATTTTTGGGATAACAAAACATATCTTCATTTATACAGTATCTACAATCCTCCCAGGAATGAACAAGATCTCTCACTTATTGACCAATTAAACAAAACAATCATAATTGGGGATTTTAATGCCCATTCCAGGGGTTATGAAAAAGTGAATTCTACAGGGAAGATAGTGGAAGAATTTTTGAATACCACAACCTCTGAACTGATTTATAATAAAGAAGACCCCACAACCTTCATACATTACTCTGGAGTAGGCAGTAACCCAGACCTCTTGTTAGCTACAACAGATATTGTTTCAAAAATTAGAAAACAAGTTCTGATCACAGAGCAGTAATTGCTGATATAAAACTAGATAATACAAATGACAGTCAACATCATATGAATCTGTATTGGAACTTCAAAAAAGCAGATTGGAACAAATATAAAATTGAACTGGAACATATATTTAAGGAACAAACTCACAGCTGCATGACCACCCAGATCATAGGAACAAAAATTTCTGTAAAGTCATCCTAGAAACCGCAAAAAAACATATTCCTTGTGGAAGAATAAAAAATTTCAAACCCTTTTGGAAGCCTCAGTTAGAGGAACTGAAAAAGCAAAGCTAGAAATACAGCTAAACAAACAAAAAACATATCGGATACACAAAAAAGTTGAAAGAAATGTGCCTCACTAAACAAAGAAATTAACACGGCTAAAAAGAATCACTTTGATAATTTCTTAGAAAAAAATGGATTATAGGACAGATGGTAATAAAGCCCATAAGTTCATAAAGAATGTCAAGGACAGGAAAGATGAAGCTAAAAGTCGTTGTGTCCTCGTTGTTGGATCGCCATTTGAAGCTGAAGTCGTTGTTCGGTTCTCGTTGTCGTTGTGTCGCCCGTTGATTTGGTTCTTTCCCGCTAGCTCAGCTAGAGATCTCTTTATCTCGGGTACGCGCAGATGTTTTCGAATAGACTACCCAAGGAAACCTTTTATATATTGTTTATTGCATCTTAGATATTTTCGGGAGCTATGCCGATTGTATATGTAGAGGAATCGCACTCACGTCCGCACAGCACAACCTGCAGCACTGGTCTGGGCTGAGTAGTGACCAGACGCTTTCTGGCTTACCCACGCTAAGAAACCGTCTCTCCAATTTTGAATGTCATGACGTCATCCAAGAAAGCCTCGTATCCAAAATGCTATTTCCTTTTCCCGCAATTTAGAAATGTCCCTTTCTATTATAACATGTTCTTTTATGAATTTCGAATATATAATTACCTTTTTTAGGATTAAACGATGTTTACTTTATATTTTATTAAATATATCGCGCGACTTTTAAGGTTGGTCGACCTGACTTTTTACTGATTTCAAACTATAGGGTATGACGTCATGACTCGTTAATTTCAAACCAATAATGCGTTTATACTACAAATTTAACGACTATTATTTACTCATATCTTGCTCACCTTACAACACTTCCTGCTCTATTATCTATTTATGTTATTACTTAACACTTATCGCAAATCTCACATCCGGCAATTAAATTAAAACGTGTCTTTATGAAGCCCATTCGATTGGAAATCTAAATTTCGGTATCAAAGAAAACAACAGCACACCTATCATACACAACAATAAAATATTAACAAATGATGCAGCCATAGCCGAAACATTCAATAAATATTATGCTAATTCGCATAAAGTAACAAGAAATAATAAAAAGGAACATAAACCATTTAAGAAAGTAATTATTATTTATTAGAGCGCCCGCCCGGCAAGCGGAAGGTCTGTGGTTCAAATCCCAGTTGTGGCATTGAATTTTTAAGTTCCAGTTCTACCTCTTAAATTTAAGAAAGATTTGAAACAAAAAAGAGAATGTGATCCGAACACTGAATACAATATCTTTTTTTCAAAATTTTAATATGCAAGAATTAAATGTAATATAATAATGTAATTAATAACCTAAAAACCAAAAAGTCTCCTGGACCAGATCACATACATCCAGAGATCATAAGAAACCTTGGAAAAACATCAAAACTACTAAAGCTCTACAATCTATCCTGGAACACCACTGTACCTGCCGAATGGCAAAAAGCAATAATTGTTCCACTCTTGAACAAAAATAAAACAGCATCAGAAATAAAAAAGTATAGACCAATAGCTCTTACTAACATAATAGCAAAAGTGATGGAAAGAATGGTGTCAAATAGGTTAAACTGTTTCTAGAATCACAAAATTTAATTTCCCCATGTCAAGCTGGATTCAGAGAGCACCACTCTACAAATGAAGAAGTCTTATTTCTCAGTCAAGAAATCAAAGACTTCTTCAATAGAAAAGAAGATAATGTATTAGTTTTTATTGATTTTCAAAGTGCATATGGTTCTATATGCAGAATAAAACTACTAAAGAGAGTAAAAAATTAGGGATACAAGGTCCAATGTTTTCATGGCTATATCATTCACGCACCGCCACTGCCACCGCCACTGCCACTGCCACCGCCACTGCGACCTGATTCCCTTTTACGAGTAATAATAAAATGTCTATGATCGGAAATAAAATGGAAGTAGGCGTTATGCAATGGCTATCGATCTAAAATTGTGGTTTTTCTTTAATGAGACATGAACTGTTATATAATAAAGTTGGAGTGAAGTTTGCTGGACCTGTATGAAAGGCTTAGTTGCATTGCTTACAAATATAACATACCTTCAAATGTTAACAGAAATAACACTATCGCTAAACTCTTCTCCTCACTCTAATATTAATTTCGAATACACCTTGCCTTAGAAAGGTAATTCTCGTCACTTTAACTATTAATGTGAACTAATAACCGCCAGATAGTTCAATCTCAGAAGTTTTTTAAGTTCCTCAAGATACAAAGGATCTTTAATCATTTTAAACAACTCATAAGACCGGTTTAAATAGTAATGCACTTAATAATTATGTATGTTAAAATGTTTCTCTTCCCTGACTCATTAGGCTTACTGGTTCTTCCAAATATACAACATCTTATCGTAGAAGAAATTAAATTAAAAATATGAGGTGTTGCAGTCACATGAATTTCTCTATTTTTATACACAAAACGAATTTAGTAATATGTACTGTTTTGGATCACTTTTTAGTTTCTTAACGTCTTATGGGGGTCTTAAAGGGCGTGAAGCATAAGTACTGACCAAGAAACTGTTGAACAGTTGCAATACGGCGCTAGAGGCGTGGCTCTGTAATGAGAATAAGGTAACGTGGGTGAGGGGCATGGTTGGATATACCTGACCTCCTAGTTAAACCACGTTTTAATTTTCTTTAGCTTTATTTCTAAATTCTGAATATCTGTTATGGGAAAAGGATGCAAATATTGCTAGAAATAAGCAGTATTTATGAATTAAACGATTCTGTGTTATACGAAAAACTAACTTGGTCCTTAGAATCACAAAACCGTGTTAAGCTCTACAGTAAACATAGCATGTGTCGTGAATAGTGGTGTCATGGAGAGGGGTAAAGAGAGGGGTAACGATTTACTAAGTGACAAAAAAAGTCAATACTTCCCTTTCTGGCCGACGTGTCGTTGGTTATAACCTGTGCTGTCATTACAGAGGGGTAAAGAAACGGGGAGGAGGGGAAATTACTAAGGCCTCGTTAAACAATAATTATGATACCCTTGCATTTTACTAAAATCATTTTCTTTACTATCCTCACAAACTCTTATTCCTCTTCTTCATGTTAGTCGAGATAAACATTTGCAGAAATTACTTTATTACTAATTTTCTTGTACGTGCAAGGGGAATATGGGAATACAGTAGGCTTTCAGCGATAGTCAAATCTTTCAAAAGTTTGAAATTCCGTTCTGCTTGCACGACGAAGAGATAAAAAAGTGAGTAACGGCCTTCCATTTGAGAAAAGTTTAAGTATTACAAAACTCGTATAGATAACAAGGAATATATCCGAAACGGTTCACTCCACAAAAAATGTATTTGGACATAACTTATCTGTTTTAACGAGATCTACATTTCTGTAAAGTAACATTTGGTTTCTCTTACGGTTTCCCAGTTATGAAGTCATCAAGAGTAAACAGGACTATGTGGCCTATAGCCAGAAAACTCAAAATATGCATTTCATTTGCCATAATAAATAGCTTAAACATATGGTATTTTAATAAAAATTGTTAGCCGTTTTTGAGAAAATCAAGATTTTCGAAAAATGTTCCTTGTGGAGGATAGTTTAGGGTTGATATTAAACTTAAATACCAACTTTGGTTTCTAATCGTCTTTTCGTTTTTGATTATGCTGTTCACAGACACACATAAACACGCATATACAGGACCTCATACTAAAAATGCTTTTTTTTAAATTCAGGAAATTTCAAAACATATTTCCGGTGAAACCTCGACATTGAATTTTGGGTCGAATACTATACTTCCTCCACTTACTCTACGCTGTACAGGAAATAAAAATCGATAGTTTAGTGTGTACTCTGACGTGTTAGTATTGATCAGAGCTATAAAATATTCATCGGTACAATCTAATTAATTGAGGTAAGTCATAAGTAATTTCCAAAAACACTACGCCTCATGTTCGACACCGTGTTGTGTTTAAGGTGTATAGATAGTTATTTGTACATTTTGGAGTTATGTTTAGGTTGCTTCAGCAATAGCACTTCTCATGCAGACTGAATGGATTTATTTATGAGGAGGCTCTTCAGACTAAGTGCAGAAAATGAGGTTTTGATGATAGTATTGTTCATAAACATGTTTATCGTATAATGGAAGCCGGATCTCTCAGTTCACATCCTCCACAAGCTGTGTGTGGCTTAGAACATTTTTGCCAAGACAAAATGAAGATGAACATCAGCTTCTGGAACTCCATTGGACCACTGTATACAGTGGCCAGAGCATTCGGACTAGTTCCTTATAGACTGGTTACCTCACCAGACATCACCATAGCAAAAGCGCAACTTGTTCAGTTGTGGCCGCTGCTTGCTTACTTATTTTGGCGGTAGTAAACAATAAATGCTGGTATAACAATTACGGAGAAGACTTAACTACAGACGGTGCTTACTTGTCATTATTTATAGCATATGTATTCTCCCAATTAACGGTTATGGGTTACATCCTCTTATTTGTAACAACAAAATGGAAAGGTATACGTCAAGAGCTCAAAATAATGAGTACCGTTGACGAAATTCTCTTGAAATCGCAAGCACAGGAAGTGTACCAACACACAAGACAATTTTGGTTTGAGAATTGTGCTCCATTATTATTATTATTATTATTATTATTATTATTATTATTATTATTATTATTATTATTATTATTATTATTATTATTATTATTATTATTTGTGTTGTTCTATGTGCGTATCACATGGCAGTATGGGTAAACGATTTCACAGATTTGATCATTCTTTTAATTTCACACAGCTTTCGTGCTATTAACTGCATAGCAGATGTTCAGTTCGCTAATACACTCATATTCCTGAAACATCGCTTAGAAATCATGAACAACCAACTGCAAGAATCAATAGTTCTTGATGACGTGGCTAAAAAGAGATGCTATATAAATATTCCGAGGATCGGGATGTCAGAGACGACTCACATGTTTCGAGAGGTATATAACATGTTAGCTGGCATTGTTGACCTCAACAATTCAATGTATGGCTCCATTCTTCCACTGGAATTAACAGGAGATTTTATTCTCCTAGTTTCTCAATCCTACGCCACATTAAACTATATTCAAACTAGTGGGATGTTTGCTTCCTGGAACGAGCTGCTGAACAAAGTGCTATTTTCATTTGTGTTCTCCATTATTGCGTTTTTAAAGTTTCTTGTCCTAGCATGGAGTGGCCAAAGAGTGAATGATGAAGCAAATCGATAATTGTTAGTTGTGCATCGCCTGATTCTCGATAGATCTATCGATCGAAGTACTTTAGAAGAGCTTAAACATTATCACGGCAAATGGTTAATATAAATCTGACGATATCTGCAGGAAAGGCATTGAATCTTGATGCTAAGATGATTTCCACACTTTTGGTGACTGCTACTACTTATGTCGTTATATTATTGCAGTTTAACTGAACCGATGTTCATTTTTCAGGGATGGTGCTGGAATATATGTGGGGTGTAATAAAGATAGTGATAACCTTGTTGTGTAAGCGAAACGAGAGGCAATTATTTATTGTCACTGAATAAATAATGTATGACCTTCCCTCCAGTAAATGGACTCTTCTGTCAGACTCGCAGTGCATGTTCTATAGACAGTGGAAGTCTCCTGTTAATTACCACTCTAAGCTGTTGTGTTTCCCATGTTTACAAAGCAGGTACAGCGATCTTGCCTGGAAATTCAATGTGCCTGTGGTCGTGCAGCAGGATAATGTCGTGAAGGTCCTGTTAAGGCATGTGGGAAGACGGCATCACCATACAGGATTATGGTGAGGTGGATTAGAGCCTTCAACGAGGAATGGACCGTGTGAAACACATGCTCGACTGGGCCGTCCGAGTATTGGTGAAGACTCACAAGCTGTTTCCACTCTAATAAGCATCGATCCACGATAGGAAGTATGTGAGTTAGCCCTGGAGATGGAGTATAACCTGAGACCAGCATTGTAATCGAAGAGCCCACACGCTTTGCTGAACTCTCTAATAATGTTGTAGGATAATGCTCAGGTGCACATGGCACACCTGATCTGCACAGTCACCGGGGGTGAGAAGTGCTTCTCAATTCAGAACATTCACGGGACCTGTGATTATGATTTGCTCTCAATATGAAGGAACCACTTCGTGACATTCGAGTCCTGACAGTTCCCGAGATTCTGCAGACTTTAGGGTGGTCTATCAGAAATACCTACATAACAAGAGCTGCTACAAGGTTACTATGACTTCTACATCGCTGGCAATGAGCTGTAGACAATGCTGGATACTACATTGAAGGACTGTCACAGATGTATAACTTTTATACTAGTAATAAGTAAATAGTTGTCACTATTAAAGTTACAACCAAGTATACAAGACCTTACTAATGGCAATACACTTTAATCATGCGAACCAAAGAATTGCAGCCATTTGAGGCAACACTAGAGAACTTCAGTGGAATACATCGTTCAAGATTAATGACTAGATAAGTGTACTGTATTAGTTTTCTAAGGCTATAGGAGGGAGTTGTGATTTGTACTGCTTCTCTGAGAATTATTGTGTTATTATATTATAGTATATTATGTTATAATGTATATGAAACAAAATTCTTTTGAGTTAGCGAATTCAAGCCCTTGTTTAATTTTTAAAGACTAATGAAAATGTTACCAAAACAGACTACCTTACAAATAAAAAATGTGTATCGATCTTGCTTCTCTATTACTTTCTCTAAATATTTACCATAAGCAATTTGTTACCCTTGGCATGTGGGAAATATGTTAGTTTTACGTAAACTTCAAAATTGTAACTTCTGTCATAGTTACTTCATTCGCATGCTTCGCACGCCTTTCATTAGAATGTTGTAAGATTTTATTAACCTTTCCAAGCAGCTTTTATAAGTAGCCAACCTATATGTGATAAATGAAATGTACTGTAAATAATCACGTGTCTGGACATGCATTTCTTCGTGTCTAGCTATCCGAAATTAATATTTTCAGCGTAGAGATATAATTTATTGAAAAACACTGCTTCCTTCAACTGAAAACTGCTGCACACAATGCTCAGCATGCAGCAAAGTGTTGAAATATGAAATACAGACATCAATAACTTATACTAAAACGGATTCAAATATATAGAGCCTACATTCGATATCAAGTTGTTGGATAATTTCTGACACTTAATTGATTTCATTAATAACAGACCTAAAATTACAACAGTAATCCCTAGATTGTTAGGGACTTCCGCGCGTCTCTGTGACCTGTCTAGCTGCGACCCTGTCGGCCACCTTGGGTTCCCTCATTTCATTCCTACCTCCTGGAGGGTGGCAGTCACAAGATATCTGTGTAGGTTGAAGTGAGGGAGGTGTCCCCTCTGTGTCTTTACCCTTTACCGTTTAAGTTCCTAAGAACTATACTAGATGGTATATAAATGCTGGACGTATAAAACTGAATCTTTAGAGAGGCTGCCACATAGATGTTGCAAAAGTGTGTACTTTTTACCCTTTTACCCTTGAAATAGAGGTACTATTGTTCAAATGTTTATTAAATGCCTACAAATAATTTTAACACGAGGTGTTCCTTTAACAATGGAAACAGCTGTTTAATAAATGTACCTTAACTGAAATCTCCAACATTGTGCAGACAAACATGGCTAGTTCCCATAGTTTCTATTATGAGTCCAGTAATGTGATTGATGGTTAATTCATAGATGCTGAATTTATGCACTTCTATTAGTTTATTCCCCATCTGACAGCAGGATAATTATTATTTATAGTTCCAGAGGTTGAACCAAGCCTTATGGCATTATACCTATTGTTCCATAAGGTCCATTTCCCCACATTGTATATAATCCCTTTTTTGAGGGGGGAGGGGGTGGTGGTGCCTGCTTCTAGCGAGATCACTCCGAGGGTGTCTCTTTATTAATTCATATTTCTTTTCTCTAAGAGCCTCGACAACAAAGAAGCCCATTTTATGGTGCCTGTTATTTATCAATATTTCGTCATGTAGACAAGTTCAAGGGCACAAGCAAGGGTTTCTAGGTCACTGCCACATCGGCGACAAAGGTCTATAGCGACTATGGTCCTGAGCTTGCCTGACGAGGTCCTAATTGCCATTTTAAGTGCTTCTGTCTATTCACTGATAGGAAGTTCTTGGGGTCGATGAATTCAACTGCTAGTAAGGCTATATTCATTTATAGAATTACTCCTTGTCCGTTTGAGGTAGAGATCATCATGAATGGAATTCTTTTCTCCGAAAATAAAATCTACAGTATTAATATATCGGTGTCGCCAATATTTAGGCTATCAAAGTGAAGATTAACCTTATGCAGACAGTATGTGTTACGTCGACAAGTACCCCAAGGTTTTTATATCCTTAATCCAGAAGTCTGATGTGTTGCACTCATGTGACTCTTGTACTAACCATTTTTACAAACTCTTATTCCTCATTTCTATATCTTGTTCGTGTTAGACGAGATAAACATTTGCAGAAATTATGTTATTGTTTATTTCCTTGTAGGTACAAGGAGAATATGGGAATAGAGTAGGCTTTGAGCAACAGTCAAATCTTTTAGAGCTTTCAAATTTCGTTCTCTTTGTATGGTTAACGTATAAAACAATGAATAACGATGTTCCATTTGACAGTGGTTTAAGTTCTCTAAAACTCACACAAATAACCTGGAATATCTCCGAAGTGGTTCACTCTACAAAAAATGTATTTGGATATAAATTGTGGTTTAGCAAGACCTACATTTTTTGTATAGTGAGATTTTGTCTATCTGTTGCGGTATACCAGTTATGCAAAAGTCGTCCTGAGTAAATAGGACTTCATGGGCTATAGCCAGAAAATTCAAGGTACACATTTCACTTGTCATACATGTCAAACATGTTATTTTAATCAAAATCGTTAAATTTTTCGAAAAATTTATTTTCTTGAAAATAAGCTTAGAAAAATTTTCCATGTAAAGGAAGTTTAGGGTGAAGGAATTTTCTTAAAAATCTTTGTATCGCATCCTTGAAAGACAAACTTAAATACGAAGTTTGGTTTTTAACCGACTTGTCGTTTTTGAGTTATGCTGTTTACAGACAGACAGACTCACACACGAGGACCTTTTTCTAAAAATGCTTGCTTTGGATTCAGGGGGCTTAAAAACATATTTCCGGTGAACATCGAATGTTTGGGTGGAATACAATGCTTCCTCTACTTTATTATACGTAGTAGAGAAAGTAAGAAGATAATGCTTCTCAGACATCAGTAGAAGGTTTTAATACATTTTAGTGTATTTCTGGCCATAATATGGCATAATGCAAGTAAGTTCCTAAGAACTATACCAGATGGTATTGTTTGGTATAGACATATAAATGCTGGACGTATAAAAGTGAATTTTTGGTGAGGTCTCAACACAGATGTTGCAAAACTGTATACTTTATTGCATGACTTGTGTATATATTCCCTTGAGTCAAATATAATTATATTTTGTTTCCAAAGAAAAATTACTCAAGCCTGAAAGATGACACACTAGCTCCGAGATGGACTGCATTTCCCATTGACATTAAAGCCTGCGGTAGTCTCAGCTGCTTTCGCTTCAGCCCAAAACTGCACGTGTTCAAAACAGTTTTTGGACCGAATTCTTCACAAATAGTTATGAAAATAGACAGTAAGATAATACAAATTTTACTTCATATACTACCGAGTACTGGGAAATAACGATAGTTATTTAGCTGCCATTGTCACACAATTTAAACAAGATGAAATAGGGTCGACTACAGCGAATTATGTTGGATTTTGGAGCATTTCCAAAATGGAGAGATTCACTCCTAAATAAATGTAAATCAGTAATTTACATTCAAAACAATGCTGTCAGTAAAGGCGTTTCATTTTAAACTTACTTTAGTGCCCAGCTTATACAGCCGTCGTTTCCCATTAACTAATTGTATATAATGAAAGTTTTTTGCATAGATAAGCCAAAACCACTTTCGAGTAATAAGAAATCATCAATAATGCATCAATGCACTATCTAAACATCAGCGTTTAATTATCTTAAAATGATGAGGTATATAATTCTATGCCTCTTCTACCTGTAATACACATCAGTACGAGCAGTCTTGATCGGAACAATACAATAATTTTTCAGAGGTAGATACGTTTCAAAAATAACGCGGCTGATTTCAGTGCCCGAGTTCTGGAGAGTGAAAAAGCAACTTTTCCAACAAAGTCGTAAAAATTGGCGTGCACATTTATATAATCTGATATGGCATCTTCAAATGCAGATATCCACTTATAAATATTAACATCTTTGGTTTGGACAGTTACAGCATTTATAAACATATTATTAGTATAATATTCGCCTCAGTGAAGAAAGGGTAGCGTAACTAATGGAGAGGCTATCGACCAGCACATTTCCTCAGACTGCATGGGATGTGGAAAATGACCATCATAAAGGAAACATAAATCTCAAGTTCTGGAATTCCATTGCACCGTTATACAAAGTATCTAGAACACTAGGACTAGCACCTTATAAAATAACCGGTATTCAAGGCGGTGCAGTGATTCGAAATGCTACTTGGAACGTCATTTTTATTAGTTGTTTGCTAGTTTTGATGGTCGGTAATATGATATACCTTTCGAGTAATATTGTGAAAGATCTGTGTTATTCTGGATTATTTTTCTCTTACTTGTTGGCTACTTTATTGTCTGATTGTACCGTTATCACCTATATCATTTCTATTGTTGTATTTAGTTGGAAGAGCATATGTCATTTGTTGGAAAAAATGTCCGCTGTGGATGAGGTTATTCTAAGTAGCCAAGCTAATAAGGTATACCTCGGAACGAAATGGTTTCTTATTTGGGAAATTGCTTCGATTTTGCTGGCATCAACGTCGGTATGTACGTATCAGGCAAGCATATGGACAAGAGATTGTATACTTCCAATATGTAGTTTCATCACACAAGGCGTCTGCATGATCAATTTCATTGGCAACAGTCAGTTTATTAACATACTTATATACCTAAAACATCGCTTCACTCTTTTAAATAACCAGATGGACGCATTGAACACCCATAAAGAGTTTAAACTTCATAAAAGTATGCAGAAAGGTAAGATTTTATTGAAAATCCGCAAACTGAGAGAGATACATAGCATGTTGATTGAAATCACTCACTTGAGTGAATCTACATACGGATATATTGTTCTGCTGGGAATGGTTAGTGATTTCATCTTCTTCGTTAATGCTCTGTTTACCGCATTGCATTATATAAAACATTTTGCAACATTACAAGATCTAAATAAATCAATTTCTTCGTTCTTATTCTCAATGTTGTTCTTCTCAAAATTCTTTTTCCTTGCATGGAGTGGACAGAGAGTGTGTGATGAAGCAGACCGATCATTATTTGTGGTCCAGCAACTGATGTTGAACAGATGCACAGATCGAGCAACTTCAGAGGAACTTCAAGCTTTTTCACAACAGCTGGTTAACACGAAGCTGAAGATAACTGCAGGAAAAGCGTTTTCTCTAAATACTAGACTAATCTCAGGGCTTTTGGGGACTGCAACAACATATGTAGTCATTTTGTTGCAGTTCAACTGAACCGATTTTTTAAAATTCAACTTTAACGTACCAATCATCTCTAGTAATATAAAACTTGTAATGATTATATCTGTTTTTATAATTTCTAATTTTTCAAAAATACCTAACGACTGGCTTAAAATATTTTGTTCTGGGAGAAGAGGATTTACAGTTTCATTAGTTTAAGACAGGCATCAGCAAATATGTATTCAATGAGGCCTCGCAACTATGACGTGTCAGGGGCAGCGCTTACTCTGTCTCCCCCTCCCTCGCAGCCTTAACTGGCACTGCATACACACCGATCACTGTCCTGTCGTATTTACCTGCACTTCTAAACATGTCTGTCAAAGTGTAATTAGATAAACTTCTTTATTTATAACTTTGAAGCATATTAGTTTATTTAACTTAAAGTCTTAGTATATTCATAGAACTAGAGTGCATCTAATTATTCCTGGTCTATTAAATTTGATATCTATATTAGCACTTTAATGATTTCTTCTCTCATCATGTAAGGAACGTAAGGTGTTTGTTGTGCTCTAAAGTTCAAAAAGGCACTCGTCAATGGAACATCAAGCGGCATTGTGATACATGTCATAAGATCACCATACAATTATAGACAAGCTTGTATTCATAAATTTACACCATGATTTAAAGTAGCATAACACTGACGTAGTGTCCTTTATTCATTTTTTTTTTCAGATCTAGATTGTACTAACCAACTGCAACAGCTCAAAGAGCAATATTCAGATAATACACCTAATATTAATTCAAATATAACTGATAGACAACTTCACGCCAGCTATGCTGTTGCTTTGGAGATTGCTCAGTCACTGAGGTGTTTTAGTGATGGAGATTTCATAAAAAATGTGAGTACAGTTGCCAACATAATTTGCCCTGAACAATATGATATTTTTAGTAATATTGCATTATCACCACGAACCATACTGATTTGGTTTAAGGGCGCTCAACTTCTAGGTCATCAGCGCGAACCATACTGAGAAGGATACATAAAATAGCAGAAATAACCGAAAAAAGACTACAAACCGAGGTCCATGAATATATAGCCGTTTCTTTCGCGTTGGATGAAAGCACTGACAACGTTGACACGGCACAATTGGTAATTTTCACTCGTGGAGTCACTAACAACCTCTCGATACAAGAATATATGCTTGAAGTCATCCCACTTAGGGAACATACAACTGGGACAGAATTATTTCAAGCATTTAAGAAATGTGTAGAAGAAAAGAAACGGAATCTAAAAAAATCTTGTATCGCGATTAACAGATGTTAATTTGCGTGCTATATTGAGAGTGGCTACTTGTGATATATCACAAGATTTTCATGGTAGGTACATTGAAAATAGAAGTGAATTGAAATATATTGCTCAAATATCTAGGCCTACCTAAAGTATCGTAGACCAAAATAGCTGGATTCGAGTATATGTACTATTCCTTATTGTACTCTGTAGCGAGCGAGTCCAGCACTGACTGAACGAAGGTCAATGCCATCCCCTGTTCTACATTACGTCATGTGTATTGCGGGTTGCATGTTGAGACGTCATACCGATACCTCATTGAGTACATGTTTGCCGATGCCTGGTTTAAGACGTTCTTTATAAATTAGTTACACAAAAATGAACGTAAATTTTGAGTATAAACCAGATTTAATTAAATAATCAAGTAGAAGCATTAGTACTCCGTGTTTCATGTGAAACTATTACAAACGTTCAATATTTTGTTCTACAAGGGTCGTTCAATATTATAATGCCCCACATTTTTTCTCTGAACATGTTCTTAAGAGTCGGGATAAATGACAATATGCATCGACACTTCTTGTCCATGTGCTATTTTTCTACGTAATTTCCATCACGTTCTTCAATTTTATGCCAATGTTGTGTGAGAGCATGTATTCCCTGCTGGTAAAAGCTCTTCTCCAGTGCGCTTAGCCATGTTTTCACTGCACGAATTACATTCTCGTCATCTTCAAGGTGTGTCCCCAGTAGAGAAGTCCGACAGTTCAGATGAAATGGCCTTTCCTTGAAACTGTGGACTGCTGAGAATATTCGTGGAACCCATCGTGAGCATGTCTTTAAATATCTGAGAATCTATATCATTGCACATGCACTTCCAATGCTGACCGAAAACTGTAGAGCAAATTGTCGAGTTGTGATGCGGGTCTGCACGAATAATGGCATCCGCGCAATTCAGCATTCTGGAGCGTGACTGATCATGGAGGTCTATTTCTGCATTTCCTGGCGCTTTAACTTTCTTTGTCCATCACCCAATTACACTATCAACTGCGTCATTACCATATACTACACACAGGTGTTTATGGATGTTCACAAGTTTCATTTTCTGTTTCAATAACAGACGTTGCTTGTAACGAGAGTCGTATGTACACGCCATTTTGACGCTCTGCCATCTGCCGAAATGGTTTGAAACTTCAAGGGCTCACAGAAGAATCATCAAATGTGAAGCACCTACAAGGACGTTGTATTAATGGCCTTTTTAAAAATGTGGGGCATTATATATTGAACAACCCTTGTATTTTAACACTATATAATTATATCTTATCTGTGAGCGAGTTCTATGGAGTAATTCCATGTAATACATCACAACCAATGTTTCCAGCCGCTTCTGCTGTCCAAATTCACAGTTCGGTTAGATTTGGTCCTAAAATTCCATTCAACAGACGCGACTGAACACAAATCATGACGTAAAAGCAACCAACTATGAGTGAGCTCTACAAGTGTATGCATTTCTATGCTGAGTGATGATGAGATGCTAGCTGCCATACCAAGTTTCGGGTTGATCACCCATCGTGGATATTCTCTCTTATGTACAGTGGGTATGTTCTTCGACAGACCTCAGTCCGCAGGCGCTCAGTTTTAAGTTTAGGGAGGTAAGTTCCCTATATGAGCAGGGTAATCCAGAAAGAAATAAATACTGATTTGGAACACCAATGACAGGAATTTCAACATATCTTTTTACTGCAAAAATACTAGTAATCCTCTCTCTCTTCAACTTTAATGTGCAAAGCTAACTGTTGAATGTCTAATGTTGTATTGCTTAGAGGTATAGGGTGTTTCAAAAGTTAGTTCAAACATTACATAGGGACAGCTAAAAATCTGGCCTCCGCGATCTCCACGTCTCAATCCAGCGGACCTTTTGCTGTGGGTTACCTTAAAGAATCAGTTCTGCTGACACTTTTAACAAGCTCACTGTAGCTGAAGGATACATCTCACAAGAAATTGGCAATTTTCGAATATTTTATCTGCAAAATACTGCGCATGGTGTTGAAGAGAACGGCGGAAATCTCAATGTGTTTATAAACCCCATTGCTTGCCCAACATTGACATTTTTGGACATCCTACAAAAGTGTTTTTAAACCAATTGTTCGCTTAACATTGCGATATTTTTGTTCTTTTTCCTATTTCAAGTAGAATAATATTTATATTGGTTTAGTGTGTGGACTTACTTTGAAAGAACCCTATAACCTGTTATGATGGATCATATGAAAACATGCATTTATTTAAAAACAAATTAAAATTTTATTAATATCAGCTCCATGAGTATACATGTGTATGCTTTGTACAGAAAAATAACCTGCTAAATATAAAATTCCTTTTTTATGCTGCAGTATTTCTCAGCGTTATTTCATTTATAACACATAATATTCCTACACGTTTCCTAGGTAAGTAATCTAACATAATCCAAGCTTTATGTACACACGATATGCTATAAAATCTTCTGGATATGTGCCAATGTCTTCGTAGCGACAATGTTGCTGAAAATTTACATTCTGGCGATTGCTATTGAGATGTGAGACTATTTTAAATTTGTAAATGTGATTGTCAAGGGTAATATTTTAAGGGTATATAAGGGCTCATTACGCCCTAAGGCTGTTTCAGGTGTGTTCCCTCTTCAGCCGTGAGGTAGTACTTTATTTAATTAGGGATAAAAAGGGATATTTTTTGTTTTTCTCTTTTGCTTTTATTTCGTCTTCGGTTCATATTGTTCTTGAGGTATTGCGTTGTTAGTACACGTCATGAATGGTAAGGCGCAGAGGTTATTGCAGGGTTACCCTTGGTGGTTGTAATAAATTTGGCCTGATACTGCGTTGTCTTCTTTGTCGTGTCGTGGTGTTGGTGGTGGTGGTGTCGGCGGCGGTGGTGGTGGTGTCGGCGGCGGCGGTGTCGGCGGCGGCGGTGTCGGCGGCGGTGGTGGTGTCGGCGGTGGTGGTGTCGGCGGTGGCGGTGTCGGCGGCGGTGGTGACGGCGGTGGCAGTGTCGGCGGTGGAGGTGGTGTCGGCGGTGGCGGTGTCGGCGGTGGTGGTGTGGGCGGCGGTGGTGACGGCGGTGGCGGTGTCGGCGGTGGAGGTGGTGTCGGCAGTGGCGGTGTCGGCGGTGGTGGTGTCGGCGGTAGCGGTGTCGGCGGTGGTGGTGGTGTCGGCGGTGGCGGTGTCTGCGGTGGTGGTGGTGTCGGCTGAGGCGGTGTCGGCGGCGGTGTTGGTGTCGGCGGTGGCGGTGTCGGCGGTGGTGGTGGTATCGGCGGCGGCGGTGTCGGCGGCGGCGGTGTCGGCGGTGGTGGTGGTGTTGGAGGCAGCGGTGTCGGCGGTGGTGGTGGTGGTGTCGGCGGTGGTGGTGGTGTCGGCGGCGGCGGTGTCGGCTGTGGTGGTGGTGTCGGCGGCGGCGTTGTTGGCGTTGGCGGTGTTGGCGTTGGCGGTGTTGGTGTTGGCGGTGTTGGTGTTGGTGGCGGTGTTGGTGTCGGTGGCGGTGTCGGTGGTGTCGGTGGTGTTGGTGTCGGTGGCGGTGTTGGTGTCGGTGGCGGTGGCGATGTCGGTGGCGGTGTCGGTGGTGGTGGTAGCGGCGGTGGCGGTGGTGGCGTTGGCGGTGTCGGTGGCGGTGTCGGTGGTGGGGGTGTCGGTGGCGGTGTCGGTGGCGGTGGCGGTGGCGGTGGCGGTGTCGGTGGTGGCGGTGTCGGTGTCGATGGCGGTGCTGTCGGTGGCGGTGGTGTCGGTGGCGGTGGCGGGGGTGTCGGTGGCGGTGGCAGTGGTGTCGGTGGCGGTGGTGTCGGTGGCGGTAGCGGTGTCGGTGGCGCTGGCGGTAGCGGTGGCGGTGGCAGTGGCGGCGGCGGTGTTGGTGTTGGTGGTGTTGGCGGTATTGGTGTTGGTGGTGGTGGTGTTGGTGGTGGGGGTGGTGGTGTTGGTGGTGGGGGTGGTGGTGGTGTTGGTGGTGGTGTTGGTGGTGATGTTGGTGGTGGTGTTGGTGGTGGTGTGGGTGGTGGTGGTGTTGGTGGTGGTGTTGGTGGTGGTGGTGTTGGTGGTGATGGTGTTGGTGGTGGTGTTGGTGGTGGTTCTGGCGGTGTTAGTGGAGGTGTTGGTCGTGGTGGTATTGGTGGTGGTGTTGGTGGTGGTGGTGTTGGTGATGGTGGTGCTGGTGTTGGTGTCGGTGGTGGTGTTGGTGTCGGTGGTGGTGATGGTGTCGGTGGTGGTGATGGTGTCGGTGGTGGTGTTGGTGTCGGTGGTGTTGGTGTCAGTGGTGGTGTCGGTGGTGTTGGTGTCGGCGGTGGTGGTGGTGTCGGCGGCGGTGGTGGTTGTGTCGGCGGCGGTGGTGGTTTCGGCGGTGGTGGTTGTGGTGTCGGCGGTGGTGGTGTCGGCGGTGGAGGTGGTGGTGGTGTCGGTGGTGGTGGTGGTGTAGGCGGTGGTGGTGTCGGCGGTGCTGGTGTCAGTGGTGGTGTCGGTGGTGTTGGTGGTGGTGTTGGTGGTGGTGTCGGTGTTCGTGGTGGTGGTGTCGGCGTTGTTGGTGGTGGTGTCGGCGGTGGTGGTGTCGGCGGTGGTGGTGGTGTCGGCGGTGGTGGTGGTGTCGGCGGTGGTGGTGGTGTGGGCGGTGGTGCTGGTGTGGGCGTTGGTGGTGTAGGCGGTGGTGGTGGTGCTGGCGGTGGTGCTGTCGGTGGTGGTGGTATCGGCGGTGGTGGTGTCGGCGGTGGTGGTGTCGCCGGTGGTGGTGGTGATGGTGCTGGTGGTGGTGTTGGTGTTGGTGGTGGTGTTGGTGTCGGTGGTGGTGTCGGAAGTGTTGGTGTCGGTGGTGGTGTCGGTGGTGTTGTTGGTTTTGTTGGTGGTGGTGTCGGTAGTGGTGGTGTCAGTGGTGGTGTCGGTGGTGTTGTCAGTGGTGGTGGTGTCGCTGGTGGTGACGGTGGTGGTGTCGGTGGTGGTGACGGTGGTGGTGTCGGTGGTGGTGTAGGCGGTGGTGTCGGTGGTGGTGTCGGCGGTGGTGGTGTTGGTGGTGATGTTGGTGGTGGTATTGGTGTCATTTGCGGTGGTGTGGGTGGTGGTGTTGGTGGTGGTGTTGGTGGTGGTGATGGTGGTGGTGGTGTTTGTGGTGGTGTTTGTGGTGGTGGTGTTGGTGGTGGTGTTGGTGGTGGTGTTGGTGGTGGTGTTTGTGGTGGTGGTGGTGTTGGTGGTGGTGTTCGTGGTGGTGTTTGTGGTGGTGTTTGTGGTGGTGGTGGTGATGGTGATGGTGGTGGTGGTGTTGGTGGTGATGCTGGTGGTGGTGGTGTTGGTGGTGTTGGTGTTGGTGTTGGTGTTGGTGTTTGTGGTGGTGGTGTTGGTGGTGGTGGTGTTGGTGGTGGTGGTGTTGGTGGTGGAGGTGTCGGTGGTGTTGGTGTCGGTGGTGGTGTCGGTGATGTCGGTGGTGGTGTCGGTGGTGGTGTCGGTGGTGGTGTCGGTGGTGGTGTTGGTGGTGGTGTCGGTGGTGGTGGTGTCGGTGGTGTTGGTGTCGTTGGTGGTGGTATCTGTGGTGGTGGTGTTGGTTGTGGTGTTGGTGGTGGTGTTTGTGGTGTTGGTGGTATTGGTGGTGGTGTTGGTGGTGTTTGTGGTGGTGGTGTTGGTGGTGGTGTTGGTGGTGGTGTTGGTGGTATTGGTGGTGGTGTGGGTGGTGTTAGTGGAGGTGTTGGTCGTGGTGGTGTTGGTGGTGGTGGTGTTGGTGGTGGTGTTGGTGATGGTGTTGGTGGTGGTGGTGTTGGTGTCGGTTGTGTTGGTGTCAGTGGTGGTGTCGGTGGTGTTGGTGGTGGTGTCGGCGGCGGTGGTGGTGTCGGCGGTGGTGTTGGTGGTGTCGGCGGCGGTGGTGGTGTCGGCGGCGGTGGGGGTGTCGGCGGTGGTGGTGGTGTCGGCGGTGGTGGTGGTGTCGGCGTTGTAGTGGTGGTGTCGGCGGTGGTGGTGGTGTCGGCGGTGGTGGTGCTGTAGGCGGTGGTGGTGTCGGCGGTGTTGGTGTCAGTGATGGTGTCGGTGGTGTTGGTGTCAGTGGTGGTGTCGGTGGTGTTGGTGTCAGTGGTGGTGTCGGTGGTGCTGGTGGTGGTGTTTGAGGTGTCGGTGTTGGTGGTGGTGGTGTCGGCGTTGGTGGCGGTGGTGTCGGCGTTGGTGGTGGTGTCGGCGGTGATGGTGTCGGCAGTGGTGGTGGTGTGGGCGGTGGTGGTGTGGGCGTTGGTGGTGTAGGCGGTGGTGGTGTTGGCGGTGGTGGTGTCGGTGGTGGTGGTATCGGTGTGGTGGTGTCGGCGGTGGTGGTGGTGCAAGCGGTGGTGGTGGTGTCGGCGGTGGTGGTTGTGTTGGCGGTGGTGGTGTCGGCGTTGGTGGTGGTGGTGTCGGCGATGGTGATGGTGTCGGCGGTGGTGGTATCGGCGGTGGTGGTGGTGTCGGCGGTGGTGGTGGTGTCGGCGGTGGTGGTGTCGGCGGTGGTGGTTGTGTCGGCGGTGGTTGTGGCGGCGGTGGTGGTTGTGTCGGCGGTGGTGGTGTTGGTGGTGTTGGTGTTGGTGGTGGTGTTGGTGGTGTTGGTGTCGGTGGTGTTGGTGGTGGTGTTGGTGGTGGTGGTGTTGGTGGTGTTGGTGTTGGTGGTGTTGGTGGTGTCGGTGTTGGTGGTGGTGTTGGTGGTGTTTGTGGTGGTGGTAGTGGTGTTGGTGGTGTCGGTGGTGCTGGTGGTGTCGGCGGTGGTGGTGGTGTCGGCGGTGGTGGTTATGTCGGCGGTGGTTGTGGCGGCGGTGGTGGTTGTGTCGTCGGTGGTGGTGTTGGTGGTGTTGGTGGTGGTGGTGTTGGTGTTGGTGTTGGTGGTGTTGGTGTCGGTGGTGGTGTCGGTGGTGTTGGTGGTGGTGTTGGGGTTGGTGGTGTTGGTTATGTAGGTGTTGGTGGTGTTGGTGTTGGTGGTGGTGTTGGTGGTGTTGGTGTTGGTGGTGGTGTTGGTGGTGTTGGTGTTGGTGGTGGTGATGGTGGTGTAGGTGGTGGTGTTGGTGGTGTTGGTGGTGGTGTCGGTGTCGGTGGTGGTGTCGGTGATGTCGGTGGTGGTGGTCTCGGTGGTGGTGGTGTCAGTGGTGGTAGTGTCCAAGTTGGTGGTGTCGGTGGTGGTGTCGGTGGTGGTGTTGTTGTCGGTGGTGGTGTTGGTGTCGGTGGTGGTGGTGTTGGTGTTGGTGTCAGTGGTGGTGGTGTCGGTGGTGTTGGTGTCAATGGTGGTGTCGGTGGTGTTGGTGGTGGTGTCGGTGGTGGTGCAGGTGGTGTCGGCGGTGGTGCTGGTGGTGTCGGTGGTGGTGGTGTCGGCGGTTGTGGTGGTTTCGGCGGTGGTGCTGGTGGTGTCGGCGGTGGTGGTAGTGGTGGTGTCGGCGGTGGTGGTGGTGTTGTCGGTGGTGGTGGTGTCGGCGGTGATAATGGTGGTGTCGGCGAGGTGGTGGTGTCGGCGGTGTTGGTGTCAGTGGTGTTTCCGTGGTGTTGGTGTCAGTGGTGGTGTCGGTGATGTTGGTGGTGGTGTCGTCGGTGGTGGTGTCGGCGTTGGTGGTGGTGTCGGCGCTGGTGGTAGTGGCGGTGTCGGCGGTGGTGGTGTCGGCGGTGGTGGTGATGTCGGCGGTGGTGGTGGTGTCGGCGGTGGTGGTGGTTTCGGCGGTGGTGGTGGTGTAGCTGGTGGTGGTGTTGGTGTTGGTGTCAGTGGTGGTGGTGTCGGTGGTGTTGGTGTCAGTGGTGGTGTCGGTGGTGTTGGTGGTGGTGTCGGTGGTGGTGCTGGTGGTGTCGGCGGTGGTGCTGGTGGTGTCGGTGGTGGTGGTGTCGGCAGTGGTGGTGTCGGCGGTGGTGGTGGTTTCGGCGGTGGTGCTGGTGGTGTCGGTGGTGGTGGTAGTGGTGGTGTCGGCAGTGGTGGTGTTGTCGGCGGTGGTGATGGTGTCGGCGGTGGTGGTGGTGTCGGCGTTGTTGGTGTCAGTGGTGGTGTCCGTGGTGTTGGTGTCAGTGGTGTTTCGGTGGTGTTGGTGGTGGTGTCGGTGGTGGTGTCGGCGGTGGTGGTGGTGTCGGCGGTGGTGGTGGGTTCGGCGGTGGTGGTGGTGTCGGCGGTGGTGGTGTCGTCGGTGGTGGTGGTGGTGTCGGCGTTGGTGGTGGTGGCGGTGTCGGCGGTGGTGGTGTCGGCGGTGGTGGTGGTGTCGGTGGTGATGGTGTCGGCGGTGAAGGTGGTGTCGGCTTTGGTGGTGGTGGTGTCGGCGGTGTTGGTGGTGTCGGCGGTGGTGGTGTCGGCGGTGGTGGTGGTGTCGGCGGTGGTGGTGGTGTTGGCGGTAGTGGTGGTGTCGGCGGTGGTGGTGTCGGCAGTGGTGGTTCTGTCGGCGGTGGTGGTGTCGGCGGTGGTGGTTGTGTCGGCGGTGGTGGTGTTGGTGGTGTTGGTGGTGATGGTGGTGGTGTTGGTGTTGGTGGTGGTGTTGGTGGTGTTGGTGGCGGTGGTGTTGGTGGTGGTGTTGGTGTCGGTGGTGGTGTCGGTGGTGTTGGTGTGGGTGGTGGTGTCGGTGGTGTTGGTGGTTTTGTTGTTGGTGGTGTCGGTGGTGGTGTCGTTCGTGGTGTCGCTGGTGGTGGTGTCGGTGCTGGTGGTGGCGGTGGTGGTGGTGTTGGTGTTGGTGGTGGTGGTGTTGGTGTCATTGGAGGTGGTGTTGGTGGTGGTAGTGTTAGTGGTGTTGGTGGTGGTGTTGGTGGTGTTGGTGTTGGTGTTGTTGGTGGTGTCGGTGTTGGTGGTGGTGTTGGTGGTGGTGGTGTTTGTGGTGGTGGTGTTGGTGGTGGTATCGGTGTTGATGGTGGTGGTGTTGGTGGTGGTGGTGTTGGTGGTGTCGGTGTTGGTGGTGTCGGTGGTGCTGGTGTCGGTGGTGCTGGTGTCGGTGGTGGTGTCGGTGGTGGTGTCGGCGGTGGTGGTGTTGGTGTTGGTGGTGTAGGTGTTGGTGGTGTTGGTTGTGGTGTTGGTGGTGGTGTTGGTGGTGGTGTTGGTGGTGGTGTTGGTGGTGTTGTTGGTGGTATTGTTGGTGGTTTTGGTGTCGGTGGTGGTGTCGGTGGTGTTGGTGGTGGTGTTGGTGTCGGTGGTGTTGTCGGTGGTTTTGGTGTGGGTGGTGGTGGTGTCGGTGTCGGTGGCGGTATCGGCGGCGTTGGTGTCTGTGGTGGTGTCCGTGGTGTTGGTGTCAGTGGTGGTGTCGGTGGTGTTGGTGGTGGTGTCGGCGGTGGTGGTGTCGGCTTTGGCGGCGGCGGCGGTGTCGGCGGCGGTATTGGCGGCGGCGGCGGTGTCGGCGGATGGGGCGGCGGTATGCGGCTTTGTTGGCGGTGGCGGTGTTGGCTTTGGCGGTGTTGGTATTGTTGGCCTTGGCGGTGTTGGCCTTGGCGGTGTTGGTGTTGGTGTTGAGGAGTTGGTGTTGGTGGTGTTAGCGTTGGCGGTGTTGGTGGTGTTGGTGGTGTTGGCGGTGACGGTGGTGGTGGTGTTGGTGGTGTTGGTGTTGGTGGTGTTGGTGTCGCTGGTGGTGTCGGTGGTGGTGTTGGTGGTGGTGATGGTGTCGGTGGTGGTGTCGGTGGTGATGGTGTGGGTGGTGGTGTCGGTGGTGGTGTCGGTGAAGTTGGTGGTTTTGTTGTTGTTGGTGGTGTCGGTGGTGTTGGTGGTGTCGGTGGTGGTGGTGTCGGTGGTGTCAGTGGTGGTGTCGGTGGTGGTGTCGGTGGTGGTAGTCGTGTCGGTGGTGGTGGTGTTGGTGGTGTTAGTGGTGATGGTGGTTTTTGGAATTGGTGGTGTTGGTGTCGGTGGTGGTGTCGGTGGTGTTGGTGGTAGTGTTGGTGTCGGTGGTTTTGGTGTGGGTGGTGGTGTCGGTGGTGTTGGTGGTTTTGTTGTTGTTGGTGGTGTCGGTGGTGTTGGTGGTGTCGGTGGTGTTGGTGGTGTCGGTGGTGTTGTCGGTGGTGGTGTCGGCGGTGGTGGGGGTGTTGGTGTTGGTGGTGATGTTGGTGGTGTTGGTGGCGGTGGTGTTGGTGTTAGTGGTGCTGGTGGTGGTGTTGGTGGCGGTGGTGTAGGTGGTGTTGGTGTCATTGGTGGTGGTGTTGGTGGTGGTGTTAGTATTGGTGGTGTTGGTGGTGGTGTTGGTGGTGTTGGTGGTGGTGTTGGTGGTGGTGTTGGTGTTGGTGGTGTTGGTGGTGATGTTGGTGGTGGTGGTGTTGGTGGTGGGTATGGTGGTGGTGGTGTTGGTGGTGTTGGTGGTGTTGGTGGTGGTGGTTTTGTTGGTGGTGTTGGTGGTGGTGTCGGTGGTGGTGTCGGTTTCGGTGGTGGTGTCAGTGATGTCGGTGGTGGTGTCGGTCGTGGTGGTGTCAGTGGTGGTGGTGTCCAAGGTGGTGGTGTCGGTGGTGGTTTCGGTGGTGGTGTTGGTGTCGGTTGTGGTGTTGGTGGTGTCGTTGGTGGTGGTGTTGGTGGTGGTGGTGTTGGTGGTGGTGTAGCTGGTGGTGGTGTTACTGGTGTTAGTGTTGGTGGTGGTGCTGTTGGTGGTGGTGGTGTTGGTGGTGGTGGTGTTGGTTGTGCAGGTGGTGGTGGTGTTGGTGAAGTTGGTGGTGGTGTTGGTCGTGGTGGTGTTGGTGGTGGTGTTGGTGTTGGTGGTGGTGTTGGTGGTGGTGTCGGTGCTGGTGTTGGTGGTGGTGTTGGTGTCGGTGGTGGTGGTGTTGGTTGTGGTGGTGGTGTCGGTGGTGTTGGTGTCAGTGGTGGTGTCGGTGGTGGTGTCGGTGGTGGTGGCTTCTGCGGTGGTGCTGGTGGTGTCGGCGGTGGTGGTAGTGGTGGTGTCGGCTGTGGCGGTAGTGATGGTGTCGGCGGTGGTGGTGGTGTCGTCGGTGGTGGTGGTGTCGGCGTTGGTGGTGGTAGTGTCGGCGGTGGTGGTAGTGGCGGTGTCGGCGGTGCTGGTGTCGGTGGTGGTGTCGGTGGTGTTGGTGGTGGTGTCGGTGGTGGTGGTGTCGGCGGTGGTGGTGGTTTCGGCGGTGGTGCTGGTGGTGTCGCCGGTGGTGGTAGTGGTGGTGTCGGCTGTGATGGTAGTGGTGGTGTCGGTGGTGGTGGTGATGTCGGCGGTGGTGATGGTGGTGTCGGCGGTGATGATGGTGCTCTCGGCGGTGGTGGTGTCGGCGGTGGTGGTGGTGTCGGCGGTGGTGGTAGTGGCGGTGTCGGCGGTGGTGGTGTCGGTGGTGGTGTCGGCGGTGGTGGTGGTGTCGGCGTTGGTGGTGGTGGTGTCGGCGTTGGTGGTGGTGGTGTCGGCGGTGGAGGTGGTGTCGGCGGTGGTGGTGGTGTCGGCGATGGTGGTGGTGTCAGCGGAGGTGGTGTCGGTGGTGGTGGTGTCGGCAGTGGTGGCTGTGTCGGCGGTGGTGGTTGTGTCGGCGGTGGTGGTTGTGTCGGCGGTGGTGGTGTTGGTGGTGATGGTGGTGGTGGTGTTGGTGGTGGTGTTGGCGGTGTTGGTGGCGGTGTTGTTGGTGGTGGTTTTGGTGTCGGTGGTGGTGTCGGTGGTGTTGGTGTGGGTGGTGGTGTCGGTGGTGTTGTTGTGGGTGGTGGTGTCGGTGGTGTTGGTGGTTTTGTTGTTGGTGGTGGTGTCGGTGGTGGTGTTGGTGGTGTCGGGGGTGGTGTCGGTGGTGGTGGTGTCGGTGGTGGTGGTGTCGGTGGTGGTGGTGTCGGTGGTGGTGCTGGTGTCGGTGGTGGTGGTGTCGGTGGTGGTGTTGGCGGTGGTGGTGGTGTTGGTGTTGGTGGTGGTGGTGTCATTGGTGGTGGTGTTGGTGGTGATGATGGTGGTGGTGTTGGTGGTGGTGTTGTTGGTGGTGTTGGTGTTGTTGTTGGTGGTGGTGTTGGTGGTGGTGTTGGTGGTGGTGTCAGTGGTGGTGGTGTCGGTAGTGTTGGTGTCAGTGGTGGTGTCGGTGGTGTTGGTGGTGGTGTCGGTGGTGGTGCTGGTGGTGTCGGCGGTGGTGCTGGTGGTGTTGGTGGTGTTGGTGTCGGCGGTGGTGGTGGTGGTGGTGGTGTCGGCGGTGGTGGTGGTGTCCCCGTTGGTGATGGTGCTGTCGGCGGTGGTGGTAGTGGCGGTGTCGGCGGTGGTGTCGGCGGTGGTGGTGTCGGCGGTGGTGGTGGTGTCGGCGGTGAAGGTGGTGTCGGCGGTGGTGGTGGTGTTGGCGGTGGTGATGGTGGTGTCGGCGTTGGTGGTGGTGTCGGCGTTGGTGATGGTGGTGTCGGCGGTGGTGGTAGTGGCGGTGTCAGCGGTGGTGTCGGCGGGTGTGGTGGTGGTGTCGGCGGTGGTGGTAGTGGTGTCGGCGGTGAAGGTGGTGTCGGCGGTGAAGGTGGTGTCGGCGGTGGTGTTGGTGGTGTCGGTGGTAGTGGTGTCGGTGGTGGTGGTGTTGGTTTTGGTGGTGTTGGTTTTGGTGGTGTTGGTTTTGGTGGTGTTGGTGGTGGTGTTGGTGGTGGTGTCGATGGTGGTGGTGCTGGTGGTGGTGTCGTTGGTGGTGGTGTTGGTGTCATTGGTGGTGGTGTTGGTGTTGGTGGTGTTGGTAGTGGTGGTGTCGGTGGTTGTGTCGGTATCGGTGGTGGTTTTGGTGATGGTGGTGGTGGTGTCGGTGGTGGTGGTGTTGGTGGTGGTGTCGGTGGTGGTGTTGGTGGTGGTGTCGTTGGTGGTGGGGTTGGTGGTGGTGGTGTTGGTGTTGGTGGTGGTGTTGCTGGTGGTAGTGTTGGTGGTGGTGTTGCTGGTGGTGGTGTTGGTGGTGGTGTTGGTGGTGGTGTTGCTGGTGGTGGTGTTGGTGGTGTTGGTGGTGGTGTTGGTGGATGTGGTGTTGGTGTTGGTGTCGGTGTTGGTGTCGGAGGTGGTGGTGTTGGTGTCGGTGGTGGTGGTGTTGGTATTGGTGTCGGTGGTGGTGTCGGCAGTGGTGGTGGTGTCGGCGGTGGTTGTGGTGTCGGCGGTGGTGGTGTCGGCGGTGGTTGTGGTGTTTGCGGTGGTGGTGTCGGCGGTGGTGGTGGTGTCGGCGGTGGTGCTGGTTGTGTGGGCGGTGGTGGTGTAGTCCGCGGTGGTGGTAGTGGTGGTGTTGGCGGTGGTGGTGTTGTCTGCGGTGGTGGTGTTTAGCCGGTGGTGGTGTTTAGGCGGTGGTGGTGGTGTGGGCGGTGGTGGTGTCGGCGGAGGTGTGTCAGTGGTGGTTCGGTGGTGTTGGTGTCAGTGGTGGTGTCGGTGGTGTAGTCGGTGGTGGTGGTGTCGGCGGTGGTGATGGTGTCGGCGGTGGTGGTGGTGTCGGCATTGGTGGTGGTGGTGTTGGCGGTGGCGGTAGTGGCGGTGTCGGCGGTGGCGGCGGCGGCGGTGGCAGTGGCGGCGGTGTCGGCGGTGGCGGCTTCGGCGGTGGCGGCGGCGGTGTCGACCGTGGCGGTGGTGGTGTCTGCGGTGGCGGCGGCGGTGTCGCTTTGGCGGCGGCGGCCGTGTCGGCGGCGGCGGTGTAAGCGGCGGCGGTGTCGGTTGATGGTGGCGGCGGTTTGCGGCTTTGTTGGCGGCGGCGGTGTTGGCTTTGGCGGTGTTGGCGTTGATGGCGTTGGCGGCGTTGGCCTTGGGGGTGTTGAGGAGTTGGTGTTAGTGGTGTTGGCGTTGGCAGTGATGGTGGTGTTGGTGGTGTTGGCGGTGTTGGTGGTGGTGGTGTTGGTGGTGGTGGTGTTGGCGGTGTTGGTGGAGGTGGTGTTGGCGGTGTTGGTGGTGGTGTTGGTGGTGGTGTTGGTGTCAGTGGTGGTGTCGTTTGCGGTGTCGGTGGTGGTGGTGTCGGTGGTGGTGGTTTCGGTGGTGGTGTCAGTGGTGGTGTCGGTGGTGATGGTGGTGGTGTCGGTGGTGGTGTCGGTGCTGGTGGTGTCGGTGGTGGTGGTTGTGTTGGCGGTGGTGGTATCGGCGGAGGTGGTGTTGGTGGTGTTGGTGGTGGTGATGGTGGTGGTAATGGTGGTGTTGGTGTCGGTGGTGGTGTCGGTGGTGTTGGTGGTGGTGTTGGTGTCGGTGGTGGTGTCGGTGGTTTTGGTGTGGGTGGTGGTGTCGGTGGTTTTGCTGTTGCTGGTGGTGTCGGTGGTGTTGGTGGTGTCGGTGGTGGTGTCGTTGGTGGTGTCGGTGGTGGTGGTGTAGGAGTTGGTGGTGGTGGTGCTGGTGGTGTTGGTGGTGTTGGTGTCGTTGGTGGTGGTGTTGGTGTCATTGGTGGTGGTGTTGGTGTTGGTGGTGTTGGTAGTGGTGGTGTCGGTGAGGTGTCGGTATCGGTGGTGGTTTTGGTGATGGTGGTGGTGGTGTCGGTGGTGGTGGTGTTGGTGGTAGTGTTGGTTTTGGTGGTGTTGGTGGTGGTGTTGGTGGTGGTGTCGTTGGTGGTGGTGTTGGTGGTGGTGTCGTTGGTGGAGGTGTTGGTGTCATTGGTGGTGGTGTTGGTGTTGGTGGTGTTGGTAGTGGTGGTGTCGGTGGTTGTGTCGGTATCGGTGGTGGTTTTGGTGATGGTGGTGGTGGTGTCGGTGGTGGTGGTGTTGGTGGTGGTGTTGGTGATGGTGTCGGTGGTGGTGTCGGTGGTGATGGTGTGGGTGGTGGTGTCGGTGGTGTTGGTGGTTTTGTTGTTGTTGGTGGTGTCGGTGGTGTTGGTGGTGTTGGTGGTGGTGGTGTCGTTTGCGGTGTCGGTGGTGGTGGTGTCGGTGGTGGTGGTTTCGGTGGTGGTGTCAGTGGTGGTGTCGGTGGTGATGGTGGTGGTGTCGGTGGTGGTGTCGGTGCTAGTGGTGTCGGTGGTGGTGGTGGTTGTGTTGGCGGTGGTGGTATCGGCGGAGGTGGTGTTGGTGGTGTTGGTGGTGGTGATGGTGGTGGTAATGGTGGTGTTGGTGTCGGTGGTGGTGTCGGTGGTGTTGGTGGTGGTGTTGGTGTCGGTGGTGGTGTCGGTGGTTTTGGTGTGGGTGGTGGTGTCGGTGGTTTTGCTGTTGCTGGTGGTGTCGGTGGTGTTGGTGGTGTCGTTGGTGGTGTCGTTGGTGGTGTCGGTGGTGGTGGTGTAGGTGTTGGTGGTGGTGCTGGTGGTGTTGGTGGTGTTGGTGGTGGAGTTGGTGGTGGTGTTGGTGGTGGTGTTGGTGGTGTTGTTGGTGGTGGTGTTGTTGGTGGTGTTGGTGGTGGTGTTGGTGGTGTTGGTGGTGGTGTTGGTGGTGTTGATGATGGTGGTGTTGGTGGTGTTGGTGGTGGTGTTGGTGGTGTTGGTGGTGGTGTTGGTGGTGGTGTTGGTGTTGGTGGTGGTGCTGATGGTCGTGGTGTTGGTGGTGGTGTTGGTGGTGTTGGTGGTGTTGGTGGTGTTGGTGGTGGTGTCGTAGGTGGTGTCGGTGTTAGTGGTGGAGTCAGTGATGTCGATGGTGGTGGTGTCGATGGTGGTGTCGGTGGTGGAGTCAGTGATGTCGATGTTGGTGGTGTCGGTGGTGGTGTCGGTGGTGGTGGTGTCAGTGGTGGTGGTGTCCAAGGTGGTGGTGTCGGTGGTGGTTTCGGTGGTGGTGTTGGTGTTGGTGGTGGTGTCGTTGGTGGTGGTGTCGTTGGTGGTGGTGTCGTTGGTGGTGGTGTCGTTGGTGGTGGTGTTGGTGGTGGTGGTTATGGTGGTGGTGTTGGTGATGCAGGTGGTGGTGTTGGTGTTGGTGGTGGTGTTGGTGGTGGTGTCGGTGCTGGTGTCGGTGGTGGTGTTGTTGGTGTCGGTGGTGGTGGTGTCGGTGGTGTTTGTGTCAGTGGTGGTGTCGGTGGTGTTGGTGGTGGTGTCGGTGGTGGTGGTGGTGTCGGCGGTGGTGGTGGTTTCGGCGGTGGTGCTGGTGGTGTCGGCGGTGGTGGTAGTGGTGGTGTCGGCTGTGGTGGTAGTGGTGGTGTCGGCGGTGGTGGTGGTGTTGTCGGCGGTGCTGGTGGTGTCGGCGGTGATGATGGTGCTGTCGGCGGTGGCGGTGTCGGTGGTAGTGTCCGTGGTGTTGGTGTCAGTAAAGGTGTCGGTGGTGGTGTCGGTGGTGGTGGTGTCGGCGGTGGTGTCGGCGGTGGTGGTGGTGTCGTCGGTGGTGGTGGTGTCGGCGTTGGTGGTGGTGGACTCGGCGGTGGTGGTAGTGGCGGTGTCGGCGGTGGTGGTGTCGGTGGTGGTGGTGGTGTCGGCGGTGGTGGTGGTTTCGGCGGTGGTGCTGGTAGTGTCCGCGGTGGTGGTAGTGGAGGTGTCGGCTGTGGTGGTAGTGGTGGTATCGGCGGTGGTGGTGGTGTTGTCGGCGGTGGTGGTGTCGGCGGTGATGATGGTGCTGTCGGCGGTGGTGGTGTCGGCGGTGTTAGTGTCAGTGGTGGTGTCCGTGGTGTTGGTGTCAGTAAACGTGTCGGTGGTGTTGGTGGTGGTGTCGGTGGTGGTGGTGTCGGCGGTGGTGGTGGTGTCGGCGGTGGTGGTGGTGTCGGCGGTTGTGGTTGTGTCGGCGGTGGTGGTGGTGTCGTCGGTGGTGGTGGTGTAGGCGTTGGTGGTGGTGTCCGCGGTGGTGGTAGTGGCGGTATCGGCGGTGGTGGTGTCGGTGGTGGTGGTGTCGGCGTTGGTGATGGTGGTGTCGGCGGTGAAGGTGGTGTCGGCGGTGGTGGTGGTGTCGGCGGTGGTGGTGGTGGTATCGGCGGTGGTGGTGTCGGCGGTGGTGGTGGTGTCGGCGGTGGTGGTGGTGTCGGCAGTGGTGGTGGTGTCGGTGGTGGTGGTGTCGGCAGTGGTGGTTGTGTCGGCGGTGGTGGTGTCGGCGGTTGTGGTTGTGTCGGCGGTGGTGGTGTTGGTGGTGTTGGTGGTGATGGTGGTGGTGGTGTTGGTGTTGGTGTTGGTGATGTTGGTGGCGGTGGTTTTGGTAGTGGTGTTGGTGGCGGTGGTGGTGTCGGTGGTGTTGGTGGTTTTGTTGTTGGTGGTGGTGTACGTGGTGGTGTCGGTGGTGTTGGTGGTGTCGGGGGAGGTGGTGTCGGTGGTGGTGTCGGTGGTGCTGGTGTCGGTGGTGCTGGTGTCGGTGGTGGTGTCGGTGGTGGTGTCGGCGGGGTGGTGTTGGTGTTGGTGGTGTAGGTGTTGGTGGTGTTGGTTGTGGTGTTGGTGGTGGTGTTGGTGGTGGTGTTGGTGGTGGTGTTGGTGGTGGTGTTGGTGCTGTTGTTGGTGGTATTGTTGGTGGTTTTGGTGTCGGTGGTGGTGTCGGTGGTGTTGGTGGTGGTGTTGGTGTCGGTGGTGTTGTCGGTGGTTTTGGTGTGGGTGGTGGTGGTGTCGGTGTCGGTGGCGGTATCGGCGGCGTTGGTGTCTGTGATGTTGGTGTCAGTGGTGGTGTCGGTGGTGTTGGTGGTGGTGTCGGCGGTGGTGGTGTCGGCTTTGGCGGCGGCGGTGGTGTCGGCGGCGGTATTGGCGGCGGCGGCGGTGTCGGCGGATGGGGCGGCGGTATGCGGCTTTGTTGGCGGTGGCGGTGTTGGCTTTGGCGGTGTTGGTATTGTTGGCCTTGGCGGTGTTGGCCTTGGCGGTGTTGGTGTTGGTGTTGAGGAGTTGGTGTTGGTGGTGTTAGCGTTGGCGGTGTTGGTTAGTGTTGGTGGTGTTGGCGGTGACGGTGGTGGTGGTGTTGGTGTTGGTGGTGTTGGTGGTGTTGGTGTCGTTGGTGGTGTCGGTGGTGGTGTTGGTGGTGGTGATGGTGTCGGTGGTGGTGTCGGTGGTGATGGTGTGGGTGGTGGTGTCGGTGGTGGTGTCGGTGGTGTTGGTGGTTTTGTTGTTGTTGGTGGTGTCGGTGGTGTTGGTGGTGTCGGTGGTGGTGGTGTCGGTGGTGTCAGTGGTGGTGTCGGTGGTGGTGTCGGTGGTGGTGTCGGTGGTGGTAGTCGTGTCGGCGGTGGTGTCGGCGGTGGTGGTTGTGTCGGCGGTGGTGGTGTTGGTGGTGTTAGTGGTGATGGTGGTTTTTGGAATTGGTGGTGTTGGTGTCGGTGGTGGTGTCGGTGGTGTTGGTGGTAGTGTTGGTGTCGGTGGTTTTGGTGTGGGTGGTGGTGTCGGTGGTGTTGGTGGTTTTGTTGTTGTTGGTGGTGTCGGTGGTGTTGGTGGTGTCGGTGGTGTTGGTGGTGTCGGTGGTGTTGGTGGTGTCGGTGGTGTTGTCGGTGGTGGTGTCGGCGGTGGTGGGGGTGTTGGTGTTGGTGGTGATGTTGGTGGTGGTGATGTTGGTGGTGGTGGTGTTGGTGTTGGTGTTGGTGTTGGTGTTGGTGGTGTTGGTGGTGGTGTTGGTGGTGGTGTTGGTGGTGTTGGTGTTAGTGGTGCTGGTGGTGGTCTTGGTGGCGGTGGTGTTGGTGGTGTTGGTGTCATTGGTGGTGGTGTTGGTATTGGTGGTGTTGGTGGTGGTGTTGGTGGTGTTGGTGGTGTTGTTGGTGGTGGTGTTGGTGTTGGTGGTGTTGGTGGTGTTGGTGGTGATGTTGGTGGTGGTGTTGGTGGTGGGTATGGTGGTGGTGGTGTTGGTGGTGTTGGTGGTGTTGGTGGTGGTGGTTTTGTTGGTGGTGTTGGTGGTGGTGTCGGTGGTGGTGTCGGTTTCGGTGGTGGTGTCAGTGATGTCGGTGGTGGTGTCGGTCGTGGTGGTGTCAGTGGTGGTGGTGTCCAAGGTGGTGGTGTCGGTGGTGGTTTCGGTGGTGGTGTTGGTGTCGGTTGTGGTGTTGGTGGTGGTGTCGTTGGTGGTGGTGTTGGTGTTGGTGGTGGTGTAGCTGGTGGTGGTGTTACTGGTGTTAGTGTTGGTGGTGGTGCTGTTGGTGGTGGTGGTGTTGGTGGTGGTGGTGTTGGTTGTGCAGGTGGTGGTGGTGTTGGTGAAGTTGGTGGTGGTGTTGGTCGTGGTGGTGTTGGTGGTGGTGTTGGTGTTGGTGGTGGTGTTGGTGGTGGTGTCGGTGCTGGTGTTGGTGGTGGTGTTGGTGTCGGTGGTGGTGGTGTTGGTTGTGGTGGTGGTGTCGGTGGTGTTGGTGTCAGTGGTGGTGTCGGTGGTGGTGTCGGTGGTGGTGGCTTCTGCGGTGGTGCTGGTGGTGTCGGCGGTGGTGGTAGTGGTGGTGTCGGCTGTGGCGGTAGTGATGGTGTCGGCGGTGGTGGTAGTGTCGTCGGTGGTGGTGGTGTCGGCGTTGGTGGTGGTAGTGTCGGCGGTGGTGGTAGTGGCGGTGTCGGCGGTGGTGGTGTCGGTGGTGGTGTCGGTGGTGTTGGTGGTGGTGTCGGTGGTGGTGGTGTCGGCGGTGGTGGTGGTTTCGGCGGTGGTGCTGGTGGTGTCGCCGGTGGTGGTAGTGGTGGTGTCGGCTGTGATGGTAGTGGTGGTGTCGGTGGTGGTGGTGATGTCGGCGGTGGTGATGGTGGTGTCGGCGGTGATGATGGTGCTCTCGGCGGTGGTGGTGTCGGCGGTGGTGGTGGTGTCGGCGGTGGTGGTAGTGGCGGTGTCGGCGGTGGTGGTGTCGGTGGTGGTGTCGGCGGTGGTGGTGGTGTCGGCGTTGGTGGTGGTGGTGTCGGCGTTGGTGGTGGTGGTGTCGGCGGTGGAGGTGGTGTCGGCGGTGGTGGTGGTGTCGGCGGTGGTGGTGGTGTCAGCGGAGGTGGTGTCGGTGGTGGTGGTGTCGGCAGTGGTGGCTGTGTCGGCGGTGGTGGTTGTGTCGGCGGTGGTGGTTGTGTCGGCGGTGGTGGTGTTGGTGGTGATGGTGGTGGTGGTGTTGGTGGTGGTGTTGGCGGTGTTGGTGGCGGTGTTGTTGGTGGTGGTTTTGGTGTCGGTGGTGGTGTCGGTGGTGTTGGTGTGGGTGGTGGTGTCGGTGGTGTTGTTGTGGGTGGTGGTGTCGGTGGTGTTGGTGGTTTTGTTGTTGGTGGTGGTGTCGGTGGTGGTGTCGGTGGTGTTGGTGGTGTCGGGGGTGGTGTCGGTGGTTGTGGTGTCGGTGGTGGTGGTGTCGGTGGTGGTGGTGTCGGTGGTGGTGGTGTCGGTGGTGGTGCTGGTGTCGGTGGTGGTGGTGTCGGTGGTGGTGTTGGCGGTGGTGGTGGTGTCGGCATTGGTGGTGGTGGTGTTGGCGGTGGTGATGGTGGTGTCGGCGGGTGTGGTGGTGGTGTCGGCGGTGGTGGTGGTGTTTAGGCGGTGGTGGTGTTTAGGCGGTGGTGGTGTCGGCGGTGGTGGTGTCGGCGGTGGTGTGTCAGTGTTGGTTCGGTGGTGTTGGTGTCAGTGGTGGTGTCGGTGTCAGTGGTGGTGTCGGTGGTGTTGGTGGTGGTGTCGGTGGTGGTGGTGATGGCGGTGGTGGTGGTGTCGGCGGTGGTGGTGGTGTCGGCATTGGTGGTGGTGGTGTTGGCGGTGGTGATGGTGGTGTCGGCGGTGGTGGTGGTGGTATCGGCGGTGGTGGTGGTGGTGTCGGCGGTGGTGGTGGTGTCGGCAGTGGTGGTGGTGTCGGTGGTGGTGGTGGTGTCGGCAGTGGTGGTTGTGTCGGCGCTGGTGGTGTCGGCGGTTGTGGTTGTGTCGGCGGTGGTGGTGTTGGTGTTGGTGGTGGTGTTGGTGACGTTGGTGGCGGTGGTGTTGGTAGTGGTGTTGGTGTCGGTGGTGGTGTCGGTGGTGTTGTTGGTTTTGTTGTTGGTGGTTGTGTCGGTGGTGGTGTCGGTGGTGTTGGTGGTGTCGGGGGAGGTGGTGGTGGTGTCGTTCGTGGTGTCGGTGGTGGTGGTGTCGGTGGTGATGGCGTCGGTGGTGGTGGTATCGGTGGTGGTGGTGTCGGTAATGGTGGTGTCGGTGGTTGTGTCGGCGGTGGTGGTGTCGGCGGTGGTGGTGTCGGCGGTGGTGGTGCTGGTGTTGGTGGTGGTGGTGTTGGTGTCATTGTTGGTGGTGTTGGTGGTGGTGGTGTCTGTGGTGTTGTTGGTGGTGGTGTTGGTGTTGGTGGTGTTGGTGGTGGTGTTGGTGGAGGTGGTGATGGTGGTGGTGGTGTTGGTGGTGGTGATGTTGGTGGTAGTGTTGGTGTTGGTGGTGGTGGTGTTGGTGGTGGTGTTGGTGGTGGTGTTGGTGGTGGTGGTATTGGTGGTGGTGTTGGTGGTGGTGTTGGTGGTGTTGGTGGTGTTGGTGGTGGTGTTGGTGGTGTTATTGGTGGTGGTGATGGTGGTGGTGTGGTGGTGTTGGTGGTGGTGGTGTTGGTGGTCTTGGTGATGGTGGTGTTGGTGGTGGTGGTGTCGGCGGTGGTGGTGGTGTCGGCGTTGGTGGTGGTTGTGTCGGAAATGGTGGGAGTGGCGGTGTTGGCGGTGGTGGTGTTGGTGGTGGTGGTGTCGGCGGCGGTGGTGGTGTCGGCGTTGGTGGTGGTGGTGTCGGCGGTGGTGGTGGTATCGGCGGTGGTGGTGTCGGCAGTGGTGGTTGTGTCGGCGGTGGTGGTGTGGGCGGTGGTGGTTGTGTCGGCGGTGGTGGTGTTGGTGGTGTTGGTGGTGATGGTGGTGGTGTTGGTGGCGGTGGTGTTGGTGGTGGTGTTGGTGTCGGTGGTGTTGGTGTGGGTGTTGGTGTGGGTGGTGTTGGTGGTTTTGTTGTTGGTGGTGGTATCGGCTGTGGTGTCGGTGGTGTTGGTGGTGTCGGGGGTGGTGGTGTCTGTGGTGGTGGTGTCGTTCGTGGTGTCGGTGGTGGTGGTGTCGGTAGTGGTGGTGTCGGTGGTGGTGTCGGTGTTGGTGGTGGTGTTGGTGGTGCTGTTGGTGGTGTTGGTGGTGGTGGTGTTGGTGGTGTTGGTGGTGGTGTTGGTGGTGGTGACGGTGGTGGTGGTGGTGTTGGTGTTGGTGGCGTTGGTGGTGGTGGTGTTGGATTCGGTGGTGGTGGTGGTGTCGGCGGTGGTGGTGGTGTTTGTGGTGGTTTTGGTGGTTATGGTGTTGGTTGTGTTGGGGTTGGTGGTGTTGGTGGTGTTGGTGTTGGTGGTGGTGTTGGTGGTGTTGGTGGTGGTGTTGGTGTTGGTGGTGGTGTCGGTGGTGGTGTCGGTGTCGGTGGTGGTGTCAGTGATGTCGGTGGTGGTGGTGTCGGTGGTGTTGTCGGTGGTGGTGGTGTCAGTGCTGGTGGTGTCCAAGGTGGTGGTGTCGGTGGTGGTTTCCGTGGTGGTGGTGGTGTCGGTGGTGGTGCTGGTGGTGGTGTCGTTGGTGGTGGTGTCCTTGGTGGTGGTGTTGGTGGTGGTGTTGGTGGTGGTGTTGCTGGTGGTGGTGTTGCTGGTGTTGGTGTTGGTAGTGTTGGTGAAGTTGATGGTGTTGGTGGTGGTGTTGGTGTTGGTGGTGATGTTCGTGGTGGTGTTGGTGGTGAGGTCGGTGGTGGTGGTGTTGGTGTCGGTGGTGGTGTTGGTGTCGGTGGTGGTGGTGTCGGTGGTGTTTGTGTCAGTGGTGGTGTCGGTGGTGTTGGTGGTGGTGTCGGTGGTGGTAACGGCGGTGGTGGTGGTTTCGGCGGTGGTGCTGGTGGTGGTGGTAGTGGTGTTGTCGGCTGTGGTGGTGTCGGTGGTGGTGGTGTTGTCGGCGGTGGTGGTGTCGGCGGTGATGATGGTGCTGTCGGCGGTGGTGGTGTCGTCGGTGGTGGTGGTGTCGGTGGTGGTAGTGTCGGTGGTGGTGGTGTCGGCGGTGGTGGTGTCGGCGGTGGTGGTGGTGTCGGCGGTGGTGGTGTCGTCGGTGGTGGTGGTGTCGGCGTTGGTGCTGGTGGTGGCGGTGGAACTAGTGGCGGTGTCGGCGGTGGTGGTGTCAGAGGTGGAGTCGGTGGTGGTGGTGGCATCGGCGGTGGTGGTGTCGGCGGTGGTGGTGGTTTCGGCGGTGGTGCTGGTAGTGTCGGCGGTGGTGGTAGTGGTGGTGTCGGCTGTGGTGGTAGTGGTGGTGTCGGTGGTGGTGGTGTTGTCGGCGGTGGTGGTGGTGTTGGCGGTGATGATGGTGCTGTCGGCGGTGGTGTCGGCGGTGTTGGAGTCAGTGGTGGTGTCCATGGTGTTGGTGTCAGTAAATGTGTCGGTGGTGTTCGTGGTTGTGTCGGTGGTGGTGGTGTCGGTGGTTGTGGTTTCGATGGTTGTGTCGGCGGTGGTGGTGTCGGCGGTGGTGGTGTCGGCGGTGGTGGTGTCGGTGGTGGTGGTGTCTGCGGTGGTGGTGGTGGTGTCGGCGGTGGTGGTGGTTGTGGTGGTGTCGGCGGTGGTGGTAGTGGCGGTGTCGGCGGTGGTGGTGTCGGCGGTGGTGGTGGTGTCGGCGGTGGTGGTGGTGTCGGCGGTGGTGGTGGTGTCGGCGTTGGTGGTGGTGGTGTCGGCGGTGAAGGTGGTGTCGGCGGTGAAGGTGGTGTCGGCGGTGGTGGTGTCGGCAGTAAAGGTGGTGTCGCCGGTGGTGTTGGTGGTGTCGGTGGAGGTGGTGTCGGTGGTGGTGTCGTTGGTGGTGGTGGTGTCGGTGGTGGTGTCGGTGGTGGTGGTGTCGGCGGTGGTGGTGGTTGTGGTGGTGTCGGCGGTGGTGGTAGTGGCGGTGTCGGCGGTGGTGGTGTCGGCGGTGGTGGTGGTGTCGGCGGTGGTGGTGGTGTAGCGGTGGTGGTGGTGTCGGCGTTGGTGGTGGTGGTGTCGGCGGTGAAGGTGGTGTCGGCGGTGGTGGTGTCGGCAGTAAAGGTGGTGTCGGCGGTGGTGTTGGTGGTGTTGGTGGTGGTGTTGGTGTTGGTGGTGGTGTCGGTGGTGGTGTCGGTATCGGTGGTGGTGTTGGTGATGGTGGTGGTGGTGTCAGTGGTGGGTGTCTCGGTGGTGGTGGTGTCGGTGGTGGTGGTGTCGGTGGTGGTGTTATTGTTGGTGGTGTCGGTGGTGGTGGTGTTGGTGGTGGTGGTGTCGGTGTTGGTGTTGGTGGTGTCGTTGGTGGTGGTGTTGGTGGTAGTGTCGTTGGTGGTGGTGGTGTCGGTGGTGGTTTCGGTGGTGGTGTCGGTGGTGGTGTCGGCGGTCGTAGTGGTGTCGGCGTTGGTGGTGGTGGTGTCGGCGGTGGTGGTGTCGGTGGTGGTGGTGTCGGCGGTGGTGGTGTCGGCGTTGGTGGTGGTGGTGTCGGCGGTGAAGGTGGTGTCGGCGGTGGTGGTGTCGGCGGTGGTGGTGTCGGCGGTGGTGGTGTCGGCGGTGGTGGTGTCGGCGGTGGTGGTGGTGGTGTCGGTGGTGGTGGTGGTGTCGGCAGTGGTGGTTGTGTCGGCGGTGGTGGTGTCGGCGGTGGTGGTTGTGTCGGCGGTGGTGGTGTTGGTGGTGTTGGTGGTGATGGTGGTGGTGTTGGTGTGGGTGGTGGTTTTGGTTATGTTGGTTGGCGGTGGTGTTGGTGGTGGTGTTGGTGTCGGTGGTGGTGTCGGTGGTGTTGGTGTGGGTGGTGGAGTCTGTGGTGTTGGTGGTTTTGTTGTTGGTGGTGGTGTCGGTGGTGGTGTCGGTGGTGTTGGTGGTGTCGGGGAAGGTGGTGTCGGTGGTGGTGTCGGTGGTGGTGGTGTCGGTGGTAGTGGTGGTGTCGGCGTTGGTGGTGTTGGTGTTGGTGGTGGTGTTGGTGTCATTGGTGTTGGTGTTGGTGTTGGTGGTGGTGTTGGTGGTGATGGTGGTGGTGGTGTTGGTGGTGGTGTTGGTGGTGGTGTTGGTGATGATGGTGGTGTTGGTGTTGGTGGTCTTGGTCTTGTTGGGGGTGGTGGTGTTGGTGGTGGTGGTGTTTGTGGTGGTGGTGATGGTGGTGTTGGTGGTGGTGGTGTTGGTGCTGTTGGTGGTGGTGTTGGTGGTGGTGTCGGTGGTGGTGGTGTCCAAAGTGGTGGTGTCGGTGGTGGTTTCGGTGGTAGTGTTGGTGTCGGTGGTGGTGGTGTTGGTGGTGGTGTCGTTGGTGGTGGTGTCGTTGGTGGTGGTGTCGTTGGTGGTGGTGTAGGTGGTGGTGTTGCTGGTAGTGGTGTTGCTGGTGTTGGTTTTGGTGGTGTTGGTGGTGGTGTTGGTGGTGGTGGTTATGGTGGTGTTGGTGGTGCAGGTGGTGGTGTTGGTGAAGTTGGTGGTGATGTTGGTCGTGGTGTAGGTGGTGGTGTTGTTGTTGGTGGTGGTGTTGGTGGTGGTGTCGGTGCTGGTGTCGGTGGTGGTAGTGGTGGTGTCGGCGGTGGTGGTGGTGTTGTCGGCGGTGGTGGTGGTGTCGGCGGTGATGATGGTGCTGTCGGCGGTAGTGGTGTCGGCGGTGTTGGTGTCAGTGGTGGAGTCCGTGGTGTTGGTGTCAGTAAACGTGTCGGTGGTGTTGGCGTCGGTGGTGGTTGTTGTCGTCGGTGGTGGTGGTGTCGGCGGTGGTGGTGGTGTCGGCGGTTGTGGTGTTGTGGGCGGTGGTGGTGGTGTCGTCGGTGGTGGTGGTGTCGGCGGTGGTGGTAGTGGCGGTGTCGGCGGTGGTGGTGTCGGTGGTGGTGGTGTCGGCGTTGGTGGTGGTGGTGTCGGCGGCGAAGGTGGTGTCGGCGGTGGTGGTGGTGTCGGCGGTGGTGGTGGTGTCGGCGGTGGTGGTGGTATCGGCGGTGGTGGTGGTGGTGTCGGCGGTGGTGGTGGTGTCGGCAGTGGTGGTGGTGTCGGTGGTGGTGGTGGTGTCGGCAGTGGTGGTTGTGTCGGCGGTGGTGTTGTCGGCGGTTGTGGTTGTGTCGGCGGTGGTGGTGTTGGTGTTGGTGGTGATGGTGGTGGTGTTGGTGTTGGTGGTGGTGTTGGTGACGTTGGTGGCGGTGGTGTTGGTAGTGGTGTTGGTGTCGGTGGTGGTGTCGGTGGTGTTGTTGGTTTTGTTGTTGGTGGTGGTGTCGGTGGTGGTGTCGGTGGTGTTGGTGGTGTCGGGGGAGGTGGTGTCGGTGGTGGTGGTGTCGTTCGTGGTGTCGGTGGTGGTGGTGTCGGTGGTGATGGCGTCGGTGGTGGTGGTATCGGTGGTGGTGGTGTCGGTAATGGTGGTGTCGGTGGTTGTGTCGGCATTGGTAGTGTCGGCGGTGGTGGTGTTGGTGTTGGTGGTGGTGGTGTTGGTGTCATTGGTGGTGGTGTTGGTGGTGGTGGTGTCTGTGGTGTTGTTGGTGGTGGTGTTGCTGTTGGTGGTGTTGGTGGTGGTGTTGGTGGAGGTGGTGATGGTGGTGGTGTTGGTGGTGGTGATGTTGGTGGTAGTGTTGGTGTTGGTGGTGGTGTTGGTGGTGGTGTTGGTGGTGGTGTTGGTGGTGGTGGTATTGGTGGTGGTGTTGGTGGTGGTGTTGGTGGTGTTGGTGGTGGTGTTGGTGGTGTTATTGGTGGTGGTGGTGATGGTGGTGGTGTGGTGGTGTTGGTGGTGGTGGTGATGGTGGTGTTGGTGATGGTGGTGTTGGTGGTGGTGTGGGCGGTGGTGGTGGTGTCGGCGTTGGTGGTGGTTGTGTCGGAAATGGTGTGAGTGGCGGTGTCGGCGGTGGTGGTGTTGGTGGTGGTGGTGTCGGCGGCGGTGGTGGTGTCGGCGTTGGTGGTGGTGGTGTCGGCGGTGGTGGTGGTATCGGCGGTGGTGGTGTCGGCAGTGGTGGTTGTGTCGGCGGTGGTGGTGTGGGCGGTGGTGGTTGTGTCGGCGGTGGTGGTGTTGGTGGTGTTGGTGGTGATGGTGGTGGTGTTGGTGGCGGTGGTGTTGGTGGTGGTGTTGGTGTCGGTGGTGTTGGTGTGGGTGGTGGTGTCGGTGGTGTTGGTGGTTTTGTTGTTGGTGGTGGTGTCGGCTGTGGTGTCGGTGGTGTTGGTGGTGTCGGGGGTGGTGGTGTCTGTGGTGGTGTCGTTCGTGGTGTCGGTGGTGGTGGTGTCGGTAGTGGTGGTGTCGGTGTTGGTGGTGGTGTTGGTGGTGGTGTTGGTGGTGTTGGTGGTGTTGGTGGTGGTGGTGTTGGTGGTGTTGGTGGTGGTGTTGGTGGTGGTGACGGTGGTGGTGGTGGTGTTGGTGTTGGTGGCGTTGGTGGTTGTGGTGTTGGATTCGGTGGTGGTGGTGGTGTCGGCGGTGGTGGTGGTGTTTGTGGTGGTTTTGGTGGTTATGGTGTTGGTGGTGTTGGGGTTGGTGGTGTTGGTGGTGTTGTTGTTGGTGGTGGTGTTGGTGGTGTTGGTGGTGGTGTTGGTGTTGGTGGTGGTGTCGGTGGTGGTGTCGGTGTCGGTGGTGGTGTCAGTGATGTCGGTGGTGGTGGTGTCGGTGGTGTTGTCGGTGGTGGTGGTGTCAGTGGTGGTGGTGTCCAAGGTGGTGGTGTCGGTGGTGGTTTCGGTGGTGGTGTTGGTGTCGGTGGTGGTGCTGATGGTGGTGTCGTTGGTGGTGGTGTCCTTGGTGGTGGTGTTGGTGGTGGTGTTGGTGGTGGTGTTGCTGGTGGTGGTGTTGCTGGTGTTGGTGTTGGTGGTGTTGGTGAAGTTGATGGTGTTGGTGGTGGTGTTGGTGTTGGTGGTGATGTTCGTGGTGGTGTTGGTGGTGAGGTCGGTGGTGGTGGTGTTGGTGTCGGTGGTGGTAGTGTTGGTGTCGGTGGTGGTGGTGTCGGTGGTGTTTGTGTCAGTGGTGGTGTCGGTGGTGTTGGTGGTGGTGTCGGTGGTGGTGGTAACGGCGGTGGTGGTGGTTTCGGCGGTGGCGCTGGTGGTGGTGGTAGTGGTGTTGTCGGCTGTGGTGGTGTCGGTGGTGGTGGTGTTTTCGGCGGTGGTGGTGGTGTCGGCGGTGATGATGGTGCTGTCGGCGGTGGTGGTGTCGTCGGTGGTGGTGGTGTCGGTGGTGGTAGTGTCGGTGGTGGTGGAGGTGGTGTCGGCGGTGGTGGTGTCGGCGGTGGTGGTGTCGGCGGTGGTGGTGGTTTCGGCGGTGGTGGTGTCGTCGGTGGTGGTGGTGTCGGCGTTGGTGCTGGTGGTGGCGGTGGAACTAGTGGCGGTGTCGGCGGTGGTGGTGTCAGAGGTGGTGTCGGTGGTGGTGGTGGCATCGGCGGTGGTGGTGTCGGCGGTGGTGGTGGTTTCGGCGGTGGTGCTGGTAGTGTCGGCGGTGGTGGTAGTGGTGGTGTCGGCTGTGGTGGTAGTGGTGGTGTCGGTGGTGGTGGTGTTGTCGGCGGTGGTGGTGGTGTTGGCGGTGATGATGGTGCTGTCGGCGGTGGTGTCGGCGGTGTTGGAGTCAGTGGTGGTGTCCATGGTGTTGGTGTCAGTAAATGTGTCGGTGGTGTTCGTGGTTGTGTCGGTGGTGGTGGTGTCGGTGGTTGTGGTTTCGGTGGTTGTGTCGGCGGTGGTGGTGTCGGCGGTGGTGGTGTCGGTGGTGGTGGTGTCTGCGGTGGTGGTGGTGTCTGCGGTGGTGGTGGTGTCGGCGGTGGTGGTGGTTGTGGTGGTGTCGGCGGTGGTGGTAGTGGCGGTGTCGGCGGTGGTGGTGTCGGCGGTGGTGGTGTCGGCGGTGGTGGTGGTGTCGGCGGTGGTGGTGGTGTCGACGTTGGTGGTGGTGGTGTCGGCGGTGAAGGTGGTGTCGGCGGTGAAGGTGGTGTCGGCGGTGGTGGTGTCGGCAGTAAAGGTGGTGTCGGCGGTGGTGTTGGTGGTGTCGGTGGAGGTGGTGTCGGTGGTGGTGTCGTTTGTGGTGGTGGTGTCGGTGGTGGTGTCGGTGGTGGTGTCGGCGGCGGTGGTGGTGTCTGCGGTGGCATCGGCGGTGGTGGTGGTGTAGGTGTTGGTGGTGGTGATGTTGGTGTCATTGGTGGTGGTGTTGGTGGTGTTGTTGTTGGTGGTGGTGTTGCTGGTGGTGGTGTTGGTGGTGGTGTTGGTGGTGGTGGTGTTGGTGGTGGTGTTGGTGGTGGTGGTGTTGGTGGTGGTTTTGGTGGTCTTGGTGGTTTTTTTGGTGGTGTTGTTGGTGGTGATGGTGGTGTTGGTGGTGGTGTTGGTGGTGGTGATGGTGGTGTTGGTGGTGGTGTTGGTGGTGTTGGTGGTGGTGTTGGTGGTGGTGTCGGTGGTGGTGTCGGTATCGGTGGTGGTGTTGGTGATGGTGGTGGTGGTGTCAGTGGTGGGTGTCTCGGTGGTGGTGGTGTCGGTGGTGGTGGTGTCGGTGGTGGTGTTATTGGTGGTGGTGTCGGTGGTGGTGGTGTTGGTGGTGGTGGTGTCGGTGTTGGTGTTGGTGGTGTCGTTGGTGGTGGTGTTGGTGGTAGTGTCGTTGGTGGTGGTGGTGACGGTGGTGGTTTCGGTGGTGGTGTCGGTGGTGGTGTCGGCGGTCGTAGTGGTGTCGGCGTTGGTGGTGGTGGTGTCGGCGGTGGTGGAAGTGGCGGTGTCGGCGGTGGTGGTGTCGGTGGTGGTGGTGTCGGCGGTGGTGGTGTCGGCGTTGGTGGTGGTGGTGTCGGCGGTGAAGGTGGTGTCGGCGGTGGTGGTGTCGGCGGTGGTGGTGGTGGTGGTGTCGGTGGTGGTGGTGTCGGCAGTGGTGGTTGTGTCGGCGGTGGTGGTGTCGGCGGTGGTGGTTGTGTCGGCGGTGGTGGTGTTGGTGGTGTTGGTGGTGATGGTGGTGGTGTTGGTGTCGGTGGTGGTGTCGGTGGTGTTAGTGTGGGCGGTGGTGTCGGTGGTGTTGGTGGTTTTGTTGTTGGTGGTGTGGGTGGTGGTGTCGATGGTGTTGGTGGTGTCGAGGTTGGTGGTGTCGGTGGTGGTGGTGTCGTTCGTGGTGTCGGTGGTGGTGGTGTCGGTGGTGGTGTCGGTGGTGGTGGTGTCGGTGGTGGTGTCGGCGGTGGTTTTGTCGGCGGTGGTGGTGTTGGTGTTGGTGGTGGTGTTGGTGGCATTGGTGGTGGTGTTGGTGGTGGTACTGGTGGTGATGTTGCTGGTGGTGGTATTGGTGTTGGTGATGGTGGTGATGGTGGTATTGGTGGTGGTAGTGTTAGTGGTGTTGGTGGTGGTGTTGGTGGTGTTGGTGTTGGTGGTGTTGGTGGTCTTGGTATTGGTGGTGGTGTTGGTGGTGGTGTAGGTGTTGGTGGTGCTGGTGCTGGTGGTGTTGGTGGTGGTGTTGATGGTGGTGTTGGTGGTGGTGTTGGTGGTGGTGTTGGTGGTGGTGTTGGTGGTGTTGTTGGTGGTGGTGTTGTGGGTGGTGGTGTTGGTGGTGGTGTTGGTGGTGGTGTTGGTGGTGTTGTTGGTGGTGTTGGTGGTGGTGGTGTTGGTGGTGTTGGTTGTGGTGTTGGTGGTGTTGGTGATGGTGGTGTTGGTGTTGGTGGTGTAGGTGTTGGTGGTGTTGATGGTCGTGGTGTTGGTGGTGGTGTTGGTGGTGGTGGTGTTGGTGGTGTTGGTGTTGGTGGTGTTGGTGTTGGTGTTGGTGGTGTTGTTGGTGGTGGTGGTGTTGGTGGTGTTGGTGGTGGTGTTGGTGATGGTGGTGTTGGTGTTGGTGGTGTTGTTGGTGTTGGTGGTGTTGATGGTCGTGGTGTTGGTGGTGGTGTTGGTGGTGGTGGTGTTGGTGGTGGTGGTGTTGGTGGTGGTGGTGTTGGTGGTGTTGGTGTTGGTGGTGGTGTCGGCGGTGAAGGTGGTGTCGGCGGTGGTGGTGGTGTTGGCGGTGGAGGTGTCGGCGTTGGTGGTGTCGGCGGTGCTGGTGGTGTCGGTGGTGGTGTCGTTGTCGGTGGTGGAGTCAGTGATGTCGGTGGTGGTGGTTTCGGTGGTGGTGTCGGTGGTGGTGGTGTCAGTGGTGGTGGTGTCCAAGGTGGTGGCGTCGGTGGTGGTTTCGGTGTTGGTGTTGGTGTCGGTGGTGGTGTTGGTGGTGGTGTCGTTGGTGGTGTCGTTGGTGGTGGTGTTGGTGGTGCAGGTGGTGGTGTTGGTGTTGGTGTTGGTGGTGGTGTCGGTGCTGGTGTCGGTGGTGGTGGTGTTGGTGTCGGTGGTGGTGTCGGTGGTGTTTGTGTCAGTGGTGGTGTCGGTGGTGGAGGTGTCGGCGGTGGTGGTGGTTTCGGCGGTGGTGCTGGTGGTGTCGGCGGTGGTGGTAGTGGTTGTGTCGGCTGTGGTGGAAGTGGTGGTGTCGGCGGTGGTGGTGTTGTCGGCGGTGGTGGTGTCGGCGGTGATGATGGTGCTGTCGGCGGTTGCGGTGTCGGTGGTGTTGTTGTCAGTGGTGGTGTCCGTGGTGTTGATGTCAGTAAAGGTGTCGGTGGTGGTGTCGGTGGTGGTGGTGTCGGCGGTGGTGGTGGTGTCGGCGGTGGTGGTGGTGTCGGCGGTGGTGTTGGTGGTGTCGGTGATGGTGGTGGTGTTGGTGGTGGTGATGTTGGTGGTAGTGTTGGTGTTGGTGGTGGTGTTAATGGTGGTGTTGGTGGTGGTGGTGCTGGTGGTGGTGGTGTTGGTGGTGGTGTTGGTGGTTTTGTTGGTGGTGGTGTTGGTGGCGGTGTTGGTGGTGTTATTGGTGGTGGTGATGGTGGTTGTGTGGTGGTGTTGGTGATGGTGGTGTTGGTGGTGGTGTTGGTGGTGGAGTCGGTGGTGGTGTTGGTGTTGGTGGTGTTGGAGTCGGTGGTGGTGTCGGTGTCGGTGGTGGTGTCGGCGGTGGTAGTGGTGGTGTCGGCGGTGGTGTTGGTGTCGGCGTTGGTGGTGGTGGTGTCGGCGGTGGTGGTAGTGGCGTTGTCGGCGGTGGTGGTAGTGGCGGTGTCGGCGGTGAGGTGTCGGCGGTGGTGGTGTCGGCGGTGGTGGTGTCGGCGGTCGTGGTGTATCGGCGGTGGTGGTGTCGGCGGTGGTGGTGTCGGCGTTGGTGATGGTGATGTCGGCGGTGGTGGTGGTGTCGGCGGTGGTGGTGGTGTCGGCGGTGGTGGTGGTGGTGTCGGCGGTGGTGGTGGTGTCGGCGGTGGTGGTGTCAGCGGTGGTGGTTCTGTCGGCGGTGGTGGTGTCGGCGGTGGTGGTGGTGTCGGCGGTGGTTGTGGTGTCGGCGTTGGTGGTGGTGGTGTCGGCGGTGAAGGTGGTGTCGGCGGTGAAGGTGGTGTCGGTGGTGGTGGTGGTGTCGGCGGTGAAGGTGGTGTCGGCGGTGGTGTTGGTGGTGTCGGTGGTGGAGGTGTCGGTGGTGGTGGTGTCGGCGGCGGTGGTGGTGTCGGTGGTGGTATCGGCGGTGGTGGTGGTGTAGGTGTTGGTGGTTGTGATGTTGGTGTCATTGGTGGTGGTGTTGGTGGTGTTCGTGTTGGTGGTGGTGTTGCTGGTGGTGGTGTTGGTGGTGGTGGTCTTGGTGGTGTTGGGGGTGGTGGTGTTGGTGGTGGTGTTGGTGGTGTTGGTGGTGGTGCTGGTGGTGTTGGTGGTGGTGGTGTTGGTGGTGGTGTTGGTGGTGGTGTTGGTGGTGTTGTTGGTGGTGTTGGTGGTGGTGTTGGTGGTGTTGGCGATGGAGGTGTTGGTGCTGGTGTTGGTGGTGGTGTTGGTGGTGGTGTTTGTGTTGGTGGTGTTGGTGGTGGTGGTGTCTGATTCGGTGGTGTCGGCGAAGTTGGTGGTGGTGTCGGCGGTGGTGGTGGTGTCAGCGGTGATGGTGGTGTCAGCGGTGGTGGTGGTGTCGGCAATGGTGGTGGTGTCGGTGGTGGTGGTGTCGGCAGTGGTGGTTGTGTCGGCGGTGGTGGTGTCGGCGGTGGTGGTGTTGGTGGTGATGGTGGTGGTGTTGGTGTGGGTGGTGGTGTTGGTTATGTTGGTTGGTGGTGGTGGTGTCGGCGGTGGTGGTGGTGTCGGCGGTAGTGGTGGTTGTGTCGGCGGTGGTGGTGGTGTTGGTGGTGTTGGTGGTGGTGTTGGTGGTGTTGGGGTTGGTGGTGTTGGTGGTGTTGGTGTTGGTGTTGGTGGTAGTGTTGTTGGTGTTGGTGTTGGTGGTAGTGTTGGTGGTGGTGTTGGTGGTGGTGTTGGTGGTGTTGGTGTTGGTGTTGGTGGTGTTGGTGGTGGTGTTGTTGGTGGTGGTGTCGGTGGTGTTGTCGGTGTCGGTGGTGGTGTCAGTGATGTCGGTGGTGGTGGTGTCGGTGGTGGTGGTGTCCAAGGTGGTGGTGTCGGTGGTGGTTTCGGTGGTGGTGTTGGTGTCGGTGGTGGTGTTGGTGGTGGTGTCGTTTGTGGTGGTGTCGTTGGTGGTGGTGTTGGTGGTGGTGGTGTTGGTGGTGGTGTTGGTGGTGGTGTTGCTGGTGGTGTTGCTGGTGTTGGTGGTGGTGGTGGTGTTGGTGGTGGTGGTGTTGGTGGTGGTGGTTATGGTGGTGGTTTTGGTGGTGCAGGTGGTGGTGGTGTTGGTGGTGGTCTTCGAGTTGGTGGTGGTTATGGTGGTGGTGTCGGTGCTGGTGTCGGTGGTCGTGGTTTTGGTGTCGGTGGTGGTGTCGGTGGTGTTTTTGTCAGTGGTGGTGTCGGTGGTGTTGGTGGTGGTGTCGGTGGTATTGTTGGTTTCGGCGGTGGTGCTAGTGGCGTCGGCGGTGGTGGTAGTGGTGGTGTCGGCTGTGGTGGTAGTGGTGGTGTCGGCGGTGGTGGTGGTGTTGTCGGTGGTGGTGGTGTCGGCGGTGATGATGGTGCTGTCGGCGGTGGTGGTGTCGGCGGTGTTGGTGTCAGTGGTGGTGTCCGTGGTGTTGGTGTCAGTAAGGGTGTCGGTGGTGCTGGTGGTGGTGTCGGTGGTGGTGGTGTCGGCGGTGGTGGTGGTGGTGTCGGCGGTGGTGGTGGTGTCGTCGGTGGTGGTGGTGTCGGCGGTGGTGGTATCGTCGGTGGTGGTGGTGTCGGCGTTGGTGGTGGTGGTGTCGGCTGTGTCGGCGGTGGTGGTGTCGGTGGTGGTGTCGGTGGTGGTGTCGGTGGTGGTGTCGGTGGTGGTGTCGGCGGTGGTGGTGTCGGCGGTGGTGGTTTCGGCGGTGGTGCTGGTGGTGTCGGCGGTGGTGGTGGTGACGGCTGTGGTGGTAGTGGTGGTGTCAGCGGTGGTGGTGTTGTCGGTGGTGGTGGTGTTTCGGCGGTGATGATGGTGATGTCGGCGGTAGTGGTGGTGGTGGTGTCGTCGGTGGTGGTAGTGGCGGTGTCGGCGGTGGTGGTGTCGGTGGTGGTGGTGTCGGCGGTGGGGGAAGTGGTGTCGGCGGTGGTGGTGGTGTCGGCGGTGGTGGTGTCGTCGGTAGTGGTGTTGGTGTCGGCGTTGGTGGTGGTGGTGTCGGCGTTGGTGGTGTAGGCGGTGGTGGTGGTGTCGGCGGTGGTGGTGGTGTCGGCGGTGGTGGTGTTGGCGTTGGTGATGGTGGTGTCGGCGGTGGTGGTGGTGTCGGCGGTGGTGGTGGTGTCGGCGGTGGTGGTGGTGTCGGCGGTGGTGCTGGTGTCGGTGGTGGTGGTGTCAGCGGTGGTGGTTCTGTCGGCGGTGGTGGTGTCGGTGGTGGTGGTGTTGTCGGTGGTGGTGGTGGTGTCGGCGGTGGTGGTGTCGGCGTTGGTGGTGGTGGTGTCGGCGGTGAAGGTGGTGTCGGCGGTGAAGGTGGTGTCGGCGGTGGTGGTGGTGTCGGCGGTGAAGGTGGTGTCGGCGGTGGTGTTGGTGGTGTCGGTGGTGGAGGTGTCGGTGGTGGTGGTGTCGGTGGTGGTGTCGGCGGCGGTGGTGGTGTCGGTGGTGGCATCGGCGGTGGTGGTGGTGTAGGTGTTGGTGGTGGTGATGTTGGTGTCATTGGTGGTGGTGTTGGTGGTGTTGGTGTTGGTGGTGGTGTTGCTGGTGGTGGTGTTGGTGGTGGTGTTGGTGGTGGTCTTGGTGTTGGTGGTGGTGGTCTTGGTGGTGTTGGGGGTGGTGGTGTTGGTGGTGGTGTTGGTGGTGTTGGTGGTGTTGGTGGTGGTGTTGGTGTTGGTGGTGGTGGTGTCGGTGGTGGTGTCGGTATCGGTGTTGGTGTTGGTGATGGTGGTGGTGTCAGTGGTGGTGGTGTCGGTGGTGGGTGTGTCGGTGGTGGAGGTGTCAGTGGTGGTGGTGTCGGTGGTGGTGGTGTTGGTGGTGGTGTAGGTGGTGGTGTTGGTGGTGGTGTCGTTGGTGGTGGTGTTGGTGGTGGTGTTGGTGGTGGTGTCGTTAGTGGTGGTGGTGTCGGTGGTGTTTTCGGTGGTGGTGTCGGTGGTGGTGTAGGCGGTGGTGGTGGTTCAGCGTTGGTAGTGGTGTTGTCGGCGGTGGTGTTAGTGGCGGTGTCGGCGTTGGTGGTGTCGGTGGTGGTGTCGGCGGTGGTGGTGGTGTCGGCGTTGGTGGTGGTGGTGTCGGCGGTGGTGGTGTCGGCGGTGGTGGTGTTGGTGTCGGCGGTGGTGGTGGTGTCGGCGGTGGTGGTGTCGGCGGTGGTGGTGGTGTCGGTGGTGGTGGTGTCGGCAGTGGTGGTTGTGTCGGCGGTGGTGGTGTCGGCGGTGGTGGTTGTGTCGGCGGTGGTGGTGTTGGTGGTGTTGGTGGTGATGGTGGTGGTGTTGGTGATGGTGGTGGTGTTGGTGGTGGTGTTGGTGGTGTTGTTGGTGGTGCTGGTGGTGGTGTTGGTGGTGGTGTTGGTGGTGTTGGCGATGGTGGTGTTGGTGCTGGTGTTGGTGGTGGTGTTGGTGTTGGTGGTGTTGGTGTTGGTGGTTTCGGATTCGGTGGTGTCGGCGAAGTTGGTGGTGGTGTTGGCGGTGGTGGTGGTGTCGGCGGTGGTGGTGGTTGTGTCGGCGGTGGTGGTGGTGTTGGTGGTGTTGGTGGTGTTGGTGGTGGTGTTGGTGGTGTTGGGGTTGGTGGTGTTGGTGGTGTTGGTGTTGGTGGTGTTGGTGTTGGAGGTGGTGTTGGTGGTGGTGTTGGTGGTGGTGTTGGTGGTGGTGTTGGTGGTGTTGGTGTTGGTGGTATTAGTGGTGGTGTTGGTGTTGGTGGTGTTGGTGGTGGTGTTGGTGGTGGTGTCGGTGGTGTTGTCGGTGTCGGTGGTGGTGTCAGTGATGTCGGTGGTGGTGGTGTTGGTGGTGGTGGCGGTGGTGGTGTCAGTGGTGGTGGTGTCCAAGGTGGTGGTGTCGGTGGTGGTTTCAGTGGTGGTGTTGGTGTCGGTGGTGGTGTTGGTGGTGGTGTCGTTGGTGGTGGTGTTGGTGGTGGTGGTGTTGGTGGTGGTGGTGGCGATGGTGTCGGCAGTGGTTGTGGTGTCGGCGGTGGTGGTGGTGGTGTCGGCGGTGGTGGTGTTGTCGGCGGCGGTGGTGGTGGTGTTGTCGGCGGTGGTGGTGTCGGCGGTGGTGGTGGTGGTGTCGGCTGTGGTGGTGGTGTCGGCGGTGGTGGCGGTGGTGGTGGTGTCTGCGGTGGTGATGGTGACGGCGGTGGTGGCGGTGGTGGTGTGGGCGGTGGTGTCGGCGGTGAAGGCGGTGGTGTTGTCGGCGGTGGTTGTGGTGGCGGCGGTCTCGGCGGTGGTGGTGTCGGCGGTGGTGGCGGTGGTGGTGTCGGCGGTGGTGGTGGTGGCGGCGGTTGTGGTGGTGGCGGCGGTGTCGGTGGTGGTGTTGGTGTTGGTGGTGGTGGTGTTGGTGGTGGTGGTGGTGTTGGTGGTGTTGGTGTCGGTGGTGTCGGTGGTGTTGGTGGTGGTGTTGGTGTCGGTGGTTATGGTGTCGGTGGTGTTGGTGGTATCGGTGTCGGTGGTGGTGGCGGTGGTGTTGTCGGTGGTGGTGGCGGTGGTGGTGTCGGCGGTGGTGGCGGTGGTGGTGTCGGCGGTCGTGTCGGTGGTGGTGTCGGCGGTGGTGGCGGTGGTGGTGTCGGCGGTGTCGGCGGTGGTGGTGGTAGTGGCGGCGGTGTCGGCGGTGGTGGTGGTTACATCGGTGTCGGTGGTGGTGGTGTTGGTGGTGGTGTTAGTGGTGGTGGAGGTGGTGTTGGTGGTGGTGGTGTTGGTGGTGGTGGTGTTCGTGGTGGTGGTGTTCGTGGTGGTGGTGGTGGTGTTGGTGGTGTTGGTGTTGATGGTGGTGATGGTGGTGTTGGTGGTGGTTTTGGTGGTGGTGTTGGTGTTGGTGGTGGTGTTGGTGGTGGTGGTGTTGGTGGTGGTGTTGGTGGTGTTGTTGGTGGTGGTGTTGGTGGTGGTGTTGGTGGTGGTGTTGGTGGTGTTGGTGTTGGTGTTGATGGTGTTGGTGGTTTTGGTTGTGTTGGATTTGGTGGTGTTGGTGGTGTTGGTGTTGGTTTTGTTTCGGCGTCTTGTGTGGTGGTTGTTCTTTGTTCGGTGTTCTGGATGTTCTTCAGTGCATGAGCAACGACTGCTTCCCATGTCGTGATTCGGCTGGTGAGCGTTGGTATTGCTTCATGCAGTTTTCGAAGTGCTGCGGTGTTGTGGAGTATTGAAGTGTGGAGGTCGTTTGAGATGTCCTGTTGCACGGCGGTTTGTCGGCTAGTGTGTGCATGTGGTCGGCGTATAGTTGTGTTGGTCCAGGAGTTGGAGACTGGCTGTTGTGTTAGCTGCGCTTCGGCAGCAGTCGGTTGTCGGCGTAAGTTCCTGGGGCACGCCGCTGGGCTCGTGAAGTGCCAAGTGCAATTGCACGCGGTACAGTACCCGGAGTGGCGTATCAGGTCGTGGCTGGTGCAAGAGGTGGTGATGGTAGCTGCACCATGGTAGTGGCAGCGTGGGGCGTCGGTGCAGGTGTCAGCAATGTGACCGTATTGGCAGCAGCGTCGGCAAGGAGTGGGACGGACACTCCGGCTAGCCTCGACTGGGAGCACCTGTCCAAGGGCAGGGAGCCTATCACTCAAGGCGGCACGGTAGTCCGCCTTATCCCAGAATTCTAGGCGTACCAGCGGGGACGGTCCTCTGGCTGTGAAGATGCGTGTTGTCTCTTCAAAGATGGCCAGCGTTATCGGGCTGCGTTGAGGGGGAGAGCGTCTGGTAGCTGCCGATGTACCCCACGCACTACTGCGCTGTACTTCTGCAACTTGGTGAGGTTTGGGAGACTCGGCGTACGGTATTCAGCCTCTGGTTATGTTGTCTGTATGTAGTCAGTAGAAGTATTTGTTGTAGTGTCACAGACTGAAATAGCATGTTCTGGCGGTGAAGATGGAGGTGATCCGGTCGGTGAAGTGGTTGACTGAGAGGCGAGGATGGTTCTGGGGTTCTTCTTTCGTGGCATGTTGACTCGGCGGAGGTTGATCGAAGACTTACGTTTTTGTCCCTGACCATTTCCTCCTGATAACGTTTTATCAAAAACCAGCTGCCGATACTACCGATTGTGTGCATGTCACTTTCACTGGTTCAGTATATAAACAAACACTACTGCTACCACGCGTCTCGTGAATATCTCCTTTTATGTTTATTGTACGAACGTAGGCCAATCACAACCGTTACCTGCCAAAACATTAGGGAAAAGGAAAGTGCTCGACCTGTTTACATGCGGAAATCGGGACAATTCCCTGACAAACCTCAACGCAACCTTGTCGACATGTCTCACGTCTGAAAAAGGTGCTCGGAGCATTCTTTCACCTCTTTTAGGTGATTAATTATTTCGAAACCCTGTGTGATGCAGCATAATTACTACCGAAGCTATGTCAGAAATAAGTTACTCTACACATCTTACAAATAACAGTTATCTTCGTACATTCTTGTGGAATTACGCATACAATTTGGAACAAAACCATTTATTTTTTCGAAATCGATCAAAGAACAAAATGCCATTAGACCTTTTTGTTTGCAATGCTTCTATGAAGCACATATTTAGAAGGAATGTAATGACTTACCTTCCATTCTGTATATAGTGCCATATTTTCCAACTGATCCGCTCTGCCGGCGGAGGGTTCTAGCGGCGGGCGAGCAGCTGCTTGCCGGCGGAATCAACTATTCACATACCTTTAACACAAGTGTAACACTTACTCCACTTACACATAAATTGGTAATAAGCTTTTTTATGCAAATGGTAATTCTTAAGTGGTTGAAATGTTCAGAAAATGTTGTAGTATTTTGAAAGCTATTGCATGTGAATACGCGATATGATACATATATTGATATACATTCCAATTTTCAGTATTTATTGATATTGTTCACAAACAGAGAGGTGCAAGTTTATTGGAGTGCACAGTAATCTCAATATATTATGTATCTGTAGTGAAATGTTGGTATGAATCTTTTGGGGTGGAATTTAACGCCTCTTTTATCAAGAAAGAGAACAACACAGTAGTCCAAAATCAATCCGCTTGAGTGACGAACAGTAGATATTCAAGGTTACAACACATAAGTTAATAGATGAATAAGATTGTTTATTTGGTGAAAATTCAAATGCAAATATAGCACTGCACTTAATTTTACATATATTAAATATAAACTGTTATTCTTTCCGAAGAACACAGCGTACTCTTGGGTAGTACTTTACGAACTTCAGTGCTTATGAACGTTGTAACAATTCAGCGCTGTTGTCTTAGATAAGGCCTATTCCCCAAACGCAGTCTAACCTTTAGGCTTGGTGACGGCTTAAAATTGTAAATTATCATTACCCGTAAATATTCCCCAGCGAAATTCATTTTGAGCAAACGCAAAATTTTAAATAGTGACAATTAATAAGTACTAGAGAAAATTCAGTAAGTTATCTGGCCATCAACTTAAACACATTATGAAAAAGATGTCAAAAATAAATAAATTCCATTTCGTTTTCGAACCGCATTCTAAAACATTTCAGTGTAGACATCATAATAAAGGTTACGGTTTGGATCTACTTACACTAAAAATCTATGTGTTCTGTCTCTTTTATATCTTGCAAAATGCTTTGTTTTGGCGAGAAGCAGTTTTAGCTCGAACACATTGAAGAAAACTACGGTGCTAGTAAATGAGTGAGCACACAAGAGTGAGTTGAATGAGTCCGTGAGAGAGCAGCGAGTGCGGTGAGTGACTGAGGCAACTGAGTGAAGCAAGCGAGCTTGTGAGAAAGTGCTGTGAGGTGAGTGAGTGAGATGGGTGTGTGTTAAGCGAGCGAAAGAGATGAGTGTGTGTTAGGTGAGTGACAGAGATGAGTGTGTGTTAAGCGAGTGAAAGAGATGAGTGTGTGTTAGCCGAGTGAAAGAGATAAGTGTGTGTTAGGTGAGTGAAAGAGGTGAGTGTGTGTTAGGTGAGTGTGTGAGGTGAGTGTGTGTTAGGTGAGTGAAAGAGATGAGTGTGTGTTAAGCGAGTGAAACAGATGAGTGTGTGTTAGGCGAGTGAAAGAGATGAGTGTGTGTTAGGTGAGTGAAAGAGATGAGTGTGTGTTAGGTGAATGAAAGAGATGAGTGTGTGTTAAGCGAGCGAAAGAGATGAGTGTGTGCTAGGTGAGTGAAAGAGATGAGTGTGTGTTAGGCGAGTGAAAGAGATGAGTGTGTGTTAGGTGAGTGAAAGAGATGAGTGTGTGTTAGGTGAGTGAAAGAGATGAGTGTGTGTTAGGTGAGTGAAACAGATGAGTGTGTGTTAAGCGAGTGAAAGAGATGAGTGTGTGTTAGGTGAGTGAAAGAGATGAGTGTGTGTTAGGTGAGTGAAAGAGATGAGTGTGTGTTAGGTGAGTGAAAGAGATAAGTGTGTGTTAGGTGAGTGAAAGAGATGAGTGTGTGTTAGGTGAGTGAGTGAGATGAGTGTGTGTTAGGCGAGTAAAAGAGATGTGTGTGTGTTAGGCGAGTAAAAGATATGAGTGTGTGTTAGGCGAGTGAAAGAGATGAGTGTGTGTTAGGCGAGTGAAAGAGATGAGTGTGTGTTAGGCGAGTGAAAGATATGAGTGTGTGTTAGGCGAGTGAAAGAGATGAGTGTGTGTTAGGTGAGTGAAAGAGATGAGTGTGCGTTAGGTGAGTGAAAGAGATGAGTGTGTGTTAGGCGAGTGAAAGATATGAGTGTGTGTTAGGTGAGTGAAAGAGATGAGTGTGTGTTAGGCGAGTGAAAGAGATGAGTATGTGTTAGGTGAGTGAGTGAGATGAGTGTGTGTTAGGCGAGTGAAAGAGATGAGTGTGTGTTAGGCGAGTGAAAGAGATGTGTGTGTGTTAGGTGAGTGAGTGAGATGAGTGTGTGCTAGGCGAGTGAAAGAGATGAGTGTGTGTTAGGCGAGTGAAAGAGATGAGTGTATGTTAGGCGAGTGAAAGAGATGAGTGTGTGTTAGGTGAGTGAGTGAGATGAGTTCGTGTTAGGCGAGTGAAAGAGATGACTGTGTGTGTTAGGCGAGTGAAAGAGATGTGTGTGTGTTAGGCGAGTGAGTGAGATGAGTGTGTGTTAGGCGAGTGAAAGAGATGAGTGTGTGTTAGGCGAGTGAAAGAGATGAGTGGGTCTTAAGCGAGTGAAAGAGATGAGTGTGTGTTAGGCGAGTGAAAGAGATGAGTGTGTGTTAGGCGAGTGAAAGAGATGAGTGTGTGTTAGGTGAGTGTGTGAGGTGAGTGTGTGTGAGATGTGTGTGTGTTAGGTGAGTGAAAGAGATGAGTGTGTGTTAGGCGAGTGAAAGAGATGAGTGTGTGTTAGGTGAGTGAAAGAGATGAGTGTGTGTTAGGCGAGTGAAAGAGATGAGTGTGTGTTAGGCAAGTGAAAGAGATGAGTGTGTGTTAGGCGAGTGTGTGTGAGATGTGTGTGTGTTAGGCGAGTGTGTGTGAGATGTGTGTGTGTTAGGTGGGTGTGTGAGGTGAGTGTGTGTAAGATTAGTGTGCGTAAGGTGAGTGTGTGTGAGATGTGTGTGTGTTAGGCGAGTGAAAGAGATGAGTGTGTGTTAGGCGAGTGAAAGAGATGAGTGTGTGTTAGGCGAGTGAAAGAAATGAGTGTGTGTTAGGCGAGTGAAAGAGATGAGTGTGTGTTAGGTGAGTGAAAGAGATGAGCGTGTGTTAGGCGAGTGAAAGAGATGAGTGTGTGTTAGGCGAGTGAAAGAGATGAGTGTGTGTTAGGCGAGTGAAAGAGATGAGTGTGTGTTAGGCGAGTGAAAGAGATGAGTGTGTGTTAGGCGAGTGAAAGAGATGAGTGTGTGTTAGGTGAGTGAAAGAGATGAGTGTGTGTTAGGCGAGTGTGTGTGAGATGTGTGTGTGTTAGGTGAGTGAAAGAGATGAGTGTGTGTTAGGTGAGTGTGTGAGGTGAGTGTGTGTAAGATTAGTGTGTGTTAGGCGAGTGAAAGAGATGAGTGTGTGTTAGGCGAGTGAAAGAGATGAATGTGTGTTAGGTGAGTGTGTGAGGTGAGTGTGTGTAAGATTAGTGTGCGTAAGGGGAGTGTGTGTGAGATGAGTGAGATGAGTGTGTGTGTGATGAGTGTGTGTGAGATGAGTGTGTGTGAGATGAGTGTGTGTGAAATGAGTGTGTGTGAGATGTGTGAGATGAGTGTGTGTGAGATGAGTGTGTGTGAGATAAGTGTGTGTGAGCTGAGTGTGTGTGAGATGAGTGTGTGTGAGATGTGTGTGTGAGATGAGTGTGTGTGAGATGTGTGTATGAGATGAGTGTGTGTGAGATGAGTGTGTGTGTGAGATGAGTGTGTGTGTGAGATGAGTGTGTGTGAGATGTGTGTGTGTGTTAGGTGGGTGAAAGAGATGAGTGTGTGTTAGGTGAGTGGGTTAGGTGAGTGTGTGAGGTGAGTGTGTGTAAGATTAGTGTGCGTAAGGTGAGTGTGTGTGAGATGAGTGTGTGTGAGATGAGTGAGATGAGTGTGTGTGAGATGAGTGTGTGTGAGATGAGTGAGATGAGTGTGTCTGAGATGAGTGTGTGTGAGATGTGTGTGTGAGATGTGTGTGTGAGATGTGTGTGTGTGAGATGTGTGTATGAGATGAGTGTGTGTGAGATGAGTGTGTGTGTGAGATGTGTGTGTGTGTTAGGTGGGTGAAAGAGATGAGTGTGTGTTAGGTGAGTGTGTGAGGTGTGTGTGTGTGTAAGATTAGTGTGCGTAAGGTGAGTGTGTGAGATGTGTGTGTGTTAGGCGAGTGAAAGAGATGAGTGTGTGTTAGGTGAGTATGTGAGGTGAGTGTGTGTAAGATTAGTCTGCGTAAGGTGAGTGTGTGTGAGATGAGTGTGTGTGAGATGAGTGTGTGTGAGATGAGTGTGTGTGAGATGAGTGTGTGTGGGATGAGTGTGTGTGAGATGAGTGTGTGTGAGATGAGTGTGTGTGAGATGAGTGTGTGTGAGATGAGTCTGTGTGAGATGAGTGTGTGTCAGATGAGTGTGTGTGATGTGTGAGATGACAGTGTGTGAGATGAGTGTGTGTGAGATGAGTGTGTGTGATGTGTGAGATGACAGTGTGTGAGATGAGTGTGTGAGATGAGTGTGTGTGAGATGAGTGTGTGTGATGTGTGAGATGAGTGTGTGTGAGATGAGTGTGTGTGAGATGTGTGAGATGAGTGTGTGTGAGATGAGTGTGTGTGAGATGAGTGTGTGTGAGATGAGTGTGTGTGAGATGTGTGAGATGAGTGTGTGTGAGATGTGTGAGATGACAGTGTGTGAGATGAGTGTGTGTGAGATGAGTGTGTGTGAGATGTGTGAGATGAGTGTGTGTGAGATGAGTGTGTGTGAGATGTGTGAGATGACAGTGTGTGAGATGAGTGTGTGTGAGATGTGTGAGATGAGTGTGTGTGAGATGAGTGTGTGTGAGATGTGTGAGATGACAGTGTGTGAGATAAGTGTGTGTGAGATGTGTGAGATGAGTGTGTGTGAGATGAGTGTGTGTGATGCGTGATATGACAGTGTGTGAGATGAGTGTGTGTGAGATGAGTGTGTGTGAGATGAGTGTGTGTGAGATGTGTGAGATGACAGTGTGTGAGATGAGTGTGCGTGAGAAGAGTGTGTGTGAGATGACAGTGTGTGAGATGAGTGTGCGTGAGAAGAGTGTGTGTGAGATGAGTGTGTGTGAGATGTGTGAGATGACAGTGTGTGAGATGAGTGTGTGTCAGATGAGTGTGTGTAACATGTGTGTGAGATGAGTGTGTGTGAGATGAGTGTGTGTGAGATGTGTGTGTGTGAGATGTGTGTGTGAGATGTGTGAGATGTGTGTGTATGAGATGAGTGTGTGTGAGATGAGTGTGTGTGAGATGAGTGTGTGTGAGATGTGTGTGTATGAGATGAGTGGGTGTGAGATGAGTGTGTGTGAGATGAGTGTGTGTGAGATGAGTGGGTGTGAGATGAGTGTGTGTGAGATGAGTGTGTATGAGATGACAGTGTGTGAGACGAGTGTGTGTGAGATGAGTGTGTGTGAGATGAGTGTGTATGAGATGAGTGGGTGTGAGATGAGTGTGTGTTGAGATGAGTGTGTGTGAGATGAGTGTGTGTGAGATGTGTGTGTGATGTGTGAGATGATTGTGTGTGTGAGATGTGTGTGTGAGATGTGTGAGATGTGTGTGTGTGTGAGATGAGTGTGTGTGAGATGAGTGTGTGTGAGACGTGTATGTGTAATGTGTGAGATGTGTGAGATGAGTGTGTGTGAGATGTGTGTGTGTGTGACATGTGTGTGTGTGAGATGAGTGTGTGTGAGATGTGTGTGTGTGAGATGTGTGTGTGTGTGACATGTGTGTGTGAGATGAGTGTGTGTGAGATGAGTGTGTGTGAGTTGTGTGTGTGTGACATGTGTGTGTGTGAGATGAGTGTGTGTGAGACGTGTATGTGTAATGTGTGAGATGTGTGAGATGAGTGTGTGTGACATGTGTGTGTGTGAGATGAGTGTGTGTGAGATGAGTGTGTGTGAGATGTGTGTGTGTGTGAGATATGTGTGTGAGATGTGTGAGATGTGTGTGTATGTGATGAGTGTGTGTGAGATGAGTGTGTGTGAGGTGAGTGTGTGTGAGACGTGTATGTGTAATGTGTGAGATGTGTGAGATGAGTGTGTGTGAGATGTGTGTGGGATGTGTGCGTGTGTGAGATGAGTGTGTGTGTGTGAGATAAGTGTGTGTGGGATGAGTGTGTGTGAGACGTGTATGTGTAATGTGTGAGATGTGTGAGATGAGTGTGTGTGAGATGTGTGCGTGTGTGAGATGAGTGTGTGTTTGTGTGTGTGAGATGTGTGTGTGTGATATTTTTTTTTTATTATTATCAGCATGCCCCATTACAAAGCGTAATATTACAGGCATTTATATACATAATTGAAAGTATAATGAACTACAGAGTTACCATAAGTATGTGTGTGTGATCTGTGAGATGTGTGAGATGAGTGTGTGTGAGATGTGAGTGTGTGTGCGAGATGAGTGTGTGTGTGTGAGATGAGTGTGTGTGAGATGTGTGTGTGTGAGATGAGTGTGTGTGTGAGATGAGTGTGTGTGCGATGAGTGTGTGTGAGATGAGTGTGTGTGAGATGAGTGTATGTGAGATGTGTGTGTGTGATATGAGTGTGTCAGATGTATGTGTGAGATGTGTGTGTGTGTGAGATATGTGTGTGAGATGTGTGTATGTGTGATGCGTGTGTGTGTGATGCGTGTGTGAGATGTGTGTGTGTGTGAGATGCGTGTGTGAGATGTGTGTGTGAGATGTGTGTGTGTGATGTGTGTATGTGTGATGCGTGTGTGAGATGATTGTGTGGGAGATGCGTGTGTGAGATGTGTGTGTGTGTGTGAGATGAGTGTGTGTGAGGTGAGTGTGTGTGTGAGATGTGTGTGTGTGAGATGAGTGTGTATGAGATGAGTGTGTGTGAGATGAGTGTGTGTGAGATGAGTGTATGTGAGATGTGTGTGAGATGTGTGTGTGTGTGAGATGTGTGTGTGTGTGTGTGTGAGATGTGTGTGTGTGTGTGATGAGTGTGTGTGAGATGTGTGTTTGAAATGAGTGTGTGTGAGATGTGTTTGAGATGAGTGTGTGTGAGATGTGTGTGTGAGATAAGTGTGTGTGAGATGTGTGTGTGAGATGTGTGTGTGTGAGAGGTGTGTGTGAGATGTGTGTGTGTGAGAAGTGTGTGTGATGTGTGAGATGAGTGTGTGCGAGATGTGTGTGTGTGAGATGTGTGTGTGTGTGTGTGAGATGAGTGTGTGTGAGATGAGTGTGTGTGAGATGTGTGTATGTGATGAGTGTGTGTGAGATGAGTGTGTGTGAGATGAGTGTGTGTGAGATGTGTGTGTGAGATGAGTGTGTGTGAGATGTGTGTGAGATGTGTGTGTGTGTGAGATGCGTGTGTGAGTTGTGTGTGTGAGATATGTGTATGTGTGATGAGTGTGTGTGAGAAGAGTGTGTGTTTCGATGTGTGTGAGATGCGTGTGTGAGATGTGTGTATGTATGAGATGAGTGTGTGTGAGATGAGTGTGTGTGTGAGATGAGTGTGTATGAGATGAGTGGGTGTGAGATGATTGTGTGTGAGATGAGTGTGTGTGAGATGAGTGTATGTGAGATGAGTGTGTGTGAGATGAGTGTGTGTGTGAGATGAGTGTGTATGAAATGAGTGGGTGTGAGATGATTGTGTGTGAGATGAGTGTGTGTGAGATGAGTGTATGTGAGATGTGTGAGTGTGTGAGATGTGTGTGTGTGAGATGTGTGTGTGTGATGAGTGTGTGTGAGATGAGTGTGTGTGAGATGTGTGTGTGTGAGATGAGTGTGTGTGAGATGTGTGTGTTGTGAGATGTGTGTGTGTGATATGTGTGTGAGATGAGTGTGTGTGAGAAGTGTGTGTGAGAAGTGTGTGTGAGATGTGTGTGTGAGATGTGTGTGTGAGATGTGTGTGAGATGTGTGTGTGTGAGATGTGTGTGTGAGATGTGTGTGTGAGATGTGTGTGTGAGACGTGTGTGTGTGTGAGATGTGTGTGAGAGATGTGTGTGTGAGATGTGTGTGTGAGACAAGTGTGTGCGAGGTGAGTGAGATGAGTGTGTGTGCGGTGAGTGTGTGTGAGACAAGTGTGTGTGAGGAGAGTGAGATAAGTGTGTGAGACAAGTGTGTGTGAGGTGAGTGAAATGAGTGTTTGTGAGACAAGTGTGTGTGAGACAAGTGTGTGTGAGACAAGTGTGTGTGAGACAAGTGTGTGTGAGACAAGTGCGTGTGAGACAAGTGTGTGTGAGACAAGTGTGTGTGACACAAGTGTGTGTGAGGTGAGTGAGATGAGTGTGTGTGAGACAAGTGTTTGTGAGGCAAGTGTGTGTGAGACAAGTGTGTGTGAGTCAAGTGTGTGTGAGACAAGTGTGTGTGAGGTGAGCGAGATGAGTGTGTGTGAGACAAGTGTGAGTGAGGTGATTGAGATAAGTGTGTGTGAGACAAGTGTGTGTGAGGTGAGTGAGATGAGTGTGTGTGAGACAAATGTGAGTGAGGTGATTGAGATAAGTGTGTGTGAGACAAGTGTGTGTGAGGTGAGTGAGATGAGTGTGTGTGAGACAAGTGTGAGTGAGGTGATTGAGATAAGTGTGTGTGAGACAAGTGTGTGTGAGGTGAGTGAGATGAGAGTGTGTGAGACAAGTGTGTGTAAGGTGAGTGAGATGAGTGTGTGTGAGACAAGTTTGTGTGAGGTGAGTGAGATGAGTGTGTGTGAGACAAGTGTGAGTGAGGTGATTGAGATAAGTGTGAGTGAGATGAGTGTGTGTGAGGAGAGTGAGATGAGTGTGTGTGAGACAAGTGTGAGTGAGGTGAGTGAGATAAGTATGTGTGAGACAAGTGTGAGTGAGGTGAGTGAGATAAGTATGTGTGAGGAGAGTGAGATGAGTGTGTGAGACAAGTGTGAGTGAGGTGAGTGAGATAAGTATGTGTGAGACAAGTGTGAGTGAGGTGAGTGAGATAAGTATGTGTGAGGAGAGTGTGATGAGTGTGTGAGACAAGTGTGTGTGAGACAAGTGTGTGTGAGATGAGTGTGTGTGAGGTGAGTGAGATGAGTGTGTGTGAGACAAGTGTGAGTGAGGTGATTGAGATAAGTGTGTGTGAGATGAGTGTGTGTGAGATGTGTGTGTGTGAGATGAGTGTGTGTGTGAGATGAGTGTGTGTGCGATGAGTGTGTGTGAGATGAGTGTGTGTGAGATGAGTGTATGTGAGATGTGTGTGTGTGATATGAGTGTGTCAGATATATGTGTGAGATGTGTGTGTGTGAGATATGTGTGTGAGATGTGTGTATGTGTGATGCGTGTGTGAGATGTGTGTGTGAGATGTGTGTGTGTGATGTGTGTATGTGTGATGCATGTGTGAGATGATTGTGTGGGAGATGCGTGTGTGAGATGTGTGTGTGTGTGTGTGTGTGAGATGAGTGTGTGTGAGGTGAGTGTGTGTGTGAGATGTGTGTGTGTGAGATGAGTGTGTATGAGATGAGTGTGTGTGAGATGAGTGTGTGTGAGATAAGTGTATGTGAGATGTGTGTGTGAGATGTGTGTGTGTGTGTGATGAGTGTGTGTGAGATGTGTGTTTGAAATGAGTGTGTGTGAGATGTGTTTGAGATGAGTGTGTGTGAGATGTGTGTGTGTGTGTGTGTGAGATGTGTGTGTGTGTGTGATGAGTGTGTGTGAGATGTGTGTTTGAAATGAGTGTGTGTGAGATGTGTTTGAGATGAGTGTGTGTGAGATGTGTGTGTGAGATAAGTGTGTGTGAGATGTGTGTGTGAGATGTGTGTGTGTGAGAGGTGTGTGTGAGATGTGTGTGTGTGAGAAGTGTGTGTGATGTGTGAGATGAGTGTGTGCGAGATGTGTGTGTGTGAGATGTGTGTGTGTGTGTGAGATGAGTGTGTGTGAGATGAGTGTGTGTGAGATGTGTGTATGTGATGAGTGTGTGTGAGATGAGTGTGTGTGAGATGAGTGTGTGTGAGATGTGTGTGTGAGATGAGTGTGTGTGAGATGTGTGTGAGATGTGTGTGTGTGTGAGATGCGTGTGTGAGTTGTGTGTGTGAGATATGTGTATGTGTGATGAGTGTGTGTGAGAAGAGTGTGTGTTTCGATGTGTGTGAGATGCGTGTGTGAGATGTGTGTATGTATGAGATGAGTGTGTGTGAGATGAGTGTGTGTGTGAGATGAGTGTGTATGAGATGAGTGGGTGTGAGATGATTGTGTGTGAGATGAGTGTGTGTGAGATGAGTGTATGTGAGATGAGTGTGTGTGAGATGAGTGTGTGTGTGAGATGAGTGTGTATGAAATGAGTGGGTGTGAGATGATTGTGTGTGAGATGAGTGTGTGTGAGATGAGTGTATGTGAGATGTGTGAGTGTGTGAGATGTGTGTGTGTGAGATGTGTGTGTGTGATGAGTGTGTGTGAGATGAGTGTGTGTGAGATGTGTGTGTGTGAGATGAGTGTGTGTGAGATGTGTGTGTTGTGAGATGTGTGTGTGTGATATGTGTGTGAGATGAGTGTGTGTGAGAAGTGTGTGTGAGAAGTGTGTGTGAGATGTGTGTGTGAGATGTGTGTGTGAGATGTGTGTGAGATGTGTGTGTGTGAGATGTGTGTGTGAGATGTGTGTGTGAGATGTGTGTGTGAGACGTGTGTGTGTGTGAGATGTGTGTGAGAGATGTGTGTGTGAGATGTGTGTGTGAGACAAGTGTGTGCGAGGTGAGTGAGATGAGTGTGTGTGCGGTGAGTGTGTGTGAGACAAGTGTGTGTGAGGAGAGTGAGATAAGTGTGTGAGACAAGTGTGTGTGAGGTGAGTGAAATGAGTGTTTGTGAGACAAGTGTGTGTGAGACAAGTGTGTGTGAGACAAGTGTGTGTGAGACAAGTGTGTGTGAGACAAGTGCGTGTGAGACAAGTGTGTGTGAGACAAGTGTGTGTGACACAAGTGTGTGTGAGGTGAGTGAGATGAGTGTGTGTGAGACAAGTGTTTGTGAGGCAAGTGTGTGTGAGACAAGTGTGTGTGAGTCAAGTGTGTGTGAGACAAGTGTGTGTGAGGTGAGCGAGATGAGTGTGTGTGAGACAAGTGTGAGTGAGGTGATTGAGATAAGTGTGTGTGAGACAAGTGTGTGTGAGGTGAGTGAGATGAGTGTGTGTGAGACAAATGTGAGTGAGGTGATTGAGATAAGTGTGTGTGAGACAAGTGTGTGTGAGGTGAGTGAGATGAGTGTGTGTGAGACAAGTGTGAGTGAGGTGATTGAGATAAGTGTGTGTGAGACAAGTGTGTGTGAGGTGAGTGAGATGAGAGTGTGTGAGACAAGTGTGTGTAAGGTGAGTGAGATGAGTGTGTGTGAGACAAGTTTGTGTGAGGTGAGTGAGATGAGTGTGTGTGAGACAAGTGTGAGTGAGGTGATTGAGATAAGTGTGAGTGAGATGAGTGTGTGTGAGGAGAGTGAGATGAGTGTGTGTGAGACAAGTGTGAGTGAGGTGAGTGAGATAAGTATGTGTGAGACAAGTGTGAGTGAGGTGAGTGAGATAAGTATGTGTGAGGAGAGTGAGATGAGTGTGTGAGACAAGTGTGAGTGAGGTGAGTGAGATAAGTATGTGTGAGACAAGTGTGAGTGAGGTGAGTGAGATAAGTATGTGTGAGGAGAGTGTGATGAGTGTGTGAGACAAGTGTGTGTGAGACAAGTGTGTGTGAGATGAGTGTGTGTGAGGTGAGTGAGATGAGTGTGTGTGAGACAAGTGTGAGTGAGGTGATTGAGATAAGTGTGTGTGAGATGAGTGTGTGTGAGATGTGTGTGTGTGAGATGAGTGTGTGTGTGAGATGAGTGTGTGTGCGATGAGTGTGTGTGAGATGAGTGTGTGTGAGATGAGTGTATGTGAGATGTGTGTGTGTGATATGAGTGTGTCAGATATATGTGTGAGATGTGTGTGTGTGAGATATGTGTGTGAGATGTGTGTATGTGTGATGCGTGTGTGAGATGTGTGTGTGAGATGTGTGTGTGTGATGTGTGTATGTGTGATGCATGTGTGAGATGATTGTGTGGGAGATGCGTGTGTGAGATGTGTGTGTGTGTGTGTGTGTGAGATGAGTGTGTGTGAGGTGAGTGTGTGTGTGAGATGTGTGTGTGTGAGATGAGTGTGTATGAGATGAGTGTGTGTGAGATGAGTGTGTGTGAGATAAGTGTATGTGAGATGTGTGTGTGAGATGTGTGTGTGTGTGATGAGTGTGTGTGAGATGTGTGTTTGAAATGAGTGTGTGTGAGATGTGTTTGAGATGAGTGTGTGTGAGATGTGTTTGAGATGAGTGTGTGTGAGATGTGTGTGTGAGATGTGTGTGTGTGAGATGTGTGTGTGAGATGTGTGTGTGTGTGTGAGAGGTGTGTGTGAGATGTGTGTGTGTGAGAAGTGTGTGTGATGTGTGAGATGAGTGTGTGTGAGATGTGTGTGTGTGAGATGTGTGTGTGTGTGTGAGATGAGTGTGTGTGAGATGAGTGTGTGTGAGATTTGTGTGTGTGAGATGTGTGTATGTGATGAGTGTGTGTGAGATGAGTGTGTGTGAGATGAGTGTGTGTGAGATGTGTGTGTGATATGAGTGTGTGTGAGATGTGTGTGAGATGTGTGTGTGTGTGTGAGATGCGTGTGTGAGTTGTGTGTGTGAGATATGTGTATGTGTGATGAGTGTGTGTGAGAAGAGGGTGTGTTTCGATGTGTGTGAGATGCGTGTGTGAGATGTGTGTATGTATGAGATGAGTGTGTGTGAGATGAGTGTGTGTGAGATGAGTGTGTGTGTGAGATGAGTGTGTGTGAGAAGAGTGTGTGTTTCGATGTGTGTGAGATGCGTGTGTGAGATGTGTGTATGTATGAGATGAGTGTGTGTGAGATGAGTGTGTGTGTGAGATGAGTGTGTATGAGATGAGTGGGTGTGAAATGAGTGTATGTGAGATGTGTGTGTGTGTGAGATGTGTGTGTGTGAGATGTGTGTGTGTGAGATGTGTGTGTGTGTGATGAGTGTGTGTGAGATGAGTGTGTGTGAGATGTGTGTGTGTGAGATGATTGTGTGTGAGATGAGTGTGTGTGAGATGAGTGTATGTGAGATGAGTGTGTGTGAGATGAGTGTGTGTGTGAGATGAGTGTGTATGAGATGAGTGGGTGTGAGATGATTGTGTGTGAGATGAGTGTGTGTGAAATGAGTGTATGTGAGATGTGTGTGTGTGTGAGATGTGTGTGTGTGAGATGTGTGTGTGTGTGATGAGTGTGTGTGAGATGAGTGTGTGTGAGATGTGTGTGTGTGAGATGAGTGTGTGTGAGATGTGTGTGTTGTGAGATGTGTGTGTGTGATATGTGTGTGAGATGAGTGTGTGTGAGAAGTGTATGTGAGAAGTGTGTGTGAGATGTGTGTGTGAGATGTGTGTGTGAGATGTGTGTGAGATGTGTGTGTGTGAGATGTGTGTGTGAGATGTGTGTGTGAGATGTGTGTGTGAGACGTGTGTGTGTGTGAGATGTGTGTGAGAGATGTGTGTGTGAGATGTGTGTGTGAGACAAGTGTGTGCGAGGTGAGTGAGATGAGTGTGTGTGCGGTGAGTGTGTGTGAGACAAGTGTGTGTGAGGAGAGTGAGATAAGTGTGTGAGACAAGTGTGTGTGAGGTGAGTGAAATGAGTGTTTGTGAGACAAGTGTGTGTGAGACAAGTGTGTGTGAGACAAGTGTGTGTGAGACAAGTGTGTGTGAGACAAGTGCGTGTGAGACAAGTGTGTGTGAGACAAGTGTGTGTGAGACAAGTGTGTGTGAGGTGAGTGAGATGAGTGTGTGTGAGACAAGTGTGTGTGAGACAAGTGTGTGTGAGACAAGTGTGTGTGAGACTAGTGTGTGTGAGGTGAGTGAGATGAGTGTGTGTGAGACAAGTGTGAGTGAGGTGATTGAGATAAGTGTGTGTGAGACAAGTGTGTGTGAGGTGAGTGAGATGAGTGTGTGTGAGACAAGTGTGAGTGAGGTGATTGATATAAGTGTGTGTGAGACAAGTGTGTGTGAGGTGAGTGAGATGAGTGTGTGTGAGACAAGTGTGAGTGAGGTGATTGAGATAAGTGTGTGTGAGACAAGTGTGTGTGAGGTGAGTGAGATGAGTGTGTGTGAGACAAGTGTGAGTGAGGTGATTGATATAAGTGTGTGTGAGACAAGTGTGTGTGAGGTGAGTGAGATGAGAGTGTGTGAGACAAGTGTGTGTGAGGTGAGTGAGATAAGTGTGTGTGAGACAAGTTTGTGTGAGGTGAGTGAGATGAGTGTGTGTGAGACAAGTGTGAGTGAGGTGATTGAGATAAGTGTGAGTGAGATGAGTGTGTGTGAGGTGAGTGAGATGAGTGTGTGTGAGACAAGTGTGAGTGAGGTGAGTGAGATAAGTATGTGTGAGACAAGTGTGAGTGAGGTGAGTGAGATAAGTATGTGTGAGGAGAGTGAGATGAGTGTGTGAGACAAGTGTGAGTGAGGTGAGTGGGATAAGTATGTGTGAGACAAGTGTGAGTGAGGTGAGTGAGATAAGTATGTGTGAGGAGAGTGTGATGAGTGTGTGAGACAAGTGTGTGTGAGACAAGTGTGTGTGAGATGAGTGTGTGTGAGGTGAGTGAGATGAGTGTGTGTGAGACAAGTGTGAGTGAGGTGATTGAGATAAGTGTGTGTGAGACAAGTGTGTGTGAGGTGAGTGAGATGAGAGTGTGTGAGACAAGTGTGTGTGAGGTGAGTGAGATGAGTGTGTGTGAGACAAGTGTGTGTGAGGTGAGTGAGATGAGTGTGTGTGAGACAAGTGTGAGTGAGGTGATTGAGATAAGTGTGAGTGAGACGAGTGTGTGTGAGGTGAGTGAGATGAGTGTGTGTGAGACAAGTGTGAGTGAGGTGAGTGAGATAAGTATGTGTGAGACAAGTGTGAGTGAGGTGAGTGAGATAAGTATGTGTGAGGAGAGTGAGATGAGTGTGTGAGACAAGTGTGAGTGAGGTGAGTGAGATAAGTATGTGTGAGACAAGTGTGAGTGAGGTGAGTGAGATAAGTATGTGTGAGGAGAGTGTGATGAGTGTGTGAGACAAGTGTGTGTAAGACAAGTGTGTGTGAGATGAGTGTGTGTGAGGTGAGTGAGATGAGTGTGTGTGAGGCAAGTGTGAGTGAGGTGAGTGAGATAAGTATGTGTGAGACAAGTGTGAGTGAGGTGAGTGAGATAAGTATGTGTGAGGAGAGTGAGATGAGTGTGTGAGACAAGTGTGTGTGAGACAAGTGTGTGTGAGATGAGTGTGTGTGAGGTGAGTGAGATGAGTGTGTGTGAGACAAGTGTGAGGGAGGTGAGTGAGATAAGTATGTGTGAGACAAGTGTGAGTGAGGTGAGTGAGATAAGTATGTGTGAGGAGAGTGAGATGAGTGTGTGAGACAAGTGTGTGTGAGACACGTGTGTGTGAGATGAGTGTGTGTGAGGTGAGTGAGATGAGTGTGTGTGAGACAAGTGTGAGGGAGGTGAGTGAGATAAGTATGTGTGAGACAAGTGTGAGTGAGGTGAGTGAGATAAGTATGTGTGAGTTTTTTTTGGTTTAAGGGCGCTCAACTTCTAGGTCATCAGCGAGTATGTGTGAGGAGAGTGAGATGAGTGTGTGAGACAAGTGTGAGTGAGGTGAGTGAGATGAGTGTGTGTGAGACAAGTGTGAGTGAGGTGAGTGAGATAAGTATGTGTGAGGAGAGTGAGATAAGTGTGTGAGACAAGTGTGAGTGAGGTGAGTGAGAAAGGTGTGTGTGAGACAAGTGTGAGTGAGGTGAGTGAGAAAGGTGTATGTGAGACAAGTGTGAGTGAGGTGAGTGAGAAAGGTGTGTGTGAGACAAGTGTGAGTGTGGTGAGTGAGATAAGTGTGTGTGAGGAGAGAAAGATGAGTGTGTGTGAGACAAGTGCGAGTGAGGTGAGTGAGAAAGGTGTGTGTGAGACAAGTGTGAGTGAGGTGAGGGAGAATGGTGTGTGTGAGACAAGTGTGAGTGAGGTGAGTGAGATAAGTGTGTTTGAGATAAGTGTGTGTGAGACAAGAATGTGTGAGGTGAGTGTGAGTGAGGTGAGTGTGTGTGAGACAAGTGTGTGTGAGGTGAGTGAGATGAGTGTGTGTGAGGAGAGTGAGATGAGTGTGTGTGAGACAAGTGTGTGTGAGGTGAGTGAGATGAGTGTGAGTGAGGTGAGAGTGTGTGAGACAAGTGTGAGTGAGGTGAGTGAGAAAGGTGTGTGTGAGACAAGTGTGAGTGAGGTGAGTGAGATAAGTGTGTTTGAGATAAGTGTGTGTGAGACAAGAATGTGTGAGGTGAGTGTGAGTGAGGTGAGTGTGAGTGAGGTGAGTGTGTGTGAGACAAGTGTGTGTGAGGTGAGTGAGATGAGTGTGTGTGAGGAGAGTCAGATGAGTGTGAGTGAGGTCAGAGTGTGTGAGACAAGTGTGTGTGAGGTGAGTGAGATGAGTGTGAGTGAGATAAGTGTGTGTGAGACAAGAATGTGTGAGGTGAGTGTGAGTGAGACAAGTGTGTGTGAGGTGAGTGTGTGTCAGACAAGTGTGTGTGAGGTGAGTGAGATGAGTGTGTGTGAGGAGAGTGAGATGAGTGTGAGTGAGGTGAGAGTGTGTGAGACAAGTGTGTGTGAGGTGAGTGAGATGAGTGTGAGTGAGATAAGTGTGTGTGAGACAAGTGTGTGTGAGGTGAGTGAGATGAGTGTGAGTGAGGTGAGAGTGTGTGAGACAAGTGTGTGTGAGGTGAGTGAGATGAGTGTGTGTGAGACAAGTGTGAATGAGGTGAGTGAGATGAGTGAGAGTGAGGTGAGAGTGTTTGAGACAAGTTCGTGTGAGGTGAGTGAGATGAGTGTGAGTGAGGAGAGTGAGATGAGTGTGTGTGAGACAAGTGTGTGTGAGGTGAGTGAGATGAGTGTGAGTGAGACAAGTGTGTGTGAGGTGAGTGAGATGAGTGTGTGTGAGACAAGTGTGTGTGAGGTGAGTGAGATGAGTGTGAGTGAGGTGAGAGTGTGTGAGACAAGTGTGTGTGAGGTGAGTGAGATGAGTGTGTGTGAGGAGAGTGAGATGAGTGTGTGTGAGACAAGTGTGTGTGAGGTGAGTGAGATGAGTGTGAGTGAGGTGAGAGTGTGTGAGACAAGTGTGTGTGAGGTGAATGAGATGAGTGTGAGTGAGGTGAGAGTGTGTGAGACAAGTGTGTGTGAGGTGAGTGAGATGAGTGTGAGTGAGGTGAGGGTGTGTGAGACAAGTGTGTGTGAGGTGAGTGAGATGAGTGTGAGTGAGGTGAGAGTGTGTGAGACAAGTGTGTGTGAGGTGAGTGAGATGAGTGTGAGTGAGATAAGTGTGTGTGAGACAAGTGTGTGTGAGGTGAGTGAGATGAGTGTGAGTGAGGTGAGAGTGTGTGAGACAAGTGTGTGTGAGGTGAGTGAGATGAGTGTGTGTGAGACAAGTGTGAGTGAGGTGAGTGAGATGAGTGTGAGTGAGGTGAGAGTGTGTGAGACAAGTGTGTGTGAGGTGAGTGAGATGAGTGTGAGTGAGGAGAGTGAGGTGAGTGTGTGTGAGACAAGTGTGTGTGAGGTGAGTGAGATGAGTGTGAGTGAGACAAGTGTGTGTGAGGTGAGTGAGATGAGTGTGTGTGAGACAAGTGTGTGTGAGGTGAGTGAGATGAGTGTGAGTGAGGTGAGTGAGATGAGTGTGAGTGAGGTGAGAGTGTGTGAGACAAGTGTGTGTGAGGTGAGTGAGATGAGTGTGTGTGAGGAGAGTGAGATGAGTGTGTGTGAGACAAGTGTGTGTGAGGTGAGTGAGATGAGTGTGAGTGAGGTGAGAGTGTGTGAGACAAGTGTGTGTGAGGTGAGTGAGATGAGTGTGAGTGAGGAGAGTGAGATGAGTGTGTGTGAGGAGAATGACATGAGTGTGTGTGAGACAAGTGTGTGTGAGATGAGTGTGTGTGAAGTGAGTGTGTGTGAGGTGAGTGAGATGAGTGTGTGTGAGACAAGTGTGTGTGAGACAGGTGTGTGTGAGATGAGTGTGTGTGAAGTGAGTGTGTGTGAGGAGAGTGAGATGAGTGTGTGTGAGACAAGTGTGTGTGAGATGAGTGTGTGTGAGGAGAGTGAGATGAGTGTGTGTGAGGTGAGTGAGATGAGTGTGTGTGAGACAAGTGTGTGTGAGATGAGTGTGTGTGAGGAGAGTGAGATGGGTGTGTGTGAGACAAGTGTGTGTGAGATGAGTGTGTGTGAAGTGAGTGTGTATGAGGTGAGTGAGATGAGTGTGTGTGAAGTGAGTGTGAGTGAGGTGAGTGAGATAAGTGTGTGGGAGGAGAGTGAGATGGGTGTGTGTGAGACAAGTGTGTGTGAGATGAGTGTGTGTGAAGTGAGTGTGTATGAGGTGAGTGAGATGAGTGTGTGTGAGACAAGTGTGAGTGAGGTGAGTGCGATGAGTGTGTGGGAGGAGAGTGAGATGGGTGTGTGTGAGACAAGTGTGTGTGAGATGAGTGTGTGTGAAGTGAGTGTGTGTGAGGTGAGTGAGATGAGTGTGTGTGAGATGCGTGTGTGTGAGGTGAGTGGGATGAGTGTGTGTGAGGTGAGTGTGTGTGAGGTGAGTGTGTGTGAGACAAGTGTTTGTGAGGTGAGTGAGATAAGTGTGTGTGAGACAATTGTATGTGAGGAAAGTGAGATGAGTGTGTGTGAGACAAGTGTGAGTGAGGTGAGTGAGATAAGTGTGTGTGAGGTGAGCGTGTGTGAGACAAGTGTGTGTGAGGTGAGTGAGTGAGATGAGTGAGTCGGATGAGTGTGTGAGGTGAGTGGGATGAGTGTGTGAGGTAAGTGAGTGAGTTGGGTGAGGTGAGAGAGTGTGTGAGGTGAGTGTGTGTGAGGTGAGTGTGTGTGAGGTGAGTGAGATGAGTGAGTAAGGTGAGTGAGTGAGATGAGTAATGTGAGTGAGTGAGTGAGTGAGTTGAGTGAGGTGAGAGAGAGAGTGAGGTGACTCAGGTGGGTGTGTGTGAGGTGAGTTAGTGAGTGAGGGTGTGGGTGTGAGGTGAGTGAGTGAGGTGAGTTGTTGTTGTAGTGTTTAACGCCCGCTTTTACTACTACGGCACCGCAGGCGGTGACACTGATGATACATGGAATGAAGATGGAGCACCGGTGGAATGAGATGGCGGGGGAAACCGGAGCACCCGGAGAAAACCCGCCCTGGCGCCGCTTCGTCCACCACGAATACCACATGCGGGTCCCTGGGATCGAACCCGGGCCGCCTAGGTGGTAGGCGAGCGCGCTAACCACTCGGCCACGGCGCCGCCAGTGAGGTGAGTGTGCTTTAGGTGAGTGAGTGAGGTGGGTGTGTGTGAAGTTAGAGATTGAGTGAGTGAGGTGTGTGTGTTTTGAGTGAGTGAGGTGGGTGTGAGTGAGGTGAGTGTGTGTGAGGTATCTGAGTGAGTGAAGTGAGTGTGTGTGAGGCGACGGTGTTAGACAAGTGTGTGTGAGGTGAGTGAGATAAGTGTGTGTGAGACAAGTGTGAGTGAGGTGAGTAAGATGAGTGTGTGTGAGACAAGTGTGAGTGAGGTGAGTGAGATAAGTGTGTGTGAGACAAGTGTGTGTGAGGTGAGTGAGATGAGTGCGTGTGAGGTGAGTGTGTGTGAGACAAGTGTGTGTGAGGTGAGTGACATGAGTGAGTGTGAGATAAGTGTGTGTGAGACAAGTGTGTGTGAGGTGAGTGAGATGAGTGCGTGTGAGGTGAGTGTGTGTGAGACAAGTGTGTGTGAGGTGAGTGATATGAGTGCGTGTGAGATAAGTGTGTGTGAGACAAGTGTGTGTGAGGTGAGTGAGATGAGTGAGTGTGAGGTGAGTGTGTGTGAGACAAGTGTGACTGAGGAGAGCGAGACAAGTGTGAGTGAGGAGAGTGAGATGAGAGTGTGTGAGACAAGTGTGAGTGAGGAGAGTGAGACATGTGTGAGTGAGGTGAGTGAGATGAGTCTGTGTGAGGTGAGTAAGATGAGTGTGTTTAAAGTGAGTGAGATGAGTGTGTGTGAGGTGAGTATGTGTGAGGTGAGTGAGTAAGGAGAGTGAGGTGAGTGTGTTTGGTGAGTGTGTGTAAGATGAGTGAGGTGGGTGTGTATAAGGTGAGTGAGGTGAGTGCATGTGAGGTGGGTGTATGTGAGTTGAGTGAGGTGAGTGAGTCAGATGAGTGAGGGAGATGAGTGTGTGAGGTGAGTGAGTTGAGTCGTGAGTGTGTGTGAACTGAGAGTGTGTGAGGTGTGTGTGTGAGGTGAGTGAGGTGTGTGTGTGAGGTGGGTGTGCGTGAGGTGAGTGAGGTGAGTGAGTGAGATGAGTGAGTGGAATGGGTGTGTGAAGTGAGTGAAGTGAGTGAGGTGAGTGTGTGTGAGGTGAGTGAATGAGATGAGTGAGTGAGATGGGTGTGTGAGATGAGTGGGTGAGGTGAGTGAGGTGAGTTTGTGTGACGTGAGTGAGATGAGTGAGTTGAATGGGTGTGTGAGGTGAGTCATTGAGGTGATTGAGTTAAGTGTGTGTGAGGTGAGTGAGTGTTGAGTGAGGTGAGTGTGTGTCAGAAGGGTGGGATGAATGAGTGGGATGGGTGTGTGCGGTGAGTGAGTGTGAGGTGAGTGCTAGTAAGATGAGTGGGATGAGTGAGTGGGATGGGTGTGTGACGTGAGTGAGTGAGGTGAGTGTATCTGAGGTGAGTGAGTGAGATGTGTGATTGGGATGGGTGTGTGACGTGAGTGAGTGAGTGTGTCTGAGGTGAGTGAGTGAGATGTGCGAGTGGGATGGGTGTGTGAGGTGAGTGAGAGAGACGAGTGTGTGAGAGGTGGGTGTGTGAGGTAAGTGTGCGTAAGCTGAGTGGGGTGAGTGTGTGAGTGGTGAGTGTGTGTGAGGTGAGTGAGGTGTGTGTGGGAGGTGAGTGAGTAAGGTGAGTGAGGTGAGTGTGTGTGAGGTGAGTGAGTAAGGTGAGTGAGATGAGTGTGTGTGAGGTGAGTGAGTGAGATGAGTGAGTGGGATGGGTGTGTGAGGTGAGTGTGTGAGGTGAGTGAGGTGAGTGTGTGTGAGGTGAGTGAGTGAGATGAGAGAGTGGGATGAGTGTGTGGGGAGAGTGAGTGTAATGAGTTTATGAGGTGAGCGAGCGAGTTGAGTGAGGTGAGAGAGTGTGTGAGGTGAGTGAGTGAAGGGGGCGTGTGTGAAGTGAGTGAAGTGAGTGTGAGTGAGGTGAGTGAGCGAGATGAGTGCGCAGGAGGAGTGCGTGACGTGAGTGAGTGAGTTGAGTGAGGTGGGTGTGTGTGAAGTGAGTGAGGTGAGTGTGTGTGAGGTGGGTGTATGTGAGTTGAGTGAGGTTGGTGAGTCAGTTGAGTGAGTGAAATGAGTGTGTGAGGTGAGTGAGTTGAGTCAGGTGAGTGTGTGTGAGGTGAGCATGTGAGGTGAGTGTGTGAGGTGAGTTAGATGTGTGAGTGGGATGGGTGTGTGAGGTGAGTTAGTGAGTTGATTGTGTGTGTGGTTGGTGAGCGAGATGAGCGAGTGGAATGAGTGTGAGGTGAGTGAGTGAGATGAGTGAGTGGAACGAGTGTGTGAGGTGAGTGAGTGGGATGAGTGTGTGAGGTGAGTGAGTGAGTTGAGTGAGTTGAGAGAGTGTGTGAGGTGAGTGAGGTGGGTGTGTGTGAGGTGAGTGAGGAGAGTGTGAGTAATGTGAGTGTGTAAGATGAAAGGGTGGGAGGAGTGTGTGAGGTGAGTGAGTGAGGTGGGTGTGTGTGAGGTGAGTGGGTGAGATGAGTGAGTGGGATGGGTGTAAGGTGAGTGTGGTGAGAGTGTGTGAGGTGAGTGGGTGAGATGAGTGAGTAGGATGAGTGTGTGAAGTGAGTCAGTGAGGTGAGCGAGGTGAGTGTGTGTGAGGTGAATGAGTCAGATGAGTGAGTGGGATGGGTGTGAGGTGAGTGTGGTGAGAGTGTGTGAGGTGACTGGGTGAGATGAGTTAGTAGGATGAGTGTGTGAAGTGAGTGAGTGAGTTGAGTGAGGTGAGTGTGTGTGGGGTGAGTAAGTGGAATGAGTGAGTGGGATGGGTGTGAGGTGAGTGAGGTGAGTGTGAGTGAGGTGAGTGGGTGAGATGAGTGAGTGGGACGGGTGTGTGAGGTGAGTCAGTGAGGTGAGGTGAGTGTGTGTGAGGTGAGTGTGTGTGTGAGGTGAGTGGGTGGGATGAGTGAGTGGGATGGGTGTGAGGTGAGTGAGGTGAGTGTGTGTAAGGTGAGTGGGTGAGATGAGTGAGTGGGATGGGTGTGAGGTGAGTGAGTGAGGTGAGTGAGTCGGATGGGTGTGTGAGGTGAGTCAGTGAGGTGAGTGAGGTGAGTGTGTGTGAGGTGAGTGAGTGAGATGAGTGAGTGGGATGAGTGTGTGAGGTGAGTGAGTGAGTTGAGGGAGGTGAGTGTGTGTGGGGTGAGTGGGTGTAATGAGTGAGTGGGATGGGTGTGAGGTAGGTGAGTGAGGTGCGTATGTGTGAGATGAGTGAGTGAGATGAGTGAGGTGAGTGTGTGTGAGGTGAGTGTGTGTGAGGTGAGTGTCTGTGAGGTGAGTGAGTGAGATGAGTGAGTGGGATGGGTGTGTGAGGTGAGTGAGTGTGGTGAGTGATGTGAGTGTGTGTGAGGTGAGTGGGTGAGATAAGTGAGTGGGATTGGTGTGTGAGATGAGTCAGTGAGGTGAGTGAGGTGAGTGTGTGAGGTGAGTGTGTGTGAGGTGAGTGAGGTGGGTAATCTGAGTGTGTGTGAGTGTGTGTGAGTGAGTGAGGTGAGTAATGTGAGTTTGTGTGAGGTGAGTGGGTGAAATGAGTGAGTGGGATTGGTGTGTGAGGTGGGTCTGTGAGGTGAGTGTGTGTGTGTGAGGTGAGTGTGTGTGTGGTGAGTGAGTCAGATGAGTGAGTGGGATGAGTGTGAGAGGTGAGTGAGTTGAGTGAGGTGAGTGTATGTGAGGTGAGTGTGTGTGAGGTGAGTAAGGTGAGTGTGGTGAGTCTGTGTGAGGTGAGTGTGTGTGAGGTGAGTGTGTGTGAGGTGAGTGTGTGTGAGGTGAGTGTGTGTGAGGTGAGTGTGTGTGAGGTGAGTGTGTGTGAGGTGAGTAAGGTGAGTGTGGTGAGTGTGTGTGAGGTGAGTAAGGTGAGTGTGGTGAGTGTGTATGAGGAGAGTGTGTATGAGGTGAGTGAGGTGGGTAATCTGAGTGTGTGTGAGTGTGTGTGAGTGAGTGAGGTGAGTAATGTGAGTTTGTGTGAGGTGAGTGGGTGAAATGAGTGAGTGGGATTGGTGTGTGAGGTGGGTCTGTGAGGTGAGTGTGTGTGTGAGGTGAGTGTGTGTGTGGTGAGTGTGTGAGATGAGTGAGTGGGATGAGTGTGTGAGGTGAGTGAGTTGAGTGAGGTGAGTGTATGTGAGGTGAGTGTGTGTGAGGTGAGTCTGTGTGAGGTGAGTGTGTGTGAGGTGAGTGTGTGTGAGGTGAGTGTGAGTGAGGTGAGTAAGGTGAGTGTGGTGAGTCTCTCTGAGGTGAGTGTGTGTGAGGTGAGGAACGTGAGTCTGGTGAGTGTGTGTGAGGTGAGTAAGGTGAGTGTGGTGGGTGTGTGTGAGGTGAGTAAGGTGAGTGTGGTGAGTGTGTATGAGGTGAGTAAGGTGAGTGTGGTGAGTGTGTTTGAGGTGAATGAGTTTGATGGGTGTGTGAGGTGAGTGACTGAGTTGAGTGAGGTGAGTGTGTGTGAGGTGAGTGTGTGTGAGGTGAGTAAGGTGAGTGTGGTGAGTGTGTGAGGTGAGTGTGTGTGAGGTGAGTACGGTGAGTGTGGTGAGTGTGTGAGGTGGGTGTGTGTGAGGTGAGTAAGGTGAGTGTGGTGAGTGTGTGAGGTGGGTGTGTTTGAGGTGAGTAAGGTGAGTGTGGTGAGTGTGTGTGAGGTGAGTGTGGTGACTGTGTGAGGTGAGTGTGTGTGAGGTGAGTAAGGTGAGTGTGGTGAGTGTGTGTGAGGTGAGTAAGGTGAGTGTGGTGAGTGTGTGAGGTGAGTGTGTGTGAGGTGAGTAGGGTGAGTGTGGTGAGTGTGTGAGGTGGGTGTGTGTGAGGTGAGTAAGGTGAGTGTGGTGAGTGTGTGAGGCGAGTGTGGTGACTGTGTGAGGTGAGTGTGTGAGGTGAGTGTGTGTGAGGTGAGTAAGGTGAGTGTGGTGAGTGTGTGTGAGGTGAGTAAGGTGATTGTGATGAGTGTGTGCGAGGTGACTGTGGTGAGTGTGTGTGGGAGGTGAGTGTGTGAGATGAGTGAATGGGAAGGGTGTGTGAGATGAGTGAGTGGGATGGGTGTGTGAGGTGAGTGTGTGAGGTGAGTGAGGTGAGAGTGTGTGAGGTGAGTGAAGTCAATGTGTGTGAGGTGATTCTGTGTGAGGTGAGTTAGGTAAGTGTGAGGTGGTTGTGTGTGAGATGAGTGTGTTGTAGTTGTTATGGTGTTTAACATCCGCTTTTACTACTACGGCACCGCAGGCGGTTACACTGATGATACATGAAGATGGAGCATTGTGGAATGAGATGGCGGGGGAAACCGGAGTACCCGGAGAAAACCCGCCCTGACGCCGCTTCGTCCACCACGAATACCACATGCGGGTCCCTGGGATCCAACCCGGGCCGCCTAGGTGGTAGGCGAGCGCGCTAACCGCTCGGCCACGGCGCCGCCGCGGTGAGTGTGTGAGGTGATTGTGTGTGAGGTGAGTGTGTGTGAGGTGATTGTGTGTGAGGTGATTGTGTGTGAGGTGATAGTGTGTGAGGTGATTGTGTGTGAGGTGAGTGTGTGTGAGGTGATTGTGTGTGAGGTGAGTGTGTGTGAGGTGACTGTGTGTGAGGTGATTGTGTGTGAGGTGATTGTGTGTGAGGTGAGTGTGGGTGAGGTGATTGTGTGTGAGGTGATAGTGTGTGAGGTGAGTGTGTGTGAGGTGAGTGTGTGTGAGGTGATTGTGTGTGAGGTGATAGTGTGTGAGGTGATTGTGTGTGAAGTGATAGCGTGTGAGGTGATTGTGTGTGAGGTGAGTGTGTGTGAGGTGATTGTGTGTGAGGTGATAGTGTGTGAGGTGATTGTGTGTGGGGTGATTTTGTGTGAGGTGATTGTGTGTGAGGTGATTGTGTGTGAAGTGAGAGTGTGTGAGGTGATTGTGTGTGAGGTGATTGTGTGTGAAGTGAGAGTGTGTGAGGTGATAGTGTGTGAGGTGATTGTGTGTGAGGTGGGTGTGTGTGAGGTGAGTGTGTGTGAGGTGGTTGTGTGTGAGGTGATTGTGTGTGAGGTGATTGTGTGTGAGGTGATTGTGTGTGAGGTGAGTGTGTGTGAGGTGAGTGTGTGTGAGGCGAGTGTGTGTGAGGTGATTATGTGTGCGGTGATTGTGTGTGAGGTGATTGTGTGTGAGGTGATTGTGTGTGAGGTGAGTGTGTGTGAGGTGAGTGTGTGTGAGGTGATTGTGTGTGAGATGAGTGTGTGTGGAAGGTGAGTGTGTGAGATATGTGAGTCGGATGGGTGTGTACGGTGAGTGTGTGTGAGGTGAGTGAGTGAGATGAGTGAGTGGGATGATTGTGTGAGTTGAGTGAGGTGAGCGTGAGTGAGGTGATTGTGTGTGAGGTGATTGTGTGTGAGGTGAGTGTGTGTGGAAGGTGAGTGTGTGAGATATTTGAGTGGGATAGGTGTGTGAGGTGAGTGAGTGAGGTGAGTGTGTGTGACGTGGGGGAGATGAGTGAGTGGGACGAGTGTGTGTGAGCTGAGTGAGGTGGGTGTGTTTGAGGTGTGTGTGTGTGAGGTGAGTGTGCGTAAGGTGAGTGAGGTGAGTGTGTGTGAGGTGAGTGGGGTGAGTGTAAGTTGAGTGAGGTGAGTGTGTGTGAGGTGAGTGTGTGTGAGGTGAGTGAGGTGAGTGTGTGTGAGGTGAGTGAGTGAGATGAGTGAGTGGGATGAGTGTGTGAGGTGAGTGAGTGAGTTGAGGGAGGTGAGTGTGTGTGGGGTGAGTAAGTGGGATGGGTTTGAGGTGAGTGATGTGAGTGTGTGTGAGGTGAGTGGGTGTAATGAGTGAGTGGGATGGGTGTGAGGTAGGTGAGTGAGGTGCGTATGTGTGAGATGAGTGAGTGAGATGAGCAAGTGGGATTGGTGTGTGAGGTGAGTGAGTCAGATGAGTGAGGTGAGTGTGTGTGAGGTGAGTGTGTGTGAGGTGAGTGTCTGTGAGGTGAGTGAGTGAGATGAGTGAGTGGGATTGGTGTGTGAGGTGAGTGAGTCAGATGAGTGATGTGAGTGTGTGTGAGATGAGTGGGTGAGATAAATGAGTGGGATTGGTGTGTGAGATGAGTCAGTGAGGTGAGTGAGGTGAGTGTGTGTGAGGTGAGTGTGTGTGAGGTGAGTGAGGTGGGTAATCTGAGTGTGTGTGAGTGTGTGTGAGTGAGTGAGGTGAGTAATGTGAGTTTGTGTGAGGTGAGTGGGTGAAATGAGTGAGTGGGATTGATGTGTGAGGTGGGTCTGTGAGGTGAGTGTGTGTGTGTGAGGTGAGTGTGTGTGTGGTGAGTGAGTTAGATGAGTGAGTGGGATGAGTGTGAGAGGTGAGTGAGTTGAGTGAGGTGAGTGTATGTGAGGTGAGTGTGTGAGGTGAGTAAGGTGAGTGTGGTGAGTCTGTGTGAGGTGAGTGTGTGTGAGGTGAGTGTGTGTGAGGTGAGTAAGGTGAGTGTGGTGAGTGTCTGTGAGGTGAGTGTGTGTGAGGTGAGTGTCTGTGAGGTGAGGAAGGTGAGTCTGGTGAGTGTGTGTGAGGTGAGTAAGGTGAGTGTGGTGAGTGTGTGTGAGGTGAGTAAGGTGAGTGTGGTGAGTGTGTATGAGGAGAGTGTGTATGAGGTCAGTGAGGTGGGTAATCTGAGTGTGTGTGAGTGTGTGTGAGTGAGTGAGGTGAGTAATGTGAGTTTGTGTGAGGTGGGTGGGTGAAATGAGTGAGTGGGATTGGTGTGTGAGGTGGGTCTGTGAGGTGAGTGTGTGTGTGAGGTGAGTGTGTGTGTGGTGAGTGAGTGAGATGAGTGAGTGGGATGAGTGTGTGAGGTGAGTGAGTTGAGTGAGGTGAGTGTATGTGAGGTGAGTGTGTGTGAGGTGAGTAAGGTGAGTGTGGTGAGTCTGTGTGAGGTGAGTGTGTGTGAGGTGAGTGTGTGTGAGGTGAGTAAGGTGAGTGTGGTGAGTGTCTCTGAGGTGAGTGTGTGTGAGGTGAGGAAGGTGAGTCTGGTGAGTGTGTGTGAGGTGAGTAAGGTGAGTGTGGTGAGTGTGTGTGAGGTGAGTGAGGTGAGTGTGGTGAGTGTGTGTGAGGTGAGTAAGGTGAGTGTGGTGAGTGTGTATGAGGTGAGTAAGGTGAGTGTGGTGAGTGTGTTTGAGGTGAGTGAGTTGGATGGGTGTGTGAGGTGAGTGAGTGAGTTGAGTGAGGTGAGTGTGTGAGGTGAGTGTGTGTGAGGTGGGTAAGGTGAGTGTGGTGAGTGTGTGAGGTGAGTGTGTGTGAGGTGAGTAAGGTGAGTGTGGTGAGTGTGTGAGGTGAGTGTGTGCGAGGTGAGTAAGGTGAGTGTGGTGAGTGTGTGAGGTGAGTGTGTGTGAGGTGAGTAAGGTGAGTGTGGTGAGTGTGTGAGGTGAGTGTGTGTGAGGTGAGTAAGGTGAGTGTGGTGAGTGTGTGTGAGGTGAGTAAGGTGAGTGTGGTGAGTGTGTGTGAGGTGAGTAAGGTGAGTGTGGTGAGTGTGTGTGAGATGAGTAAGGTGAGTGTGGTGAGTGTGTGTGAGGTGAGTAAGGTGAGTGAGGTGAGTGTGTGTGAGGCGAGTAAGGTGAGTGTGGTGAGTGTGTGTGAGGTGAGTAAGGTGAGTGTGGTGAGTGTGTGTGAGGTGAGTAAGGTGAGTGAGGTGAGTGTGTGTGAGGTGAGTAAGGTGAGTGTGGTGAGTCTGTGTGAGGTGAGTGTGTGTGAGGTGAGTGTGTGTGAGGTGAGTAAGGTGAGTGTGGTGAGTGTCTCTGAGGAGAGTGTGTGTGAGGTGAGGAAGGTGTGTCTGGTGAGTGTGTGTGAGGTGAGTAAGGTGAGTGTGGTGAGTGTGTGTGAGGTGAGTAAGGTGAGTGTGGTGAGTGTGTGAGGTGAGTGTGTGTGAGGTGAGTAAGGTGAGTGTGGTGATTGTGTGAGGTGAGTGTGTGTGAGGTGAGTAGGGTGAGTGTGGTGAGTGTGTGAGGTGGGTGTGTGTGAGGTGAGTAAGGTGAGTGTGGTGAGTGTGTGAGGCGAGTGTGGTGACTGTGTGAGGTGAGTGTGTGAGGTGAGTGTGTGTGAGGTGAGTAAGGTGAGTGTGGTGAGTGTGTGTGAGGTGAGTAAGGTGATTGTGATGAGTGTGTGCGAGGTGAGTGTGGTGAGTGTGTGTGGGAGGTGAGTGTGTGAGATGAGTGAATGGGAAGGGTGTGTGAGATGAGTGAGTGGGATGGGTGTGTGAGGTGAGTGTGTGAGGTGAGTGAGGTGAGAGTGTGTGAGGTGAGTGAAGTGAGTGCGTGTGAGGTGATTCTGTGTGAGGTGAGTTAGGTAAGTGTGAGGTGGTTGTGTGTGAGATGAGTGTGTTGTAGTTGTTATGGTGTTTAACGCCCGCTTTTACTACTACGGCACCGCAGGCGGTTACACTGATGATACATGAAGATGGAGCACCGGTGGAATGAGATGGCGGGGGAAACCGGAGTACCCGGAGAAAACCCGCCCTGACGCCGCTTCGTCCACCACGAATACCACATGCGGGTCCCTGGGATCGAACCCGGGCCGCCTAGGTGGTAGGCGAGCGCTCTAACCGCTCGGCCACGGCGCCGCCGCGGTGAGTGTGTGAGGTGATTGTGTGTGAGGTGAGTGTGTGTGAGGTGATTGTGTGTGAGGTGATTGTGTGTGAGGTGATTGTGTGTGAGGTGAGTGTGTGTGAGGTGATTGTGTGTGAGGTGATTGTGTGTGAGGTGATTGTGTGTGAAGTGAGAGTGTGTGAGGTGATAGTGTGTGAGGTGATTGTGTGTGAGGTGGGTGTGTGTGAGGTAAGTGTGTGTGAGGTGGTTGTGTGTGAGGTGATTGTGTGTGAAGTGATAGTGTGTGAGGTGATTGTGTGTGAGGTGAGTATGTGTGAGGTGAGTGTGTGTGAGGCGAGTGTGTGTGAGGCGAGTGTGTGTGAGGTGATAGTGTGTGAGGTGAGTGTGTGTGAGGTGATAGTGTGTGAGGTGATTGTGTGTGAAGTGATAGTGTGTGAGGTGATTGTGTGTGAGGTGAGTGTGTGTGAGGTGATTGTGTGTGAGGTGATTGTGTGTGAGGTGATTGTGTGTGAGGTGATTGTGTGTGAAGTGAGAGTGTGTGAGGTGATTGTGTGTGAGGTGATTGTGTGTGAAGTGAGAGTGTGTGAGGTGATAGTGTGTGAGGTGATTGTGTGTGAGGTGGGTGTGTGTGAGGTAAGTGTGTGTGAGGTGGTTGTGTGTGAGGTGATTGTGTGTGAAGTGATAGTGTGTGAGGTGATTGTGTGTGAGGTGAGTATGTGTGAGGTGAGTGTGTGTGAGGCGAGTGTGTGTGAGGCGAGTGTGTGTGCGGTGATTGTGTGTGAGGTGATTGTGTGTGAGGTGAGTGTGTGTGAGGTGATTGTGTGTGAGATGAGTGTGTGTGGAAGGTGAGTGTGTGAGATATGTGAGTCGGATGGGTGTGTACGGTGAGTGTGTGTGAGGTGAGTGAGTGAGATGAGTGAGCGGGATGATTGTGTGAGTTGAGTGAGGTGAGTGTGAGTGAGGTGATTGTGTGTGAGGTGAGTGTGTGTGGAAGGTGAGTGTGTGAGATATTTGAGTGGGATAGGTGTGTGAGGTGAGTGAGTGAGGTGAGTGTGTGTGACGTGGGGGAGATGAGTGAGTGGGACGAGTGTGTGTGAGCTGAGTGAGGTGGGTGTGTTTGAGGTGGGTGTGTGTGAGGTGAGTGTGCGTAAGGTGAGTGAGGTGAGTGTGTGTGAGGTGAGTGGGGTGAGTGTAAGTTGAGTGAGGTGAGTGTGTGTGAGGTGAGTGTGTGTGAGGTGAGTGAGGTGAGTGTGTGTGAGGTGAGTGAGTGAGATGAGTGAGTGGGATGAGTGTGTGGGATGAGTGTGTGAGGTGAGTGAGTGAGTTGAGGGAGGTGAGTGTGTGTGGGGTGAGTAAGTGGGATGGGTGTGAGGTGAGTGATGTGAGTGTGTGTGAGGTGAGTGGGTGTAATGAGTGAGTGGGATGGGTGTGAGGTAGGTGAGTGAGGTGCGTATGTGTGAGATGAGTGAGTGAGATGAGCAAGTGGGATTGGTGTGTGAGGTGAGTGAGTCAGATGAGTGAGGTGAGTGTGTGTGTGGTGAGTGTGTGTGAGGTGAGTGTCTGTGAGGTGAGTGAGTGAGATGAGTGAGTGGGATGGGTGTGTGAGGTGAGTGAGTGTGGTGAGTGATGTGAGTGTGTGTGAGGTGAGTGGGTGAGATAAGTGAGTGGGATTGGTGTGTGAGATGAGTCAGTGAGGTGAGTGAGGTGAGTGTGTGTGAGGTGAGTGTGTGTGAGGTGAGTGAGGTGGGTAATCTGAGTGTGTGTTAGTGTGTGTGAGTGAGTGAGGTGAGTAATGTGAGTTTGTGTGAGGTGAGTGGGTGAAATGAGTGAGTGGGATTGATGTGTGAGGTGGGTCTGTGAGGTGAGTGTGTGTGTGTGAGGTGAGTGTGTGTGTGGTGAGTGAGTTAGATGAGTGAGTGGGATGAGTGTGAGAGGTGAGTGAGTTGAGTGAGGTGAGTGTATGTGAGGTGAGTGTGTGAGGTGAGTAAGGTGAGTGTGGTGAGTCTGTGTGAGGTGAGTGTGAGTGAGGTGAGTAAGGTGAGTGTGGTGAGTGTCTGTGAGGTGAGTGTGTGTGAGTTGAGTGTCTGTGAGGTGAGGAAGGTGAGTCTGGTGAGTGTGTGTGAGGTGAGTAAGGTGAGTGTGGTGAGTGTGTGTGAGGTGAGTAAGGTGAGTGTGGTGAGTGTGTATGAGGAGAGTGTGTATGAGGTGAGTGAGGTGGGTAATCTGAGTGTGTGTGAGTGTGTGTGAGTGAGTGAGGTGAGTAATGTGAGTTTGTGTGAGGTGGGTGGGTGAAATGAGTGAGTGGGATTGGTGTGTGAGGTGGGTCTGTGAGGTGAGTGTGTGTGTGAGGTGAGTGTGTGTGTGGTGAGTGAGTGAGATGAGTGAGTGTGATGAGTGTGTGAGGTGAGTGAGTTGAGTGAGGTGAGTGTATGTGAGGTGAGTGTGTGTGAGGTGAGTAAGGTGAGTGTGGTGAGTCTGTGTGAGGTGAGTGTGTGTGAGGTGAGTGTGTGTGAGGTGAGTAAGGTGAGTGTGGTGAGTGTCTCTGAGGTGAGTGTGTGTGAGGTGAGGAAGGTGAGTCTGGTGAGTGTGTGTGAGGTAAGTAAGGTGAGTGTGGTGAGTGTGTGTGAGGTGAGTGAGGTGAGTGTGGTGAGTGTGTGTGAGGTGAGTAAGGTGAGTGTGGTGAGTGTGTATGAGGTGAGTAAGGTGAGTAAGGTGAGTGTGGTGAGTGTGTTTGAGGTGAGTGAGTTGGATGGGTGTGTGAGGTGAGTGAGTGAGTTGAGTGAGGTGAGTGTGTGAGGTGAGTGTGTGTGAGGTGAGTAAGGTGAGTGTGGTGAGTGTGTGAGGTGAGTGTGTGTGAGGTGAGTAAGGTGAGTGTGGTGAGTGTGGTGAGTGTGTGTGAGGTGAGTAATGTGAGTGTGGTGAGTGTGTATGAGGTGAGTAAGGTGAGTGTGGTGAGTGTGTTTGAGGTGAGTGAGTTGGATGGGTGTGTGAGGTGAGTGAGTGAGTTCAGTGAGGTGAGTGTGTGAGGTGAGTGTGTGTGAGGTGAGTAAGGTGAGTGTGGTGAGTGTGTGAGGTGAGTGTGTGTGAGGTGAGTAAGGTGAGTGTGGTGAGTGTGTGAGGTGAGTGTGTGTGAGGTGAGTAAGGTGAGTGTGGTGAGTGTGTGAGGTGAGTGTGTGTGAGGTGAGTAAGTTGAGTGTAGTGAGTGTGTGAGTTGAGTGTGTGTGAGGTGAGTAAGGTGAGTGTGGTGAGTGTGTGAGGTGAGTGTGTGTGAGGTGAGTAAGGTGAGTGTGGTGAGTGTGTGAGGTGAGTAAGGTGAGTGTGGTGAGTGTGTGAGGTGAGTGTGTGTGAGGTGAGTAAGGTGAGTGTGGTGAGTGTGTGAGGTGAGTGTGTGTGAGGTGAGTAAGGTGAGTGTGGTGAGTGTGTATGAGGTGAGTAAGGTGAGTGTGGTGAGTGTGTTTGAGGTGAGTGAGTTGGATGAGTGTGTGAGGTGAGTGAGTGAGTTGAGTGAGGTGAGTGTGTGAGGTGAGTGTGTGTGAGGTGAGTAAGGTGAGTGTGGTGAGTGTGTGAGGTGAGTGTGTGTGAGGTGAGTGTGGTGAGTGTGGTGAGTGTGTGTGAGGTGAGTAATGTGGGTGTGGTGAGTGTGTATGAGGTGAGTAAGGTGAGTGTGGTGAGTGTGTTTGAGGTGAGTGAGTTGGATGGGTGTGTGAGGTGAGTGAGCGAGTTGAGTGAGGTGAGTGTGTGAGGTGAGTAAGGTGAGTGTGGTGAGTGTGTGAGGTGAGTGTGTGTGAGGTGAGTAAGGTGAGTGTGGTGAGTGTGTGAGGTGAGTGTGTGTGAGGTGAGTAAGGTGAGTGTGGTGAGTGTGTGAGGTGAGTGTGTGTGAGGTGGGTAAGGTGAGTGTGGTGAGTGTGTGTGAGGTGAGTGTGGTGAGTGTGTGTGAGGTGAGTAAGGTGAGTGAGGTGAGTGTGTGTGAGGTGAGTAAGGTGAGTGTGGTGAGTGTGTGTGAGGTGAGTAAGGTGAGTGTGGTGAGTGTGTGTGAGGTGAGTAAGGTGAGCGTGGTGAGTGTGTGTGAGGTGAGTAAGGTGAGTGAGGTGAGTGTGGTGAGTCTGTGTGAGGTGAGTGTGTGTGAGGTGAGTGTGTGTGAGGTGAGTAAGGTGAGTGTGGTGAGTGTCTCTGAGGTGAGTGTGTGTGAGGTGAGTAAGGTGACTGTGGTGAGTGTGTGAGGTGAGTGTGTGTGAGGTGAGTAAGGTGAGTGTGGTGAGTGTGTGAGGTGAGTGTGTGTGAGGTGAGTAAGGGGAGTGTGGTGAGTGTGTGAGGTGGGTGTGTGTGAGGTGAGTAAGGTGAGTGATGTGAGTGTGTGTGAGGTGAGTGTGGTGACTGTGTGTGAGGTGAGTAAGGTGAGTGTGGTGAGTGTGTGTGAGGTGAGTAAGGTGAGTGAGGTGAGTGTGGTGAGTCTGTGTGAGGTGAGTCTGTGTGAGGTGAGTGTGTGTGAGGTGAGTAAGGTGAGTGTGGTGAGTGTCTCTGAGGTGAGTGTGTGTGAGGTGAGTAAGGTGAGTGTGGTGAGTGTCTCTGAGGTGAGTGTGTGTGAGGTGAGTAAGGTGAGTGTGGTGAGTGTGTGATGTGAGTGTGTGTGAGGTGAGTAAGGTGAGTGTGGTGAGTGTGTGAGGTGAGTGTGTGTGAGGTGAGTAAGGTGAGTGTGGTGAGTGTGTGAGGTGAGTGTGTGTGAGGTGAGTAAGGTGAGTGTGGTGAGTGTGTGAGGTGTGTGTGTGTGAGGTGAGTAAGGTGAGTGTGGTGAGTGTGTGTGAGGTGAGTAAGGTGAGTGTGGTGAGTGTGTGTGGTGAGTGTGTGTGAGGTGAGTAAGGTGAGTGTGGTGAGTGTGTGTGAGTGTGTGAGGTGAGTGAGGTGAGTGTGTGTGAGGTGAGTAAGGTGAGTGTGGTGAGTGTGTGCGGTGAGTAAGGTGAGTGTGGTGAGTGTGTGAGGTGAGTGTGTGTGAGGTGTGTGAGGTGAGTGAGGTGAGTGTGTGTGAGTGTGTGTGAGTGTGTGAGGTGAGTGAGGTGAGTGTGTGTGAGGTGAGTAAGGTGAGTGAGGTGAGTGTGTGTGAGGTGAGTAAGGTGATTGTGGTGAGTGTGTGAGGTGAGTGTGTGTGAGGTGTGTGAGGTGAGTGAGGTGAGTGAGGTGAGTGTGTGTGAGGTGAGTAAGGTGAGTGTGGTGAGCGTGTGAGGTGGGTGTGTGTGAGGCGAGTAAGGTGAGTGAGGTGAGTGTGTGTGAGGTGAGTAAGGTGAGTGTGGTGAGTGTGTGAGGTGAGTGTGTGTGAGGTGAGTAAGGTGAGTGTGTGAGGTGAGTGTGTGTGAGGTGAGTAAGGTGAGTGTGTGAGGTGAGTGTGTGTGAGGTGAGTAAGGTGAGTGTGGTGAGTGTGTGAGGTGAGTGTGTGTGAGGTGAGTAAGGTGAGTGTGGTGAGTGTGTGAGGTGAGTGTGTGTGAGGTGAGTGTGGTGAGTGTGTGAGGTGGGTGTGTGTGAGGTGAGTAAGGTGAGTGTGGTGAGGTGAGTAAGGTGAGTGTTGTGAGTGTGTGTGAGGTGAGTAAGGTGAGTAAGGTGAGTGTGGTGAGTGTGTGAGGTGAGTGTGTGTGAGGTGAGTAAGGTAAGTGTGGTGAGTGTGTGAGGTGAGTGTGTGTGAGGTGAGTAAGGTGAGTGTGGTGAGTGTGTGTGGTGAGTGTGTGTGAGGTGAGTGTGGTGAGTGTGTGTGAGGTGAGTAAGGTGAGTGTGGTGAGTGTGTGTGAGGTGAGTAAGGTGAGTGAGGTGAGTGTGGTGAGTCTGTGTGAGGTGAGTGTGTGTGAGGTGAGTAAGGTGAGTGTGGTGAGTGTCTCTGAGGTGAGTGTGTGTGAGGTGAGTAAGGTGAGTGTGGTGAGTGTGTGAGGTGAGTGTGTGTGAGGTGAGTAAGGTAAGTGTGGTGAGTGTGTGAGGTGAGTGTGTGTGAGGTGAGTAAGGTGAGTGTGGTGAGTGTGTGAGGTGGGTGTGTGTGAGGTGAGTAAGGTGAGTGTGGTGAGTGTGTGTGAGGTGAGTGTGGTGACTGTGTGAGGTGAGTGTGTGAGGTGAGTGTGTGTGAGGTGAGTAAGGTGAGTGTGGTGAGTGTGTGTGAGGAGAGTAAGGTGATTGTGATGAGTGTGTGCGAGGTGAGTGTGGTGAGTGTGTGTGGGAGGTGAGTGTGTGAGATGAGTGAATGGGAAGGGTGTGTGAGATGAGTGAGTGGGATGGGTGTGTGAGGTGAGTGTGTGGGATGGGTGTGTGTGAGGTGAGTGAGGTGAGAGTGTGTGAGGTGAGTGAAGTGAGTGTGTGTGAGGTGATTCTGTGTGAGGTGAGTTAGGTAAGTGTGAGGTGGTTGTGTGTGAGATGAGTGTGTTGTAGTTGTTATGGTGTTTAATGCCCGCTTTTACTACTACGGCACCGCAGGCGGTTACACTGATGATACATGAAGATGGAGCACCGGTGGAATGAGATTGCGGGGGAAACCGGAGTACCCGGAGAAAACCCGCCCTGACGCCGCTTCGTCCACCACGAATACCACATGCGGGTCCCTGGGATCGAACCCGGGCCGCCTAGGTGGTAGGCGAGCGCGCTAACCACTCGGCCACGGCGCCGCCGCGGTGAGTGTGTGAGGTGATTGAGTGAGGTGAGTGTGTGTGACGTGGGGGAGATGAGTGAGTGGGACGAGTGTGTGTGAGCTGAGTGAGGTGGGTGTGTTTGAGGTGGGTGTGTGTGAGGTGAGTGTGCGTAAGGTGAGTGAGGTGAGTGTGTGTGAGGCGAGTGAGTGAGATGAGTGAGTGGAACGAGTGTGTGTGAGGTGATTGAGTGAGACGTGTGTGTGTGAGGTGAGTGAGGTGATTGTGTGGGAGGTGAGTGAGTGAGGTGAGTGAGTGAGGTGAGTGAGTGAGGTGAGTGTGTGTGACGTGGGGGAGATGAGTGAGTGAGACGAGTGTGTGTGAGCTGAGTGAGGTGGGTGTGTTTGAGGTGGGTGTGTGTGAGGTGAGTGTGCGTAAGGTGAGTGAGGTGAGTGTGTGTGAGGTGAGTGGGGTGAGTGTAAGTTGAGTGAGGTGAGTGTGTGTGAGGTGAGTTTGTGTGAGGTGAGTGAGGTGAGTGTGTGTGAGGTGAGTAGGTGAGATGAGTGAGTGGGATGAGTGTGTGAGGTGAGTGAGTGAGTTGAGGGAGGTGAGTGTGTGTGGGGTGAGTAAGTGGGATGGGTGTGAGGTGAGTGATGTGAGTGTGTGTGAGGTGAGTGGGTGTAATGAGTGAGTGGGATGGGTGTGAGGTAGGTGAGTGAGGTGCGTATGTGTGAGATGAGTGAGTGAGATGAGCAAGTGGGATTGGTGTGTGAGGTGAGTGAGTCAGATGAGTGAGGTGAGTGTGTGTGAGGCGAGTGTGTGTGAGGTGAGTGTCTGTGAGGTGAGTGAGTGAGATGAGTGAGTGGGATGGGTGTGTGAGGTGAGTGAGTGTGGTGAGTGATGTGAGTGTGTGTGAGGTGAGTGGGTGAGATAAGTGAGTGGGATTGGTGTGTGAGATGAGTCAGTGAGGTGAGTGAGGTGAGTGTGTGTGAGGTGAGTGTGTGTGAGGTGAGTGAGGTGGGTAATCTGAGTGTGTGTGAGTGTGTGTGACTGAGTGATGTGAGTAATGTGAGTTTGTGTGAGGTGAGTGGGTGAAATGAGTGAGTGGGATTGGTGTGTGAGGTGTGTCTGTGAGGTGAGTGTGTGTGTGTGAGGTGAGTGTGTGTGTGGTGAGTGAGTTAGATGAGTGAGTGGGATGAGTGTGAGAGGTGAGTGAGTTGAGTGAGGTGAGTGTATGTGAGGTGAGTGTGTGAGGTGAGTAAGGTGAGTGTGGTGAGTCTGTGTGAGGTGAGTGTGTGTGAGGTGAGTGTGTGTGAGGTGAGTGTGTGTGAGGTGAGTGTGTGTGAGGTGAGTAAGGTGAGTGTGGTGAGTGTCTGTGAGGTGAGTGTGTGTGAGGTGAGTGTCTGGGAGGTGAGGAAGGTGAGTCTGGTGAGTGTGTGTGAGGTGAGTAAGGTGAGTGTGGTGAGTGTGTATGAGGAGAGTGTGTATGAGGTGAGTGAGGTGGGTAATCTGAGTGTGTGTGAGTGTGTGTGAGTGAGTGAGGTGAGTAATGTGAGTTTGTGTGAGGTGGGTGGGTGAAATGAGCGAGTGGGATTGGTGTGTGAGGTGGGTCTGTGAGGTGAGTGTGTGTGTGAGGTGAGTGTGTGTGTGGTGAGTGAGTGAGATGAGTGAGTGGAATGAGTGTGTGAGGTGAGTGAGTTGAGTGAGGTGAGTGTATGTAAGGTGAGTGTGTGTGAGGTGAGTAAGGTGAGTGTGGTGAGTCTGTGTGAGGTGAGTGTGTGTGAGGTGAGTGTGTGTGAGGTGAGTGTGTGTGAGGTGAGTAAGGTGAGTGTGGTGAGTGTCTCTGAGGTGAGTGTGTGAGAGGTGAGGAAGGTGAGTCTGGTGAGTGTGTGTGAGGTGAGTAAGGTGAGTGTGGTGAGTGTGTGTGAGGTGAGTGGGGTGAGTGTGGTGAGTGTGTGTGAGGTGAGTAAGTTGAGTGTGGTGAGTGTGTATGAGGTGAGTAAGGTGAGTGTGGTGAGTGTGTTTGAGGTGAGTGAGTTGGATGGGTGTGTGAGGTGAGTGAGTGAGTTGAGTGAGGTGAGTGTGTGAGGTGAGTGTGTGTGAGGTGAGTAAGGTGAGTGTGGTGAGTGTGTGAGGTGAGTGTGTGTGAGGTGAGTGTCTGTGAGGTGAGTGAGTGAGATGAGTGAGTGGGATTGGTGTGTGAGGTGAGTGAGTCAGATGAGTGATGTGAGTGTGTGTGAGATGAGCGGGTGAGATAAATGAGTGGGATTGGTGTGTGAGATGAGTCAGTGAGGTGAGTGAGGTGAGTGTGTGTGAGGTGAGTGAGGTGGGTAATCTGAGTGTGTGTGAGTGTGTGTGAGTGAGTGAGGTGAGTAATGTGAGTTTGTGTGAGGTGAGTGGGTGAAATGAGTGAGTGGGATTGATGTGTGAGGTGGGTCTGTGAGGTGAGTGTGTGTGTGTGAGGTGAGTGTGTGTGTGGTGAGTGAGTTAGATGAGTGAGTGGGATGAGTGTGAGAGGTGAGTGAGTTGAGTGAGGTGAGTGTATGTGAGGTGAGTGTGTGAGGTGAGTAAGGTGAGTGTGGTGAGTCTGTGTGAGGTGAGTGTGTGTGAGGTGAGTGTGTGTGAGGTGAGTGTGTGTGAGGTGAGTGTGTGTGAGGTGAGTGTGTGAGAGGTGAGTAAGGTGAGTGTGGTGAGTGTCTGTGAGGTGAGTGTGTGTGAGGTGAGTGTCTGTGAGGTGAGGAAGGTGAGTCTGGTGAGTGTGTGTGAGGTGAGTAAGGTGAGTGTGGTGAGTGTGTGTGAGGTGAGTAAGGTGAGTGTGGTGAGTGTGTATGAGGAGAGTGTGTATGAGGTCAGTGAGGTGGGTAATCTGAGTGTGTGTGAGTGTGTGTGAGTGAGTGAGGTGAGTAATGTGAGTTTGTGTGAGGTGGGTGGGTGAAATGAGTGAGTGGGATTGGTGTGTGAGGTGGGTCTGTGAGGTGAGTGTGTGTGTGAGGTGAGTGTGTGTGTGGTGAGTGAGTGAGATGAGTGAGTGGGATGAGTGTGTGAGGTGAGTGAGTTGAGTGAGGTGAGTGTATGTGAGGTGAGTGTGTGTGAGGTGAGTAAGGTGAGTGTGGTGAGTCTGTGTGAGGTGAGTGTGTGTGAGGTGAGTGTGTGTGAGGTGAGTAAGGTGAGTGTGGTGAGTGTCTCTGAGGTGAGTGTGTGTGAGGTGAGGAAGGTGAGTCTGGTGAGTGTGTGTGAGGTGAGTAAGGTGAGTGTGGTGAGTGTGTGTGAGGTGAGTGAGGTGAGTGTGGTGAGTGTGTGTGAGGTGAGTAAGGTGAGTGTGGTGAGTGTGTATGAGGTGAGTAAGGTGAGTGTGGTGAGTGTGTTTGAGGTGAGTGAGTTGGATGGGTGTGTGATGTAAGTGAGTGAGTTGAGTGAGGTGAGTGTGTGAGGTGAGTGTGTGTGAGGTGGGTAAGGTGAGTGTGGTGAGTGTGTGAGGTGAGTGTGTGTGAGGTGAGTAAGGTGAGTGTGGTGAGTGTGTGAGGTGAGTGTGTGCGAGGTGAGTAAGGTGAGTGTGGTGAGTGTGTGAGGTGAGTGTGTGTGAGGTGAGTAAGGTGAGTGTGGTGAGTGTGTGAGGTGAGTGTGTGTGAGGTGAGTAAGGTGAGTGTGGTGAGTGTGTGTGAGGTGAGTAAGGTGAGTGTGGTGAGTGTGTGTGAGGTGAGTAAGGTGAGTGTGGTGAGTGTGTGTGAGGTGAGTAAGGTGAGTGTGGTGAGTGTGTGTGAGGTGAGTAAGGTGAGTGAGGTGAGTGTGTGTGAGGTGAGTAAGGTGAGTGTGGTGAGTGTGTGTGAGGTGAGTAAGGTGAGTGTGGTGAGTGTGTGTGAGGTGAGTAAGGTGAGTGAGTAGAGTGTGTGTGAGGTGAGTAAGGTGAGTGTGGTGAGTCTGTGTGAGGTGAGTGTGTGTGAGGTGAGTGTGTGTGAGGTGAGTGTGTGTGAGGTGAGTAAGGTGAGTGTGGTGAGTGTCTCTGAGGTGAGTGTGTGTGAGGTGAGGAAGGTGTGTCTGGTGAGTGTGTGTGAGGTGAGTAAGGTGAGTGTGGTGAGTGTGTGTGAGGTGAGTAAGGTGAGTGTGGTGAGTGTGTGAGGTGAGTGTGTGTAAGGTGAGTAAGGTGAGTGTGGTGAGTGTGTGAGGTGAGTGTGTGTGAGGTGAGTAGGGTGAGTGTGGTGAGTGTGTGAGGTGGGTGTGTGTGAGGTGAGTAAGGTGAGTGTGGTGAGTGTGTGAGGCGAGTGTGGTGACTGTGTGAGGTGAGTGTGTGAGGTGAGTGTGTGTGAGGTGAGTAAGGTGAGTGTGGTGAGTGTGTGTGAGGTGAGTAAGGTGATTGTGATGAGTGTGTGCGAGGTGACTGTGGTGAGTGTGTGTGGGAGGTGAGTGTGTGAGATGAGTGAATGGGAAGGGTGTGTGAGATGAGTGAGTGGGATGGGTGTGTGAGGTGAGTGTGTGAGGTGAGTGAGGTGAGAGTGTGTGAGGTGAGTGAAGTGAGTGTGTGTGAGGTGATTCTGTGTGAGGTGAGTTAGGTAAGTGTGAGGTGGTTGTGTGTGAGATGAGTGTGTTGTAGTTGTTATGGTGTTTAACGCCCGCTTTTACTACTACGGCACCGCAGGCGGTTACACTGATGATACATGAAGATGGAGCACCGGTGGAATGAGATGGCGGGGGAAACCGGAGTACCCGGAGAAAACCCGCCCTGACGCCGCTTCGTCCACCACGAATACCACATGGGGGTCCCTGGGATCGAACCCGGGCCGCCTAGGTGGTAGGCGAGCGCGCTAACCGCTCGGCCACGGCGCCGCCGCGGTGAGTGTGTGAGGTGATTGTGTGTGAGGTGAGTGTGTGTGAGGTGATTGTGTGTGAGGTGATTGTGTGTGAGGTGATAGTGTGTGAGGTGATTGTGTGTGAGGTGATTGTGTGTGAGGTGATAGTGTGTGAGGTGATTGTGTGTGAGGTGAGTGTGTGTGAGGTGAGTGTGTGTGAGGTGATATTGTGTGAGGTGAGTGTGTGTGAGGTGATAGTGTGTGAGGTGATTGTGTGTGAAGTGATAGTGTGTGAGGTGATTGTGTGTGACGTGAGTGTGTGTGAGGTGATTGTGTGTGAGGTGATTGTGTGTGAGGTGATTGTGTGTGAGGTGATTGTGTGTGAAGTGAGAGTGTGTGAGGTGAATGTGTGTGAGGTGATTGTGTGTGAAGTGAGAGTGTGTGAGGTGATAGTGTGTGAGGTGATTGTGTGTGAGGTGGGTGTGTGTGAGGTGAGTGTGTGTGAGGTGGTTGTGTGTGAGGTGATTGTGTGTGAAGTGATAGTGTGTGAGGTGATTGTGTGTGAGGTGAGTATGTGTGAGGTGAGTGTGTGTGAGGCGAGTGTGTGTGAGGCGAGTGTGTGTGCGGTGATTGTGTGTGAGGTGATTGTGTGTGAGGTGATTGTGTGTGCGGTGATTGTGTGTGAGGTGATTGTGTGTGAGGTGAGTGTGTGTGAGGTGATTGTGTGTGAGATGAGTGTGTGTGGAAGGTGAGTGTGTGAGATATGTGAGTCGGATGGGTGTGTACGGTGAGTGTGTGTGAGGTGAGTGAGTGAGATGAGTGAGCGGGATGATTGTGTGAGTTGAGTGAGGTGAGTGTGAGTGAGGTGATTGTGTGTGAGGTGAGTGTGTGTGGAAGGTGAGTGTGTGAGATATTTGAGTGGGATAGGTGTGTGAGGTGAGTGAGTGAGGTGAGTGTGTGTGACGTGGGGGAGATGAGTGAGTGGGACGAGTGTGTGTGAGCTGAGTGAGGTGGGTGTGTTTGAGGTGGGTGTGTGTGAGGTGAGTGTGCGTAAGGTGAGTGAGGTGAGTGTGTGTGAGGTGAGTGGGGTGAGTGTAAGTTGAGTGAGGTGAGTGTGTGTGAGGTGAGTGTGTGTGAGGTGAGTGTGTGTGAGGTGAGTGTGTGTGAGGTGAGTGAGTGAGATGAGTGAGTGGGATGTGTGTGTGGGATGAGTGTGTGAGGTGAGTGAGTGAGTTGAGGGAGGTGAGTGTGTGTGGGGTGAGTAAGTGGGATGGGTGTGAGGTGAGTGATGTGAGTGTGTGTGAGGTGAGTGGGTGTAATGAGTGAGTGGGATGGGTGTGAGGTAGGTGAGTGAGGGGCGTATGTGTGAGATGAGTGAGTGAGATGAGCAAGTGGGATTGGTGTGTGAGGTGAGTGAGTCAGATGAGTGAGGTGAGTGTGTGTGTGGTGAGTGTGTGTGAGGTGAGTGTCTGTGAGGTGAGTGAGTGAGATGAGTGAGTGGGATGGGTGTGTGAGGTGAGTGAGTGTGGTGAGTGATGTGAGTGTGTGTGAGGTGAGTGGGTGAGATAAGTGAGTGGGATTGGTGTGTGAGATGAGTCAGTGAGGTGAGTGAGGTGAGTGTGTGTGAGGTGAGTGTGTGTGAGGTGAGTGAGGTGGGTAATCTGAGTGTGTGTTAGTGTGTGTGAGTGAGTGAGGTGAGTAATGTGAGTTTGTGTGAGGTGAGTGGGTGAAATGAGTGAGTGGGATTGATGTGTGAGGTGGGTCTGTGAGGTGAGTGTGTGTGTGTGAGGTGAGTGTGTGTGTGGTGAGTGAGTTAGATGAGTGAGTGGGATGAGTGTGAGAGGTGAGTGAGTTGAGTGAGGTGAGTGTATGTGAGGTGAGTGTGTGAGGTGAGTAAGGTGAGTGTGGTGAGTCTGTGTGAGGTGAGTGTGTGTGAGGTGAGTGTGTGTGAGGTGAGTGTGAGTGAGGTGAGTAAGGTGAGTGTGGTGAGTGTCTGTGAGGTGAGTGTGTGTGAGTTGAGTGTCTGTGAGGTGAGGAAGGTGAGTCTGGTGAGTGTGTGTGAGGTGAGTAAGGTGAGTGTGGTGAGTGTGTGTGAGGTGAGTAAGGTGAGTGTGGTGAGTGTGTATGAGGAGAGTGTGTATGAGGTGAGTGAGGTGGGTAATCTGAGTGTGTGTGAGTGTGTGTGAGTGAGTGAGGTGAGTAATGTGAGTTTGTGTGAGGTGGGTGGGTGAAATGAGTGAGTGGGATTGGTGTGTGAGGTGGGTCTGTGAGGTGAGTGTGTGTGTGAGGTGAGTGTGTGTGTGGTGAGTGAGTGAGATGAGTGAGTGTCATGAGTGTGTGAGGTGAGTGAGTTGAGTGAGGTGAGTGTATGTGAGGTGAGTGTGTGTGAGGTGAGTAAGGTGAGTGTGGTGAGTCTGTGTGAGGTGAGTGTGTGTGAGGTGAGTGTGTGTGAGGTGAGTAAGGTGAGTGTGGTGAGTGTCTCTGAGGTGAGTGTGTGTGAGGTGAGGAAGGTGAGTCTGGTGAGTGTGTGTGAGGTAAGTAAGGTGAGTGTGGTGAGTGTGTGTGAGGTGAGTGAGGTGAGTGTGGTGAGTGTGTGTGAGGTGAGTAAGGTGAGTGTGGTGAGTGTGTATGAGGTGAGTAAGGTGAGTAAGGTGAGTGTGGTGAGTGTGTTTGAGGTGAGTGAGTTGGATGGGTGTGTGAGGTGAGTGAGTGAGTTGAGTGAGGTGAGTGTGTGAGGTGAGTGTGTGTGAGGTGAGTAAGGTGAGTGAGGTGAGTGTGTGAGGTGAGTGTGTGTGAGGTGAGTAAGGTGAGAGTGGTAGGTGTGTGAGGTGAGTGTGTGTGAGGTGAGTAAGGTGAGTGTGGTGAGTGTGTGAGGTGAGTGTGTGTGAGGTGAGTAAGGTGAGTGTGGTGAGTGTGTGAGGTGAGTGTGTGTGAGGTGAGTAAGGTGAGTGTGGTGAGTTGTGTGAGGTGAGTAAGGTGAGTGTGGTGAGTGAGTGTGAGGTGAGTAAGGTGAGTGTGGTGAGTGTGTGTGAGGTGAGTAAGGTGAGTGAGGTGAGTGTGTGTGAGGTGAGTAAGGTGAGTGTGGTGAGTGTGTGTGAGGTGAGTAAGGTGAGTGAGGTGAGTGTGTGTGAGGTGAGTAAGGTGAGTGTGATGAGTGTGTGTGAGGTAAGGTGAGTGTGGTGAGTGTGTGTGAGGTGAGTAAGGTGAGTGAGGTGAGTGTGTGTGAGGTGAGTAAGTTGAGTGTGGTGAGTCTGTGTGAGGTGAGTGTGTGTGAGGTGAGTGTGTGTGAGGTGAGTAAGGTGAGTGTGCTGAGTGTCTCTGAGGTGAGTGTCTGTGAGGTGAGGAAGGTGAGTCTGGTGAGTGTGTGTGAGGTGAGTAAGGTGAGTGTGGTGAGTGTGTGTGAGGTGAGTAAGGTGAGTGTGGTGAGTGTGTATGAGGTGAGTAAGGTGAGTGTGGTGAGTGTGTTTGAGGTGAGTGAGTTGGATGGGTGTGTGAGGTGAGTGAGTGAGTTGAGTGAGGTGAGTGTGTGAGGTGAGTGTGTGTGAGGTGAGTAAGGTGAGTGTGGTGAGTGTGTGAGGTGAGTAAGGTGAGTGTGGTGAGTGTGTGAGGTGAGTGTGTGTGAGGTGAGTAAGGTGAGTGTGGTGGGTGTGTGAGGTGAGTGTGTGTGAGGTGAGTAAGGTGAGTGTGGTGAGTGTGTGAGGTGAGTGTGTGTGAGGTGAGTAAGGTGAGTGTGGTGAGTGTGTGAGGTGAGTAAGGTGAGTGTGGTGAGTGTGTGAGGTGAGTGTGTGTGAGGTGAGTAAGGTGAGTGTGGTGAGTGTGTGAGGTGAGTGTGTGTGAGGTGAGTAAGGTGAGTGTGGTGAGTGTGTATGAGGTGAGTAAGGTGAGTGTGGTGAGTGTGTTTGAGGTGAGTGAGTTGGATGGGTGTGTGAGGTGAGTGAGTGAGTTGAGTGAGGTGAGTGTGTGAGGTGAGTGTGTGTGAGGTGAGTGTGGTGAGTGTGTGTGAGGTGAATAAGGTGAGTGAGGTGAGTGTGTGTGAGGTGAGTAAGGTGAGTGTGGTGAGTGTGTGTGTGTGAGGTGAGTAAGGTGAGTGTGGTGAGTGTGTGTGAGGTGAGTAGGGTGAGTGAGGTGAGTGTGTGTGAGGTGAGTAAGGTGAGTGTGGTGAGTCTGTGTGAGGTGAGTGTGTGTGAGGTGAGTGTGTGTGAGGTGAGTAAGGTGAGTGTGGTGAGTGTCTCTGAGGTGAGTGTGTGTGAGGTGAGGAAGGTGAGTCTGGTGAGTGTGTGTGAGGTGAGTAAGGTGAGTGTGGTGAGTGTGTGTGAGGTGAGTAAGGTGAGTGTGGTGAGTGTGTATGAGGTGAGTAAGGTGAGTGTGGTGAGTGTGTTTGAGGTGGGTGAGTTGGATGGGTGTGTGAGGTGAGTGAGTGTGTTGAGTGAGGTGAGTGTGTGAGGTGAGTGTGTGTGAGGTGAGTAAGGTGAGTGTGGTGAGTGTTTGAGTTGAGTAAGGTGAGTGTGGTGAGTGTGTGAGGTGAGTGTGTGTGAGGTGAGTAAGGTGAGTGTGGTGAGTGTGTGAGGTGAGTATGTGTGAGGTGAGTAAGGTGAGTGTGGTGAGTGTGTGAGGTGAGTGTGTGTGAGGTGAGTAAGGTGAGTGTGGTGAGTGTGTGAGGTGAGTAAGGTGAGTGTGGTGAGTGTGTGAGGTGAGTGTGTGTGAGGTGAGTAAGGTGAGTGTGGTGAGTGTGTGAGGTGTGTGTGTGTGAGGTGAGTAAGGTGAGTGTGGTGAGTGTGTATGAGGTGAGTAAGGTGAGTGTGGTGAGTGTGTTTGGGGTGAGTGAGTTGGATGGGTGTGTGAGGTGAGTGAGTGAGTTGAGTGAGGTGAGTGTGTGAGGTGAGTGTGTGTGAGTTGAGTAAGGTGAGTGTGGTGAGTGTGTGAGGTGAGTGTGTGTGAGGTGAGTAAGGTGAGTGTGGTGAGTGTGGTGAGTGTGTGTGAGGTGAGTAAGGTGAGTGTGGTGAGTGTGTATGATGTGAGTAAGGTGAGTGTGGTGAGTGTGTTTGAGGTGAGTGAGTTGGATGGGTGTGTGAGGTGAGTGAGTTGAGTGAGGTGAGTGAGTTGAGTGAGGTGAGTGTGTGAGGTGAGTGTGTGAGGTGAGTAAGGTGAGTGTGGTGAGTGTGTGAGGTGAGTGTGTGTGAGGTGAGTAAGGTGAGTGTGGTGAGTGTGTGAGGTGAGTGTGTGTGAGGTGAGTAAGGTGAGTGTGGTGAGTGTGTGAGGTGAGTGTGTGTGAGGTGAGTAAGGTGAGAGTGGTGAGTGTGTGAGGTGAGTGTGTGTGAGGTGAGTAAGGTGAGTGTGGTGAGTGTGTGTGAGGTGAGTAAGGTGAGTGTGGTGAGTGTGTGTGAGGTGAGTAAGCTGAGTGAGGTGAGTGTGTGTGAGGTGAGTAAGGTGAGTGTGGTGAGTGTGTGTGAGGTGAGTAAGGTGAGTGAGGTGAGTGTGTGTGAGGTGAGTAAGGTGAGTGTGGTGAGTGTGTGTGAGGTGAGTAAGGTGTGTGTGGTGAGTGTGTGTGAGGTGAGTAAGGTGAGTGGGGTGAGTGTGTGTGAGGTGAGTAAGGTGAGTGTGGTGAGTCTGTGTGAGGTGAGTGTGTGTGAGGTGAGTGTGTGTGAGGTGAGTAAGGTGAGTGTGGTGAGTGTCTCTGAGGTGAGTGTGTGTGAGGTGAGTAAGGTGAGTCTGGTGAGTGTGTGTGAGGTGAGTAAGGTGAGTGTGGTGAGTGTGTGTGAGGTGAGTAAAGTGAGTGTGGTGAGTGTGTATGAGGTGAGTAGGGTGAGTGTGGTGAGTGTGTTTGAGGTGAGTGAGTTGGATGGGTGTGTGAGGTGAGTGAGTGAGTTGAGTGAGGTGAGTGTGTGAGGTGAGTGTGTGTGAGGTGAGTAAGGTGAGTGTGGTGAGTGTGTGAGGTGAGTGTGTGTGAGGTGAGTAAGGTGAGTGTGGTGAGTGTGTGAGGTGAGTAAGGTGAGTGTGGTGAGTGTGTGAGGTGAGTGTGTGTGAGGTGAGTAAGGTGAGTGTGGTGAGTGTGTGTGAGGTGAGTGTGGTGAGTGTGTGTGAGGTGAGTAAGGTGAGTGAGGTGAGTGTGTGTGAGGTGAGTAAGGTGAGTGTGGTGAGTGTGTGTGAGGTGAGTAAGGTGAGTGAGGTGAGTGTGTGTGAGGTGAGTAAGGTGAGTGTGGTGAGTGTGTGTGAGGTGAGTAAGGTGAGTGTGGTGAGTGTGTGTGAGGTGAGTAAGGTGAGTGAGGAGAGTGTGGTGAATCTGTGTGAGGTGAGTGTGTGTGAGGTGAGTGTGTGTGAGGTGAGTAAGGTGAGTGTGGTGAGTGTCTCTGAGGTGAGTGTGTGTGAGGTGAGTAAGGTGAGTGTGGTGAGTGTGTGAGGTGAGTGTGTGTGAGGTGAGTAAGGTGAGTGTGGTGAGTGTGTGAGGTGAGTGTGTGTGAGGTGAGTAAGGTGAGTGTGGTGAGTGTGTGAGGTGGGTGTGTAGAGGTGAGTAAGGTGAGTGTGGTGAGTGTGTGTGAGCTGAGTGTGGTGAGTGTGTGTGAGGTGAGTAAGGTGAGTGTGGTGAGTGTGTGTGAGGTGAGTAAGGAGAGTGAGGTGAGTGTAGTGAGTCTGGGTGAGGTGAGTGTGTGTGAGGTGAGTGTGTGTGAGGTGAGTAAGGTGAGTGTGGTGAGTGTGTGAGGTGAGTGTGTGTGAGGTGAGTAAGGTGAGTGTGGTGAGTGTGTGAGGTGGGTGTGTGTGAGGTGAGTAAGGTGAGTGTGGTGAGTGTGTGTGAGGTGAGTGTGGTGAGTGTGTGTGAGGTGAGTAAGGTGAGTGTGGTGAGTGTGTGTGAGGTGAGTAAGGTGAGTGAGGTGAGTGTGGTGAGTCTGTGTGAGGTGAGTGTGTGTGAGGTGAGTGTGTGTGAGGTGAGTGTGTGTGAGGTGAGTAAGGTGAGTGTGGTGAGTGTCTCTGAGGTGAGTGTGTGTGAGGTGAGTAAGGTGAGTGTGGTGAGTGTGTGAGGTGAGTGTGTGTGAGGTGAGTAAGGTGAGTGTGGTGAGTGTGTGAGGTGAGTAAGGTGAGTGTGGTGAGTGTGTGAGGTGAGTGTGTGTGAGGTGAGTAAGGTGAGTGTGGTGAGTGTGTGAGGTGGGTGTGTGTGAGGTGAGTAAGGTGAGTGTGGTGAGTGTGTGTGAGGTGAGTAAGGTGAGTGTGGTGAGTGTGTGTGGTGAGTGTGTGTGAGGTGAGTAAGGTGAGTGTGGTGAGTGTGTGTGAGTGTGTGAGGTGAGTGAGGTGAGTGTGTGTGAGGTGAGTAAGGTGAGTGTGGTGAGTGTGTGAGGTGAGTAAGGTGAGTAAGGTGAGTGTGGTGAGTGTGTGAGGTGAGTGTGTGTGAGGTGAGTGTGTGTGAGGTGTGTGAGGTGAGTGAGGTGAGTGTGTGTGAGTGTGTGTGAGTGTGTGATGTGAGTGAGGTGAGTGTGTGTGAGGTGAGTAAGGTGAGTGAGGTGAGTGTGTGTGAGGTGAGTAAGGTGAGTGTGGTGAGTGTGTGAGGTGAGTGTGTGTGAGGTGTGTGAGGTGAGTGAGGTGAGTGTGTGTGAGGTGAGTAAGGTGAGTGTGGTGAGTGTGTGAGGTGGGTGTGTGTGAGGTGAGTAAGTTGAGTGAGGTGAGTGTGTGTGAGGTGAGTAAGGTGAGTGTGGTGAGTGTGTGAGGTGAGTGTGTGTGAGGTGAGTAAGGTGAGTGTGGTGAGTGTGTGAGGTGGGTGTGTGTGAGGTGAGTAAGGTGAGTGTGGTGAGGTGAGTAAGGTGAGTGTGGTGAGTGTGTGTGAGGTGAGTAAGGTGAGTGAGGTGAGTGTGGTGAGTCTGTGTGAGGTGAGTAAGGTGAGTGTGGTGAGTGTGTGAGGTGAGTGTGTGTGAGGTGTGTGAGGTGAGTGAGGTGAGTGTGTGTGAGTGTGTGTGTGTGTGAGGTGAGTGAGGTGAGTGTGTGTGAGGTGAGTAAGGTGAGTGAGGTGAGTGTGTGTGAGGTGAGTAAGGTGAGTGTGGTGAGTGTGTGAGGTGAGTGTGTGTGAGGTGTGTGAGGTGAGTGAGGTGAGTGTGTGTGAGGTGAGTAAGGTGAGTGTGGTGAGTGTGTGAGGTGGGTGTGTGTGAGGTGAGTAAGGTGAGTGAGGTGAGTGTGTGTGAGGTGAGTAAGGTGAGTGTGGTGAGTGTGTGAGGTGAGTGTGTGTGAGGTGAGTAAGGTGAGTGTGGTGTGTGAGGTGAGTGTGTGTGAGGTGAGTAAGGTAAGTGTGGTGAGTGTGTGAGGTGAGTGTGTGTGAGGTGAGTAAGGTGAATGTGGTGAGTGTGTGTGGTGAGTGTGTGTGAGGTGAGTAAGGTGAATGTGGTGAGTGTGTGTGGTGAGTGTGTGTGAGGTGAGTGTGGTGAGTGTGTGTGAGGTGAGTAAGGTGAGTGTGGTGAGTGTGTGTGAGGTGAGTAAGGTGAGTGAGGTGAGTGTGGTGAGTCTGTGTGAGGTGAGTGTGTGTGAGGTGAGTGTGTGTGAGGTGAGTGTGTGTGAGGTGAGTAAGGTGAGTGTGGTGAGTGTCTCTGAGGTGAGTGTGTGTGAGGTGAGTAAGGTGAGTGTGGTGAGTGTGTGAGGTGAGTGTGTGTGAGGTGAGTAAGGTGAGTGTGGTGAGTGTGTGAGGTGAGTGTGTGTGAGGTGAGTAAGGTGAGTGTGGTGAGTGTGTGAGGTGGGTTTGTATGAGGTGAGTAAGGTGAGTGTGGTGAGTGTGTGTGAGGTGAGTGTGGTGACTGTGTGAGGTGAGTGTGTGAGGTGAGTGTGTGTGAGGTGAGTAAGGTGAGTGTGGTGAGTGTGTGTGAGGTGAGTAAGGTGATTGTGATGAGTGTGTGCGAGGTGAGTGTGGTGAGTGTGTGTGGGAGGTGAGTGTGTGAGATGAGTGAATGGGAAGGGTGTGTGAGATGAGTGAGTGGGATGGGTGTGTGAGGTGAGTGTGGGATGTGTGTGTGTGAGGTGAGTGAGGTGAGAGTGTGTGAGGTGAGTGAAGTGAGTGTGTGTAAGGTGATTCTGTGTGAGGTGAGTTAGGTAAGTGTGAGGTGGTTGTGTGTGAGATGAGTGTGTTGTAGTTGTTATGGTGTTTAACGCCCGCTTTTACTACTACGGCACCGCAGGCGGTTACACTGATGATACATGAAGATGGAGCACCGGTGGAATGAGATGGCGGGGGAAACCGGAGTACCCGGAGAAAACCCGCCCTGACGCCGCTTCGTCCACCACGAATACCACATGCGGGTCCCTGGGATCGAACCCGGGCCGCCTAGGTGGTAGGCGAGCGCGCTAACCACTCGGCCACGGCGCCGCCGCGGTGAGTGTGTGAGGTGATTGAGTGAGGTGAGTGTGTGTGACGTGGGGGAGATGAGTGAGTGGGACGAGTGTGTGTGAGCTGAGTGAGGTGGGTGTGTTTGAGGTGGGTGTGTGTGAGGTGAGTGTGCGTAAGGTGAGTGAGGTGAGTGTGTGTGAGGTGAGTGAGTGAGATGAGTGAGTGGAACGAGTGTGTGTGAGGTGATTGAGTGAGACGTGTGTGTGTGAGGTGAGTGAGGTGATTGTGTGGGAGGTGAGTGAGTGAGGTGAGTGAGTGAGATGAGTGAGTGGGACGAGTGTGTGTGAGGTGATTGAGTGAGACGAGTGTGTGTGAGGTGAGTGAGGTGATTGTGTGTGAGGTGAGTGAGTGAGGTGAGTGAAGTGAGTGACTGAGATGAGTGAGTGGGTTTGAGGTGTGAGTCGGATGGGTGAGTGAGGTGAGTGAATAAGGTGAGTGAGGTGAGTGTGTGTGACGTGTGAGTGGGATGGGTGCGTGAGGTGAGTCAATGAGGTGAGTGAGGTGAGTGAGTGAGACGAGGTTGTGTGAGGTGAGTGAGGTGTGTATGAATGAAGTGAGTGTGTGGGATGGGTGTGTAAGGTGTGTGTGAGGGAGGTGAGTGTGTGTGAGGTGTGAGGGAGGTGAGTGTGTGTGAGGTGTGAGTGGGATGGGTGAGTGAAGTGGGTGATTGAGGTGAGTGAGTGTGAGGTGGGTGAGGTGTGCGTGAGGGAGGTGAGTATGTGTGAGGTGTGAGGGAGGTGAGTGTGTGTGAGGTGAGTAAGGTGAGTGAGGTGAGTGTGTGTGACGTGAGTGTGCGTAAGGTGAGAGGTGAGTGAGGTGAGTGTGTGTGAGGCGTGTGAGGTGAGTGTGTGTGTAGAGTGAGGTGAGTGTGTGTGAGCTGAGTGTGTGTGAGGTGAGTATGTGTGTGGTGAGTGTTTGTGAGGTGGGTGTGTGTGAGGTGGGTGAGATGAGTGAGTGGGATGGGTGTGTGAGAGTTAATAAGGTGAGTGAGTGAGGTGGGTGTGTCTGAGGTGAGTGTGTGTGAGTAGAGTGAGGTGAGTGCGTGTGAGGTGAGTGTGTGTGAGGTGAGTGTGTGTGTGGTGAGTGTTTGTGAGGTGGGTGTTTGTGAGGTGAGTGTATGTGAGGTGAGCGAGTGAGTTGAGTGAGTCGGATGAGTGTGTGAGGTGAGCGAGTTGGATGAGTGAGTTGAATGAGTGTGTGAGGGGAGTGAGTGGGATGAGTGTGTAGCGTGAGTGAGTGAGTTGAGTGAGGTGAGAGAGTGGATGAGGTGAGTGAGTGAGGTGGGTGTGTGTGACGTGAGTGTGCGTAAGGTGAGAGGTGAGTGAGGTGAGTGTGTGTGAGGCGTGTGAGGTGAGTGTGTGTGTAGAGTGAGGTGAGTGTGTGTGAGCTGAGTGTGTGTGAGGTGAGTATGTGTGTGGTGAGTGTTTGTGAGGTGGGTGTGTGTGAGGTGGGTGAGATGAGTGAGTGGGATGGGTGTGTGAGAGTTAATAAGGTGAGTGAGTGAGGTGGGTGTGTGTGAGGTGAGTGTGTGTGAGTAGAGTGAGGTGAGTGCGTGTGAGGTGAGTGTGTGTGAGGTGAGTGTGTGTGTGGTGAGTGTTTGTGAGGTGGGTGTTTGTGAGGTGAGTGTATGTGAGGTGAGCGAGTGAGTTGAGTGAGTCGGATGAGTGTGTGAGGTGAGCGAGTTGGATGAGTGAGTGGAATGAGTGTGTGAGGGGAGTGAGTGGGATGAGTGTGTAGCGTGAGTGAGTGAGTTGAGTGAGGTGAGAGAGTGGGTGAGGTGGGTGAGTGAGGTGGGTGTGTGTGAAGTGAGTGAGGTGATTTGAGTGAGGTGAGTGAGTGAGATGAGTGAGTGGGACTTGTGTGTGAGGTGAGTGAGTGAGGTGTGTGAGGTGAGTGAGTGAGGTGTGTGAGGTGAGTGTGTGAGGTGAGTGTGAGTGAGGTGAGTGTGCGTGATGTGAGTGAGGTGGGTGTGAGGTGAGGGTGAGTGACGTGAGTGTGCGTGAGGTGAGTGAGGTGGGTGTGTGTGAGGTGAGTGAGGTGAGAGAGTGTGAGGTGAGTGAGTGGGATAGGTGTGTGAGGTGAGTGAGTGAGGTGAGTGAGGTGAGTGTGTGTGAGGTGGGTGAGATGAGTGAGTGGGATGGGTGTGTGAGGAGAGTGAGTGAGGTGAGTGAGGTGAGTGTGTGTGAGGTGAGTGAGAGGGATGAGTGAGTGGGATGGGTGTGTGAGGTGAGAGAGTGAGTTGAATGAGGTGAGCGTGAGTGACCATATTGTGTGAGGTGAGTGTGTGTGAGGTGTGAGAGGTGAGTGTGTGTGAGGTAATTGAGGTGAGTGTGTGTGAGGTGAGTGACTGAGATGAGTGAGTGGGACGAGTGTGTGTGAGGTGATTGAGTGAGAGGAGTGTTTGAGGTGTGTGAGATGGATGTGCGCAAGGTGAGTGAGGTGAGTATGTGTGAGATGAGTGTGTGTGAGGTGAGTGTGTGTGAGGTGAGTGTGCGTAAGGTGAGTGAGTAAGGTGAGTGTGTGTGAAGTGGGTGAGATCAGTGAGTGGGATGGGTGTGTGAGGTGAGTGAGTGAGTTGAATGAGGTGAGCGTGTGTGGTGATATTGTGTGAGGTGAGTGTGTGTGAGGTGAGTTTGTGTGAGGTAATTGATGTGAGTGTGTGTGAGGTGAGTGACTGAGATGAGTGAGTGGGACGAGTGTGTGTGAGGTGATTGAGTGAGACGAGTGTTTGAGGTGTGTGAGATGGATGTGTGTGAGGTGAGTGTGCGCAAGGTGAGTGTGTGTATGGTGAGTGTTTGTGAGGTGAGTGTTTGTGAGGTGACTGTATGTGAGGTGAGTGAGTTGAGTGTGTGTGAGTTGAGTGAGGTGATTGTGTGTGAGGTGGGTGTGTGTGTGAGGTGAGTGAGGTTGGTGTGTGTGAGGTGGGTGTGTGTGAGGTGATTGAGGTTGGTGTGTGTGAGGTGGTTGTGTGTGAGGTGAGTGTGCGTTAGGTGAGTGAGTACGGTGAGTGTGTGTGAGGTGAGTGAGATGAGTGAGTGGGATGTGTGTGAGGTGAGTGAGTGAGGTGAGTTAGGTTAGTGTGTGTGAGGTGAGTGAGTAAGGTGAGTGTGTGTGAGGTGAGTGAGATGAGTGAGTGGGATGTGTGTGTGAGGTGAGTGAGTGAGGTGAGTGAGGTTAGTGTGTGTGAGGTGAGTGAGTGAGATGTGTGAGTGGAATGGGTGTGTGAGGTGGGTGTGTGCGAGGTGGGTGTGTGTGAGTTGAGTGAAGCGAGTGTGTGAAGTGAGTGAGGTGGGTGTGTGTGAGGTGGGTGTGGGAAGTGCGTGAGGTGGGTGTGTGTGAGGTGAGTGTGTGTGAGGTGAGTGTGTGTGAGGTGAGTGTGTGTGAGGTGAGTAAGGTGGGTGTGTGCGAGATGGGTGTGTGTGAGTTGAGTGAAGCGAGTGTGTGAAGTGAGTGAGGTGGGTGTGTGTGAGGTGGGTGTGTGAGGTGGGTGTGTGAGGTGAGTGTGTGTGAGGTGAGTGATGTGGGTGTGTGTGAGGTGGGTGTGTGAGGTGATGAATGAATGAATGAATTTTGAATGAATGAATTTTATTTGTACCAATTCTTTTACATAACTTTTACAATTATCCTACTCTAACCTAGACTACATACAAATTTTACATAACCTTATTGCTACCTTGGTTTGCATGGCACCCAGGCCATTTGCCTCCCAGGTAGCTCTGATCAATCTATTCTATCTTATATTAATTGTCCCTCTCCCCTACTCTGCCTTCTTCATTTACACTCTTTACTTTTCTTGCCCATTTTTCTTTTACTTTCTTCAAAAGCTCACCTATACTTCTAACCTTCCTTTCCTCTTTCACTGTTAACATTTTTATGGCTACCATTTTCCCCTCTATTTTTTCCCATTTTTTCTCCCAAACCTTTTTCCTCCATAATGCTAATTCCTTACATTCTGTCAAATAATGTTCTATACTTTCTTTCCCACCGCACATTTCACATATTCCTATTTTACCGCTTCTTGTCCCTCTTAAAAATATTGCTCGTGTTCTCATCCACGCTAGTCCTTCTTTTTCCTGTCTGTTACAATAATCCACATATGGTTCTCGCCCCCATCCCCTTTTTATTTGCTTGTAGAATTGTAATGATTTCTTGTTTTCTAAACTTCCCCATATCTCTTGCCTTTCTATGTCTTCTACCCTACACTTTACTAGTTTATCTACATTACTTTCATTTCTTTCTTCAAGTTTCCATATATCTCCCATTCCTATTTTCTCCATAATTTTTCCAACCCCTGCCCACCAACTGTTTTCATTCTCTATATTTTTTTGTTGCTTCATACACAATTTTAAAATTTCTCCATCTTCTTTAACCAAACATTTATACCAAAATTTTATTATTCTCTCCATTATTATTCCTTTCCTTCTTGTTTTCCCAAGCTCTACCAAGGCCACTTCTCTTGGCGCCGATCTCGGTAGTCCCAATAATTCTTTGCAGAACATTCTATACATATGATCTACCTTCTTGTTAATATCTGTGGCCCCCCAGATCTCTACTGCATAAAGCATTTTTGATTCCACTACTGCCTCATACATCCTTTCCAGCCACTTGGTTGACATCTCTAACTTGTATTTGCAAATTCTGACTCCTGACATTGCAGCTCTCCCTTTTGCTTCTATCTTTCTTCCATGTGCCTCCCACCCTCCTCTGTTATTTAGCCTCACTCCCAAGTATTCAAAATCTTTGACCACTTCTAATCTTTTCCCATTTAATACCCACCTCTCCTCTTTTCTCAATTTAAATCCCTTTTTGAAAACCATGACCTTGGACTTGCTTATATTTATCTTTATTCCCCATTCCTCACAAAATTTTTGCACCTCATTTATTGCCCTTTGTAATCCTACAATTGTTATAGATCCTACCATTAAATCATCAGCATATAGCAATCCTGGGATTTCCTTATTCGCTATTACAGGACAGTGTTTGTTCGCTTTTTGGGTTTTATCTATTATATCGTCTATGAATAAATTAAATAATATTGGACTAAGTTTACATCCTTGCCTCAAACCAAATTGGTGAGGCGAGTGTGTGAGGCGAGTGTGTGAGGTGAGTGTGTGTGAGGTGAGTGAGGTGGGTGTGTGAAGTGCGTGAGGTGGGTGGGTGTGTGTGAGGTGAGTGTGTGTGAGGTGAGTGTGTGTGAGGTGAGTAAGGTGGGTGTGTGCGATGTGGGTGTATGTGAGTTGAATGAAGCGAGTGTGTGAAGTGAGTGAGGTGGGTGTGTGTGAGGTGGGTGTGTGAGGTGAGTGTGTGTGAGGTGAGTGAGGTGGGTGTGTGTGAGGTGAGTGAGGTGGGTGTGTGTGAGGTGGGTGTGAATGGTGAGTGTTTGTGAGGTGAGTGTTTGTGAGGTGACTGTATGTGAGGTGAGTGAGTTGAGTGTGTGTGAGTAGCGTGAGGTGATTGTGTGTGAGGTGGGTGTGTGTGTGAGGTGAGTGAGGTTGGTGTGTGTGAGGTGGGTGTGTATGGTGAGTGTTTGTGAGGTGAGTGTTTGTGAGGTGAGTAAGGTGAGTGTGTGTGAGGTGAGTGAGGTGGGTGTGTGTGAGGTGGGTGTGTATGGTGAGTGTTTGTGAGGTGAGTGTTTGTGAGGTGACTGTATGTTAGGTGAGTGAGTTGAGTGTGTGTGAGTAGCGTGAGGTGATTGTGTGTGAGGTGGGTGTGTGTGTGAGGTGAGTGAGGTTGGTGTGTGTGAGGTGGGTGTGTGTGAGGTGAGTGTGCGTAAGGTGAGTGAGTAAGGTGAGTGTGTGTGAGGTGAGTGAGATGAGTGAGTGGGATGTGTGTGTGAGGTGATTTAGTGAGACGAGTGTGTTATAGGTGTGTGAGTGAGTTGAGTGAGGTGGGTGTGTGTGAGGTGAGTGAGTGAGATGAGTGAGTGGGATGAGTGTGAGGTGAGTGAGTGAGATGAGTGAGTGGGACGAGTGTGTGTGAGGTGATTGAGTGAGACGAGTGTGTTATAGGTGAGTGAGTGAGTGAGTTGAGTGAGGTGGGTGTGTGTGAGGTGAGTGAGGTAAGTGAGTGAGATGAGTGAGTGGGATGAGTGTGAGGTGAGTGAGTTAGATGAGTGAGTGGCACGATTGTGTGTGAGGTGATTGAGTGAGACGAGTGTGTTATAGGTGAGTGAGTGAGTTGAGTGAGGTGAGTGTGTGTGAGGTGAGTGCGTGTGAGGCGAGTGAGGTGCGTGTGTGTGAGGTCAGTGAGGTGAGTGCGTGTGAGGCGAGTGAGGTGAGTGTGTATGAGGCGACTGAGGTGAGTGTGTGTGAGGTGAGGTGAGTGAGGTGAGGTGAGTGAGGTGAGTGTGTGTGAGGTGAGTGTGTGTGAGGTGAGTGAGGTGGGTGTGTTTGAGGTGGGTGTGTGTGAGGTGAGTGTGCGTAAAGCGAGTGAGGTGAGTGTGTGTGAGATGAGTGAGTGAGATGAGTGAGTGGGACGAGTGTGTGTGAGCTGAGTGAGGTGGGTGTGTTTGAGGTGGGTGTGTGTGAGGTGAGTGTGCGTAAAGTGAGTGAGGTGAGTGTGTGTGAGGTGAGTGTGTGTGAGGTGAGTGAGGTGAGTGTGAGTTGAGTGAGGTGGGTGTGTGTGAGGTGAGTGTGCGTAAAGTGAGTGAGGTGAGTGTGTGTGAGGTGATTGTGTGTGAGGTGAGTGAGGTGAGTGTGAGTTGAGTGAGGTGAGTGTGTGTGAGGTGAGTGTGTGTGAGGTGAGTGTGTGTGACGTGAGTTTGTGTGAGGTGAGTGTGTGTGAGGTAAGTGAGGTGAGTGTGTGTGAGATGAGTGAGTGGGACGAGTGTGTGTGAGGTGAGTGAGGTGAATGTGTGGGAGGTGAGTGAGTGAGGTGAGTGAGTGGGATGAGTGAGTGGGACGAGTGTGTGTGCGGTGATTGAGTGAGACGAGTGTGTGTGAGGTGAGTGAGGTGAATGTGTGTGAGGTGAGTGAGTGAGGTGAGTGAGTGAGATGAGTGAGACGAGTGTGTGTGACGTGAGTGAGGTGTGTGAGTGAGGTGAGTGAGTGAGGTGAGCGAGGTAAGTGGGTGAGGTGAGTGAGGTCTGTTTGAGGTGTGAGTGGGATGGGTGCGTGAGCTGAGTGAATGAGGTGAGTGAGGTGAGCGAGTGAGACGAGTGTGTGTGAGGTGAGTGAGGTTGGTATGAGTGAAGTGTGTGGGATGGGTGTGTGAGGTGAGTGAGGTAAGTGAGTGCGATGTGTGAGTGGGATGGGTGAGTGAGGTGAGTGGCGTGTGTGTGAGTGAGGTGAGTGTGTGGGATGGGTGTGTGAGGTGAGTGAGTGAGATGAGTGAGTGGGACGAATGTATGTGAGGTGAGTGAGGTGAGTGAGGTGAGTGAGTGAGATGTGTGAGTGGGATGGGTGAGTGAGGTGAGTGGCGTGTGTGTGAGTGAGGTGAGTGTGTGGGATGGGTGTGTGAGGTGAGTGTGTGAGGTGAGTGTGTGTGCGGTGAGTGAGGTGGGTGTGGGTGAGGTGGGTGTATGTGAGTTTGGTGAGGCGAGTGTGTGAGGTGAGTGTGTGAGGTGAGTGAGGTGGGTGTGTGAAGTGCGTGAGGTGGGTGTGTGTGAGGTGAGTGTGTGTGATGTGAGTGTGTGCGAGGTGGGTGTGTGTGAGTTGAGTGAAGCGAGTGTGTGAAGTGAGTGAGGTGGGTGTGTGTGAGGTGGGTGTATGTGAGTTTGGTGAGGCGAGTGTGTGAGGTGAGTGTGTGTGAGGTGAGTGAGGTGGGTGTGTGAAGTGCGTGAGGTGGGTGTGTGTGAGGTGAGTGTGTGTGAGGTGAGTGTGTGCGAGGTGGGTGTGTGTGAGTTGAGTGAAGCGAGTGTGTGAAGTGAGTGAGGTGGGTGTGTGTGAGGTGGGTGTGTGAGGTGAGTGTGTGTGAGGTGAGTGATGTGGGTGTGTGTGAGGTGGGTGTGTGAGGTGAGTAAGGTGGGTGTGTGCGAGGTGGGTGTGTGTGAGTTGAGTGAAGCGAGTGTGTGAAGTGAGTGAGGTGGGTGTGTGTGAGGTGGGTGTGTGAGGTGAGTGTGTGTGAGGTGAGTGATGTGGGTGTGTGTGAGGTGGGTGTGTGAGGTGAGTGTGTGTGAGGTGAGTGTGTGTGAGGTGAGTGATGTGGCTGTGTGTGAGGTGAGTGATGTGGGTGTGTGTGAGGTGGGTGTGTGAGGTGAGTGTGTGTGAGGTGAGTGTGTGTGAGGTGAGTAAGGTGGGTGTGTGCGAGGTGGGTGTATGTGAGTTGAATGAAGCGAGTGTGTGAAGTGAGTGATGTGGGTGTGTGTGAGGTGGGTGTGTGAGGTGAGTGTGTGTGAGGTGAGTGAGGTGGATGTGTGTGAGGTGGGTGTGTATGGTGAGTGTTTGTGAGGTGAGTGTTTGTGAGGTGACTGTATCTGAGGTGAGTGAGTTGAGTGTGTGTGAGTAGAGTGAGGTGATTGTGTGTGAGGTGGGTGTGTGTGTGAGGTGAGTGAGGTTGGTGTGTGTGAGGTGGGTGTCTGTGAGGTGCGTGTGCGTAAGGTGAGTGAGTAAGGTGAGTGTGTGTGAGGTGAGTGAGGTGAGTGATGTTAGTGTGTGTGAGGTGAGTGAGTGAGATGTGTGAGTGGAATGGGTTGGTGAGGTGAGTGAGTGAAACGAGTGTGTGTGCGGTGAGTGAGGTGGGTGTGAGTAAAGTGCGTGTGTGTGAGGTGACTGTGCGTAAGGTGAGTGAGGTGAGTGTGTGTGAGGTAAGTGGGTGAGATGAGTGAGTGGGATGAGCGTGTGAGGTGAGTGTGTGTGAGGTGATCGAGTGAGATGAGTGAGTCGGATAAGTATGTGAGGTGAGTGGGTGAGATGAGTGAGTGGGATGAGTGTGTGTGAGGTGAGTGAGGTGAGTGTGAGTTGAGTGAGGTGGGTGTGTGTGAGGTGAGTGTGCGTAAAGTGAGTGAGGTGAGTGTGTGTGAGGTGAGTGTGTGTGAGGTGAGTGTGTGTGACGTGAGTTTGTGTGAGGTGAGTGTGTGTGAGGTAAGTGAGGTGAGTGTGTGTGAGGTGAGTGAGTGGGACGAGTGTGTGTGAGGTGAGTGAGGTGAATTTGTGGGAGGTGAGTGAGTGAGGTGAGTGAGTGGGATGAGTGAGTGAGACGAGTGTGTGTGCGGTGATTGAGTGAGACGAGTGTGTGTGAGGTGAGTGAGGTGAATGTGTGTGAGGTGAGTGAGTGAGGTGAGTGAGTGAGATGAGTGAGTGGGACGAGTGTGTGTGACGTGAGTGAGGTGTGTGAGTGAGGTGAGTGAGTGAGGTGAGCGAGGTAAGTGGGTGAGGTGAGTGAGGTCTGTTTGAGGTGTGAGTGGGATGGTTGCGTGAGGTGAGTGAATGAGGTGAGTGAGGTGAGCGAGTGAGACGAGTGTGTGTGAGGTGAGTGAGGTTGGTATGAGTGAAGTGTGTGGGATGGGTGTGTGAGGTGAGTGAGGTGAGTGAGTGAGATGTGTGAGTGGGATGGGTGAGTGAGGTGAGTGGCGTGTGTGTGAGTGAGGTGAGTGTGTGGGATGGGTGTGTGAGGTGAGTGAGTGAGATGAGTGAGTGGGACGAATGTATGTGAGGTGAGTGAGGTGAGTGAGGTGAGTGAGTGAGATGTGTGAGTGGGATGGGTGAGTGAGGTGAGTGGCGTGTGTGTGAGTGAGGTGAGTGAGTGGGATGGGTGTGTGAGGTGAGTGTGTGAGGTGAGTGTGTGTGCGGTGAGTGAGGTGGGTGTGGGTGAGGTGGGTGTATGTGAGTTTGGTGAGGCGAGTGTGTGAGGTGAGTGTGTGTGAGGTGAGTGAGGTGGGTGTGTGAAGTGCGTGAGGTGGGTGTGTGTGAGGTGAGTGTGTGTGAGGTGAGTGTGTGCGAGGTGGGTGTGTGTGAGTTGAGTGAAGCGAGTGTGTGAAGTGAGTGAGGTGGGTGTGTGTGAGGTGGGTGTATGTGAGTTTGGTGAGGCGAGTGTGTGAGGTGAGTGTGTGTGAGGTGAGTGAGGTGGGTGTGTGAAGTGCGTGAGGTGGGTGTGTGTGAGGTGAGTGTGTGTGAGGTGAGTGTGTGCGAGGTGGGTGTGTGTGAGTTGAGTGAAGCGAGTGTGTGAAGTGAGTGAGGTGGGTGTGTGTGAGGTGGGTGTGTGAGGTGAGTGTGTGTGAGGTGAGTGATGTGGGTGTGTGTGAGGTGGGTGTGTGAGGTGAGTAAGGTGGGTGTGTGCGAGGTGGGTGTGTGTGAGTTGAGTGAAGCGAGTGTGTGAAGTGAGTGAGGTGGGTGTGTGTGAGGTGGGTGTGTGAGGTGAGTGTGTGTGAGGTGAGTGATGTGGGTGTGTGAAGTGCGTGAGGTGGGTGTGTGTGAGGTGAGTGTGTGTGAGGTGAGTGTGTGCGATGTGGGTGTGTGTGAGTTGAGTGAAGCGAGTGTGTGAAGTGAGTGAGGTGGGTGTGTGTGAGGTGGGTGTGTGAGGTGAGTGATGTGGGTGTGTGTGAGGTGGGTGTGTGAGGTGAGTAAGGTGGGTGTGTGCGAGGTGGGTGTGTGTGAGTTGAGTGAAGCGAGTGTGTGAAGTGAGTGAGGTGGGTGTGTGTGAGGTGGGTGTGTGAGGTGAGTGTGTGTGAGGTGAGTGATGTGGGTGTGTGTGAGGTGGGTGTGTGAGGTGAGTGTGTGTGAGGTGAGTGTGTGTGAGGTGAGTGATGTGGGTGTGTGTGAGGTGAGTGATGTGGGTGTGTGTGAGGTGGGTGTGTGAGGTGAGTGTGTGTGAGGTGAGTGTGTGTGAGGTGAGTAAGGTGGGTGTGTGCGAGGTGGGTGTATGTGAGTTGAATGAAGCGAGTGTGTGAAGTGAGTGATGTGGGTGTGTGTGAGGTGGGTGTGTGAGGTGAGTGTGTGTGAGGTGAGTGAGGTGGTTGTGTGTGAGGTGGGTGTGTATGGTGAGTGTTTGTGAGGTGAGTGTTTGTGAGGTGACTGTATCTGAGGTGAGTGTGTTGAGTGTGTGTGAGTAGAGTGAGGTGATTGTGTGTGAGGTGGGTGTGTGTGTGAGGTGAGTGAAGTTGGTGTGTGTGAGGTGGGTGTCTGTGAGGTGCGTGTGCGTAAGGTGAGTGAGTAAGGTGAGTGTGTGTGAGGTGAGTGAGGTGAGTGAGGTTAGTGTGTGTGAGGTGAGTGAGATGTGTGAGTGGAATGGGTTGGTGAGGTGAGTGAGTGAAACGAGTGTGTGTGCGGTGAGTGAGGTGGGTGTGAGTAAAGTGCGTGTGTGTGAGGTGACTGTGCGTAAGGTGAGTGACGTGAGTGTGTGTGAGGTAAGTGGGTGAGATGAGTGAGTGGGATGAGCGTGTGAGGTGAGTGTGTGTGAGGTGATCGAGTGAGATGAGTGAGTCGGATAAGTATGTGAGGTGAGTGGGTGAGATGAGTGAGTGGGATGAGTGTGTGAGAGTTATTAAAGTGAGTGAGTGAGGTGGGTTTGTGTGAGATCAGTGAGGTGAGTGAGTGAGATGGGTGATTGGGATGAGTCAGTGAGTTGAATGAGGTGGGTGATTGTGAGGTGAGTGAGGTGATTGTGAGGTGAGTGAGGTGAGTGAGTGAAGAGAGTGTGTGAGGTGAGTGAGGTGTGTGAGTGAGGTGAGTGAGTGAGGTGAGCGAGGTAAGTGGGTGAGGTGAGTGAGGTGTGTTTGAGGTGTGAGTGGGATGGGTGCGTGAGGTGAGTGAATGAGGTGAGTGAGGTGAGCGAGTGAGACGAGTGTGTGTGAGGTGAGTGAGGTTGGTATGAGTGAAGTGTGTGGGATGGGTGTGTGAGGTGAGTGAGTGAGATGTGTGAGTGGGATGGGTGAGTGAGGTGAGTGGCGTGTGTGTGAGTGAGGTGAGTGTGTGGGATGGGTGTGTGAGGTGAGTGAGTGAGATGAGTGAGTGGGACGAATGTATGTGAGGTGAGTGAGGTGAGTGAGGTGAGTGAGTGAGATGTGTGAGTGGGATGGGTGAGTGAGGTGAGTGGCGTGTGTGTGAGTGAGGTGAGTGTGTGGGATGGGTGTGTGAGGTGAGTGTGTGAGGTGATTGAGTGAGACGAATGTATGTGAGGTGAGTGAGGTGAGTGTGTGTGAGGTGAGTGAGGTGAGTGTGTGTGAGGTGGGTGTGTGTGAGGTGAGGTGAGGTGAGGTGAGTGTGTGTGAGGTGAGTGAGGTGAGTGTGTGTGAGGTGGGTGTGTGTGAGGTGAGTGAGGTGAGTGCGTGTGAGGCGAGTGAGGTGCGTGTGTGTGAGGTGAGTGAGGTGAGTGCGTGTGAGGTGAGTGAGGTGAGTGTGTGTGAGGTGAGGTGAGTGTGTGTGAGGTGAGTGAGGTGAGTGCGTGTGAGGCGAGTGAGGTGCGTGCGTGTGAGGCGAGTGAGGTGAGTGTGTATGAGGTGAGTGAGGTGAGTGTGTGTGAGGTGAGGTGAATGAGGTGAGTGTGTGAGGTGAGTGTGTGTGAGGTGAGTGAGGTGAGTGTGTGTGAGGTGGGTGTGTGTCAGGTGAGTGAGGTGAGTGTGTGTGAGGTGAGTGAGGTGTGTGTGAGATGAGTGAGTGAGATGAGTGAGTGGGACGAGTGTGTGTGAGCTGAGTGAGGTGGGTGTGTTTGAGGTGGGTGTGTGTGAGGTGAGTGTGCGTAAAGTGAGTGAGGTGAGTGTGTGTGAGGTGAGTGAGGTGAGTGTGAGTTGAGTGAGGTGAGTGTGTGAGGTGAGTGTGTGTGAGGTGAGTGTGTGTGAGGTAAGTGAGGTGAGTGTGTGTGAGATGAGTGAGTGGGACGGGTGTGTGTGAGGTGAGTGAGGTGAATGTGTGGGAGGTGAGTGAGTGAGGTGAGTGAGTGGGATGAGTGAGTGGGTCGAGTGTGTGTGAGGTGCTTGAGTGAGACGAGTGTGTGTGAGGTGAGTGAGGTGAATGTGTGTGAGGTGAGTGAGTGAGGTGAGTGAGTGAGATGAGTGAGTGGGACGAGTGTGTGTGACGTGAGTGAGGTGTGTGAGTGAGGTGAGTGAGTGAGGTGAGCGAGGTAAGTGGGTGAGGTGAGTGAGGTGTGGTTGAGGTGTGAGTGGGATGGGTGCGTGAGGTGAGTGAATGAGGTGAGTGAGGTGAGCGAGTGAGACGAGTGTGTGTGAGGTGAGTGAGGTTGGTATGAGTGAAGTGTGTGGGATGGGTGTGTGAGGTGAGTGAGGTGAGTGAGTGAGATGTGTGAGTGGGATGGGTGAGTGAGGTGAGTGACGTGTGTGTGAGTGAGGTGAGTGTGTGGGATGGGTGTGTGAGGTGAGTGAGTGAGGTGAGTGAGGTGAGAGAGTGAGATGAGTGAGTGGGACGAGTGTGTGTGAGGTGATTGAGTGAGACGAGTGTGTGTGAGGTGAGTGAGGTGAATGTGTGTGAGGTGAGTGAGTGAGGTGAGTGAGTGAGATGAGTGAGTGGGACGAGTGTGTGTGAGGTGAGTGAGGTGTGTGTGTGAGGTGAGTGAGTGAGGTGGGCGAGGTAAGTGAGTGAGGTGAGTGAGGTGTGTTTGAGGTGTGAGTGGGATGGGTGCGTGAGGTGAGTGAATGAGGTGAGTGAAGTGAGTGAGTGAGACGAGTGTGTGTGAGGTGAGTGAGGTTGGTATGTGTGAAGTGTGTGGGATGGGTGTGTGAGGTGAGTGAGTGAGGTGAGTGAGTGAAATGTGTGAGTGGGATGGGTGGGTGAGGTGAGTGACGTGTGTGTGAGTGAGGTGAGTGTGTGGGATGGGTGTGTGAGGTGAGTGAGTGAGGTGAGTGAGGTGAGTGAGTGAGATGTGTGAGTGGGATGGGTGTGTGAGGTGAGTGAGTGAGGCAAGTGTGAGTGAGGTGAGTGAGGTGTGTGTGAGTGAAGTGAGTGTGTGTGTGGTGAGTGAGGTGGGTGTGTGTGAGGTGAGGGTGCGTAAGGTGAGTGAGGTGAGTGAGTGTGAGGTGAGTGATTAATGTGAGTGAGGTGACTATGTGTGAGGCGAGTGAGTGAGATGTGAGTGGGCGTAAGGTGAATGAGGTGAGTGTGTGTGAGGTGAGTGAGAAATGTGGGTGAGGTGAGTGTGTGTGAGTTGTGTGAGTGAGATGTGTGAGTGTGTGTGAGGTGAGTGTGTGAGGTGAGTGTGTGAGGTGAGTTAGGTGAGTGTGTGTGAGGTGAGTGCGTGAGATGAGTGAGTGTGATGGGTTTGAGGTGAGTGAGTGAGATGTTTGAGTGTGATGGGTGTGTGAGGTGAGTGTGTAAGTTCCGTTAGGTGAGTGTGTGTGAGGTGAGTGAGTGAGATGTGTTAGTGAGTGAGGTTGAGTGAGGTGAGTGTGTTTGAAGTGAGTGAGTGAGATGAGTGAGTGAAGTGAGTGAGGTGAGTGTGTGTGAGGTGAGTGAGATGAGTGAGTGAGGTGAGTGAGCGGAGTGTGTGTGATGTGAGTGAGTGAGATGAGTAATTGCGATGGGTGTGTGAGGTGAGTGAGTGAGGTGAGTGAGTGTGTGAGGTGAGTGTGTGAGGTGAGTGAGTGTGTGAGGTGAGTGTGTGAGGTGAGTTAGGTGAGTGTGTGTGAGGTGCGTGAGTGAGATGGGTGAGTGGGATTGGTGTGTGAGGTGAGTGAGTGAGGTTGAGTGAGGTGAGTGTGTGTGAGGTGAGTGAGTGAGATTTGTGAGTGAGTGAGGTTGAGTGAGGTGAGTGTGCGTGAGATGAGTGAGTGAGATGAGTGAGGTGAGTGTGTGTGAGGTGAGTGAGATAAGTGAGTGAGTTGAGTGAGCGGAGTGTGTGTGAGGTGAGTGAGTGAAATGAGTAATTGCGATGGGTGTGTGAGGTGAGTGAGTGAGGTGAGTGAGTGTGTGAGGTGAGTGTGTGAGGTGAGTTAGGTGAGTGTTTGTGAGGTGAGTGACAGAGGTGAGAGTGTGTGAGGTGAGTGAGTGAGGTGAATGTGTGTGAGGTGAGTGAGTGAGATGAGTGAGTGGGATGGGTGTGTGAGGTGAGTGAGTGAGGTGAGTGTGTGTGAGGTGAGTGAGTGAGATGAGTGAGTGAGTGAGGTGAGTGTGTTTGAGTTGAGTGAGTGAGATGAGTGAGTGAGGTGAGTGTGTGTGAGGTGAGAGAGTGTGTTTTGAGGTGGGTGAGTGAGTGTGTGGGTGTGACATGAGTGAGTGAGGTGAGTGAGGTGAGGTGAGTGTGTGAGGTGAGTGAGTGAGTTTAGTAAGGTGAGAGAGTGTGTGAGGTGAGTGAGTGAGTGAGATGAGTGAGTGGGATGAGTGTGTGAGGTGAGTGAGTGAGATGGGTTAGTGGGATGAGTGTGTGAGGTGAGTGAGTGAGTTTAGTGAGGTGAGAGAGTGTGTGAGGTGAGTGAGTGAGTTTAGTGAGGTGAGAGAGTGTGTGAGGTGAGTGAGTGAGATGAGTGAGTGGGATGAGTGTGTGAGGTGAGTGAGTGAGTTTAGTGAGGTGATTGAGTGAGATGAGTGAGTGGGATGAGTGTGTGAGGTGAGTAAGTTTAGTGAGGTGAGAGTGTGTGTGAGGTGAGTGAGTGTGATGAGTTAGTGGGATGAGTGTGTGAGGTGAGTGAGTGAGTTTAGTGAGGTGAGAGAGTGTGTGAGGTGAGTGAGTGAGATGAGTGAGTGGGATGAGTGTGTGAGGTGAGAGAGTGTGTGAGTTTAGTGAGGTGAGAGAGTGTGTGAGGTGAGAGAGTGTGTGAGGTGAGAGAGTGTGTGAGGTGAGTGAGTGGGTTTAGTGGGGTGAGAGAGTGTGTAAGGTGAGTGAGTGAGATGAGTGGGTGAGATGAGTGAGTGGGATGAGTGTGTGAGGTGAGTGAGTGAGTTTAGTGAGGTGAGAGTGTGTGTGAGGTGAGTGAGTGAGATGAGTGAGTGGGATGAGTGTGTGAGGGGAGTGAGTGAGTTTAGTGAGGTGAGTGAGTGAGATGAGTGAGTGGGATGAGTGTGTGAGGTGAGTGAGTGAGTTTAGTGAGGTGAGAGTGGGTGTGAGGTGAGTGAGTGAGATGAGTGAGTGGGATGAGTGTGTGAGGTGAGTGAGTGAGTTTAGTGAGGTGAGAGTGTGTGTGAGGTGAGTGAGTGAGATGAGTGAGTGGGATGAGTGTGTGAGGGGAGTGAGTGAGTTTAGTGAGGTGAGAGAGTGTGTGAGGTTAGTGAGGTGAGGGTGATATACAGGTATTATCTAAATTGTATGAGAAATAATTATTAAGTGAGTTTCATTTCAGTTCTGGCTGCTTTAGCTGGTATAACAACAAGTGTTCATATTCCCTTTTCTGCTTGATTACCAGCAGCTATATAACACCTGGGTCTCGTATTGGAGATAATGAAATTCATAATGTTATTGTAACTGCTCACGCTTTCACTATAAAATCGTTATTTTACGCATTTTGAATTAGGTGACAATTTACCAAGATGCTGATACGCTGTCTCTTAAAGCGAGCGATGTCGTTAAAGTGTATTGAACCGTTTTTCAATAATTTGAATTAGTGGACAACCACTTACAAAGACATAAATAGACCATGTTTGTTTTCTTGAGTAGCAGCAACAAAAGGTTTCCATAATTGATAGGTGCGTCTATTTCAATAAGGGTTATTAAATATTTAAGGATATAGCATGAAACAGCCAGAAGTTAATATCTTTGATGTCATCATCAATTTTATTTTCACATAATGTCCCACTTGAAAAGATCGACCGATGTAATTTTCATAATGTTCAGTTGGATTTGTGTTTGCTGCACTTATTACTAGAGCTATACTTTTTTAAATGCCTAACCATATATGGAACTTGGCCCCAGTTTTGTATCTTCAGAGACAGCTAACTATATCGCAAAATAGGATAGTGGATACAAGAAGCAATGAAGTCAAATAGTGTCGCTTCCTCTATGAGGAATGGAGCGGATAACCATCACAAAACCGGTATAGATCCCGACTTCTGGAACGCCATTTTTCCATTACATGTCTCATCCAGAATACTGGGTCTTGCACCTTATAAAACAGCTATCGCTTCTGAAATTACCATAATCCGAAGTACAACATGGGCTGTTGCTGTTGCTACTTGTTTCTTAGTGTTAATTATTGGAAACACCATTCACATCGTAAATGAGACACCGCAAAGTAAGGGTTATGCAATGTACTGGCCGTATCATTTTGCAAATATAATGTCTACTTGTTCGGTCGTATACCATATTCTTTCCTTTGCGATTAGCAAATGGATAATCATCGGTAAATTATTAGCACAAATGTGCATCGTGGATGAAACACTAATAAAGGATCATGCAAAGAAGATATACAGAAAGATGAGAGTATTCCTGGTTTGTGAACTCACGTTCATTTTCATAACCTGGGTTTGTTTGTCAATTTATCACATAAAAGTGTGGGCAAATAGTTGGTTGGCTACTGTGAGTGGCCTTATAACAGATATCACACTTTTAATGAGCTATGTGGTAGATATCCAGTTCACTAGTACACTTATGTTTACAATGCATCGGTTCAGATACATGAATAATCATTTTAGCAGATTAAACTGCTTTAGCAAATCAGATAACCTTAGTACCGCTGCAGAAGTCACACTCTGTAGCAGAATTTACCAATTTCGAAAGATACACAACATACTAACTGATATTGCTAGGAAAAGCAGTTTCATATATGGATCCACGATGTTACTGGAAATGACGGGGGATTTCATATTCTTCGTGGTTCATGTGTACGCAACATTCTATGTTCTTAAACTGCCCGAAGAATCAGTCACGCAGAACGACAGAATGCACAAAGTGATTTGTTCCTTCCTGTACTCAGCAATTTATTTTATCAAGTTTCTTGCCTTTGCATGGAGTGGACAAGAAGTTTGTGATGAGGCAAATAATACATTGTTTGTGGTTCAGCAATTCCTAATCAACCGATCTACTGGTCGAGCCGCTTCACAGCAACTTCAAGCATTTTCTCAGCAGCTAGTGAATACAAAGCTGAATATAACAATAGGAAATACATTTTCGCTTAATGCTAAGTTACTATGCAGCATTCTGGTGACAGCTACCACATACGTCGTAATATTACTACAGTTCAGCTCGCATAAATAGTAATTTACTTTCAGGGTCCAAAGACAGACAATGAACACAGCAGAAACTAATACCTTAGCAGTCATACTGGCCAAAATAAGATTACACAGAGTGAAGGTATGAGGAAATACTGCAATATTTTGTGTTACAAAATGCAATAAAACAAAAAAGGGGGAAGGAAATATTCACGAAGACTGAGCCGACAGCACCAGAGCTATTAAGATATCTCGAGACGCACTCCTAAGTGAGCTTTTGATCGAGTGGTGGAAAAGTCTTCTCCTCAATTGGGATTTTCCCTATATGATGACAAATGGCCCATGGACCTATACATAAAGAGAACAACAAGAAGAAGACGTCCAGGCTTGAGCAAGATCACCTGCTGTGTTACCACTGCATTATTCATCATCAGTATTGCAGCATACATATAGGGCAGTGGTGATAAATTATACAGCAGTTGGAACTTTAATAGTGGCAACTGTTAGAAAGTTTTACTGTGCTTAAATGTAGTCGTATACTACCTATTGCAAACTATGTGGAAGTCATAGGATTCTTTTGGTATAACCTGTTATGATGATATTTCCAAATGAGAGTCTACTGTCCCAGACAAATCTCTGGAACAGTTCTGAAGAGAATGTCACGAAATGGCTCGTTCATCTTAGAAATTAAGTCAAGGTCAAAAGTGTTTAAGTACAGAGAGTATGGTGGATGGTACTTAACAGCACTTTCCAGTCCCATGGATTGAACAAATCCTCCACAGATTGCGCTGTATGCGGCCGAGCATTGTCGTGCTAAACTATGAGTGGGTTCTGCAGAAAGTGTTCCATCTTCTTTCACAAAGGTGGTCGCAGGTTCTGTCTTAAAAGTGAACAGTAATACTGCGTATTAGCGGTCTGATGTGGAGGAACGTAATGCGTCAGGATATCATCATTATGGTCGTGTACGACGATCACCATAACCTTCACATTGTTTCGTAACTTTCCATTTTCGTGGTGACCTGTAATGACACCATTCGTTCTATTGTCACTTCTTCACTTACACTTGGATTACCTGACTGACGTATGTCTGCCACATTTTGCTACGTCCCTCGTTGAAAATGCACATATAACACTTTTATTTTACAAACTGTTCCTTAGAACTACAACAAAGCATGTTGTCATTCAGTTAATAATCTTATCTGATATTGTCTTTCATAATGCATAGTTTAAAATGTGAACACTCTGTTTAAAGCTTCTGTGCTATTAGACGTTGCTCTTTTTATTTCAATCATTAGAAGTATAGTGCAGTGGTATTTTGTCCAATGATGTATTTTTTTTTAGATTTGACATGTTAAACTTCTTTCTTATTACAATTTTAAATGGTTTTATACAAAACATAAGTTGTTATATTGTAGTTAAGCATTTTAGTTCAAAATTTGCAACACAGCTAAATTGTAATGTTTTGGTAGGTTAAATAACAATAAATAGTAAACAAACATTTACGTATTGTTAAGCTATATCACACTTTTTTATGTATTTTCCTTATTGCTTATACAAAATAATATGCTGAAGTAAGAGATTTATTTTATATCCCTCTGTGCAAGTTTCTCAATGCTTTACTGACATTTTAATTTACATTATACTAAATAGCACATTCTAGAGGTTTTCATTTCAAAGTGTATTAAAATGTCATCGTTTTAAGTCAATTTAAGTGGTTTACAACTTTCACGTATTGTCGATATCGACGCTGTGCTTGCTAAGCAACTTCTCCGATATACCACTTATATACCACCGTAAAGATATTACGCAGATTGAATTCATGGCTGAACGACTTGATAAGTGATGCTTGTCGTAGCACAGTTTAAAATGAACACGCTGTAGATCTAGTCATAGCCTTTTGAGCCTTATGTCTCTTATATTCACTGCTTGGCTCGCCGGGTCTACTAAACTGTTCGTGTCATAACTTGCGTAGCTTCCTAACGCTGTTGCCAGTGTTCAGTTGGCGTGAGGCACACTTTGCTTGAACGGCGTGGAGCTAGAAACTGGCGTGGCATAAGTAACCTTTGATGTTTTCTGACATATTATTTCTTTCATCCTTATTTACTAAACGTTATTGCCGGCTACAATCCTGTATGTGCTTTAACTTAAATTATTTTGATTTCGAAAAATTTCCGCCGGAAATTGCTGGCAAAGATAATCCGTATGCAATTTTATTGTAACAAAGCGATAAAAATCAGTCCGGTTACTTTTCTATCACTTTATTATTTTATAAAAGTTACCATAAATGAGTCATTCCACGTCAAATCGCACAAAATATGGCAAAAAATGACCTTGATCTTTTAGATTTTTTTGATTTTTTTTTGTGTGTTTTGGAACAAAATATATTTGACCCGTGTTTCTTCGTTTTATAAAAAATTTATTTTGGCAGATATTAGTTTTTTAAGTGTCCCAAAAATCGCGCGCTCCTCGATCAATCATACCTCCGATTGTAATGACTCAAATTACTTGATCTTTGGCTCTAATTGAAGACAAATTGCAGTATTTCGTGAGGTATTTATTAGAAAATTTAATTAATTATTTTTAATATTATATTTTATACGATTAAAGTTTTAAAGTTAGATAATAACATAAACTCGACCATTTAAAAATCTGGAGAGAAAAACGAAAAATACAATGAAGTTTATTCAATATTCTCAGAAAAAATCAGAATGGAGTCTCTAATAGTTCACTCGTAATTAACATACTTGCAAGTCAGTGCAGCGGACTCGCGTGCCAGAGGTGACGGCTACCGTAACCTCGCACAATTGCCACCTTTCATTACGGCAACTGTCCACTGCTTGAGGCTCCATGAATGTTACAACAGTACAGTAAGGACAACACTGCTAGCTGACACTATTATATGTACATTATTACCATCTTCGAAATGTTTTTAAAATATGCATTTTAAACTAATGTTTCCATACAGCACACAACTTTACCTCCTTCATCGAAAGAAAATTGTTTCACTAAAGCTTCAGTTTTTTACAAAGGAATGAAGGAGTGTAATTTTAAAGCACAGCTGGACCCATCGATCTTGGTCCCTGATCTTGACTGGAAGTCCTGTTGGCGAATCCATAGCTTTTGCCTCTGTCATCAGCTCTTATTGTATAATTCTGCGGAATGAAACCATGCACATGGGGAGGGAGGGGGAAAATAGTGATGTCTGCATGATCTGAGACAGTCCTGGCTAATTCACAGGTGCTTTTTAGTGCAGCGTGCAGTTGGAGGCATAGATCTTTGCGATAAAGAGTGAATATAGTGAATTTGTGAGACATTGATCATAGCGTAAATCAATTATGCCACCTGTACGTTCTAAATTAGGGACCAAAACATTACACAGTCAGAGTAGAGAAATTATTTCAAATGTATGGACGTACATGAAGGAAGAAGCTAAAAGCAAAGAACTGCTTACATCAGAAGATTTTTTTCAAAAAAATTTAAAAGTTCAAAAGCACGTATCAGATGCCACAGGAGTATCAGAAAGAAGGTACATTGTGGAGACATTTTTATGCATGAACTGTAGTACCTTAGTAAGAAGAAGTTATCTGAGTAGCATAGCTGACGCACCAATTCGCATGCTGTCTGCAGTCACCTGGCTTGTTACTCGCTTTCAAGGGGCCAAGAACGGCGAAACCAGCTGATCTCTACTTCATGGCATCCGTGAGCGCTTGCAGGTCTCCAGAGAAAAAATTGTAGCAAATGCACTAACAAGCTCCATAGTTTTCAACATCTTATTTTATAGATAAAATGTCATGGAATACGTGTGTATTTTCTTTCTTTTTTTTTTTTTTTTTTTTTTTTGTTTTAGATTTTTTTAACACATCGTTCTGTCTTAGTTATTCGACGCAGTGATGAGAATGGGAACCCTAAGAGAAAATTTTAGGTGAAAATGACGTTTTTTGTTTTTGAATTATATCATATAAATATTCTATAAACAGCTGTTAATCATTTTGGCCAAAGATTTTCCCCAAGCCGCCATTTTTAAAAGTTCAGAGACAAGTTGAAGTACCCGTGCGCTTTATTTTTATCCTCTAATTTGTATATAAATTTGCATGCATATCCCAAACGTGTAATCTAAAGATTCAATAATGCATTTGATGATTGCTTTATTCATCGGCTCACAAAAAATTATTTATGCTGAAAAGAAGAGAAACTTTAAGACCAATACTTCATAAAAACAATAATGTATTTCTCTGCAAGTAATAACATCAATCAAATACTGTATTATCAATTTACTTAAGAGTCAGAAAATGCTAGTACCTATACTTATCTGAAAAATTTAAAGGCAATTTTTTTAAAAAAATTTGTTTTTCTCTATTATATGAGAAACTGAGTTAGAACACTAAGCTTTTGCACAGGCATTTCTTTATTTATTCATATTAAGTGTACCAATTTTCAGGTAAATAGATCTAAAATTGAAAAAAGTTAGACAATTCAGCCCCTTAACAGTAATTGACGTGATGTATGCAAATATTGTGAAGGTGCACCAGGGAAGAATTTTGGCTATGTGCGAAGCCAATTTGCCATTTGAAGATTACTCGAAGTTATAGGTATACTGGTATGTGAATAATCTAGAACTGCGCACATAAAACAGAACGCCACTGTCTCTGCATGTGCGAAAAGGTAAACATATACACATACCTACTTGTGATATACACATACCTACATAGGCTACCTGTGAAGGTCAGTAGAATGCTTCCCAAGGCTGCGGGGATAGTATTAATGTAAAAAAAAAAAAAAAAAAACATAACATAAGATGCAAAACTGTATAATAACCCTGGCACCTAATATGCCATTTATTCATTCTACGAACTCATGCATAAAACATAATTTTCAGATAAATTTATAAAAGTAAATATAAAAATAAAAATTTTATAGAATATGTGTAACAATTTATTTTGGTTAGAAAAAAAAAATATATAACACACAAGAAAATAAACAAATAAAACAATTTTGGGCAAAAATTACCTTTTCAATACAAAAAAATTATAACATTTCACACATACCAACATCACTCTCACAGACTAGAGTCAAGCTTCCCCCCACACACACACGAACAAACACATGACTATAATGAGCGCAGCGCATAATATAGTATTGCAGCAAGTGTCGTGAATCTTCTGCATGCCGGCGTATTTGAAAGTTTACAGAAAGGTCCGTGTTACGTCATTCCGCTATTAAAGGAGGCCAGGCAACGAACAGTTTTTATTTTTTTAGCGTTTGAGCTATGGGAATGAGTTGGTCAGTGTGTTACTAAGTGTAAGACAGCCGTGTGTGTGTCGTTATGTGGTGCATCGAAATGAGACCAACGAGCGTTGAGAACGTCATGGTGTGTATGAGAGACACTGAAAAAAGACACTGGAAGGACTGAGTAAGGTCATGAGAAGAACAGTTGTGAGTTGTGATATCCCAAAAGCCTGTATTAACAAGAAGAAAATTGTATATTTGTGGTACTGTTTTAGAAGATAAAGTGATAGAAAGGTAACTGGAAGCCAGCTCAGGATGGTCGTCAAGGATCCCCTAGAGGAGTGTTTCGGGGATGCAGCCAACTAGGACATGTCGTGAAGGACTGTCAGCAGGGAGGTCTCCGAACAAGCGAGGAAGAAGTGAGAACCGACTTGGCGTGGGACATAGAGGAACCGTAGCATCCTGTCTGGTGATGCCAAGTGCCGTGAACAGAAAAATGTAGGACATCATCGTGGACAGCAGGATACAGGGAAAGGATACGACTGCAGCAGTGACCGTGATTCGACCGGATGTGGCGGAGGATATGCCAAAGAGGAAACTGGATCGATCCTACGAGATAGTGACGGCATCCGGCGACACCTTGCCTGTGGAGAAGGAGCCCTGCCTGGAGTTGACCTTGGGGCAGAGCGTTATGGGTCTGCGAGAGTTCGTTGTGAGGGTGACTGAAGAGGTGATTCTGGGACTGGATGTCCTTAGCAGCCACGAGATGATGGCTGACGTCGACAGGATGGTCCTCTGAGTCGGACAAGAACAGATAACGCTCCGGAGTCCCAGCGAACATGTGGGGGTCGGTAGGGTGACCCTGGGGGAAGTTGCTGTTGGGCCCGCCAGGAGCAAGGTGCCTGAGAAGGTGCGCCGGGGAGGCTGGCGGTAACGGAACCCCAGGGATCTTTATCACATTGTGCGCAAGGTAGCACGTCAATGCATCTGGATGAAGGGCAATCGGAGGAAGATCCATCACAACCAGCGATTTGCCGCAGAACTTTCAAGCAGGATGGCAGACAGCGCCCTACCTGACTCAAGGGGCGCTACCCAACAACGTTGTCAAGGGCCGTGACACCTGGAGAAGTGATGCGATAGCGAATTCTACCACACCCAGGGGCTGCCCCGAGAAAAGATGCTGGTGGTACGTCGGGACGTCTCTTCTCAAAGCTAGTCTTCCCGACCGGGGCCGTCATAGTTGGCCAGACTATGCACATAGTGTATTCAATAATGTTTTGAATTATCTATACCTATCGCGATAGATGGTTGATTATTGGCCTGCTTTATTCCACATATTTGAATCTACCATCACGCGAAATCTGCGTGCCCACACCCCCAGATTCTTTTACACATAGGCAGTATTTAATCATAATTGCAGATATCTGTTAGGTATAAGATTTTGATTCCATATTTAGCAGTTTTCTTTAGGTGTGGGGCATATAAACGTTTTAGGCCACAGTTACTACAAACTGATTCTCCAATGAAGTATACTTTTCGGTAGTTGCCGATAAATTTCCAAAATTATTACTGATTAGTCTTCCTTCTTTTGCATTTTCTTTGTTACAGGGTAATCAAATTATAAACAAGTTTTCCAATATAGTCAGTAGACAACGAAGACAGCATCTGTTCATGTCCAGATTGCGGATGGAGATAAGCATACAAATATCCATAATTGCTTTTAATACATATAAATCAAGGTACTTTAAATTACTTTGTGCATGAGTCTCAACCCTGTTCCCGTACTGTTCCAATTTCAATTTGTCCCTTTCCCAATTAGTTCTGCCATTTCACTATAAAAATCAAATATAAAATAGGTTTATCGTATTATTAGCTACCACATTTCTAACAACCCTTGTTACTTTCAGTATTTTCCCTGTTATATTATCATGAGAGACCCGTCTAATTTCAGTTGCCTCTTTTGATACCTAGCAAAATGAAGTTGTCCCTTAGTAAACTGCAGGAAAAGAAACAATGGCACTTCCTTGGCTACAGGTGTAGGAAAAGTCAACACGTGTAACAGTTCTTCTTCATCAGAGGTTGCGTCTTCAGAAGAAAAGTAATCTCATTTCCTCTACATCCACTTGTTCCCATATCATAGTAAGTTTGTTTTCGAAATTTGGATGATCCCCTCTAAATAATTCAGTTCTGCTTTTTCGTGCTCTAGTACATTACAACAATGCCAGACGTTCTAACTTACGTTACATCACAAAAGATAAAAATGCAATTCTTGGAAATGCATATCTAGTAGACCCGAAAAAAACTTGGCGTTAATGGAAATATGCCGCTCTTAGACACAATGATATTTGAGAGCACAGTTGTTACTTTTGTGAAACCGTCACCACCAACAATGATTGACACCACTTGACTCAAAGAAAATGTATCAAGCTTAGCCTCTAGAAAGTGGAGCTATAGCCGAGTGGTTAGACCGCCCGCTTCTCAACTAGTTCATGACAAGGTATTTGTGTATGCAATGAGTCATTCGGTATCTTTTCATTGCGTGCTCTTGGCAATTAGAAGATCGATAGCATCGTTTGCGTTGTTGAATATTTTATTAGCTCTTTTCCGAGACCTACTTCGTAATGATCCTCGATTAAACTGATAAACCTTGTTTACATTATTTTTAATTAAGTCCTATGGTATGAGATCATCCTAGATCAACAGATTAAAACATTTTGAAATATTGTATCACCATTTTATCCACTGTTTACTCCAACGAAAGCCAAAAGCAGCGGCTAACATTATTCACCGAGCGGGATGGCTCAGCCGGTAACTTCTGTGGCCCGCATTCGGGAGGTTGCGGGTTTGATCCCCGTGGTAGATATTCCTGACCCACGGGGCTTTTCCGGCGGTTTCCCCGGGTCGCCAGGTGAATGCTGGAAGGGATTTTCATGCCCTTCGAATTTCCTGTCCCTCCATTTCGTTACATAAATCATTTCATTTCAACCTTAATCCCGTTAGCTTTCTTTCAGGGTTGGAAGCTTCGGCGAGCGTCGCGACAGCTGCACAGCATGGGGATAAATACGCTCTGGAAATCTCATCCCCCGGATTGCAATGTGGGCCCCTCCATGGGATGCTCCCGAAGGGGGAGAGGAGCTAAATGGGAAAATGTAGGGGCCCTGCCATCTGCTCCCGTGGCAACGTTCTGGCCGCATCCATCCCCCCGAGGGAGGCCCGGGCACAAACTATCGCCTACAAACCCACACCCTGGAAGAATCAAAACAAAATATCCGTCAGGAAAGTGCCAGCGAGTTATGGATAGTTTTCCTGAAGAGGTGCCAAAAATGCACGAACGACGACAGTGGCCAGTTTCACAACCTCGTTTCATAAAATTGGTAAGTAAAGCCTTTAAAAGTAGCTTTAAAAATGTATGGTTTCATCCGCGCCTTTCTATGATAACAGCAGACGGTAACGAACGCCGAGGACGCGAAAAGGCAAAACGCCGCTCAGCTGGCTCGTACCTTTTTTGCTCTGCCGATACTTTTTTGTTGTTCTATTTATATGTTCTTTAAATGTAAGGTCATGTCGCCAGCTATTCTAGCTAAAGAGAAATTTCCACCTTTCAGCCGGGAATCGAAACCAGGACCTCTGGATTTGCAGGTTAGCATTCTAACCACCAGACTACAGAGGCAGTCAATAGCTACATATTTTCCAGTCTTATCCCCATCCTTTCTTTCCCATTAAAGAATATTAGTCACTGATTTGGCTTCCGGTGGAATGAATAATGGATAAAATGACGTTTCAATATTCCAAAATGCTTAATCTTTTTACCTAACACAATTTCATACGATCTAGTACAGCATAGGACTTTATGAAATTATAATACAAAGTTTATGAGGTTTGTTTAAGATTATTACGAAGAAGATGGCCCTCGGAAAAGACATAATAAAATATTCAACAACACAATGAGGTTGCCAATTTTCCTAATTTCCAAGAACACGCAATCATATAGTCTTCATTAAAAATTGAAAAGATACTGAATGACTCAGTCACACGCACAATTACCTTCTCATTAACACGTTGAGTACGTTAACCTGTTCTAGAACACAAATACACAAGTTTTTCATCGTGCATTTAAACGCGTTTCCCAAAAGAAAGGTTCAAGTTGAGAAGACGCTGTTTTGTAGCATTTTATGTATTTTAGTTCAATGTCATCCAACAAGATAATGGAAGGGACATCCACGAGCTCACAGCCTTCATCTGTGTGGAACACGAAAGATGTGCATCACAAAACGACGAAAGTGGACCTTAACTTCTGGAACTCCATCACACCTTTATACATAGTCTCTAGAATAATGGGTCTTGCACCTTACAGAGTGCTAACCACGCCAGAAGTTAGGATACTCCGAAGTGCAACTTGGCCAATAATTGTCGCTGTTTGTCTGTTGATTTTGTTCAGTGGTAACATATTCTATTTAAAAAGCCAGTACACCTCTTTGCTTGATGCAACTGATGCTTTTACATCGTACCTTTTGGCTACCATAATCTCTCACTGCTCAGCCATGTATTATATTGTTTCCTTTGTGAAGAGTGAGTGGAAAAGCTTTGGCCACATCTTGGGTACAATGTTCAGCATAATGGATGTTACTCTTGGAAATGATAGAGTGCAACAGGTGTATCGTCAGATAAGAAGATTTATCTTTTTGGAATTGTTTTCAGTCGTTATAATTACAATTTTTGTGTCCATATGTCACAATTTTGTATGGCGAGCTGATGTAAAAGAAGTTTTAAGCCGTGTAATCATAAGCTACAGCGTCTTAATCAATTGTGTAGCAAATATTCAGTTCATCAATGCACTTGTGTTTCTAAGATGTAATTTCAAGTACTTAAATAACCAACTCACCACCTTCGACAAGCAATCCAAGTGTACATCTAGTGAAATAACTTTGGAGACAATGAACTCAGGAACAATTCGTCGTATTCGAGAGATGCATAATAAACTAACCGAAACTGCTGAGACAACTAATTCCTTATATGGACCTATTATTTTAATGGATATTGTAGGAGATTTCGTTTATTTTGTTGCCTATTTATTTTTCGTTCTCATTCACAGTGGGTGGATGAAAAAATATCCTCAATGTTTAAGCAATGCATTTGCTTGCTTATTGCATTTAATTGTTCATTTCCTTAAGTTCTTCTTTCTTGCAAGAAGTGGACAAGTGATATGTGATGAAGCAAATCGTACATTATCTGTCGTCCAGCGAATAATGCTCCATATATCTACTGATAGAGACACTTCAGATGAACTTAAAGCTTTTGCACGCCAGCTGGTGAACTTAAAGTTGACTATAACTGCAGGAAATGCATTGTCTTTGAATAATAACTTAATATGCACCCTTCTGGGGACTGCTACCACATATGTCATAATTTTGTTGCAGTTCAACTGAACTCTTCTTTCATTGTTTTACCTCATTTAAACATTGGCAGTTTCTAAGAATGTGCATTCCTTTCACTTGCAGTTGGAAGTACATTTTCCGTAAGGTAAAATGTATCAAAACTAACATTGTCTTTCCACTTAAATTACGCTTATACTGTGTGCAATAACCGCATATAATGTCTCCAACTGAAGACTGTTCCTCATCGTAAACCAGCTTGTGCCTACTAAATTCGTGCAAGGTATAACAAAAATGTACATCCGAATTCAGGACTTATTCCCCTCGTGGAGCATAAACAAGGCTACAGAAACTTTGTTTCGCTTGTTATTCATCTCTACTTACAGTACTTATTCGTCTGTATTGTAGGTGTATATTAAATACTATTATAACTGGAAATGTACCTAAAGGATTTAATAAAAATGATCCGTGCAACGGATTAGTGCGATGATGCATCAGTGAATAACGTCAACCTCGTATTTGGGAGGTAACGAAGTGAGTTAGTATCGATACGTTGTACAGAGTCTGAAAGACATATGAACCTAAGAATGATTTGCTTTACTTTCATCCCACTATTTGCAACTACTTTCTACACACAATACGATTGTCAACCTGTAAACTTTAAGCTCTATATGGAATAGTTTCATGAAGATGCAATATTAACCAGTTCAAAAACAGTTAAATCACAGATTAATAAATCCATAGTAAAAAGAAATTGTGGATGAGAACCTGTAGGGTTAATTTGTTTTGTGTTTAACTAGTTGGCAAAATCTGAATAAAGATTGAAGAATGTAGCTGCTTGATGTTCACTTTTTTCCCCCCTTTGAGTTTTTTGTAAAAGTTTGTATGCATTGTGAATTAAGATTTGTACGAAAATAAATACTCAAACAAATGTAATTTCGACTATAATCAATCTAGTCAACAGAACCATACATATATTATTGCAGTAGACAAGAAATATATAGGTTAGTTTGGATAAGAACAGGTATTATACTTCTAAAGGGATTGAGAGGTAGGGAAAAAGGAATATGTGAATTGTGGCAGAGGGAAAGTACATCACATTATATTATGATAAGAGTGTAAAGAGATAGCACTATGGAGAAAGCTTTGCAAACAGAAATGGGGGAAAATAGGAATGTAACAGCGACAAATACTATAGCAGGAAAAGGAGGAAAAGAAGATTAGAGATATAGCTGGGGTTTTGCAGAAAGAAAAAGGAAAATGGGAAAGGAATGTAAGGAATATAAGAAAGGTAAGAGACAAATGAATAAGGGGGTGGGATTGATAAGAGCTACCTGGCAGAGCAAAGGCCAGCTGAGATGGCTCTGATACTAAAGAAAGGTATATAAAAGGTATATTTGTTCATTGTTTTGTTCTTTTTTCATAGGTGAAGGTAATTACAGCTGGTTACCGCTGACTAAGGTATGTAAATTCTTTTGGAACAGATTCTGGCTTTCAGTAGGTGATACAGTTGTAGGAAATAGTATCAGATTTAACTATACTGCTTTCATTTCATTTTTGCTTTAGTAGGTTAAATTGTATTGCTCTTTTTAGTACAAATAAATTATTCATTCATTCAACCTAGCGTTACGAATAACTGTAACTCAAATCAATAACTGCATTTGTATAATGTATACAATGCAGATCTTCCTCCATGATAAGATAATTGTAATATTCAATACGCATAGTAAAGTAGTTCATTTAGCTACTAATGTCCAATAAACAGATCAATTCCATAGATATTACTAACAAGAAACGCATGAATGTATGTGTTGTTGTCCAATCAATGACATTCTAGAAGGTGTAGCATAGACTCCACAGTCGACGTTCACTGACAAGTTAAGGAGTAAGTTATAATTTGAATGTTGCAAATGACAATTTGTGTTTCTCAATGAACAAGCATAGCTCCGGTGTGGATTCCTAAGAAAACCACTTTAGTTGTTACGGACCATCAATGTTCTAAGTTACCACACTTAAAATGGAAACAATATCCGTCAGTTCACCTCCCCCAACTCTGTGGAATGTAGAGGATGTTCGTCAGAAAACAAGGATCAATATTAATTTCTGGAACTCTATTGCTCCGTTATACATAATATCCAGAGTAGTGGGACTTGCGCCATATAAAGCAGTTACTACATCACAAATTACCTTAGTACGAAGTGCAGTATGGTCTGTTGCTGTAGCTTTATGTTTACTTATCTTATTCGGCGCTAACATATGCCTCTTAATGTATATATTAGTAGAATACTTAACTTATGGAGACTATATCTCATATGTTGTGGCTAACATAGCCTCCTCTTGTTCAACCATCTACTATATCTTATCATTTGCAACCAATAAGTGGAAAATCATACAACGCATATTAGTCACAATGTGCAGAGTTGACGAATCTCTTCTGAAGGACAAAGCAACGAAGACATACCGAACGACAAGAAGATTTCTTGTGTGGGAAATCAGCCTCATTTTGACAATGTGGATTCTTGTATTTGTGTATCACATACACGCATATGAATACGAAGTGGAATTTATCCCGAGCATATTGATCATTGTCTGCAATCTTTGGATCAATTCTATAGCAGATATGCAGTTCATTAACTCCCTCATGTTTCTGAGAAATCGTTTCAAATTAATAAATAGTCAGTTAATGCTATTTCATGACTCACTTAAGCGTATATCTACCAGAGTTATTCTAAGAAAAAACATGTCTCTTAACGTTAACAAGCTGCAAGAATTGCATTTCATGTTAGTTGAAACTGCTGAGTCAATCAATTGTGTTTTTGGGCCTGTAATTGTGCTAGAGATGACTGGAGACTTTATTTTCTTTGTCTTTTATGTGTACAATGTGTTTGACTGTTTTAGACACCCAGAAGCTTGCAGTGGCGATCTTAACCAAATCACTAAGGTTTATTTCTTGTATTCGATAATATTCTTCACCAAGTTCGTAATCCTTGCATGGAGTGGTCAGCAATTAAGCGATGAGGCGCATCATACATTATCTATTCTCCAGAGACTGATGCTTAACATATCTATAGATCGAGTGACTTTGCAGAAGCTACAAGGATTTGCACAACAATTGGCCAATACAGAGTTAACGATTACCGCAGAAAAAGCATTCTCTCTAAATTACGGATTGCTTTGCACTATACTGGGTAGTGCAACAACGTACGTTGTTATTCTGACGGAGTTCACTTGAAAGACACATTTATAAATAATTCACAACAATGTGTTTGTTGCCCCTTAAAACAAAAACTGTGTGTGTTAACTTGCTCATTTTTAAGGAGCAGGAAAATTCCTCTTTTAATTTAAACTCATAGCTTGATAATAGGGCTGCAGTTATCCACGAGCTGCACAACCTTTGCATCCTGAGAAAAAATGGACCTGCTATTCAATTTTGTAAAATACAGTGGAACTTGGATAATTTAAAAATCTGATGTGTTGCACTCACATGGCTTTCTCTATTCTTGTACTAACCATTCTTACAAACTCTTATTCTTATATCTTCTTCGTGTTAGTTGTGATGAACATTTGCAGAAATTATCTTACTGTCTCTTTGGAGGTACAAGGAGAGTATGGGAATACAATAAATACACTTTGAGCGATAGTTAAATCATTTAAAGCTTTCAAATTCCGTTCTCTTTACGTGTTTAACACATACAAAAATGAATAACGATGTTTCATTTGACAGAAGTATTAATTCTCTAAAACTCACACAAATAATAAGGCATATCTCCGAAATTGTTTACTCTACAAAAAAGTTTATATAGACATAAATTGTGTGTTTTAGCAAGATCTACATTATTGTATTTTGTACTTTGTTACGGTTTACCAGCTATGTAAAAGTCATCCAGAGTAAACAGGACTACGTGGGCTACAGCCAGAAAATTCAAGACATACCTTTCATTTGCCATTAAAAATCGACTTTTCGTTTTTGAGTTATGGTTTCCACAGACTGAGAGACACACAGACAGACAGACAGACAGACAGACAGACAGACAGACAGACAGACAGACAGACAGACATACAGACAGACATACACACACAGATGTTTTTTCTAAAATGCTTTTTCTTTTGATTCAGGGTGCCTCAAAGCTTATATTTCCGGTGAAATCTCGACATAGAATTTTTAGGTGGAATACAATACTTCCTCTACTTGGTAGGAGAAAACTCAAAATGAACGGTGATGTTCCATTTGACAGAAGTATAAGTTCTCCAAAACTTAAAGAAATAACAAGGAGTATCTCACTCTACAAAAAATGTATTTAGCAAGATTTAAGTATATTATAGTTTCGTATAGTAAGTATTGGTGTATGTCTTACTGTCTACCAGTTATGCAAAAGTCATCCAGAGTAAACAGGACAACTTGTGCTGTAGCCAGAATATTCAAGACATACATTTCATTTGCCAAACATCTCATACATATGGCATTTTAATCAAAATCATTAGACCCATTTGCAAGAAAATCAAAGGGTAGTTTAGGATGGAGAAATTTTCTTATAAATCTTCGTGTCGCATCCTTGAAGATCATTAAACTTAAATACCAACTTTGGTTTTTAACTGACTTTTCATTTTTGAGTTATGCTGTCCGCGGACCGACATAGACACAGACTGACACACAGACAAAATGCTTTGCTTTTTTGGATTCAGAGGGCCTCAAAACATATTTCCAGCCAAATCTCGACATAGAATTTTTGTGTAGAATACAATACTTCCCCTACCTTACTATAAATAGTAGAGAAAGTAAAAATTCGAAATATTAAAAAATTCGAATTACAAAAGTTACGCCTAAAATGGAAATTTTAGCAACTATATCCATCAGGAATTTCCTTTTATCTCACTCTTTTTCGACTCTTCATTTTTACTAGAGGTACTGTGTAACTTTCCAGTTTATTCTTCAGATATGTTCACAAAGTGGTCGGTAAAGTATCGCGTATTCTTTTGTGATTTCAGATTTTTTTTCTTCAAACCCTTTTCAACTTCTCGTATGACGGCGACATTTTCCACAAAGTTGACAGTCTTCTACTGGACACGTGATTTACCGAGACATAGTCACACTCTGAAGAGAGACAAAGAAACGACTACGAGTGGAAAACAATTGTGAGTTTTGGTATCGCGAATGACTGTAGACTGTCTTAACTTCAGTAAGAGAGAACTGTGTTTTTGTGGAAAAGTTTAGAAGGAAAATAAAGTGATATATAAGTAACTAGACTGGGTTTTGTCATTTTGTCACAACCTTAATGCTTTTTTGATCTAGTTTTTAAGTTAATGTATTCATATATTGTACATAAAAATGGGAAGTGTTTTAAGGGGTGAAAGAAGGTATAAAACATCTAAGTCTTTATGTTAGTTATAGGATAGGAACTGCTCGAGATGGTGGGTTGAATTTTCATGGCAAGTGTACTCTATTCAAGATTTCCTGTGCGAGTTGAATTAAGGAAATTATAGTAGTGCCAATGCTGTTGTTCGTATGGAATAAAACAAGACAGAAAAGAAAGTAACTGCATGACCTGAAATGAACCCATGGTCTTCCTAATAACAACTTTTGGCGATACTGATTAAGTCAGAAAAGTAATTAAACGTCTCTAGAGTTGGCTGCACAACGTAAGAAGGCAGTTAACCGTTGTTCAGCGTCGCATTATTAGGCGATTAGTTCGAGATCTGGGACATACGAGCTGCCAAAATTCGATATTACTACACTGGGGTAACAATTTTAAAGACATTCTAAGGTGATTTTTCAGTTGTCTTCCCTTTAACACCAACTTATCACAGTTATGATGCTAATATGCTTAACACCTTATTAACTGCATGTCGCGGATCATACAATGGCCTATCTCAAATTATGTGTATCAGTTACATCGACAATCTCTAACTTTATGTCCTTACAGTTCATTAGTACCTTGTACTGTGTATATATTGTGACCTTTTCTTTTGTTGTTTCTTTTAACACAAGTTTCACACTTAATGAAATATGAAAATATAACAACTTGACCAAAGGTGTTTAGAATTACTTGGGTTATGAAATTTAGGCGCACATCATTCATATTCAAACAGGTAGGATTAAACGTCTAAAATTGTGCACTTATCTTCTACGAAGCAAGCTTCTGTTTGGACTATGAATGGTTGATTAAAATTTGGGCATTGCAAATACCGGTGGATTCATGATGAGAGTGTTGTAAGCCTGTTGATAAATATCCTCCCAAGTAAGTTTGGCACCCTTACGTTGTATTCCATTGAGCGGCCCCACAATGAGAGTAAAATAATGAATTTCAAAAGTAAGGTAAACATACCCAGGAAGGATACTAGCTGCGTTTTGAATTTCGGAGGACAAAAATTTTGGAGAGCAGGAATAATCGAAATGCCCTGTAAAGAGATAACATATTCTAAGAAAGAAACGTGACTATCCGTAAATTACACGTTCGACGAACTTATCATCAAATCGGCCCGCTGAATAGCTCGAAAAGCCAAGCATAAATGATACAGATAAGACTGTAGATCAAGGGATAAATTACTATGGTATTAGGTATTGCTGATTCATGGTGTGGGTATCAACGTTCACTAGGAAGAGACTGAATAGCACACCCTGCCATCTGTGTACAAGAGGAAATTAGACCAGTGTATAAACTGTTTTTGATCCCTAACTACTAAAGGAATGTCTCCATGGTAAGACTGCTGCATATAACGACTTCCTAAAACAGTGCTTGCTGGAGCAAACGTGCTGAAAATAACTGGTGTTCTATATGCACTAATTTGCTTCAATTATGGTTCATACAGCAGGGTGCTAGTGATGCCGAGAATGAACATCAAACAAGGTAAAATCTTGGAGCAAGCCCTGAATACCATGGGTCGTAGTTATGTTTAGTAGCACATACGTGATGAGTTGATGACTGAGGAGACAAGAATAAAGAAAAGAAGCTCCCCCATAAAAAATTAAAAAAAAAGGAGGAAAGGGAAACTACACCACAGGATTCTTATAGATCAGAACATTTCTAACAATGCTTAGCGAAATATTTCCCATTTGTTTAACTTTATAATCAATTTCCCGAAAACTACATTTTGTAAGCTGTTGGTGCATTTTCTAGAAAAAACTGTTTTAGATACGAGTATAAAATTTTCAGTGTATGTCATCAGACTAATGATAAAGCTTCTCTAGTAGATTTTTGCGCTGTGTTAGGCACATTTACATTTTAATGCTTTATCTCCTCCCCCTCCAAAAAAAAAAAAAAAAAAAAAAAAAAAAAAAAAAAAAAAATTCTATAAAATGAGAAATTTCTCCCTAACACCATAATAATGACTGTAATTCATTTATTTTGTACTGGAACCTTTCATTACCTATAAGTAGATGAGAGCAAAGTTTTTGTGTACTCTGAAAAGTATTAGAAGAGAAAAATACTCCTTGTACATCTCATTAAAGTTTCAAGAAAAATACATTTTGTTAAAATATATGTTTGAAAAAATAAGTGGGATTTAAACACGTTTTGTGTACTGTACCTATTTACTAAGGGTGTCTGTAGAATGCCTGGTTAAGAGCTAATGTAGTGAAAAGTTTTGTGTGCCGAAAACAGCCGCAGGATGTAAATCTGAGTACGGAATGGGATCAAGTGGTATAAGCTTATTCATGTTTCGGTGCTAGATGACAAGTCGAACATCTTGGTTACGTTTAGGCACCAAAAACAGACACTTGAATAGGGGCCATTAGACAGCTCAATAACATGGTTATTGTGTAACATGGTTTTTAATCTTATTACGAAGGGGTTCCAGGTTGGGTGGTGAAAATCGGTAAGTTTGAGAACGCATCGAAGTGGAGTCGAATAATTGGATCTTGCAGCACACTCAACTTGTGAAAACGTCCGGAAACTGACGATCAATATTCGCAATTCCCTGCTGATATTTTGCTGGCAAATGTAACAAGTCTATCCCTTCATAATGGCAGACTAGTTAAGTTGGACACCTGGGCCTAATTGAAAGCAAAGTAGTTCTTATGAGCGTAAAGCAAAACACATAGCAAAATGAAGAAAATCCAGTGATACGTTGGCATGGGTCATAAACAGTGTGCCTAATACTAGATCATAAGACAGCTTCTAGGCAACAAGCAAAACTATATCCCATGAAAACCTATGTATTTGCAAATGCAATACACTTTTCCTAAAATTGACAGCTTCGTACCTGACAATTCTAAATCTACAGGGAACAAAAAGCTGCACATGTGGATGCTCAAAACAGGTATCGATTAAACTAACCGAAAACCAGAATAAAGCAATGCTAACGTTTCGACAGATAGAGTCAACTTGGACAACGGGTAAGGATAAGAATGGTACTGCCTGAACTTGTGCTGCCCGAAAACTTCTTTCTGTATGTCCTGGTCACAAAGGTGGTGGCGCTGTGGAACCTATTTGTCGACGACTTTTATAGCAAAATTCACTGCAATGGACAGACTTATTACAAAATGCACACTCGCGGTTTAAGACAAGAGGTATCCAAGACAAGAGGTATTAAAGACAGGAGGTCTGCATCAGCGTATCCAACGACTGACTTTTCCCATGCAAGATGGACTCCCAATCGAAGACAACGGAGCGGATGTAAAACACAGGAAAAACCTGTTCATGGATAATACGCAAAGTGTCCGATATTTGTTGTTTGTTGTGTTCACGTAATCAAATGATCTAATTCGGTATAGGTATTAGATGCAGCAGTATAGATAGATGCAGTGTAACTGTCGTGTCATTTAGTCCTGAAATCATCAGGTTCCAAATAGTCCTTCCAGAAATAGGTAACTGAAAAATTAAAGCAAAAGTATAACACCAAACTATTTCTTCGTTCTATATTCTAGAGATAGAGTCATTAAATAATAAAACGGCCAACAAAAGCAACATTTTATTCCTATTGTAAGGAAAACTGACTTTACCTTAGGAGGAAAGGATAATAAGTCTTTTTGAGATATTACTCATACATATGTAATTTTGGGCAAATTCTTGGAAATGACAACCTAAACAACAATAACGAGCATTAATATACAGGTTTGGTCATTAAATACCATCATTTCCTACGCATTGGATACACTTTTCCTTTTATGAAGCACTTAAGTATATGAGTGCGTGTAGCACAAACGTCAATACGCCCCAAGAGAGAAAAAGATGATCATGTGCACTACTTCTGATAAGTAGTCATTAAATATTGAATGATAAAAAATTAAAAGCTGCAGCTGAATACATATGAGAATCGATGATAAAGGCAGGTATGTTTTAATTGACAAGTAAACTAGCTGTGTCAGTAAGAAAACTGATGGTGTAGAAGTGCGCTTGCTGCAATGATAGTCCTTACATTTCTTCCCAATGCTAATGCATTATTTTGACGATTATGGCTTGTTTACTTATATGGGCATGTCATTACACAGGTTCTTTCTAGAACTGCAGAGAAGTAAAGCTTCAAATTGTATGGAAATAGCGTGTAATTAAGACAATGAATGTTCAAAACAGCATGAATCTTTGTTTCTGGAAATGCATTGCGCCACTGTATGTAATATCCAGAATAGTGGGACTTGCGCCTTATAAAGTGATCACCACGTCGCGCGCTACTTTAACGAGAAATATAGTATGGTCTGTTGTTTTAGGTGTATGTGAACTAGTTATGTTATTTAGGGTTTTTATATATGCTATAAACACAGCTAATAATGGGAAAATCAATTTCGGAGTGGAAATTTCATTTTTTCTGGGTAGCATTGTGTCTCATTGTGCAGCAGCAAGCTATACTCTGTACTTTGCAGCGGGCCAATGGAGGAATATCGGCCTTCTTTTGGTGAAAATGTCGGAAGTGGATGAACAATTGTTAAAGCAACAAGCGAGGAGTATATACAAACAAGCGTCGCGTTTTTTAATCTTTGTGCTCATCCTGGTTCTAATAGTGTCGACTCTTGTTGCTGTGCATGAAGTATTTGTGTGGAACAGAGGCATCAACACGATCATTTTCATATTATCCACGTGTGCCACACGTACTATTAATTTTATTGCCATCCTTCAGTTTATTAGTGCTCTTACCTTCCTCAAGCAACGTCTGAAACTGATAAATACCGAAATAAATGGCATGTTCAACACGAAAAATGGAAAATATTATAGAAATGTTACAGAATATGTGCTATATCTGAGAATACATAAATTTCGGGAGTTATACAGTAAGTTGACTGAAATTGCAAGCTTGTGTAACTCCATATACGGATCTCTTCTCCAACTTCAATTACCAGGTGATTTTATTTTTTTCGTCAACAGTGTATATTCAATATGTTTTTACATTAGAGCGTCTGAAGACTCTAGCAATATGAACGACAGAATAAACAGAATTATTTCTGGTCTCTTGCTTGCAGTACTGTACTTTATTAACTTCTTTATCATTGCAAGATGTGGACAGAGAGTCTATGATGAAGCAAATAGTACATTATTCACCATTCAACGTCTGATGCTTCACACATCATTAGATCGGGCAACCATGGATGAGCTTCAAGCTTTTACTCAGGAACTCTTTTATACACAACTGAAGATAACTGTAGGAAACATGCCCATAGATTCTGGATTAATGTCCACCCTGGTGGGAACTACGACAACATATGTAGTCATTTTGTTGCAGTTCAACTAAATTATTTTATTTTTCGAAAATTAAGCACATTGTAATAAAGGATAAGCTTGCAATTTTCAAAGGTATATCATCGCTTGTAAGACAGTCTACGAAAGAAAAATTACTTCAGATTTTCAACCACGTCCAGTTTTATCTGTGTTAAGAAATTGTTCACTCGCTGCCTTACATCAATTAAAAAGCTCAAAACTTTCAAACATAGCAGTTGTATTTCATTCTACAATCTCTCACAATAAAGTTCGGTGAATAGTCTTGTAACATTCACGTAGATGGACTATGAACGGCAGTTATATACCTTACTGTCCTTCAAAGTAGTTCCCTCCCATTGCTATGCACCGCAGCGACCCGAGACACATGTTCTGGAAACATTGCAAGAAGGCTTCCTTTGGGATGGTGTTCAAAAGCCTTGTCACGTTGCGTTGGATGTCAGGAAAACCGTCAAATCCCGTCCCTCTCAAAGCGCGTTTGATTCGAGGGAATAGGAGGATTGAGATCTGGCGAGTATGGTAGATGTTCCATTTGCACCACCCCCTTTTTGGCCAGGAACTGTCTGACGATATTGGCTTTGTGTGGGCGAGCGTTGTCGTGAACAAAAAGCCAGGAACCTAGTTGTGCGTACTGGGGCTGCAACAGTTTTGACACATGTAAATAGCCTCTTCTGTCGTGTGCACTATCGGTGATTGCTTCAGAGGCCTCCATGTTAGATCATTTATTTCACGTTTGCTTGTGATTGACTGCTGTTTATGTTTCCATTTGTGGCTGTAAATGACAACATATGGTATTCAATTAGTGCTAAAATTTTAAGTTGTTATGCTAAACTTTAGTTTTCCTTGGAATAATGCTTAAGCTCTATTGACTTTAATCGTATAGAGTGGTAGAAGGCAAACGTACAGCAAATAAAATAGTAACATTTAATCTAATTCCTATTTTATTAAAGGCGAAGGTTTCTACGGGGTTTCCTACCGTCCCCGTCAGGTAGGTTTCCCGCTAGCAACCTCCGCATTGCAAGACATTTTCCCCAATCCTGAGCAGGTCAAGAAGAATCTATCCTGTAGTGCCTCTCCCAGGAGGAGTAAAGTTGCAGTTTTAGAGAGGTGGAATTGGCCGACCAATCTCTCATTCTCGACTGTTGGTTAACAAGCTTAGCGTTATTTAATGCATGGCGATACAACACAACTCATAATGCTAATTACTCTTGGAGTTAAGTTGTTTTGAATAACTATATGCCTGCAAATGTATTAATAATTTTGGAACTTTTCCGAATGTTTTGATTGGAATTATTTCAAACATAAAGTCACCCCAAACCACCCTTTTATACTAGATGAAATCCACGAGTATTTCGGAGTCTAAAAAGCACACAATGTGGCAACCAGATACATAATTTGGTGTGCAAAGTCATTAAAGGTATAAAATTTTGGTAAAGTGCTTAAAAATATTGAACATTTAATCAAAAGGGGTGAAGAGAACTATTCCATAAACGAGTTTCCGCAAAGCATCCTGCTGAATTAAACTAGGATGAAAATATAATAGGAATCTTGTGCTTCACTAATTCTTAATGTGTCTCCCATAAAAATCTTATTTTATTCGATGTTTGAATCCAACAAGGTTCGTGGTCCGGACCATAATGCTCAGTGTAGGGGAAAGGGTTGAGAAAAATAATGCCACCTCTCACCCCAGCACGAATTCTCGTACCTGTTGCCTAAGAAAGTAGGCATAGACAGGAGTAGTTGAAAAATGTACACCTATATTTTATTTGAATATGTGGGTATAGTTTTGAGTTAAGAAGTGTTACCATAGCACATAAATCTAATGTTCTCTTTTGATGTCCTCACGCGGCTGAGCGTCAGGAAGTGGTCCGTTTATTGTTTTTTGGGAATATTGAATTATCTTGTAGCATAGAGTCAATTCGCATTCTTTTCGGATGTCAGGTAGGGTAACAGAGGTGTGCAGCAAGCGGCACATGTAAACAGTGCAGGCGATGTTGAACGTTTTACTCTCCAAGTGAATGGTAAAAGAGGCCGCCACCAACCGTAGTACTACAGCTGCAATAACTTATAAAAGAAACGCACAATAAACACAAAATGCATGCTGTTGATGAATTAGCTGTTAAGCCAGGCACCTACGTAGTTGTTAGACTGTCCCCTTATCATTGTACTCTGAATCCCATAGTATATGTATGGTCAAAACTAAAAAGAAACGTTCCTTTCTTCGGAAGAAATTACTGAAATTCGAGGCTAGTTCGAATACTATAAAGAACATTGAAAACAAAAATCATTGGCCTAACTACATATGCCATGTCGACGAACTAACAAACATACCTACATTCTTTTGGAGGTACAATGGAAAATACCTAGCCTCTCGTAATCGATCTATGAAGACGATATACTTCCAGAGGATGACCATTAATGTTAAATTAACTTCATGTAACTAGTACAATAAAATATTGCATACCTTTTACAGTTTGGTTTATTTTTCCTGTTTGCAAATTACTGTATTCCCTTATATCTTCTCCGGCTTATAGGTCCAGGTTTTTTATTTACAAACACGTCGAAGCAATTTTCATCCAAATAGATGCTGTAAACAAAGATCGCGGTCATGTTGCATAATAAAGGCGATATTTCAACTGTTAACGCCTAGCACACGGCCGCCACGTGCTTTACCTGACGTAGTGGGAATATCAGGATAGCTTAAGCCCTTCCCCTCCTTCAAACCCTGGCCGAAAAGAATTCGAATGGATTGCATACCAAATTCACGTTATAACAACACCTAACTGCAAATATGTCCTCTAGTTAAAGAAAAGTTTGTTGATAAAAAATACTTAAAGTGTACAGAATCCAGAATGCCTGAATCTCTATACATTAAAAAAATATCATCATGCTTATCAATGTTTCGTGATAATGTAACTAAGTAACTAAGCATAGTGTGAAAGAAACATATGATACAATTTAGTGCTCTTGTTCATGTAATTGAGGAGTTAGCATTTAAAGGACAGTTGTCTGTTGTAGTAGCCTTCGGTACTGCGTCCTAATGTGACAATTATCGATGTAGGTGCTTTGTAACACAATAAACTTAATGTTGGGTATCTGCCTGCTTAGACAACAAATTGCAACTATACATCAAAAATACAGTAGGTTTCATATTCCCAGTAATAAACCTGCGCAGAGTCATTCAATGGACAGCACCTCACCTACGAACATTCAATGGAACAAAGTACATGCACGCTCTTGGAATATCGCAACCAATGTCACACAGGTTGCTCGGAAGTATAATAAATCATCATTTTTATTTTGTGAATCAAAAGCACTGGGATGTCCAGCAGCTGCTTTAATGTCCTTTTCATAAATCTAGATTACTTTATGAAAGTTCCATGCTTAATAGCAACAATCAACAACGGTTATTAGGAAGTTCTGCCCTCCCTTAGCAATTTATATTAATCGTAAAGCTCATGTCAGAAAGGCTAGCCACAAACTTCTATCACTGACACTGTAACAGTTTCAGAAAGAAACAGCAAGTTCAATGTGAAATATCGAAATCAAAAGACAGTTAATGAACTATTTTGATAACCGTAAATCTCTACATTTTTAAAATAGGTAACATTTGAAACTCTAAAAAGTTACAGACTTTCGGATTGTTTCTATATTAAGCCGTTAATAGAAGGATAACAAATCAAATACTTGCACATGTTATATTTAATTACTTTTCCCTAACTTAAACTTAAGAAGGACTCTAATGGAAATGAATTTGTATGTGTCAGATGGAAATTATCTTCCCTGGCAAGAACACTGAGATATTTATTGCCTGAGCAATAAGCATTGCCAAGTACTCCATTTAGTTGCTGGAGCTTTAAATCTAACACGGCAACATTTATTAGCAACTAGAAGAGCTTAACTGAATGTTGTGGACAAAGGTAAACTCTGTTGTTCATCAGGAGGAGGACTGTTGATTCTTGGTTAACATTCATTAAAACTGCTCCTCAAAATCATTACAGTGGCAATTAGAGTAAAAGCTTGAAAATGTATACTGTACTCGATGAGCCCAACACACGCATTGAAGGGTCTGTGAAGAAAGCATGTCAGGAGGCGGATATCTACCCCGATTTTTGGAACTCTGTTGCTCCACTATACGCGATATCCAGGGCAGTGGGACTAGCGCCCTATAAAGTAGTTACTGCACCACGGGTTACAATAGTGCGCAGTGCAGCATGGTCTATTGCTGTAATCCTCATTTTACTGATTTTATTTGGTGGTAACATGTGCTTCCTAATGTTTGAGCTCGAAGGTGCCTTTTATGCCATTTATGTGGCAAGTGCTGTTGGTAGTATAATCGCCTCTTCTTCAACACTATGCTATGTGCTTTCATTTGCCACTGCAAACTGGCAAAGTTTTCGCCGCATATTAAGGATAATGTCTGCAGTGGATGAAATGCTTCTGAGGGATCAAGTGGCGCACATATACAGGAAGACACGAAATTTTCTTCTGTGGGAAAGTATCGGCGTTACAACTATCTGGATTCTTGTAGCTGTTTATCACGCACATACGTTTCAATACGTTTTAGAATATATTGCGAATGATCTAATAATCTGCTGCAACCGTTTCATCAACTGTGTAGCCAATGCTCAGTACATCAATGCTCTTATGTTTCTGCGAAACCGTTTCAAATTGATAAATAATCAATTGTGCACTTATAATAAACAAATCAAGTTTACATCTCCAAGAAACGCTCCAAGAAATGGGATGTCTGATTATATTCACCATCTACGAGAGCTTCACAATGCCTTAACTGAAACTGCGGAACTAACTAATTCTATATTCGGATTCATTATTCTGCTGGAAGTTACAGGAGATTTAATTTTCTTTGTTTTATGCGTTTACGTTACAGTTGAGTGTCTTAGATCAACAGAACTCTGCAGAGAGGAATTACACAACTTTCTTGGGCTCTCTATCCTATATTCAGCAATCTTTTCGGTGAAGTTCTTTGTTCTGGCGTGGAGTAGCCAGGAGGTCTGTGATGAAGCTAATGGTACATTAGCTGTAATACAACGGCTGGCACTCACTAGATCTATTGATCGAGCAACCTTAGAGGAGCTCCAAGCCTTCGCCCAGCAACTGGTCAACACGAAGTTGAAGATAACTGCGGGAAAGGCGTTCTCTCTAGACTATAGCTTTCTTTGCACCCTTTTGGGGACTGTGATAACGTATGTTGTCATTATACTACAATTTAACTGAGTTGTATTACAGATTTCCATGTTCTTAGCAAATACTAACTTTAAAATAATTGTAATGTGATAATTTAAACAGTGTCCCTGATTTTGTGCAGATTATAAAATTTCGCGTTAAATTATTTAAAATCCGGCACCTTGTAAATGTTATTTGCATTCTGATTGCTACATTTGTACATTGAAGGATAATCTTAAAGCTGCAATCCTAGGTGATCTAAATCAGTAGAAAAACACTGCTCAGAGAACTTGATTGTGTTTATTAGTTGCTCTGAAACATCATAAAGTGAACAACTGTAGAAGAATACTCAACGAATGACTAACGTTGGTAATTTATTTCTGAATATTCAATTGCTGAGGTGTTTTTAACTTCAATAATTCCAAGAGGGTTGTGTTACTCCGGAAGTACCGGAAGTATACGATAATAGATATTGGTAACACGGTTCGTACTATGGAACCAATAACTGGATTACGACGAGCTATAATTCTTTTTATTGTATCAGAAGTGTTCTTTTTTGTTTCATTTTTCTGAGTATTCTATCAGTGAAAAATGGTGTTATGTTCTTTAGCAGTGCTGCGCGAGTCCTTCATCTGCTGCTTAACAATGGATAAACGTAGAGTGGTTGTGTGCAATAACGCTGCCAAAATCAATTTACGCTAGAAAACTAATTGGCAGTGATAATGTAGGGCTATTAATTCATATCTCAAGAGTTCTGATGTTAAAATAGTTTGACGCAAACGAACACAGAGTTCTACAGAGCAAGAAATATCCCTCAGCAACATCAAATGAGTTAACAAGTCCTGTCTATGGAACATTGCAATTTATGTTTTGCACACTTTTTACTCTAATATTTAACAACCCTTGAAACCATCAGGAAAATTGGGGATGTTGAAATATCCGTCCCATCATTTGCCTAGTGACCCGGGGAAATTCCAAAAAAAAAAAAAAAAAAAAAAAAAAAAAAAAAAAAAAAAAAAAAAAAAAAACCCTATGGGCTAAGAAAGTCCGACCCGGGAATCGAATGCAAGCGTAGCACGTTACCGCGGAGCCATCTTGCTCGGTTTATAACAGATTTGGTAATACTTTATTTCCTCACCATTGTGCTAATCGCACAGTATTTTCATTGTTTCAATCAGTTCGGCTAAGGATTCCAAAAGAATGTTAGTTGCCATTGAGTGGACTTTTTAGCTAATTGTATTTCTGTCAGTCACCGCACGTGGCATCTCGGTAGTTGGGTGGGAGTTCTCGGCCGTAATTGATCTGACTTGGAGAGCTCTATTCTGCCAATGTCGGAGCACACATCTCTCTGTCTGACGAATTCCTTGTATGAGTTAGTAAGCTGATTACTTAAATTGCCATCCGTAGGGGAGGGTTTCCAACCCCTTCAGTTGCTGTGGTGCGGGCACTGTGGAGCCCTAGCACTCGTGCTACTTCTGGCGCTACTAGAAGTACGTCCGGCCGAACATTCGAGCTCCTCCCGAGGAGTAGTTGTTCGGACTGGGCGGAGCAGTGGTTCCCGATACCCATGGGAGATTGGGTACTTCTGAGTGGCGATGCTCGGACACACTAGGGAGACGCCTTAAATCCTCCGACACTAACCTAGAGAACTAAAGGCCTTAAGGAATAAGAAGGCACATGAGGCGGAGCTAGACAAAGGTGTGTGAGAGCAAGTAGCCTATCCTAGAGAGGTGATGTTGCCCAGTTCGGTAACGCGCTCTCTAGCACAATGTTTGCTTTTCACTTTTCTCTTTGCGCTCACCAAATCCAGCAACGTCTCATTATTACAAAGAATTGCATTGCAAAGAGCTAGAAATGTTGAAGCTGACAGTCCAAGAAGCAATATTTTAGGTGGCCTTGTAGCCCAAGATTGAGTGATTGAAGAAACGCTGCGCTCAGTGATAGCAAACGACACTTGCCTTGCAACATGATTGTTTATTTATCGTGTTAAATATTTTTCTTCTCAAGGAGTGAAATGCCTGCAGGAAAGGAAAAGGAATTTAGTTTATTCATATGAGTGTTCCAAGTCTGACGTATATGTACAGTGTTACCTGTCTCTTACAATTGCTGTAACTCGTTTTGTTGCTAAGAAGCATGCCATTATCAAAACGGCTCACAGACGAGTAAATTGAAAGGGAAAATATTGCATTCAGTTGCGCGGGCTATTATTTTCAGTGGTTACACTGTTTTCAAAGAATTGTCCTCAGAAGAAGTGTGTGCGAACATTGTATTTAAACAGAGCCGGGTGCTAACAGCTAAAGCATGCAATGTAAGTGAACATTCAGTGTCGCGTATAGTGTAACAAGGTAAAATAACCTCTTCTGAATCAGGGCGGCCCATGTTTATATCTCCCGGAAAATACCCTAAGAAAGAAAAATCTGATATGTTGCACTCACATGACTTTCTCTATTCTTGTACTAGCCATTCTTACAAACGCTTATTCCTATATCTTCTTCGTGTTAGTTAAAATAAACATTTGTACAAATTATCTTATTGCTTATTTCCTTGTAGGTGCAAGGAGAATATTGCAATACAGTAGGCTTTGTGCGATAGTCAAATCTTTTAAAGCTTTGAGATTCCGTTCTCTTTGTACACGTAACATATAAAAAAATGAACAACGATGACCCATTTCACGAAAGTTCCAAGTTTTCCGAAACACACACACATAACAAGGTATATCTCCGAAATGGTTCACCCTACAAGAAAATTTATTGAGATATAAATTGTGTATTTTAGCAAGATCTACATTTTTGACTAGTATAATTTGGTATATCTCTAACGGTTTACCAGTTATGCAAAAGTCGTCCAGAGTAAATACGACTACAGGGGCTATAGCCAGAAAATTCAAGATAAACATTTCATTTGTCATAAAAATATCTCAAACATATGACATTTTAATCAAAATCGTTAGAGCCATTTTCAAGAAAATCAAAATTTTCGAAAAATTTTCCATGTAAAGGGTTGTTTAGGGTGGAGCTATTTTCTTCAAAATCTTCGTGTCACACCCTTGAACGACATTAAACTTAAATACCAACTTTGGTTTTTAACCGACTTTTCGTTTTTGAGCTATGCTGTCCACAGACTGACAGACACAGACACACACACGGACCTTTTTCTAAAAATGCTTTTTTTGGATTCAGGGGGCCTCAAAACATGTATTTCCGGTGAAATATCGACTTCGAATTTTTGGGTGGAATACAATACTTCCCCTACTTACCAGTAGAGAAAGTAAAAATGGATTTCGAATCTGGACGACTTTCAGAAAGATGTACTGCTGAATCTGTATAAACAAGTGGGCTTCAAAGCTTGGTACATATATGTTAAGTCATTCCTGGATTGCGTGTTTTAAACCAAAAATGACATATATATTCTATGACAAATTCTCTTTCTCAATGTTCACAATTTTTAATCAACACTGCATATTTATGTTTCTTCAGTTATAAAGTATGTCTGCTAAGAAATAGTCTTCACACAGCTGGTTTTAAAACATAAATTTTGTTGGATGGCGAGTTTCCGCTTTTGTTTCATGTAATATAATATAAACTTTGATGAGCATGTTAGCCTAACATACTTGCCTTATATTAATAAGCGCATAGCAAACTCTCGTTGGCACATATTAGGGAAAATATTTCCGGAGCTTGGCTCTGATAACTTACAAATTGCATCGTAAGGAACATTTAAAGTGCTGAAATGTCTAAAATACACCAGAAGGCCACATTGAAATATTACTCGTAAAAGGTGACTTGAAATTTTGCTTAGGCATTTGTTGCTAAATTATGCAGATTTACACTTAGAATACCTAATATAAAAACTGATTAACATATGTGCAGAAACTCTGTATAGACGCTTAGAAAAATTGAGAAAAATATGAGAAACACCTACCAGGAAATGCTTCAAATTGCGCAACTACGACCTCCGTAATAGATTTATTTAAATCGTCACATAACTCTCTCATTTTCATTCCAATAACAAAAATATTTACACGAAAACGTTCCTAGAGAATCGGATATAATGAAAAAAATTAAAAAGTCAACATTGTAATGTTTTATCACCTAGGCCCAATTTTCAACTTGAAAGATATGAGCTCCGTTGAAACAATAGATTGCAAATGAAAATTATCTGCTTAGATGAGGAATTTATGTTTGAAGCAAATTATAGATTAGAGACCCTATTGTCTCATTTTAAAGAGAGAAAAATTGTTCTAACAGGTTTTAATTGTGCACCTTGCAATCCTTCACCGTCTGCTATGTTGTATACCGGTAACGCTCACGTGAATATCTCCCCTCTCTTTTGCATAGCGATATGATCCGGCAACAGCGCTCCATAGCTGAGTAGGGATTGGAGCTACTCATGTGTCTTCTTATTTCGTGCTCCCTATAGTAGTTATGCTAGATTGCCGGAGCCCAACCGAGGTTTGCAGTAGTCTTCTTGGATGGGTTGACGCGCGTAAGTCACGTATCTACTTCCGTCCCCTGTGTAATAGCAGTGGGACTTTTAAAGCATATCAGGTATTACCCTAGTGGAAAGACCCATGGAAGTGGAGTGCATTCGGATGCTGTCTTCTCTGGTTTTGGGGGCTGGGCGGCGGCTTATATAAATTGCCAAACGGCATTCTGAAAGCTTTTCTTTATCTGGATTCAATTGCCAGTTTCGTCAAGCAGATAGTTGCTCATTAATACGTAGTTATTTTCTGCGGAACCATTGGCAAGATTTATATTTTCTAATTATACAAGATTGATTTTGTTCCGGCCTGAACATTGTTATGTGTGAAGTTCCTTAGACTTTGGAAATTTTTTTTTTTGTTGAAACTCTCCTACCTCTTGTTAAGATTTGTCTCAAGTGATATCTTTTTCATAGTTGATACACATTTTCAATGTGTTGTGGTTTATACAAATGGTTAAGTATTTTTGTAATTTGTCTAATTGTTTATTTGTTCTTTGTTTGCCTAATTGTCGATATTTAGTGACGAACTTAATTTCTGACATTAAAGGAATTGTTTGACAGGGTGTTGTCCGGTTTAGTGGCCAGGTAAGTTTGAGATTGAGTGATAGTTATCTAATTAACTGGAGCAAATGTATTGATGCATTGAAGCAAAGATAATTTCCTGTATTGTTCCTGTGTAATAAATTATTGTCATTTGTGTGAACACGTGTTTCTCAAGACGTATGAGTATGAGTATTTAGCGTCTTCAAGCACCATGTGATCATGTATACAGTCTATGGCAAATCTTTGTAAATAAAATCCCAATATATTGTGTTTGGTTTTTGTGAATAAATGCTGGGAAAGGCAGCTCTCTCACTTAGTATCTTGCTGTCGTCCCGCTACCTGGGACCAATTGCTTCCTAGTTTATGCACCACCGTTTTGATATTGTAAGAGATGCGGAATAAAAGTGAAAATTGGAAGCCTTTCATGGCTAGATGATCGTGCCGTGGGTATAATAAGTTTTTCAGGGTTTTATGTCATATCCGCTTTGCTGCGTAAGCATGAACTACTGTGTGAACTCGCTATAGTGTGGGTGCATTACTTTCATCGGGCGACATTTTGGACGCGTTTTGGCATATAGAGGACAACAGCGTGATTAAGTCACATGATGACTTTTGGGATTGCTGGTGGTGTGCCTATCATCGTGGACGACTTCAGCGACATGATAGGCTTCCTAAAGGATGTCATGCCAACGCTCTCGGGGTCGTGTTCGGTGACCAGGAGGAAGAGCCTTCCAGGCGAGACACGTGAAGGATTATAGGATCCTTCTATCTGTACTTTCGGCCTCGACAAGACTCGAGACGTCTATCATATCATTCGAGGACTTCCGGTGGACACGCCCGTGGACGACATCGAGGAGGATCTCTGTCGCAAAGGCATTACCCCCCAGCTGGTGAGGCAGCTTACCAAGCCGGGAGAGAATGGTGAGGCCAAGAGACCAATTCCCCTTTTCCTGGTCGTGGTGGAGAGGGCATGTGATCTGGAGATGAAAATCAACGGAATCGCAACTCTCTGCTACCTCAGGGTAAAGGTGGAGGTGGTGAGGAGCTCGTTTGGGCCCCCTCAGTGCCATCGGTGTCTTGGCTTCAACCATACGAGCCATTTCTGCCGAAGAAACCTGCGGTGCCTTCGCTGCGGTGAAACGCACCTCAAAGAGTCCTGTCCTCGCAGGACCGCGGACGAGCCCACCTGCGCAAATTGCAAGGGCAAGCACGTGGCCTGCTATGGCGGGTGTCCCACGAGGAAGCGAGTGATCGCCTTTAGGCGCCCACAGGTAACCCAGGCTTCATCTCCCGTCAGTGGAAACCAGGGGAGACCTTCCACCTCGCATCCTCAGGGACATAACCAGGCACCCCAGCCAGCCAATCCCCCTACGGGGTCATATACCCAAACCGCACAGCGCACCTTGAATGCTACACGGACGTCTCGAGTGCAACACCCACAACCACCACACAATACACAACACCAGCCCCAATTATTTTATTGTTCATTTTCTTATATGTAGGTGCAAGGGCAATGTGAGAATACAGTAGGCTTTGAACGTAGCTAAATCTTTTAAAGATTTAAGATTCAGTTGTCCTCGACTAAGATATGAAATAACGATCTTCCATTTCTGCAAATTATAAGTATTGCAAACCTCTCAGAAATAACAAGGAATATATCCGAGATGGTTCACCCCACCCAAAAAAAGATACATAAATTGTATGTTTTAACGAGATCTAGCTTTTTTGTATATACAAAGATTTGGTCTCTCTCTTACGGTTTACCAGTTATGCTAAAGTTATCCAGAGTAAACGTGACTATGTAGCCTATATCCAGAAAATTCAAAATAGACATTTCATTTGTCATAAAAACATCTTAAACATATGGCATTTTAATCAAAATCATTAGAGCCATTTTCCAGAGAATCAAAATTTTCGAAGAATTTTCCATGTAAACGGTAGTTTAGGGTGAAGGAACTTTCATCAAAATCTTCGTGTTGTGTTCTTTAAATATATTAAACTTAAATAACATCTTTTTTTTTTTTTTTTTTTTAAATTATTTAGAGTCGCTTTAACAATTAAGTCATATCGCGACTATTCTATGGAATACAGCGGTATACAATAAAAAATAACATCTTTGTTTTTAACCGAGCTTTCGTTTTTGAGTTGTGCTGTTCACAGGCACAGACACGCGCGTGCGCACGCGAGTGTTTTATAAAAGTGCTGTTTGTTTGGATTCAGGGGGCCTCGAGACATATTTTCGGTGAAATCTCATCGAATTTGTGGGTGGAATACAACACTTCCCCTGCTTACTGTCCGTAGTAGAGAAAGTAAAAATGTAGATCTCTTTAAAAAAAAAAAAAAAAAAAAAAAAAAAAAAAAAAAAAAAAAAAAAAAGTCAAATATGTGCTTCGTTTTTCTTTTTGAACAAGCATTTCCGAGATATGCTTTATTATTTGTGTGAATTTGCAAATAGTTATACTTTTCTCAAATAGGAATATATTAAGGTTATTTTTATCTCTTGGCTTTGCAGAGAGAAAGAAATTTCAAAGGCACCTCATAGCAACCACTTCTTATAGCATATTCCCCTTGAACTTGAAAGACAATTAACCTTAAGTTACTTTCTGTAAATGCTTATGTCGATTAAAATAAATAGAAAAATGAGCATTTCAAGAATAGTTTGTATAAGAGTGAGTATAGCTCTACATATATTTGTGAACAGAGTTTCTCCAAATTAAAGTTATACTAAAAGTGTGTATTGCAATATGTTACGCGACGGTCACTTGGTGTATCTTCTAAGGCTATGCACTTCGACATTGTCACCAAATATTAATAGACTTCTTAAACGTAAGCAGTACCAAACATGTCACTAATGAAAAGATGTTTATTGCATAAGATTTGAGAGTACTCTCGCAACTATATATATAACCAAAACCAATCCGTCACTGCAACACAATTTAGTGTTAAAAGAGTGGCACATTCAGCATAAAGTGGAAGAAGTTAAATTCAACCTCCCCCCTTTCGAAAACGTTGAACATCGCTGCTTTATATTGTTCATCATCATTGTGTTAGCAGGCTGAGATCAGCCCGAGGTGTGTCGTACGTGTACCTGCCCTTTTAGGGCTTAACCACTTTTATGACAGAATGTGGGGTTTTGCTGGGTGGCGGGTGAAAATGAGGTTGGGGTTATTGGTATCTGCAATAATTTACCCAAGTATTTTACCAAGTGGTATTGTTTGTTGGTTATATAAAGCTGGATAAAACTGTAAATATTTTGTGAAGCTAAAACACAAATGTTGCAAAAGCTTCTGTTTAATTTGTAATCCACGTATTGTTCCATTGAGTCAAATATAGATTGGTTATAGATATTTTATCTTAAACAAGGATGAGACTCAACTCCGAATAACTAGGTTACTATTTTCAAGGTGCACTCCATTTCCCATTCTCATTACAACCAGAGGTATGTTAACAAAGATAGTGTCAGCTGCCTTTGTTTCAACACAAAACAGTTTGCAAAACACCTTTTGGAAAAAATACCTCACAAAAGGTTATGAACTTAGATAGTTAATATCCTCCTAAGTACTGGAAAACATATTTACCTAAATGAAGAGGGACTCCTTCGTAAGTGCAGAGTACATAAAAAAATTACATTCCACAATCCAGTATTATGGCTGTTACTTCCAAAATGAAAGTTTTCTGCGTATAGTGTTGCAAACATAAGCCAAAACCACTTTCGAGTAATAAGAGATCATCCATAATGCATCAACGCATTATTGAAGTATTAGAGTTTAATTCTCTTAATGCAATTGCATATCGTTCTATGCTTCTTCTACCTTCACTAGACATTAGTTGATCGGTCTTGATCGGTATATGCAACAATTATTCAGAGATAGGTGAATTTCCGGCTGACTGCTGTATCATAGCTCTAAAAGTAGATATAAAACCTATATTCCTTTTCAAGCAAGCAACACAATTTCGTGTGTACATATAATACAATGTGGAAGCTTCAAATATAGATGAACACTTTCAAATGTTACCATCTTTGGTTTGGACAGTTACAATATTTATAAAAGTATTACCAGAACAATGCTCGTCTCAGTGGAGAAGATATCGACCAGCATATTTCCTCACGCTGCATGGGATGTGGAGAGTGACCATTATAAAGAAAACATAAATCTCAAGTTTTGGAATTCCATTGCACCGTTATATAAATTATCCAGAACACTGGGACTAGCACCTTATAAAATAACCGGTACTGAAGACGTTTCAGTGGTTAGAAATGCTACTTGGAGCGTCATTTTTATTGGGTGTTTGCTAGTTTTGATGGGCGGAAATATGGTATATATTTTACATGAAACTATGAAAGGTCCCTATGTTTATGGATTAATCTTCTCTTACTTGTCAGCTGTCATATTCTCTGACTGTACCGTTATAGCCTATATCATTTCCATTGTTATATTTAACTGGAAAAGTATACGCCATTTGTTGGAAAAAATGTCCGCTGTGGATGAAATTATTCTGAATACTCAAGCCCGTAAAGTGTATCGCAAAACGAAATGCTTTCTTATTTGGGAACTTGCTTCCATTTTGTTGATTTCAGTGTTGGCATGTGCTTATCAGGCGAGTCTATGGACAACAGATTCTGTATTCGACATTGGTGGTTTCATCACACATGGCGTCTGTTTGATCAATTTCATTGGCGACAGTCAGTTTATTAACATACTTATATACCTGAAAAATCGTTTCAATATTTTAAATAAGCAGATAGATGAATTAAACACTTATGAAGAGTTTAAATGTTATAGAAATGTCCATAGGGCCAAGATCTTACTGAAAATTTGGAAACTGAGAGAGGTGCATAACAAGTTAATCAAAATCGCTCACTTGAGTGAATCTACATATGGATTTATTGTTCTATTGGGAATGGTAGGTGATTTCATCTTTTTTATTAACTCTCTATTTACTGCACTGTATCACATCAAGCATTTTGAGTCATTCGTGGACCTTAATAGAACAATTTCTTCGTTCTTATACGCAATGCTGTTTTTCTCAAAATTCTCTTTCCTTGCATGGAGCGGACAGAGAGTGTGTGATGAAGCAGACCGATCATTATTTGTGGTCCAGCAACTGATGTTGAACAGATGCATAGATCGAGCAACTTCAGAGGAACTTCAAGCTTTTTCACAGCAGTTGGTTAACACGAAGCTGAAGATAACTGCAGGAAAAGTGTTACCTCTAAATGCTGGACTAATTTCAGGACTTTTGGGGACTGCAACAACATATGTGGTCATTTTGTTGCAGTTCAACTGAATCGAATTTTTTAAAATTTGAGTATAACTTTACTGGTAATGAATCATGTGTAATAATAGAAACATTTTAATTGTTATATTTATGTTTATCATTTCTAGATTTTGAAAAATACCTAGTGATTAGCTTGAAATGTTTTGTACTAGAAGAGGAGGATTTACAGTTTCATTAAATTAATGTGCGGGCAATTACTATGGAGTAGGTCTATGGAAGATAACAGATCAATGTTTGCTACTGTTTCCCCTATGTGAATTCGCAATTTGATTAGATAAAATGGTCCTGAACTTTCTTTGAGCTGATATATATATATATATATATATATATATATATATATATATATATATATATATATTTAATCAGCAGTGGTAACAAATTTTGTACAACTAATTTATGATTATATATTCTCTCTTACTGACTATTGTTTGTAAGAGACGCTTATTCATTAATTTGTTTTGCACTTGAAAATATCATGCATGCTCTGGACAGGATATGATATGCAGGCTATTCCAAAAACACTGACAACGCTTAGTGTGGTATGCGGGATGGCAAACTGATTAGTTTTCAAGAAGCAACCCCTGTCCAGAAATACACAGTTTGGACGCTGTAGCGCATGGAAGTGTGAGATGGTTGTGCGTTCAGATTTCGTCAACAAACCCAACATAAGTCGCACATTGAGCTGTCTGTATTACAAACGGACTTCAAAGTGTGCACTTCCTACGTCATTGAAGAGCCTATATCGGCAGTGCTGAGCCTCACGCACATGATTCAATACGTGCGGTTAACTTTGAAGATTTTCAATCCCTCCGTGGACTCGAGCTATAAGGTCCTCTGATAACGTTAGAGGAATGTCATACGCCATACTCGTCATACAACTCCGCAGAAAATAGTCAAGAGGTGTGAGATCTGGTGACCATGCTTGCCATGGAACTGGTCCACCTCTACCAATCCATCGATTTGTATATGCGACGTTGAGGTTATTTCGCACATTTACATCAAAGTGTGTTGGAGCTCCTGTCGGCCATTTCGGTACCTGCGTACTGGTACAAAGACCGCCAAATGTAATTCACTGCACCTCCGGTCTATGTCACATTATTTATCGTTGTACAAAGGCGTGGCCATCTCATTGGTTGCTATAGCCAACGTGCCCTTGGACCGTGGCCTTGCAGTGAGATTATCTTTGGCGCTGTCTGTACTGTCGCACTGCTCTTAAAACTGGAAACTACACAAGTAACGCAGTGGTACTCTATGAAGAAACGTAGCGCATCGCAGTACGTTATTAGACTCAGGTCGTTCATCTGTGGTACAAGGATGGCTAAAGGGTTGCATACCCTCCGCATTAAGACACCAATACGAATCCAAACAAATTGTCACAATCATTCGCTCTCAAATTTCGACACTCTCCAGCATCCAAAACCATGCATTTCTGGACAGGGATTTCTTCTTGAAAGTCGATCAGTTTGCCATCCCGCAAAACATACTAAGTGTTGTCGGTGTTTTTTTTTGGGGGGGGAGGGGGCGGAGGGACACCTTGTATTATTTGGTATTTCATATCATTAACAGCTAGTTTTCAAACGAAAACTTCTAGTTCTCTGCATTCAGAGTCTGATACGATTTTAACTTATTTGCATCACGGGGACAACAGTGATCCACAAGATATGAAATTCGAAAAAATGAACACGTAATATAGATCAACAGAAGACAATGCAACTGGACATCTTCAAGTAATGTGTAGTTTCGCATTGGAGAAGATCGGAATGAAAAAGTGCTCCTCATTGTGTCATCAGAACGTCAAGCAGAAAAACTCAGTACTAAGGACGAATGTAGCCAACTACTCCAGCGGGATGATCCCACGTGATATAGCTGGCCCACATTACTAAACTCTTTGTCAAAATAAATACCGCAGCGCTTTTCTCCGGCTTTTTTGGATTCCCTAGCCATTTCTTCCACCAACTGCTCTATAATTACTTTTCCCTCCATTCATTTCACTGTGATTTCATGTCCTCTCCTTCATCACTCTCATACCAAGCTTTGGTTTCATCACCCATCCTGGATATTCTCTTTGATCCGGAGACCATCTGACCCCAAGCGCTAACCACTAGGTTTCTGAAGTTAAATTCTCCGTATTCAGAGGGGAATCCGAGAATGAAGAAGGAGAAATAAGTATTCATTTAGCAAAGAAATGACAAGGATTTAAACATGATTTGTTAATCCAACACTATAATTAATAGTCTTTCTCAACTTTAATTCGAAAATCAAACTGTTGAACACCTAGCGTTGAATTATTTAGATGTAGATTAACCAGTTATGATACTCGTACATATGTGAAAATAAAAGTACTGATTTAAATAGTATGTTATGTAACGAGAGCATAATGGAAGCAACTAAGATGCGAGTATATTCATATGACCGTCTAAATTGCCATTATACTCAAGTTTCATACGACTATTTATGCTCGGCCATATGTAAGTTTAAACCATTTATAAAAGGTTTTTAATATTCTACTAATATTGTCATTTGTATCCGACCGCAGGCTGTCTTTTCGTTAGCAACGTTTGTTATTCGATTGTATGGACATACGAGAATCGATAGTTTAGAATATTAACACTAATTATTAAATAAACAGAGTAACTTTATTTCATACATAACTTGTTTGTTGTGCAACTGTTAAAATTAATTTGTGGGACTTTGGTTTGTACAATACTGGAAGTTGACGGAAGATTAAGGTTAATTTGCGAGTTTTGTTGTTCTATTGAGTTTAATATTGCATTGGTTGGTGCTTAGAAGTGTCATGATATACAGGTGCACCTCTGATTGGTGGATTAGCGGAGTCTTTATGAACTAGTGCACTTTTGATTGGCGGATAGCAGTACGATAATGAAGAGGATATAATGTGGTCCATTACAGTGGCTTATAAACGCTGCATTATGGCATGGTTGAGCATAAAATACATTAAGGTATTAGAAATAAGAGTTACATGTGTATACATGCTTTGCACAGAAATACATCACGTTAAATATAAAATTCCAATTGTATGTTGTAGTACTTCCCAGCGTTATTTCATGTATAACCCTAAAACATTCCCACACGTTTCCTAGATAAGTAATCTCACACAATCTAAGTTGTATGTAGAGACGGTGTACTATGAAACTTGTTTGCGCCAATGTCCTGATAAGGACAATGTTACTGATAATGGACATTCTGGTGATGGATATTAAGATATTATTAAAACGCTTTTGCTGTGGCGTGTTGATTACGTTTCTATTACATAGCACGAATGAGGACCTGTATTGTTATGGATATATCAGCAACGTCCAAACTTGTCCCTTTGGAGACGTTTACGTGATTAACTGGTATTCCCCATCCTACTCCTTCAGTCGGAGGGTAAACTAGCTCTTGCCTGTGGCGCTTAGACTGACTCACAGTCAGTATCCAGTGACCCACACAAACAGGCGATTCCATGGCAGTTTCTAAGTTATAACTTAAATTTTCGGGTCTGTCCTCAGAATACCTCTTCACTCTGGATGACTGCATAAGTGGTAAACAGTAACAAACAAAGACTATCTAAATACAAAATGTGGATCCCTTTAAAACACACAACTTATGTCAGTACTTCTTTTTTCTTTTGGGTAAACCATTTCAAAGACATTCTTCTGCGTTTGTTTAAATTTGTCAATACTTTTCTCAAATAGGAATATGTTATTCCCTTTCTTAACTCTTGGCCTTACAAAGAGAATAGAACTCCCCTGTCATCTCATAGCAACCAACTCTTAAAACACTCCCATAAAGCCTATTGTATTCCCATATTCCCCTTGGATCTACAAGAAAATTAGCATAAGATAATTTATGAAAATGCTTATTACGATTAAAATGTAGTAGATAGAGAAATAAGCATTTGCAAGACTAGTGTGTATAAAAGTAAATATAGCTCTGCACATATTTGTGAAAAGAGTTTCTCTAAATTGAACTATATTAAAAGTCTGTATCGCAATAGGTTACGCGACGTTCACTTGATGGAGCTTCTAAGGCTATGCACTTCGAGTTTGTCGCTAAATATTGATAAACTTGTTAAACATAAGCAGTACCAAAGAAGTCACTAATCGCATAGGATTTGAAAGTGCTTTCTTAAATCAAACGCAACGTAGGTAGATATAACGAAACCGCCACTTCAACACAGTTGAGTGTTAAAAGAGTGTCCCTCTGATTCTTACGTACAGCAAACAACTCATGGGAGGAAACAAATACTGCTTCGAAGTTCATTCTTCTACTTTTTGTTGTTTCTGTTCCTCCTCTTCTTTAAATCCGTTTACAAAAATTTCGTGTGACGTCTAACGTCAGGCGCATGGGCGTCGGCAGCCTTTTTTCTGGGGGGGGGGGGGGGGTGGGGCACATGTTGGAGGTTTGCAATCAAACCACATTAATTCATTATTTTGTTGTCAAAAGTTATATTTGTTGCGGTTAACCGTATTAAAAATTAATTGCATTAAAATTGAAATAATAGTGTAATAGTCAGTAATTGATTGCACATTTAGTTCATTATTTCCAAGGGGAGGCCGCGGCCCACCTTACCTCCCCGTCCCCATTCACGACGCCCATGGGCAGGCGTACCCGCATGACCAGCTGACAGGCAGAATCTTGTCTTGATTTCACAATGCTCATTTGACAAACACATTGTTCGTGCAAATCTATTGAAGTAAACATTGCCATTACTAACAAAAAATATCAGGTGTGCATATTCAATTTCATGCAACTTTGCGAATATACCACACCTAACAAAATATTTACATTTGCATTAGAGAATTACGTGTATTTGAAGTTCGCAATTCGAGTAAAGAATCTACAAATACGGAATTACATATATTCTCCATGCTAATAAAGCCAACAAATTTCTTCGTAGTAATTATTTTTCAGATATTTTTATGATTGAACATTTTACCCTAAGTAATAGGTACACAGAATGCCTAAGAAAATCTCACTGCACTTCGCATCTACGTCACATTATGACCATTCCATTGGTTACTTTAGGCCACGGTGCAAGGATGTGCCACTCGTTTTGCTGAACAGCCTTAAACAATAACCAAAACAAAGGATACAAAATGAGGCGGTTCTTCCTCCCTTGGACTTGCGACGTAAACAACTTTGCCTCAACTTCTCCTACTCAACTTTCTGCTCGCCAAGCAACCCGTCCAACAAATACATTTTAATGATTCAGAACCAGAACTTTGTGGTTCTTTTCATAAATATCCGAAACCACTGCGTGAGAGACTTCTGGAACGCTACTCAGAATTTCGAATTGAGAAAACTTCTATACTTCTGAGACGTCTTCAGCCTATCCCTCCATCTATTCATTTGGAGGTTTCTCAAATACTAACTCTCACAATGTCCAAATCGGTTATCCTACCAACGATCCCATTGCTCCACCAGAAGTACCACCAACATCTCAAAGTAACTATATACTGATGGATCAAAACGTGACTTAAGATCAGGATGTGCCATAGTCACTAAATCACCTCCAGAAACTCACTCTTATCGCCTACCGGATTACTTCTCCATCTTTTCATGTGAAGCTTGGTCCGTCCTCAAGGCAATCGAAATAAGCACTCATAAATAAGTCATAATAATCCGCTAATCGTAATCCTTTCAGAATGTCAACTATTGCTGCTGTTGCAAATAAGTTTTCTATGAATACTCATTCAACGAATTCAGGAACGTATATTTTATCACTACAAGACTGGTGTTCAAATCTCATTGGCATGGATTCCGTCACATATAGGTATATCTGGAAATAAAAAATCTTATGTGTTGCACTCACATGACCTTTGTACTCTTATACTAACCATTCCTACAAACCCTTATTCCTATATCTTCTTTTGTTAGTTAAGATAAACATTTGTACAAATTATCTTATTGCTTATTTCCTTTTATGTGCAAGGGGAATGTTAGAATACAGTAGGCCTTGTGCGATAGTCAAATCTTTTAAAGCCTTGAGATCCCGTTCTCTTTGCACGCTGGTGCGGGATTTTTGGATGGGTGTATGGGATACTATGTTTCTGGTCTACTTGGGAAGGTGTAGGTCAGAAAGGTGTGGGTGCTCTTGATTGCTCCGGCTTTTTACAGTGTGACTTTTGTTTGAGCACGAGGTCTTTATCTCAGGGTTGTCCAGCTGAGGAATGTCCAGGTAATAAATTGAAGTCTTCCATTCCGTTTAATGTTTATTTCACTATACTCATGCCCCCTTCCGACACACAAGACCATGAAGTATTGCGATCCGCGAAACGCACACGTCTGTCTATCCCGCTGAAGATCTACCAAGCAAGTGTCTTTCTCTCCCGAAGAACTGTATTTCTCAAATCGGCCCTTCCGCTTGGCCAGTTTCACCTTGCAATTAGGCACCTACGTCTTCAAGCGTTGGGTTTTTCAACCCTATTGTTCCCTTTCTTTCAGGGGTTGTTATCTTCTTGCGGTACCGTTACTTTCCCTGCCTGTACCCTCGGCCCACCAGTTGAGTCGTAAGGTAAAGCCTCTATTCGGTTTTCAATTATATACAAATTATTACGTAGGTACGCGCGTTTTAATTGGCGGGAAAGGTTTCCACCTCATATGCCCTTCGGAGGAATTTTCCGTTTTTTTTTTTGTTTTTTTTTTTTTTGTTTTTTTTTTTTTTTTTAAGGAAAAAATCTAAAATTTCTTCGACAGTCCCACTAGCAATCTGCGTGCTCAGATGATAAACGTTGCCTATTTTTTTTATTTTTTTTCGGGTTCCGTCTTGTGTGTCAGGTGAGGTATTCTAATTATGACATACATGTTATATTACAAAAATTGACCCTTGATACATTTTAAGAATTCTCAAAATATACAAAACATTTTATCCATTAAATAGTACATCAAATTGTACATGTAATTGAAGTTACACAATATTGCAATGCCTAAACGCTAAAATTGTTACACTTTGGTAATATGCGTATATATAGATATTACTGCCATATGTTTTGGGGGTACTGTTTTCTCTGATGCAATGACAGTTTTTGTCCACCAGGAAACTGCTGAGGCACTTTTCTGCGGTACACTCGTGGTATTTCACTTCCAATCACACGAATGTGGCATGTCCACTATTTCGCGCACTTCATGCCTATTCACACGCCTTAACTTACACTATGTGTGGATTTAGCATACATTATATTGTATATACATTTTCCTTTATAGTACTATTATCCTATCCAATCTTATTTGGGTATGTTTACTAGTAAAGTCGGGAGCACGGCCATTTTGTTAACTGTGGCTACTATACACACTGCCTTGTTCTCCTAACATCCAATTGAGTGTTTTCTGACCTCAATATAAATATATACAATGTCACTGTCTCCCTTGGATTTACATAATGTACTACCTCTTTTATATATCTTCTTCCTTTATCTTAATACTACTCGGGAGAGTGAGTTTATTATTATTGTCACTCAGAAATTCTATTTCTACTATATACAGGTACTTATAGTCTATTCAACAGAATTGTTAACAATACTAATGGCTTGACCCACTCATGACATCAGGTTTATTATTAGGGTTAAGAAAAAAGTGCTAAACTTGAGGTGTCGTCACTGAGATCCTACTATATTGAATATTATTACGTAAAATATTTTGATGAAGCGAGGTCATCCCTGCGTCATATAATGGATGTGTTTGTTGCATTATCCAGTTATTTGGATGGTCGCAGTAGCGCTAAATTATATCTGCCTATAACTTTTTGTGTTCTCATATCTGCTACTTCGAACGATCGATCACTCAGCTCGTTAACTATCAATATTGCCACAATAGATGTCTAAGTGCAGGGTTTCATTCACCTTTCACTCGATCTTTCTTCGCATATGGTCACGGTGTTCAGGTAGCTGTTCAGTTGGGACAAAGGATTGTATTTTTATCTCTTTATTCAGGCTGTAGCAGGCTTTTACCGTGAGGGTGTACTACTTGTTTCTACATCCTTAAGCATTTCCGCGTACCTCACATTTTCGGTTCCGCAATAATTAAAAAAAATATCCCTTTCGTCGTCTGCCTCATTCGCTTCCGTTACATGGAGTTCGGCCAAAATGTTCCCTATCTACCTGAACCATTATAACAAACAATTGTTCCTTTTCCAACTGAAATGCGCCTTCTGTCAACTGTTCCCTTTCCACGATCAGCTGAGTGAAAGGTACAGTGACCTCCCCAATACTACGCTGTACTGCGACTTGCTTATTATCATAATAAATACGAGCTTGGAAAGAGTAAACGAAATCACTACCGATGAGTATTTGTACGGCAATGTGTGAGATAACTAGAAAAATGGGTTCCATGTGCACTCCCTCCATTATAAATACAATTATGACCTGTTTCTGAATTCTTTGTCATTTTATTCCTCTGGCTAGTAACGCACATACGTTTAGCATTGGTATTGTACTATTGCTTCCTTCGTTAAAAATATGCCTCGTTGTTGGAATCGGGAACCTCATCCAACCCGGTTTTAGTTTCTCGAATTGTTAAAAACCCGATTACCATTTTGCGCCGTGCCTCCGTCACCTGATGTAGCATTCTCGGACGTCAGGAATGGTGAACCGCCAAACCATTTTTGTCGGCTTACGGCGCCTTGGCTGTGTGCATATGTTGCGGGTTGCGGTCTATCGGTGGTGTTATGCCATTGGGTGGCGTTATAGTTCTCATGGTTGTTGCCTCCGTACATATTGAAATCCGCCATGTTGTGCCTGTTTTCAGCGTTGTACACATTATTCTGCCACTGGCTCCCTGAGGGGTTTTCTCGGGGCGGGCTACTCGTGTACTGCCTTCGGTGTGTGGTATGTCTGTTCTGGTATCTGTCGGTGTCGTTTGTTCATCGTCGTTGTCCCCGAATTAGCAAATAATTAATGTGTTGGTGCCGTTGTCTCTGGTATCCGTGATGGGGGTTTTCTCGGGGTGAACGCTGTTGGTGGTGTCTGTGGTCATTCCGGGAATCGGATGAGGGTGCCTGTTCTCGATAGCGTTCCCGGGTGTGACCCTGGTCATATCGGCGCTCATTGTAGTTGGCTCTTGCCCTCGTCCCACTAAAAATGTGTTCATTGTGTGGGACCTCATTTCGCGGGACCGGGTTCGATTCAGACATATGTGGCGCTAATGCTGTTAATAAATCCAGCGTTCCGGCTATGCTGTTGGGTCAGGCAACAATGAGGTGGTTCTTTATCTGGTCCGGAAAGTGCCTTATGACAAGAGCAATGAACTCTTGTTCTTCCATTGGAGGGTCCAGTAGTTGGCTCTGTTGGGCAAGGTCTAGGAAATAATCCACCATGGATTTTGCGCGTCCATCGAATTTTCCGTTGTTAATTTTTGTACATACCGCGTACTGAGTTGCGCTATTCCAGTATTTGGCGAGGAAATTATGTTTAAAATCTGCGTATGTGGCATGGTCGCCTACCGCTAACCTAAATCAAGTGAGTGATCGTCCTTGTAGGTCTGTATAACTTTTCTTACTTCAGAAAATTCGGCTTGCGTTCTCGCTTCGGCACTTTGCTGCCGCTTTTCCAATGTCACACAGGTGGAGCGCAGCTTCTCGCTCAATTGTGCATGCAACTTATTGCTAGTAGTCGAAACACGATTAACATGATCTTTAATAGTTTCTAATTCCTTTTGCGTGTCATGCACTTCTGTGCGTAAGTTTAGGAATTCTGCTTCAATTCTGCTTTGGCCTAGGCAAATGCTATCCAGGGCTTGTTTTTGTTGTTCTATATGTTTACTCTGTTCTGTTAAGCTACTTTGAAGTTGCGCTCCTTGAGCGGTTATTTTGTTGTCTAACTGTGTACTCTGTTCTATTAAGCTACTTTGAAGTTGTGCTCCTTGAGCGGTTATTTTGTTGTCTAACTGTGTACTCTGTTCTGCTAATCTACTTTCCAAATTATGGAACTGCTGAAGCATCTGTTGCATCATAGTTGTGAGGCTGGGTGCAGTTTCAGGAGAAATTTCCTCTACGGTAATGTTTGTTTGTTGTTCTTGGGCCTGTTGTTCCGCCATGTCAACGCTTTTTCCGTTTCTTAATTTCATCCAACTGTATTATTAGTCTTGTACTGCCTGCCTATCCTGAGTCGGGATCAGTGGCGCTCGTGACTTTTTAAACCTATGTACTACTACGATAGCCACAAATATAGCAATAGAAGTAGGTACAATAAATAATAGCACTCACCCTACTGGGGTGAAGTCCATTCTTCCATCCTTCCTGTTGGCAAACTTCTCTATCACCTTTGTATTGAATCCTTCGATTTGCAGCACTAGACGTTTTTCTATAGAGAGCATTGCAAGGGCCACCAAGCGGTCTTGGCTCATGGAACTCCTCAAAAACATTTTAATCCTCTTGAGAGCAGAAAAACATCGCTCTGGCTCAGAAGTTGTCATAGGTGTTGTCACTAGGATTTTTAGAAGTTTGGCCAACTCCCTGAATGCATGTTGTGCTAATTTTTGCTTTATAATAAGTTGCAATAGAGGAACAGCACCAGCTACATTTCTGAGGTGTGGTTGGGAATATAACACACTTAGTTCTGTTTTAAGCCTTCTTTTGTCAAATGAGGAATAAGATTGCACCACTTCATCAATGAGATTATCTGAGAATTGCTATGAGAATGCCAAAAAATTCTCACAATTAAGATGTTTTTCACAATTTAAGTGATCGAGAGATTGAAAATGAGTGCGAGCCTCTTCTATGATTCGATCGCATATTTCCTTTGTGACATTGGCCATGGAACAGTTTCTTCGACGTTTGGCAGGTCTTTCAATTGTTTCTTCATTGTCGCGATCTTCCAGAGAGTGCCTGATACTATGCATCACCTGAATGAATGTCGTCACATTGCTTTTAACTTTAATCACGTCAACATTTCTGGCTTGTATCTGATTTTACAGAATGTTCACGTGCGGCATAACTTTATGAAAAGAGAGAGCATGTAATTAAATTCGGGATCTTCCAAATTAGGCCTAAGCCCTCGAGCTCCTTGAATACTGGGTTTTAAGGAAAGAGATTGCTCCAATTTCGAGAAACATTCAGTAAGTTCATCTTTATTTTCGTAAATAACATTTACAGTTCTAGATTTAAAATTCCACCGTGTTGGTGAGCCACTGGGAATTCTCTTGGAAACGATTGATTCTAGAACAGCAACTTGTTGGGGAGACCTAGAAAAATATGCTGGAAATGCCGAAAGTGTACTGAAAAATATCCTAACAGCTCGATTTTGCGCCGCAGCCCCTCCCTGGAAGTTGGTAAACTTAATGTGCTATCAATTACTGACTATTAAACTACTATTTTAATTTTAATGTAAAGATATATTTTTATTTAGCACAAATTAATACGGTTATATGCAACATATATTATAAATTTTGGCAGTAAAATAATGAATTAACATTATCGGATTACAAGTTTCAAACACGTACCACCCCCCCCCTGGAAAAATTCCGACGCTCATGCTTCTGGACATCCATTAATTTCATATCTGAACACTAAAACTAATTACGTGTGTTCAGAGACGTCTGTTGCCTCATCTGACATTACTGAGACGTAATTTTCATTGTCAATTTCCGTTGAAATTGCTTCACGGCAGACTTAGAGCATGCAGGCTAACAGCTCGTTCTGTATAATTTTCGAAGTTCCTTTGAAAACTTTATTTGACTCCATATGATCCTTCACTGCATTGTCAATGCTGCTGTTAAGGTCTATGAGTCCTAAACATACTCCAGGTTTTTCTGATTCTGATGATTCATCATACACCCTGAGGGCACCGCAAAACTTAATCCAGTCTATTATCCTAGATAAAATGTATCTAGCTGCTGGTTGCGTTTTATAATAATCTCTTGGTATGCTCTGCTTAATGTTGTGGCAATATTAACTGATCCAAGCATGGACAGATCCAACGCATTGTTGATGTGTTGCTTATTTTCACCATATAATTTAATTAAATAGTTAAGATGGCCGAGATCTTTAACACCAGTTTTACTAAATGCATCACTATTTCCAAAAAGAAGGCAAGGAAAGCAGAACAGAGCATTTCTAACATCACAGCCACAAATCCAGTTACATGCATCATAAGCTTTCCTATTGAATTGGCGTGTAGGTATATTCCCGATTGCCGGCGCCTTTGACTTTTTGTGTTAGGTTTAAGTTGGAGACTGGCCTACCTAATTGTTTAATTTGTATTTTATCTTCTAAAGATTTAGAAGAAAATGATGTTTTAAATAAACTATCAACTGAATTCATGTCTGTTCACTATCGTCTAAAACTGAAAAACACAACACCTAACTAGACATAAAAATACTGCATCCACCAAACAGGTTTGAAAATTTCGTAAACAATCTTATTTGTCCATGGCGGCTGGCTCTAATCCACGCTTATATATACGAATGGTCTGAACACGTGCGCCAACACTGGTTTTGAAATACTAGGCAATCTGCTATTATTGTGTATGCAGATCATATTCACGTAATATTAGACGTTCTGTAGTGTATATATCTAATTTTATTTACTATAAGGATTCAAAATAGTTACTAATTAACATATTTTAACATGAGAAAATTTTTCTAATTATACACTGTGCAATTTTAATAACCCAAGCTCTTTAGCACCAAGTACGAATGTTGGTAATTCTGGTTCGGCTCTTTTCAGTTGAGCAGAGAAAGGCGTAGTTTGTGGAGGATTTCAGTGCATGTCGGGGAGGAAAAAGGGTAACTGGCGCACGCGTACTTGCCTTTTCTCGACGGTGTCATTGTGCTAAGCACATCTCATACTTCATTGGAGGTTGAATGGTGACGTGTAACTCAGCGGACGATTTAAATCGCTTAAAAATACACAACGGAGTGTCTATTTCAAGCTACCATTTTTTGGTGGGGGAAAATAATAAAATGAAGTAATTTTCTCTCTCTTCTTTTAACTATGTGCTGTAGCACATAAGCACATTAGGACCGACCGCCTCTGGTCGGGATGTGTCACTGGAGTATAAAAGTCTACTTACTCGTTGTTGTTGTTGTTGTTGTTTACCTCGTTTACGTACTGGGTGTTGAGGATGGTCACTAATGATGTGTGTGGTGTCCTTCGGTGTGTTGCTTCCTAGGCGGTGTCGTTCTCTGCGCGGCGGCCTCTGTAGCGGTGAAATCCAGCTCGGACCAGATCGCTGCTGAAGTTGATGAGGTCTTCTTGGATGTAGTTGGGTGCTGATGTGGGTAGTTTATGACACGTTGGGTGCCATTTTAGTGCGGAATTTTTGGATGGGTGTATGGGATACTATGTTTCTGGTCTACTTGGAAAGGTGTAGGTCAGAAAGGTGTGGGTGTTCTTGATTGCTCCGGCTTTTTACAGTGTCACTTTTGTTTGAGCACGAGGTCTTTATCTCAGAGTTGTCCAGCTAAGGAATGTCCAGGTAATAAATTGAAGTCTTCTATTCCGTTTAATGTTTTTTTCACTTTACTCATGCCCCCTTCCGACACACAAGACCATGAAGTATTGCGATCCGCGTAACGCACACGTCTGTCTATCCCGCTGAAGATCTACCAAGCAAGTGTCTTTCTCTCCCGAAGAACTGTATTTCTCAAATCGGCCCTTCCGCTTGGCCAGTTTCACCTTGCAATTAGGCACGTACGTCTTCAAGCGTTGGGTTTTTCAACCCTATTGTTCCCTTTCTTTCAGGGGTTGTTGCCTTCTTGCGGTACCGTTACTTTCCCTGCCTGTACCCTCGGCCCACCAGTCGAGTCGTAAGGTAAAGCCTCTATTCGGTTTTCAATTATATACAAATTATTACGTAGGTACGCGCGTTTTAATTGGCGGGCAAGGTTTCCGCCTCAACGCTTGACATATAAAAAAATGAACAACGATGTTCCATTGCACGAAAGTACCAAGTTTTCCGAAACTGACACAAAACAAAGAACATCTCCGAAATCGTTCACTCTGCAAAAAATTATTGAGACATAAATTGTGTATTTTAGCAAAATCTACATTTCTTGCATAGTAAAACTTTCTATCTCTTACGCTTTACGAGTTATTCAAAACTCATCCAGACTAAACAGAACTATATAGACTATAGCCACAAAATTCAAAATATACATTTCATTTGTCATAAAAATATCTCGAACATATGGCACTTTAATAAAAATCGTTAGAGCCATTTTGATGAAAATCAAAGTTTTCGAAAAATTTTCCAACTAAAGGGTAGTTTAGGGTGGGTCTATTTTCTTCAAAATCTTCGTGTCGCATCCTCCAAAGATATAAAACTTAAATGCCAACTTTGCTTTTTAACCGACTTTTCGTTTTTTAGTTATGCTGTCCACAAACCAAATCTTAGTATACAAAAAATGTAGATCTTGTTAAAATACACAATTTATGTCCCAATAAATTTTTTGTAGAGTGAACCATTCAAAGATATTCTTTGTTTTTTGTGTGAGTTTTGGAGAACCTATACTTCTGTCAAATGGAACATCGTTATTCAATTTTTTATATGTTAACCGTGCAAAGAGACCGGAATTTGAAAACTTCAAAACATTTGACTATCGCTCAAAGCCTACTGTATTTCCATACTTTCCTTCCACCTATAAGGAAATAAGCAAATAAGATAATTTCTGCTAATGTTTATCTCAACTAACATGAAGAATAAATAGGGAAAGAGGTTGTAGGAATAGTTAGTATAAAAGAAGAGAAAGTCATGTGAGTGCCACACATCAGATTTTTGTAATTGTGCTCAAATTTGATTTATATTTATTTTGGACATTAATTTGTGCTCGATCATACAAATACTTAATAGCATTAATTACAGTAGATGGTATCCTATACTCCCTTAATATATTGCATAGTTTACGTTTATTTACTCTATCATGTGCTTTCACATAGTCTAAAAACAGCAGATACATGGGTAAACTATATTATATTCCTTTTTCCATTATCTGTTTTATGGTGAAAATGGTATCAATGCAGAACCATCCTTTAGGGAAACCACACTGTTCTTCCTGTAGTATATTTTTCACAATTGATTGTAACTTTCTTTTAATTATCCTTTGCATACACTTTGTGCTCTGAGAAATTCCGCTACAATTGCAGCATTTATCTTTGTCGCCTTCTTTATATAAATTGTCTATTCCAGCCATTTTCCATTCCGTTGGTATAAGTCCTGCGCTCGATATATCACTCAACCGTTAAACACTTTTTATATTTCAGGTTTCCCTATTTTATAGCTTCATGTTTATTTAATGTATTCCTGGAACTTTCCAATGTTTTATGTTTTATTTTAATTTCGTTATACTCATTAACATTTGTGGCATCCATATTGTCATTTGCTAATAAATTGATACAATTTTCATACTAATTCTATGTTGATATTAAACCTACTTTAGCCTTATCTTGTGCTTCACTTTTTAAACCCTTAAGCACTTTGAGCTGAATCTCTGAGACCCGCAGCAGCACATTCTAATCTTTTTATAAAATTTCCCCGATTCTCTTTGTATGTGTCTTGTCAGTTTCCTGGTCATTGCTCTCTTTGTCTTTAGCTCCCTTATTTTAGTTGCTGGCCATTTTAGCAACTAAAGCCGCAATGATGGTTTAAATCCTACCCTTTTTTTCACCTTCTTTTATGCGGTATGTATGCCCTGTTATCCTTCATGATGCTGGTAACGAGGCTATCAGTAACCAAGATTGTCTCTGCAGCCTGCATCCAAGTCCAGGTTCTGTACACAAGAATCCATTTAGCATAGTACTAGAAGTAGTTTCCATTTGTGGATCCTACTATAAACCAGTGCAAGCTCATCAATCCATATTATCAATTACTTGAAGCCTTTATATGAAGACATAATAATTTAGCGGAACTGCAACAATATGACGACGTATGTCGTAGTAGTTCCCAGCAATGTAGAAATTAATCCACAGTCAAGTGACGTTTTACCTGCAGTTATTTTCAGCTGTGTATAAAATAATTGTTGAGCGAAAGCTTGAAGCTCATGAGCAGCTCTTGGATCAATAGATCTATTAAGCATCAGACGCTGAACGATGGGTAATGTACGATTAGCTTGGTCACTTACTCCCTGTCCGCATCGTGCAACGATAAAGAAGTTCGTAAAACACAAAAGTGTGTCCAAAATGGCTGCGACAAGTCTGTTGATCCTCTCATTCATATTCCTAGACTTTCCAAATCCCATAACGTAATATGCCACTGCATATACATAGCTAATGAAGAAAATAGACTCGCCTGGAAGGTGAAGTTGGAGAGTGGATCCATATATGGAGTTACACAGGTCTCCAATTTCAATTAACATACTGTGTATCTTCCGAAATTTATGAAATTTCATAAAAAGAAAAAACTCTGGTACATGTCTTTGAAGTTTGCGTCTATGTGAGTTGAATGAGTCATCTATTTCAATGTTCATCAACATCAGACGTTGCTTGAGGAATATAAGGACACTAATAAACTGAAGAATTGCAATAGAATTGATCATACGAGTTGTGTTTGTGAGAATGCAATATATGGCTGCTTCAGTTCCTGTGGCCCACACATGTATCTCAAATACAGTTACAGTAATCCACACTACTATAACTAAGATAGGCACAAACGTGAGAAAAAATGAGGCTTGTTTGTATAGCCTTTTCACTTGTTGCTTTAATAATAGTTCTTCGTCCACATCTGACATTTTTCCCAACAGAAGGCCGATGTTCTTCCACTGGTACATTGCAAAGGAGAGCGTATATTTTATCGTTGTGCTATTAGACACTAGGCTACCTACACAATATGAAATGTCAATTCCGGAGATTATTTCATCGTGAAGAATTTCGTAAGTACCACAAATGAGGTTAAAAAATAAAACAATTAATACACAAATCCCCACAACAAACGACCATGCGGCACTTCTGAATAATATACTGTGTGACGTGGTAATCCTTTGTAAGGTGCCAACCCCAATGCTCTGGATATTACATATAGTGGGGCAATGGAGTTCCAGAAATTAAGATTCACACTTGCTTCAGGATTCATATTATCTACTCTCAGCACTCTTTTAGAATATGCGCCTGAGGATGCAACCTTCATTCTAATCTGGAAACTTATTGCTCAAAAGTTCTAGACTCTTCTTCCATAACAACATATCCTTAGAAGCAGTAAAATCAAAATCATTCGCTCCTGTGTTAACTACATTGATATTCAGAGAAAAACAATTGAAAGATGTCTTATGAAGTGCTCCTTTACACAAAAAATGTTATAGTGACACTGTACACTAAAGCAAATACCTACTTGTATTTATATCGGTTTTCATCAGATAACTTAATTCACCTTGAAAACTTTAGGGACCCTTATTTGAGTTGTGCATCTGATAAACATGTTTTCCATTTTGAAGCATATTAATGACTATATTCATATGCAATAATTTCACTAAATTGCCATATATCTTATAATGGAACATAAAATACGCAAATTACTCTGCCGGATAATGTTACAACTTAAATGCGCTGTAAATTGACACTAGGTAATGGCTAAGCTCGTTTACCAATTGTGGTTATCAGATTCAAGCGTGACTTGTCAAACATATGAAGGTAATAATTCAAACAGTTTAAATCGCTGTTTGTTCTGAAGTTTTATGTATGATGATTATGATTCCAACCAATACAATTTTCCTTTTTCAGTAACTGGCCTGAAAACAGCTAATCTTTATGCTTTCAGGTGTACTGATAACGAAAATATCAGGTAGTATTTACCTGACCGCCTCCGTAGTGCAGTGGTAGCGCGCCTGCCTCGGACATGGAGGAACCGGGTTCAATCCCCGGTACCGGCATGGGGGCTTTTTCCCCCGCTAGGAGGTGTGATACGGGGTGCACTCAGCCTCGTTAGATCCCATTAGGGGCCATTGAGAAGCTATTTGATAAAGAAGTAGCGACCCACATAACCGGCCGGGAGGACGTCCCACCCTCCAGTTCTGCACCTCACTCATAGTGGGCAGAGCTGGGAGACGCAGCGGCCGGGCTGTAATCCTTGGCCCGTGAAGGGCTGTTGTGCTAGGGATTAACTCTTTACCTCCCTCGGAGGAATGCTACTGAAGGCACAACCGCTTTGCCTGGCGTTTCTCGTTTTCAGCTGGTGATTCTCTGATTAGTGTCAGGTGCCAATCGGCTAACATTGGTACACTCCACATTCCCTGATATCTTAATTCCACGTTTAAAATTTGCTGGTGGAAGCATTCCCATGCTCGACGCTTACAACACTACAATAATCAGGAAACAAGTCCGAGTTGGAATCTAAGAAATGTAAATTTAAGGACATGTTGCATCCCAGTCTATTGTAGCAGTACAGACGATTTTCCACAAGATCCTTATAGTTTTCTATCCTCTTATTTCCAACAAAGTTTGTTGACATTTCAACAAAGGCATCCCAAGCTAACTTGTCATTATCTTTAAGGATAGTGTTGTAATGCTCATCTTTGTACAGTTAGTGTACTTGGAAACTCAACAAAATCCCCACTTTTATCTTCGTCTCACTAAGAGGTGTAAATTTCTTGTGTAAAGAGAGAAATGCTTCCCCGGTTTTGTCCATGGCCTTGACAAAGTTTTTCATTCGGCCCAATTTTATATGAGAGCAGGGAGAATCATGTTCTTAGATTTGACAAGTGCTCTGTGCATAGGATTGTGAGAGTCTGGTTCAACTGATTGACTCCCAGGCCAATCTTTCTTTCTTTCTTTCAGCACGTGACCAGAACACAGCTTGTAACAGACAGAAACCAAGCTTAAATGAAACATGCTCCGATCCTCCCTTCCTCTTCCCCTGTTGCTAGCAGCCCGTGCTAAAAATAGCAATAAAATACACACAGCTATTGCTGCCTGAAACTTCATCACTCTGCCTACCATAAGCGGGACTTAGAAGCCTCTATGGGAAGGAATTGACAATGAATGCTAATAAAATATCATTATAATTATGTGCATCTCTTAAACTTGGAAACGAGAGCTAATTCGAGTTTTTGAGGGTCGTTATCGTTATCAGCGTGATCGATAAGCTAGTAAATATTTATTTCATCTTAGTTACATTTTCATCGCTGGGTAGTGCTATTAATAAAGCTCGTACTTTCAAAAATTATTAAATCTCTCTACTCGTGTCGCCAATTCTCGTGTTATGTATACATTTCCTTTTTAACAATATAAAATTGTCTATTGGACATTACTGTTTTTAAACTGAAATAACATAAGTTTTCCTACAATTAAACAGTATTTATTTACATTTTACTAAACATATTCACAATCATTCAAAACACAAATTGCAATTATATACACTTTCGTTTCACAAGTACTTGCATACTTATATGCAGAATTCTTTTTCCTTCTTCCGATTCTATATATTTTCTTTCTTTTCACTTCACGTTTATTTAATATTGTTAGTGATATTAATGTTACTTCACTTTTACAAGGTCCTGAACCTCTTCTGTCTACTACGTAGATTGGGCCTGCTTGTTGTCAATCTGCCATTCATCAGCTGCATCGAGGTCCTGAATCTCTTCTGTCTCTACTACATAGAGTGAATACAGATTGGGCCTGCTTGTTGTCAATCTGCCACTCACCAGCTGTATCAGGGTTCTGAATCCCTTCCGTCTCTACTACGTAGATTGGGCCTGCTTGTTGTCAATCTGCCACTCACCAGCTGTATCAGGGTTCAGAATCCCTTCTGTCTCTACTACGTAGATTGGGCCTGCTTGTTGTCAATCTGCCATTCATCAGCTGCATCGAGGTCCTGAATCCCTTCCGTCTCTACTACATAGAGTGAATACAGATTGGGCCTGCTTGTTGTCAATCTGTCACTCACCAGGTGCATGGGGGTCCTGAATCCCTTCCGTCTCTACTACGTAGAGTGAATACAGATTGGGCCTGCTTGTTGTCATTCTCCCACTCACCAGCTGTATCAGGGTCCTGAATATTTGCCGTTTGTACTAGCACAACGCATAACAAACGTATTTGAGGTATACAATGTCACAGAGTGCGAAATATATCTTGAATTACTGGTATGCAACGATAAAATTACTCTATGTAAACTGCAGCAAAATGACGACGTAAGTTATTGTAGTGGCAATGATAGAACACAATAATCTTGCATCAAGGGGGAACGCTTTCCCTGCTGTTACATTCATTTTTGTGTAGAACAACTGCTGTGCAAATGCTTTGAGTTCCCCTAAAGTAGCTCCATCAACAGAACTGTCAAGCATCAGGTATTGAACGCTGGATAGCGTACTACTTGCCTCATCGCACACTCCTTGTCCACACCATGTAAGTACAAAGAAGTACAAAAAGTAAAGTGTTGTGTTTAACATAGAATAACCCAGCTTATGTTCAGTGGGATTTACACTCACCGGATGTACAAATGCCTTAATGTAGTAAGCCAAGCTAAATACTGTGCAGACAAAGTAAATGAAATTACTTGCAAGCTGAAGTAGGAGGATATTGCTATATATGGAGTTAGACAAACTTGCAATTTCAGCTAGCAAATTATGCAGCTCTCGAAGCTTGCGAATTCTCAAAAATGAAATTTCTGATGTACTTGCGAAACGATGACGATTAGACGGTAGATCAAACTTGTAAAGTTCGTTGTTTATGACTATGAGACGATGCCTGAGGAACAGAAGAACATTGAGGAGCTGACTCATTGCAACAAAATTTACAAAACGACTGATATTTGCTATCAATATACTTACAAAATGCCTCATATCTCTGTACCATGTGTATTGTGCATATGTAGCTACGGAAATCCAGGTTATTAGACTAACAGACAGTCCACAAATGAGGAATCGTACTGTTTGCTGATATACCTTTTGTGCCATACGTTTTAGCAAATTTTCATCGAAAATAGACATCTTTTCTAGAATTAGAACGATGCTTCTCCACTTTCCAGCGACAAAGCCAACAATATAAGCTACTGCCGTGCTGTGAGATATTCCGTTTGCCAAAAATAATGGCAGATGTATACTAGAATCCACTTCTTGTTTCAAAATTTTAGTGATATAATATATTAAGTTTCCCAAGAAGAGAAGTAATAAACAAACAGATACAGTTATAGACCACGCTGCATTTCGCACCACAAAAACACGTGAGGAAATCACTGGTTTATAAGGTGCGAGACCTGCAACTCTAGATACGACATACAGTGGAGCAATAGATTTCCAAAACATTAGGTTTATACCTTTTTGAGAATTGACACACTTTGGGTTTTGTATTGTTGTAGATGAAGTGGTGAATAGTGCTTCCATTACTTCTTAAAAGCTTTACAGCGTTATTTGGGAAATGTAGGCCTTAAATGTGGTTAGATAAATCAAAATAATAACTCATACGTAAAGACTATGGCTATATTGTTCGCAATAAGTATACAATCATGTCCAGAACAGCACTGAAAATGTCGAGAAAGTCGTTCAGATAAGTTTAGTTTGGAATTATCTCATCACTATTGCGTATTAAACCTATATATCGACGATCGGTTTGAATGCTACTTGTACTATTTCAGAACTATGACGCCCTCGCTTCAGAACTGACTATTATGCTTTTGTTTTACATCGTGAATATTTTGGAACGTTATCTGTTCTAATATAATATGCAGCATTTATCATGTTTGAATTTTAATTGGTGAATTTCCATATAATTAGCGTAGAAGCATTCCATATATCATAAGGCTAAGTTAACAGCTATTGCAGTTTTATTGTATCGTCAAGTATTACTCCTGTCATTCAACAGAACGTAATGTCAGTGCATGAGAAAGTACACAAAAACATGAGATGATGATAAAATAAAGCAGCTGGGGTGATATCCATCAGGATAAAATTGAATCAATAAACAGCACTTAAAGGAATCAAACATGGAATCATGAAAAACAATTGGTCATATCATACGTTACAGGAATACCTTTTTCCATTAAGAACGGTGCCACAAAGAAAAGGAAATACAGAGTCAACAATACTAAAATCTACAAATCAATTACATCGGCAGTAATAGAAGGAAAAGGTATAGGCATAGCTAATCACTGTCTCTCGTAGAGAAGAAAATATAAGTTTGGAAGTATATCATGAGACCAAAACTAACAAGTTATAAAAGGAAAAAAAAAAAAAACCCTTTTAAACGCGTTTAAGTTTTCATATCTGCATTTAAACTGCCATGGTCCATTCTATATTGGGCATGAAAAGCCATTAATTTTCATTAAGGAAACCTATACTCATCGGTGCATTTCTGAACTAGTGTTTCAGGAGGACAATATCAGCAGGATAATATCCACACGTTACACGAGACATATTTCTCATGGAAGTTATAGCGACGGATGAATGACTAATGGCACATAAAGGCTACTAAATGCACCACTCTAAATATTGACTTCAGATAATGAAAGTTTAGGACAAACAGAAATAATCCAGCATTTTGAAATAGGTAAATGTATCGGGAAAAAATAGTATACTTTTCTCGACATGAGCTGATGAGCAAGCGAAACGCCTTATATGAGTCGCCTGAAGTAAAGACTCAGAGAGAACAGCTGGTGCTTCAACGTTAAATAATGTTCGTGTTTTAGAAACTGGTGTTAATCAGCTGTTACATTACTTAACGAGTGTATTACTAGATTTTACCGTGCCAAGGATCTTCAGTGCCCGATTCATTGCTCTGGCTCAGTAATTTAAACAAGGTTTCATAATCACTGAGGGAACGGTTACGCGATGTACTATTTGAAATTCAGTAATTTAGTTAGATGAAAAACATTAGCGAGTTCGTATCAGACATTTTTTCAGCTCTAAGCGTCAAATGAACAAGACTCTTCAAGCAAACAAATCGCGGCAACCTCAATTACGAAATACATTTCAAGAGATTACTTCAAAAAGGCAAAACTTGAAGGAATTCAATATGATTTGTGTGCAGCTCTTGTATAAGCAGCAATTCTACTCAATAAGGTGAACCATTCACTCTTCTAGGAATTTCCTCAAAAATACACAAAGATGTCAATGCCCGCTGGGAGTACTTTAGGAAAAAACTACATGGAATCATCCCAAGAACCATGCAAAGAAACGAATCAAAGAAAATATCTGATTGCGATGTAGAATCATTTTGGATGAAACCATAGTCAATGGAAGGATATGTTTTGGACATTTTAGTCTTTCGCTTGACGGGAGAAGAAACATAAGCCTACGTTGTTAAAAATGTATGAACCGCAGAAAGTTTATGCCAGTCAAAAATGAACTTCTGTCAAAAATTCTGCCCTACTAGAGTCTAGTTTGAAAAGCTTCTCTTGTGGTTACTGCCAGGCTCCCTATATAGTTTCAGTGTTTAACCAATTATTGTTAACCGCACCGTAGTGAATGCTCGTGGTCTTCGAGACTGGAGCCGCCTCCATCCTCAGCGCGGCCTTCAGGGCATCGTGGTGGTCTTGTAATCGCCGAGCATTATACGCTGACGTACCTCGGCATCACGCACCTCATCGATAAAGGTGTAGGCAGTTTCCTGGGACACGTATCAGACCGGAGCTTCGCCAGAGCCCTGTTCACCAATTGTTCAATGATCAGGGCGAATTACCGAGTTTTGCAATACTTGCACTTTTCACAGATGGAGATCGTTATTCACCTTTTTATCTCCTGGCTATGCAAAGACAATGGAAGCCTACTGTATTCCTATATTCCCCTTGCGCCTACAAGAAAATTAGGAGTAAAATAATTCCTACAAATGTTTATCTTGTCTAATATGAAGAAGATAGAGGTACAAGTGTTTGTTGGAGTATTTAGTACTATTGTGCTGCTATAATGCTTAATATGTGCTTTACTTTTGGTCATCAGAAGCCTCTCCGGTAACACACACCGCATCCATTGTTCGCTCTCGGAAGTCACTGGTTTCACATTCCACCAATGAGGGTGTCACTTCACCCAATGGAATCCAAATCACAAATAACAGACAGTTGTTAATTCCACGTGGAGTGAAAGACAGCGTTGCAACATTTCCCATTTTCTCTCTCATTCTGTTAGTTTTCTCGTAACGTTGGTTTTCTAAGAAATAAATAACACTTTAAGAAAACCTGACAACGTTGCTTTTCGTGATACTGAATATCTCCATTGTCTCACCCGAGTTTGATCCGCCGCATGTTAACCATTAGAGTAGCACGATAATACAGGACTGAATAGAGAAAGTCATGTGAGTGCAACACATAAGATTTTTACTTTCTCTACTGGTAAGTAGGGGAAGTATTGTATTCCACCCAAAAATTCGATGGCGAGATTTCACCGGAAATATATGTTTTGAGGCCCCCTGAATCCAAAAAAAAACATTTTTAGAAAAAGGTCCCTGAGTGTGTCTGTGTGTCTGTCAGTCTGTGGACAGCATAGCTCAAAAACGAAAAGTCGGTTAAAAACCAAAGTTGGTATTTAAGTTTAATGTCGTTCAAGGATGTGACACAAAGATTTTGAAGAAAATAGCCCCACCCTAAACTACCCTTTACATGGAAAATTTTTCGAAAATTTTGATTTTCTTGAAAATGGCTCTAACGATTTTGATTAAAATGTCATATGTTTGCGATATTTTGATGACAAATGAAATGTATATCTTGAATTTTCTGGCTATAGCCCCTGTAGTCGTATTTACTTTGGACGACTTTTGCATAACTGGTAAACCGTTAGAGATAGACCAAATTATACTGTACAAAAAAAGTAGATCTTGCTAAAATACACAATTTATGTCTGAATAAATTTTCTTGTAGGGTGAACCATTTCGGAGATATTCCTTGTTATGTGTGTGAGTTTCGGAAAACTTAGAAATTTAGCGAAATGCAACAACGTTGTTCATTTTTTTATATGTTAGTCGTGCAAAGAGAACGCAATCTCAAAGGTCAAAAAGATTTGACTGTCGTACAAAGCCTTCTGTATTCTAATATTCCCCTTGCACCTACAAGGACATAAGCAGTAAGATAATTTGTACGAATGTTTATCTTAACTAACATGGAGAAATAGGAATAAGAGTTTGTTAGAATGGTTAGTACAAGAGTAGAGAAAGTCATGTGAGTGCAACACATCAGATTTTTAGAAAAAGCTCCGCGTGTGTATGTGTATGTCTGTGTCTGTGTATTTGTCTGTGAACAACATAACTCAAAACTGAAAAGTCGGTTAAAAACCGAAGTTGGTACTTAAGTTTAGCATCTTACAAATTTGCGACACTAAGATTTTGTAGAATATTCCTCCACCCTAGATTATCCTTTACACCGGCAAATGTTTCGAAAATTTTAATTTTCTCAAATTGACTTCAACGATTAAGATATTCTTATGGCAAATGAAATGTATATTTGGAACTTTCTGGCTTTGGCCCACGTATTACTGTTTACTCTTGATGACTTTTGCATAACTGTAAAAAATATGACACAGATCAAATCTTACTATAGAAAATATTTAGATCTCGTTAGAACACACAATTTATGTCCAAATGAGTTTTTTTTATTATTATTATTATTATTTTTTTTTTTTTTTTTTTTTTGGTGGAATTAACAATTTCAGAGGTATTTCTTATTACTTGGGTGAGTTTTAGTAATACTTCAACTTTTCTCAAATGGACGGTCTGACTCAGTTAGACGCTGGCCTACTGATTCTGGGGTCGCGGGTTCAAATCTGGCCCACACCGAGGGATTTTAAGTGCTTTAAAACGACAGCTCATCTCAGCAGATTTATTGGCATGTAAGAAAACTGCAGGACGAAATTCCGGCACACCGGCGACACTGATATGATCCTGGTGTCTTAAAGGACAAAATAATTAAATTTGGAAGGTCGTTATTCAGATTTCTATCTCTTGGCCATGCAAAGAGAACGAAATATCAAAACCTTCATATAGCGACCAGCTTTAAAAGATTTGACTAATGCTCAAAGCTTATTGTATTCCCATATTCCCTTAATATCTACAAGAACATCAGCAATAAGATAATGTCTGGAAATGTTTATCTAGACTAACATAAAGAAGACAGAGGAATAAGAGTTTGTGAAAATCTTACAAGAGTAGAGAAGGTCATGTGAATGCAACATATCAAATTTTTGTTTGGACTCAGGGGTCTCAAAACATGCATTTCTAGTGAAATCGCAACAACGAATTTTTGTATTCAATACAATACTTCTATGAAGTAAAAAGAATATATATATATATATATATAGGTTATATTACATATAATATAGGTTATATAGGTTATATATAGGTTATGTAATATAGGTTATATTAGATACGAGATATTGCATTGGGGAACGTCAAACATGTATTTGCAGTGAAATCTCGGTATCTAGCTTTTGCCTGAAATACAATACTCTTTAACCTGTTGAAGGAAGTAAAATTTAAGTTGCTTACGTTGGCAACAAAAAAGATTAGACAAAATTTCGATGTTGTTATGTTTTTGTTTTCTTTATTGGGTTGTGTTGTTTACTTCACAATTCGTTGCAAACACAGTTAGCCTATTATATTTAGCACTTCTGACCGTGGCTTCAATAAACTAAATCCGCAAGCAGTAATGTCCTTAGTTGTGTTCTAAATGAAGTTATTCTAGCAGTGAAATGTGTGGACGGATTGCAAAATATGAACATGCTCCATTTGGAGTTTCAATGCAGAGGTTCGTGCCGCTTGGATTACATCCCGATTTAGGTGGACGAGAAGGAAGTGGTGCTGCTGTGGGTACATACTACCCAAAAGATACTCTCAACTACCACCTTTCTAATGTGAAATGGGATCGCCAAATGATAATGAAGCGCTTCTCGGAGAAACGAGGTAATCCACCATTTATGTAGTACAGTGGTGTTGTTTAGTACTGGGTGGTTATCGTTCTCCTTCCTGGTTACCCATCGCCATTGATGTAATAGAGGTCAAGGAAGAAAGTTGGAAGGATTCCGGTTGGAATTTGTAACGGGATATGTTGACGCCCGATACTAATTTTCTTATTTTGTGAAATTCAAAGGGGTGCAGTTGCACCGCGTTAGGCATGTCACATTTTGGCACTTACCTATGCTGAGGAGCAAACTGTGTCATGAAATTAAAAATAAATAAGTGCGATATACAGTATGTTTAAAAAGTGTACGATATTGCAATAGGAGTTGGGATTGGGTAACTGTAGAGTAAATGTTCCTATAAACATATGTACGAAAACGAACATATGGGTTCGTCATATAGGCAATTTTACTTGTGTTGGGCATTTACACCAGACAATGGACTTCATCAAACGAATGGATTGGCTAAAGAAGTGCAATAGCATGGACCCCTCCCTATTTGCTAGTTCTTGATCCATTGGATTTTTGACTACGAGGACATTTAAAGCCATTGGTGTATGCCAAATCCATTGAAATGTGTGTACGCTTCAAGAGCGTGTGACCAATGCATGTATCCAAAAACGAGTGTAGCCAGTTATGATCGAAAGAGTTCTGGGTTCTTTGAGACGAGGAGTTGAAGCATGTGTAAGAATGGTAACCACATGGAGCATCTCTTGTAATAGTATCGACATAACGTGTAGATGTTACCAGAGGACAGATTGGCAGAAATCATCACAACTCCTGTTTGGTGTTTATGGATGTTTACCCAACAATTGTTCCGTTAATCGCTCGTGACTGTTAAGCATTCCCTAGACTACACTTGTTGGATGAAGTCCATTATCTATTGTAAATACTCAACACAATGCAAAATGGCTCATATCTCAACAGGTATTTGTATCCGGACATATATTTATAGGAACATTTATTCTAGTTTTGACCATTCCAACTCCTGTTGTAATATCAGACGCTTTTGTTTAAACACTTGGTATTTTAGTCCGTACCATCCCGAGAACCTTTCATTTGATACTTTTTCTACATATGGCACTTCCTCCCTAAGCCTATTGTAAAAATGTAAAAGTACACACAGTTGTCAATATGCTTTTCTTATTGTTTTATGCCCCGCCTTTAACTGCAATGGAAATACGGGCAAATATTGGACACACACACACACACACACACACACACACACACACACACACACACACACACACACACACACACAGTTGGAGAAAAATGAGAGTAAAGCTTTACTCTCATTTTTCTCCAACTCAAAAGTTTCTGTGAAAACACAGTAGACACTACTGGTTAAGGTGCACTCGCTCTCCAATACACTAACGATCTAGAAGCTCTTCTGAATACACTTAAAATCTTCATCCATAATATACAGAACGAAAAATGAAAATCAGGAGTACTCGAGTTCAAAAAAAAAACTGCTTACCACATTTAATTCCACAGAAAATAAATGAATGGACACATTTATACAGGTTACCTGACCTTTGTTCCATATACAGTTGTGAGCTCTACGCAATCAAGCAAGCCCTGAACCATGTTGCAAGTCAAGAAGTTGGTAAATATGTGATATACTTCGCCTCTCTGTTTTTCAAAGTCTGCATAATAGCTCAACGGGTCTGGAACTCCACAAGACGTCTAATTCTCTTTAGTTAAATAAGCAAGCAGGGTATGGGTACACTTCCACAAGGTATCACAGAAATTGAGGAAGCCGATGAAGCCGCCAAGAGACTCATGCAATATATGAGCCATATTTTCACTGAATGTACAAGATAATAGACCTCAATTATTTCTGTTTTATTACACTATTGTTAACTAATTAATACTTTGTGTACATACATGTAAGCCCAAGATGTCGCGATATGACCTAGCTGTTAAAGCGACGTTAAATGAATAAATAATAATAATATGTATTATTATGCTAGGGAACTATCATCTACAAACTTTCCTAGATGTGACCAAAAGTCAATAAAAGTTATAAACCAATCCAGCTATATTCGGTTACTCGTGGGCCATTAACCAGATGTGTATTAAGGTTGTGGAGTTAGAATTGTTTCTATGACACTGTTAACTATAATGAATAGCCGCTGATGTATTCCTGAATCAGTATTGAATAGGAAGGAACTGACGAATATATGTATTCTGATTTTGCAGGAGGAAAAGCTCCCCACTTACTTCGGCAGATGGAAATGGAAAAGCAATGTGGAGGTCCTGCAGTCCAGAACCTGCATACGTTCCTAGAACTTCTGCAATTTAGACGTAATTCTATCAGACCAAACATTGGACTAGGAACTGTGAAGCGCTTCTTTATACCAAAAAATCAACAAAACAGCGTTCCAGCTCCAGGTAATGTAAGCTTTCCTTTATTCTTTAATTTTGGTTTAACTAGTGTCACTTTAATTTTTAGGGCACAACATGACAACTTTTAAAACTTGTTTACATTCCTGTTATAGCAATTTGACTGTGCCAAAGAGTACCTTAGAGTTGCCAGCTTAAATAAGCTCAATCACAATAGTCTCATCTTCACTCTGCAGTGTTCATAATATTTTAATTGCTGGTTGTGGCCACATGGGCGTGAACGTCTAAGCGCACACCAATCCGACAGTGATCTGTTTACTAGAAACACCACCAGAAACTCTAATAATAAATAGCGTTTATTGTGGTTGGGAAATGAGGCACTATCTAATTTGTTTCGACACCGTGAAATCCAAACCAAGGTTTGCCAGTGTCAGTTTACTATATGAAGAAAAAGCCGAATAATAGGATTCTGTTCAATAAAGCACATTTTCCTTAAATCTTTAAATCATTTTGCAACATGGAACATTTTCAAATTCATTAAGGGTCGGCTTAACCAACGGATATTAAAGAAACTTGACATCTTATTTATTCAAATTATGTACTGATGCGGTTTTTTGCGGGAAATGCAATCGTGGCTATGAAGACTCCTATGCTTTCTCAGGGTGTTACAGAATAAGACATATTGAATTCCATTTTAAACTTGCTGAGATATATTTGCACCTTCGCAAGATAATACAATTACTGAATCGTTATACAATCTCATTACTTTTCTTTTATACTGCTTCGTAACCTCTGGCACGTCCGAAATTATATTGTATGATTTAGCGGAATATCACTAAGAATGGCGTCTGATTTCCTTGATCTCGTCGATTCAATAATAGTGTGTTCTATAATATATGTGCTGCAATTTCTCGAACTATCGTCGAGAGATAGCGTCTTTCTTATATAAACGCTTCCATCCGAAAATATTAAACTATATTATTTCCAATTTCCTGGAATGATACCGTGAAATGGCGTCTATCTTCCTCGGCCCTGTCGATTGAAGCTTAATGAAAAGTCATAGGCTTTCATGGCCGGTGTCCATTTGGAATAAAATGTCTTCCAGGCTTGTAGGCCGTGGTCGACGTTAGTCTTCACTCATCGTTGGGTCCTCTGAAGATGCTCAACGCAGACTTGGGCGAAACGTCAGAAGCAATTCCTATACGCCAACCACGGCCTAAAAGCTGGGAAGATGTTTTATTCCAAATAATGGGCTATGAATCTTACACCTAAATCTACTTCCATAACTCTTGCTTTCATAGCTACGTATTTTATTATGAGTTTTAACAAATTAGGTTAACAACATGCAACGAACAACGCCCAAATAGGGTTAGTTTCTCGCAAACATAGTGGTAACTGACCTGAAGAATACAGGATCCATCAGTGTAACCAATGTGGCAAATTTTGTTTACGCTTACATAGCAAGGGCCTTCCCCTCTTACCCTTTAAACCCCTTGCTTGACGTCTGCCATGTATCTTCTTTTAAAAATCAGACTGTGTATTACATAACGGCAACAATGTGTTCCGTGAGTTGACACGATGTATCTATCAGGCACGGTATCTCCCTCTAAGTATGGTAGATCTCCCTCTATGGTAAAGTCATTAATTTGGTGATTTGTACGAAGGATATTGAAGCCTTATATTCGATAGATACATAGGGACTAATGAAGAGTTAAATATTTCTTCTAACTTGCCCAACTTTTAAGTGGCTATGTAGGGAAAATAACATATAATAGCTGATTGTGTCCACAGGAACCTACGGTACACCGGAAAAGCCCGGGAGAATAAAACCTTACGGTACTAAAGTGCCGCCTTTCCTTTGGGATGGGTGCCAGAAGAGGAAGCTTGTTCAACCAAAAGGATGCGGCATTCCTCCAACCAGATACACCGTGCGCGGAGAGTCAGGTTCAATCGACACCTTGCTCACAAAGGTAGTCTCCAAGCGTGGGCCATACGACCTCTTTACAGGTAAGCAATGTACTCTAGTGCTTTTCAGATGGGAAGGAGTTTGTCCTTGAGCGTCTCCAGGCCGGTAACCAATCGGAGTCCTGCTGTGTTGTCATATTGCTTTCCCTTTAAGTGGGGCTTGAGGCGCGCCAAGAAAAATGAAGAAAGGGAGTAATGAGCTTGCAGCGCTGTGCACGTAAACGTATAACATTGGCTGCTGATCAGAACTCTTCCCTCAAGACTGTTAGATGCAAACAACACATGCATTGGTTTAATCACTATGTTGTGCAATATTTACAATCTCATCAATATCTCCCTCTCCCTTTCTCACCAAGCGAGATGGCTCCGCGGCAACGTGTGAGGCTCGCATTCAGGAGATCGTGGGTTCGATTCGCGCAGCCGATCTTACATTCCTCGAATTTCCCGTCCCTCCATTTCATTACACATTCGTTTCAATGTGGTCATTCAGGGTTGGAAGTGTTGGCGATGGGCAAGTGGCGCTGGGGGTGCAAACTGTAACTGCTGTTGTCGCCGATGGATGGCGTTATAATCGCGTGAACTACTGGAATGGACCGCTGTCGAAACCCTTGATGCTGGTGGCAGTTTAACGAGGCCTGGTGTCGAGATGAATCTCCAGTACTCGTTAGGAATCCTCACGGTGGCTGGGGCTACTCGCCCAGCTCCAACACGCCCGTAGAGCTCTCTCATTGCATTCCTTCCTTCCCGGGTCTGACATACAATAGCTTGACCCATTGGCTCAGTGTAGAATCCCCTCCGTCTATACTCTACCTCTATCTCTCCCTCTCTATTACTATGTCCCCCTCCCCCCATAATTTCCATTTGTGCTTCATGGCGGAAAGTTGAATACCACTCAGTGTTGGTAATGTAACCTATATGCGTGATTTTGCCCATTTTATTGCACTTATGAGTATCAACTGCATTGAAAATTCTTAATTTTCGATATATTTGTTATTGAAGACGAATATTAACCGTTACCATTTAAATATTACTTAAGTCTTTAGCTCCTTTTAATTTATTAATATTTGAGAGGTAGAACTGGAACTTAAAAATTCAATGCCACAGCTGGGATTTGAACCACAGACCTTCCGCTTACCAGGCGGCTGCTCTAACCATTGAGCGGAAGGTATGTGATTCAAATCCCAGCCGTGGCATTGAAGTTTCAAGTTCCAGTTCTACCTCTCAAACATTGCCCACACACGGATTGTGTGTTTAAAAACACCAACAGTAAGTTTGTTGGCATAAATAAATAATTATTAATATTTATTTCCGATTTATTTGCTCTGAATCGACTTATACTAACCGTCATGTCAGCTGCAAGTCATTGATTTTACATCCGTGGTGTCCAACTTGAAACTTTATTTTTAACTAAGTTTAGCTTAATTACACTAAAGATGCATTATAATAATTATCCTACTATAAAAACACATTTTGATACACAAGGTGTTACCGAATCGCGGTCCACTTTGTCCGAAAAAGCAACCGACGTGATATTGTAGTATCATTACATTAAGTGGATCTACTTGCCTCCTTTATCTACTTGCAGTGGTAGTCATAAAGTAGAGGTGGGAGTGGTTGTAGAGGTGGTTGTGGTAGCACCAGCAGTAGAAATAGTGGTAGCGGCGGTGGCGGCGGTGGCAGCGGCAGTGGCGGTGGCGATGGTGATGGTGGCGGTGGCGGTGGCGGTGGCGATGACGGTGACGGTGACGGTGACGGTGACGGTGACGGTGACGGTGACGGTGACGGTGACGGTGACGGTGGCGGTATAGTAGAGTAATGATGTGTAAATCGTAATTTGTACCATACCCAAATATTGTGATCCATGTACTAGGGAAATCGCTCAACTGAGTCCTATGTTTGCAGGCCAACGAGATTACTCCAGCATAAAGAATCATTTTTCGCCGCCAAGCATGAAGTTACCAGATCATCTGTTTGTATCGCCTCCCGTGAAGACCATGGCCTGGAAAGGGAAATGGCGCAAAGGTACGTACAGTTTTAGAGATATAATACGAGATCGGCGTATTACACGAATCACTGTGAATCTTGTACTAAAAATAGTATATATGTTTATATACCTACACCTACATAACGCCTCAACCATGTGGCGAATTAACAGGAAACTGTGCACTGTGATAGTCATTGGCAGAGAACTCCAAAATGATATGAATGATTTTTGCTACTTCCGGTTTGATCGGAAGTGACTGTAACCTTGTATTTAAATCGAATACCCCATACTTTAGAGTGCCTCCGTAGCGCAGTTGGTAGTGCGCTAACCTCTGGTGCGGCGGACCCGGGTTCGATCCCCGGTACCAGCATGGGGAATTTACCCGGGGGGCGACTGAGGAACTACTTGATGGAGAAATAGCGTCTCCAGGTCGAGAAAGCCACATAACTGGCTGGGAGGGCTCGGGACGCTGACTACGTACCACCCTCCAGTACTGCACCCGACAAATGACGCCTGTAGTGGGCAGAAGTGGGGGACGCAGCGCAGGGACGCAGAGACCTTAGCCCTTCATGAGCTGTTGCGCTGGGGTTTACTTTACCCCATACTTTTTTACAGATCAGGATAGTGTTCATCAGCAGGTTTTCAGCAACTACCCATATAGACAACTGTGCTATTCATGAGTGAGTGAGTGAGTGGGTGAGTGAGTGGGTGAGTGGATGAGTGGATGAGTGGATGAGTGGATGAGTGGATGAGTGGATGAGTGGATGAGTGGATGAGTGGATGAGTGGATGAGTGGATGAGTGGGTGAGTGAGTGAGTGAGTGAGTGAGTGAGTGAGTGAGTGAGTGAGTGAGTGAGTGAGTGAGTGAGTGGGTGAGTGAGTGGGTGAGTGGGTGAGTGGGTGAGTGGGTGAGTGGGTGAGTGAGTGAGTGAGTGAGTGAGTGAGTGAGTGAGTGAGTGAGTGAGTGAGTGAGTGAGTGAGTGAGTGAGTGAGTGAGTGAGTGAGTGAGTAGTGAGTGAGTGGAGTTTAAGAGTTCGTTCACAACGAGGGCCCGAAGTCAAACCTTAAAGTCTAAAGCAAACTCACAGGGTTAAGATGCTGAAGGTTGTAAGATAAGGTTAAAATATTAAAACACCAGAACGTACTAGATGAAAAGGTTAAAATATAAAACAAATTTTAAAACTCCAAAAAAAACCCTAGAACAAAAAGACAGGTCAAACTTTTTTATCGAAGCGAATATCGGCCACGAACCGCTAAGCCTTGCCTACAGAGACCGGGTCGTCGCCCAAAATTGAGGCAAGTGTAGACCCCAGACCAATGGACTGGCGCTCACGAGCGTACTGCGAACAATCTATTAGGACATGTGCCACGGGGGGTCGAACAGACATACGCCAGGTTTCATTATTGATACATTTAAATTAAGATAAGTGTAGGCTTAGTGGAGTAAGACGTTTCTTTCTCCTTTTTCCTTTGATTTAACTGTCCTTTTTTAACATTCTAAAACAGGACAATTTCCACTTATAGGTTTTGCAGTCATTGTTGCTGTGTTTGAGAAAAACTAGGGAAGATGCAAAATACATTGAAGGTGGTCTTCTTGCGAATTAGTGGAGTGTCGAAGACGCTATTAAAGTCCTTACAAGGATTTCCATAAGGGAAGCAGAACTGTTATGTGATCGGATACAGAAACTCCAAGAATCTTTGCAACAGGCCAAATTTAAGGAAAGCAACAGCGTGCAGAAAATATCAAGGCATTATCTGGGTTGGACCATGGGCTTCATAGTGCTTGCAGTCTCAGGACTATTGCTTTGGAGAAGATGGCCGATACTGCTTGATTTTGGAGCAACTCCAAATATGTAATAGCGTTTGGAGTTTCTCCAAAGAAGAGAGTACCAATAATATGATCACCAACAATACCATCCAAAACACTCAGTTTCTGTGGATGCTGCTTGTGCAGTTGAAGACACCTGACGAACAATTTGTACAAATTTTCATTTTGAATTTTTGGAGAAACTGCTGAATTAAAGCTCTGCCTGACATTGAAGCGGATGCATGATGGTCGATGATGGAAAAGGTCCAAAGGAACGAGGATTGCCCTCTCTTGATATTAAAACTGGAGTGAGTGAGTGAGTGAGTGGTTAGGGTTTAAGGGCCCGTCGACAGCTAGGTCATTAGAGCCCCAAGTCACAAGATAAAAAAATGGATAAAACTCACCACCACTTAAAACTCAAAGTTAAATATTAAAACGCAAGCTAAAACAGCCAAAAGTTAAAAAAGTTAAAACTTAAAACTTGTCTAGAAAGTATGCTCAAAATAGTTAAAAGCGTGTAAAATGATCTAAAAAGGTAAGCAGATAAAATATAAAAGGTAAAAAGTAAAACCACACAATAAAATTTAAACTTGCTTACCAAAGTCAATGCTGCCGACGAACCGCAGCACTGAATCCACAGCTACCGGGTCGTCGCCTAACATCGTCATTAAACTAGAACCCAGGCCAAACAACTGGCGCTCACGATTGTAGCGCGGACAATCAACTAGGACATGGGCCACAGAGAGCTGAACGCCACAGGTGGAACATACCGGCGCCGGCTCACCACGCAGATAGTGTCCATGCGTGATGCGCGTGTGACCTATTCTCAGGCGGGCCAAGATGACTTCTGCCCGCCTGGTATCCCTTGAAGATGTTATCCAAGGCTGCACCGTTTCCTTGATTGTCCGCAATTGCGTGCCAGTGACATCCAACGCTTCCCACGATTGCTGCCAGACTGATAAAATATGACGTCGGAAGTACCGTTGTACATCAGTGTAGGGAAGACTGCGTGTTGAGATCTCCGGCAAACGGCAGGCAGACTTAGCAGCCTCATCCGCTGCTTCATTGCCGGGAATGCCTACATGGCCTGGGGTCCAGGTAAAAACAATCTGGTATCCGAAAGAGAGCAACTGCGAGACGAGTGTCTGTATTTTCACAACTAGCGCTGACGTGCCGACAAACTGTTGCAATGCCTGGAGTGCGCTCAGAGAGTCGCAGCAGACGATAAAACTTCCAGGAACGGAACTGGAGATAAAAAGGACGAAATAAAATATTGCAAACAGCTCGGCGGTAAAGACGGAACTCAAGTCTGGCAGACGGTACTTGTGAGTCTCACCGTTATGCACAAAGCTACACCCTGTAGCCCCATCCACCTGGGAACCATCGGTAAATACCGGAGTGTAATTCCGGTAACGTCCCAGGATCTCGGTGAAAAGCTGACGATACACCGATGGAGGGGTAACCAACTTAGCATGCATCGAAAGCTCCAGGTCGAACTGGGCACGCTGTAATTGCCATGGAGGACAGCGGCCAAGGGAAAACCGTTCGACAGCAGGCATGCGCAGCGCGTGTAAGTTAAGCAGTTCGTGAAATCGAATACCGCTTGGGCGAGAGATCGTGCTATTCCGAAGATAACGGTGAGCGAGTTCCGGGCGCAATACAGGATTAAAAGACGGGTGACCAGGATGGGCCGCCAAACGGGCCACGTAAGAACACAATAAAAACGAGCGCCGAATAGAAAGTGGAGGTTCGCCAGAGTCAGCATACAGACACTCTACACGGCTAGTGCGGAAAGCTCCAATAGCCAGACGGATACCAGCATTATGTACAGTATTTAAAAGACGGAGTTTAGAGGCGGACGCCGCGCCATAAATAAAACTGCCGTAATCTAGTTTGGACCTCACCAATGAACGATACAGCCTCAACATGACAGTGCGATCGCCACCCCAAGACACTCCAGATAAAACCCGGAGCACTCGAAGCGAACGATCGCAGGAGCCACGAAGTTGACGAATATGGTGCTCCCATGTGAGTTTGCTGTCTAGGTAAAGGCCCAAGAACTTGATGTGCGAAACAAACGGCAGGGGTGTGTCACGCAAACGGAGTTCTGGAGGAGGATGTACACCGCGAAGTCGATGAAAGTGGACACATTGTGTTTTCGTAGGGGAGAACTTGAAGCCGGCGCGAAGGGCCCAGTCGGCGATAGAGGATATGGTCAGCTGCAGTTGACGTTCTATATGTTCGAGACTATAAGATCGATAATAGATCGCAAAATCGTCAACATACAGCGACATCGGTATTCCCCTACGAACGACACTAGCAATGCCGTTAATGGCAACGGTGAAAAGAGTTACACTAATAATCGACCCCTGGGGCACACCATTTTCTTGGATCCTCTCCTGTGAGAACGTATTGCCAATGCGGACACGAAAGCGACGCAGGGCTAAAAAGTTAAAAAGAAAGATTGCTAAAAGACCTCGCAAACCATACCCGTGAAGAGTACGGAGAATACCATGACGCCATGTGGTATCGTAGGCCTTCTCCAGATCGAAGAAGACACCCACGACATGCTGCTTGAAAAGAAAGGCATTTTGGATGTAGGCTTCCATGCGTGTCAGATTGTCGACACTGGAGCGATGGCGACGAAAACCGCACTGAACATTGCTCAGCAGGTTGTTCGTCTCTAGCCACCATACTAAGCGAGTGTTGATCATCCGTTCAAAGATCTTGCAGACGACACTCGTCAGGCATATAGGACGGTAGCTAGAGGGGAGTGTACGGTCTTTTCCGGGTCGAGGGATAGGGATTACAACACCCTCTCGCCAGGAAGATGGAAAAACCTGCTGAAGCCAGATGCGGTTATAGATGCTCAACAGGAATGATAGAGCCGCAGATGGAAGATGAAGCAGCATTTGGCGATGGATGTCATCAGGACCAGGAGAAGAGTCGTGAGCGAGGGACAAAGAATGCGCCAGTTCCGCTTCAGTAAAAGGTGCATTGTAGGGTTCACTACAATCACTATTAAAATTTAGGCTTATCCGTTCCGCGGATTCCTTAATCGGTAAAAAGGCTCTGTCGTAGCTTTGAGTTTGGCTAGTAGTGGCGAAGGAATCGGCAAGGGCGTCGGCGATATCCTGCTCGCTGGTGTATATGGAGCCCTGTACGGCAAGACCGGGGATGATCGTCCGGCGACACTTACCGTACATACGCCGGACGGCAGTCCACACCTTCTGGGCCGAACTGCGACGTGAAAGGGAAGACACGTAGGATTCCCAGGATGTGCGTTTTGCATTGCGCATTACAAAGCGAGCCCTTGCACGAGAACGTTTAAAAGCAGTAAAATTCGCCTCCGTAGGGTGTGCTCGGAAAACACGCAGAGCACGCTTACGAGCTTTAATAGCCAAACGGCATTCCTCGGACCACCAGGGCACAGGAACGTGTCGTGGTGTAGATGAACCTCGAGGAATGCTAGAATCTGCTGCGAGAAGGATAGAGTCGGTAAAATATTCCACCATGTCGTCAATGGTGGTAAAAACATTGTCGGTCAAGTGAATGAGGGAACGGAATTTCCCCCAGTCCGCCTTGGAAATAATCCAGTGAGGATATCGCGTTGGCACAGAATGGTGGCCCGATATGTGAATGCTAATGGGATAATGATCACTGCCAAATAAGTCGGACAGTACCGACCAATCAAGTATAGGTACTAGTGACGGGCTGCTGAAAGAAACGTCAAGCGCGGAGTGTGTACCATAGGCAGATGATAAGAAAGTAGGCACGCCAGTGTTTAGTATGATTAAGCCGGACATATCGCAAACATCTGCTACAAGGCACCCACGAGCATTGTCAGTGCTGGAGCCCCAGTGAGAGTGCTTGGCATTGAGATCGCCGAGAAAGATGAGCGGTGGCGGAATCTGTGCCAAGAGAGCCCGAAGGTCATTCTCGTGTACGACACTGACCGGTGGCAATTATAGGTTGCAAACGGTGAAACAGAGGCCCTGCAGCTGTACACACACACCTACAGCTTGCAGTGGCGTGTTAAGGGTTATACTGGTGGCAGAGATGTTATGTGCTACCAGCGTAGCAACACCACCGCATGCTCTCCTATCAGCGACAGAGTCGTGGCGGAATGCTGAAAATCCACGAAGGTGGAGAGAGTGATTAGGCTGTAAGTGGGTTTCCTGTAGGTAGACGATTGATGGAGAGCGTTGAAAAACTAAGTGCTGTATGTCCGGAACACGTGCACGGTACCCATTAACATTCCACTGGATTATTTCCATGGTAAAGAGATTAGCGTACGGTCTTCATCTTTTTCTTTTTCATTCTTACCTTGACCGACTTAGGACCTGGAATGTTTAATTCGCCGTCCTCTAATGACTCCGCTGACGTGCGGGAGTCTGAAGATCCTCGGCGGCTCGTTGAACGGGAGCGGGACTTCTTTGAGGAGGAACGGCTACTCGCCCGGTGTTTATGGCGCGAACGATTGACAGGGACAGGCAAAGTAGTGTGGCCACTGCTTGAGGATGCTTGGTGAGTTTGTGTCTGCACGGCGGAAGATGTAGTTGCCGGTGCAGGAGCGTCACGGGTCGGTGGAGAGATGTTCGGTAAATCCGTTTGTGTGGCAGCATCAGCGACCGGTACATGTTGCACGGCCACAGTGTGAGCAGGAGTGCGGCGAACTGCTGAAGCGAAACCTAGGGTAGTCGCAGGTTTCAGTTGCTCGAAGCGGCGACGCGCTTCCAGAAATGTGAGCCGCTCTTTCACACGCAACTCCTGTATCGCCTTCTCGTCCATAAACGTGGAACACTGGCGCGAGCTAGACCGATGGCTTTGGCCACAGTTCACACATACAGGATTCCTTGTGCATGCCGTATCCTCGTGGGCGGGTAAACCGCAGCGTTCACAAATGGCGGGATTGTTGCAGGAGGTTTTAGTATGCTGGCATCTGAAACAGCGCATGGGGTTCGGTACATACTGGCGTACGGCGGCACGTTCGTAGCCACAAAAGATAAATTCAGGTAATTGAGTGCCTTTGAATGTCAGAAACACCGTACGCAGAGCTTGCTCCTTGCCATCCTGCTTACGAGTAAGACGGTAGGCTTGACAGACACGCTGGTCAGAGAGGCAGCTGACGATCTCCTCGTTCGTCAGATTGTCCAAACTGGAGGTGGTTACCACTCCCCTACAGGTGTTAAGCGTCTTGTGGGGGGCTACCCGAATTGGGTAGGACCCCAACAAAGCCGCTTTCAAAAGTTTCTGGGACTGATCTGCCGTGTTGGTCTCAATTAACAACGTACCGTCTCGTACTCTCGTCGCGTTTTTCACCGGGCCACATATCCTGTCTACTTCGCGTTTTATGTAGAATGGACTGATATCTTTAATCGTCTTCCCTTCACAGGCCAATGTCAGAACTAAAAACGAGTCAAACAAAGGGGTTTTGCGCGGATGCATTATGAATTGGACCCCCATCCGGAACTGTCGGCGTCAGCCTGCCATCCGGGGGTCAAAGAAAAGAAAGACACCAAAATCTCCACGGTCTGTGCCGCCATGGAGACCCCTCCATGACTGACCTCAAGGCGTACTTCAGAGGAGCTACCCTCCGATCTCCACTGCTTGTCCGCATGGGTAAACCGTTCACCTCGTGACACCCCGGTTTTATGCCCCCACCACAGGAATAACCGCCTGTGGCTCCCCGCTTTAGCACACGCTGCCTCAACGGAGTCAGCGTGGATTCAGGGGACTTCGGGTTGATTACACCGGGGCTCCGTCAGCGGTAACACGTCCGGCCGGTGATACTAACCCGACGGCACGCGGCCGTCGGGAGATTAACACCGGCCGTGCCCTCAAGGAGCTACGTGGGTGCACATGACGTGTGGACGGGCTCCGCACCTAAGGCTACACATGGGGGCAGTGTGAAGGGTCCGCACAACCTTCGCGCCTGAGACCTCCGAAGAGCACACAAGTGGGGGGCCACGCCGAAAACCGTGGAACAGGACCACGGAGATAGGAAAGATCCCTGCTGGTGAGACAGGAGTTATAAATCTAGGAACTTACAAACTAATAATCAGAATAAACCTAGAAGAGGAAGAGGGTGATATAAAAAGCAACATAAAACGTCGCACGTGGCACAGTTAATGAAGGTGGAGGGGGTGAAGTGATAGTGAGCAGCTCGGGGCCCCGGGTGCGCCAAACCCGGACCTACCGTGGTAGGTTCCCCTGGGGGAGTTTGATTTCGGAGTCCTCTTCTCCTAGATGAGTCGTCGACCAAGACTAACGAGCCTCATCTACCCGTTGGAATGTTCTTAGCTTCCCCTCACCTCTTGCCTACCAGTGGTCACAAAGACACACTTAGTAGGCCGTCTGGTTCGGGTACTGAGCCCCTCCGCCACGGCAAGGCGACACTCCTTCGGAGGGGTTAAAACTGGAAAAGTGTCTTCCAAATGAAAGGAGCGCAGAGCTTGTCTATTGATATATGGTCTTAACCTGACTGAAAATGAATTTCAGCGCCTAGAAACAGAATTTCAGAATTTGGTAAATTTTTGTTCAGTGACAAATGAGGATTATTCATGTATGTGGCTTTCATGCAACTGTTTTCTTAACGGGCACCAGTTTTACAATGTGGCAGTTACATCACCCGACTTAAACCCCCATTTTGCAAGGGGGACCACACCTATCGTTGGTCAACGGGTCCATCGGACCTAGCCGGGACCACTTGAAGACCTGTGAAGCATTAAGATTAGAAGAAACTACAGTTCAAAAGTATTGGAAAGCACGAATGCTAATGGCTTCATTGCCAGATGCAAGGCACTAGAAAACAACAACAAATGAGGATTTGGAAGAAATTGGCATTAAAAATCCTGTTGACTCATCAGTCCGTAATGTCTGTATTACTTCTGATTTTTCTTTCCCTCTTGGCTCTGGAGAGCTTTCCATTCTTTCCAATTGGTTCAATTGACTGAACTGTTTGGAGTTTAGCTGGTTCTAACACTTCCAACATTGTAAGAAGAGGATCACTTCATGAAAAACGACTTAGTACGTCGTGAACTAATTCAACATAAAAATCAACACAGCCTAATTTGAAAACTTGTAGATAGTTGTCGGGCAGGGATGATTTTGTCTGAGACATTTGAACTTTGGCACCAAAATACATGTTTTCCACAAGAAGAAATACTTTTGGATCACTCTATTCAACTTCATCTATTTCAGTGGAGTTCAAATGTTTAGGTTTAATGTAGCAGTCAAGGATAGTTCGCAATGCAGAAACAACAGATGTGGTATACTGATTGTGTATACAGGTGATTATATTAATCTTTTGTTTTTATACATGAGGGAAGTGCCTTGCCTGAAAATCTTTTCTGGAAGAACGGATTATATGATGTTAAGGAAAATAGTGTTTAAAAATTGAAAATATATAAAAATCAGGAGATTTTGAAGTGCGTTCAGTTTTTACTACTACATAGATCAGTAGATTTGCAAAAAGGCAGATCTGCAAAATCAGTAGACCTGGCTATCCTGTTCCCATCCACTATTACAGATCTGCCTTTTAATTTCTGTTGATTTCTAAGGAATCAAATTCCTTCACTATTTCTAATTACTCTGCATTTAAGTACCACGCAAATATTTTGTTAACTTACTTTGTGTCTACTTTGTGTATTCTGTAGGACCCAGGTTCCTGAAAGGGAGGATAATACAGTACCCGCCACCAGGAGCATACGATCTGAAGATTCCTCAACTCAAGCCAGTTAATAGGAAAGCAATACCATTTTTGTTGGGGGCGGTACATGTACGTCCTCAAATCAGCACAAAAGTATCTCCTGCAGTGGGTCGCTATAATCCCAAATGGGGCTATCGTGTCCGTCCCATACGCAGCCCTTTTCAGTCGACAACACCCCAGACTGAGCTGTTCAAGATTATTACGTATACTACCTTTTAAAGCCGTCCTTTTATCTTCAGTATTCCAAATTGTACTGCATACTGAAAAGCAACAACAATTTCTCACATGTGAAAGCTAAATTAGTGCAGCATAAATCTTTAATGTGTTTCTTTGATTGGTACAACATCAGTTAGAGAAGCTGCAATTAATCTGTACATTGTCGTCCGTTCATCAATGTAGATCGTGTTCACCAAACATAACTAACAGCAACGTTAAAACTGTGTGCATAATTATATTCATACGTTATAATGTTTATATAATTTTGTATTATACTTTTGTATCCTTGCACTATTATATTTGTATCTTTTAATCGTGTTTTCTTTACACTTATTGCATAGATATTTGTCCTGTTGAGCTCAGAGCATAATCATTAATATAATACGCTTTATGCATAACTATTGACTAAAACGAAGACACTGCAACTATTGGCGTGAAGCAAATTAAATCAACAAATATTAATATTATTACATATTTTATATTTGTGCAACTATTGGATATCAAAGGTAAGTAAAGTTTCAGTCACTAATATATATCAAGATTTGTTGAACCATTTTGACAATGATTTCCAAAAATTATAGTTGGCACGAACAACTTAACCACACCAAAAGGAAGTAATATAATAAAGTTACATATTAAGAACAATACATAATAATAAAAAATTATTATTAATAATTAAGTATTATTATTATTATTATTATTATTATTATTATTATTATTATTATTATTATTATTATTATTATTATTATTATTATTATTATTATTATTATTATTATTATTATTATTATTATTATTATTATTATTATTATTATTGTTGTTGTTGTTGATAATGTTATTGTTATTATTTCTATTACTTTTATTATAATGATACTACTAAAAGTTCAATAATAAAAGTAATGTGACATTAACAATAACAATAACTAAAATAATAATAAAATACAACAGTAACACTCATAAGAAACAAAGAAATGCCAATGAAACATTACGTATCCTCATGTTTGTACTTTACAATATGCAATTTAAATTTTAGACAGTAACAGCATATGTATACAGGAGTGAGTTTATTCTCTGGAGAATAATGATCCTGTAAGTAAAGTGAGACCTTTTCGGTTGTATATACTGTTCTGTATTGTCACACACTAGTTCAACTGCCTCTCACCTTACGTCTCGCTGAGAGGCAGAAACGCCACTGGCCTCTCTTGTGCCGTGGAGTTCGGTAACTGTTTTAACGCACGAAGGGTTATATACTTACACCGATGCCGGCTGCAGTGGGCCACCTGGTATAATGCACGTGTATTGGTTGGCAACGTCTTAAGGAAAAGGAATTATTGAAAGATTGATGCTAGATTAAAAGAGACTATAATCGGAATTTGTTATTCTGTTAAAACCACTCAGCATACCCAGAGGGAGAGAAATCTCATAGCTTCTATCGGCGGCAAAGGGCTGGTTAAAAGGAACTTCATGTTCTTATTAGGCAGCAGGAAGTATTGTTTATATAGTGGGGATGACGTAACACTGACCTTTCTCGATTTCACATATTTTTCGAAGGCTCTGGAAACCCTTTGTTTTGACGCTTCATTGTGTTTGCTCGTGTGAGTGGTGTGGAAAAACTTGACCTTGCAACTTTGTTTGCTCGTCAGCCTAGTATGTCGTGTGAAGTAGCTTGACCCCGACCGTCCTTTGTTGTGCGCAGTGCTCAGCGTTACAGTATTATGCTAACGACATTGTGTAACCCCCCAAGGGCCTACTATGGTAGGTACAAATGGGAGCTCCCGGGGTCCCGAACGAACTATCGAACGGGTTCCTCTAAGATAGGCACCGACAGGTTTGCCGATCGAGCCTTGCTCTGGCTGGCTGCTAGCTCAGAGCCTCAGCGCGGCCCTTGAGTTACGCCAGAGGGGTGCTTTATTGATGACACAACTAATCACAAATCAGGTCAAATTATCCGAAAAGATATTAATAGTGAACTAATGTTCTATATTAAAAAGTGCAAAGTACAATGCTGTAATTACAAAGTGTATGTAATTAGACATATTTTGTTCAGTGTGTCAGAGAATTTATCATACAAAGTGCTGTGTTAAATTTATCTATTTTATGAATTTAATTATTTTATAACTAAATGTACAGTGACATAATCAGCAAAACATATAACAGAAACCGATTTTCTACAGTTAAGTAGATAAAGTCTTAAACATAACAGCAACAAAATTACAATTCATAACATAAAAACCACGATAGATAATATAATTGTTAAAGGTCTGTGTGGTGAGAATTATGAATAAGTAACTCTCATAAATTGTAAAGTACTTGAAGCTTTTTATATTTGAAACAATTGTTAATATTTAATTGATGGACATGTCCTTAACATATGGCAATTTGCAGATGAACAATTAGTTAAAACTTCAGGATGGGACGCCTTAGGTATGTTAATTTTGCTTTTAGTAGGTACATAAAACGGGATGTATAAAGTATTGATTCAATGTGTCAGCAGACATTGGAATATTAGTTCAACTATTACCACCTTATCCAGATTTCTTTATGAACTAATTTATAAGCTGACAAGTGTATCCCTTAATTAAGACTAGTTGATAGAGAATACAAACACCTTATCAACAGTCCTTTAATTTATGGTTTTAATATGGACTATGTAAATAAAATATTGAAAAATATAAATATCAGAAAGCTTGTGTTATAGACTTTTCTACTCTTAATATGATAAAAAATTATTTTACTTTTAAAAAACTTACTTATCTTCGACTAACAAATCATACACAGTTTTTTTAAAGAGAACAGTATAGTTCATCAAAGTAAATACGCGAAACCTTTTCCTTGCGTTTTCTAAGAAAAATAACACTTCAAATAATAAAAATATGCTATTTGTCAATTCAGCTGTTTATACTGGGACTGGTTTACACTGCAAAAGTAAAATGTGATTTGAAAACCGGTGTAAGTGAACATTTTAAAAGAACTAAATATAAACAAAGTGATAAATCAGCTGAGGCAGATCACTTTTTGGTCATTTAATCATGAAATAAATCCTGAGATTGAACTATTAAAGAGTTCACATAGTCCCATAGATTTAATGATATAGAGAAAATATTTATTTTGAAGAAATGCAATCGCGTAGTGCAATTTGAAATACCGCCATACTTCAAATTGCTGTCAACAAATTTGCAGTAGCTCCAGTAGATGGCACTAAGATAGGAAACAATCAGCCACCTAGCGGCAGTCACCGCAACGAGGTACGCAACGAAGTCGATGATGCCATCATGATTGTGAATGAAATCCTTTGGAATTTGTATTTTAAAAGCAGATATAATTGAAGTTGTGTTACAAGTATTTATTGCATTATAATAATTTGAGATTTACTCCATCTTTCTCCACTGATCATTTTCTACCTTCTTTATACTTTTCAAAACTCTACCAGTCTGTTTCGGTCTTAAATTATATACCCTCGAGCGTTATATAGTGTAATTCATGTAAGGGTAAGTCATCTGTTACATTTTTGTAACTATTCATTTTACCTTGACCCAAGCTAGTTCTATGGGATTGAGGTCACACATGTATGGGGGTAAGCCAACCACTGTGTGGCCCCAATGAAACCAAAAAATGCGTCCGCTTTAAGAAGCTTTTTTAGGGTTGTTTGTTTGAATCATCTTATAAAGATTACGCTTAGAACTGTCACTCTGAAGCCCTTTGTACTGCAACCACAATGTTATAGCATATTTCACAGCGCTCCTTCGAGGAGGTTTATCTACTTCCACACTCCTTTTTTCATTACTTCCGACATAAAACTAATGACTCGTTCGATATCTGAAATTAAGAAAAATTAGGACCACATATAACGCGATTAACCTCTGAGGTAAGTTGGCAAAGTAACCAGAAGAGCAACATTTGCGCGGAAGTTTACAAAACTCGGGTTACACTACGTGGAATGTCTCTCCTACCCCCTTCAATCCCCTAAGACCATGAGCTGGTGAACAGACAGTACACGATCTATGGATGTAAATATTGGACATGGTTCAAGTGTAGCTAGGTCAACTGCTTCAGATCACTGTTATTAACCACAGGGCACAATAATGCATGTAAGCCAACCTGAACATTAAACGGAACAAAATAAATATTATCTAACAATTTTAAGCTTGTGGCACAACTTTTTAGCGCATAATCATTTCGTGATGGGTGATCAATCTACAAGTAGTAAATATGCAGTTTCCTCTGTTGACTAAAGTAAATATACAATGGCTGTGAAATCAACTCATATTTTGGCAATGAGGTACATAAGTGATTTTAGAACTATGCACCTATCTGACATTGTAGAGATCCAGCAGTTTCAATTGGTATGCTACTCTTGGTCCGGACTTTGAAGATAAATGTGTAAATTCACTTAAAATTTCAAATCATACATTTGAAATGAACACTCTAATGATTTTAATGCAATTACCCGGCTGTAGTTGGGCTTGGACTACGCGCCTATAGTAGGCATCTTTCATACTCCACGTGTGTGATTTGTGCTGCCATCTCGCATCGCTTTAGTAAACTATTAGGAAATATAAAAGAGTCCATAATACCAGCTGCTCTCGCGCCATTTCCCTAGATGTGGCTAACTTTTCGTTATGTTTGGTTACAAAATAACTTAACATGCAGCGGTTTCCTTGATTTCTACGATTTGAAGCTGAAATTTTGGCTACAATTAATGAAGTACTGGAAAACTCTAAATCCGATGGAGAGTTTTTGTGTTTTTAGACCAGGAATATTTGCACATTTTAAGGAAGCTGCTTGTGCAGATTTTTTTTTTTTAAATTACCTGTTGATACCTTTCGTAAATTGAAAATAAAATATTAATACAGAAGTTATTACTCGTTTCTTATTTTTTAAAAAGTCCCGAAACACTATACTTTCAGAATGTACCTATTAAGACATTTTAGTTAATTCATATATCTACCTACTGCAAACAATTAGTCAAAATAAATGAACACCCCTGGGTTTATTGACTCTTCAACTTCAGAAACTGTCTGGGACTCGAGGTGTTAATCAAGAAATGTTATTCAAACCATTTACAGAGTTAAGTAGGAATTTTCTTCAAAATCTTCGTGTCGCACATTTGAAAGACTTTAGACTTAAATATCAACTTTCGTTTTTAATCGACTTTACGATTTTGAGTTATGCTGTCCACAGACTGACACACAGACACACACACACACAGACACAGACACAGACACAGACACACACATACACACACACATACACACACACACACACACACACACACACACACACACACACACACACACACACACACAGGCGCGCGCCTGCTACCTTTTTCTAAAGTTGCTTTTCTGGATTCAGGGGGCCTCAAAACATATATTTTCGCTGAAATTTCGACATCAAATACCTATAATGCTTCCCCTGCTTACTATACCTAGTAGAGAAAGTAAAACCAAATAAGTCTTTGAAAAAGATACACAAACTCTAAACTATCATTTAGATAGAACATTTTCCGAACAATTTGATTTTCTCAAAAATTGCTCCAACGATTTTGATTAAATTAATATAGATAAAAGACATTTTCAAAACAAATTAGGTGTATATATTGGATTTTCTGGGAATAGCCTCAGAAATCATGTTCATTCTGGATGTATTTTGTATAACTGCTAAACTGTAAGAGATAGACAAAAATTTACAACACTAGAAATCTAGATTCTGTGAGTTTTAACTTGTCCGGTTTGGTTGTGTCCTTGTCTTCAGGGCACTGTTCTGTGCAAATTCTTGGAAAGCACACACTTCTCTCTCAGCCCTCTATTGTCTGTTAAATGTGGAACCGAAATTATAATGTGAATATAAATAATTAATAATAGAAAGAATTTAAAGGAGATTGTAATCGATAGTTAAGGGGAGAAACTTGTTAATAAAGCTGAATATATTAAAGAATGGAAGCCTAGACAGATTAGATGAGTGATAAGATTTCAATTGTTTTGCGAGCAAAGCCTGGCGAGTTCAGCGGGTTGATTCTTGTCTTGCCATGACATGCGCAAAAGTTGACAAAGGAATATCGCTCCTTTCGTGTCGCCCACAGGATCACGTGCAAGGCAACTCACATTCGTTTGAGATCGCGCAGCCAGTGTACATGCAACTTTGTGTGATTTGTACGTAAGCTGGCGGGTATATATCATTCGGCGGTCGCCAAAGGGTGACATAGTTCATGTACTATAGCGCTGCAGTTGAAGTTAGAAAGTTATATTCTATTTAGATATCGTCGGCAGTTCTCTACAAATCTGGAGATTTGCAAATGAAGTCAAATGTTTGTTAATTCTTCGTTTGGTTCCATTCCTGCCACAACTCACGCATACCCTGCAGATTAGGACCTCTTGCTAGAGCTAGTCAGATACCGGGACACCAAACACAGGATGGGAGATATCCTGACGACAAGATCTTCTAGTAGATCTTAAAGGCGACGTCTTCGACCTGTAGCGGGAGAGGATTGTACGTCAAATGGCTACATATTTGCAAATGCCCATCAGCGTAGAGAGATAACAAAATGGAAGTGTTTTTGTCTTTCTTTTTTGGACCTAAGAAGTTAAATCTCACAGATTATAGATCTATTTAAAGCATTCACTGTCTACAAGGAAATGCCCAGCTAAGGCTTTCTACGAATGATTATTTCGCCTAAACAGGGAGCAGATAGAATACGCTGTTTACTTTCTCTACTATACACGTACTTGCAATAAGCAGATTTGCAGAAAATACGCGTGTTAAGACTCACCGAAAAAGAAAAGTTTGTAGCAGAAGTTCCGTGCGCGCCTGTGCCTGCGAACAGCATAACTAAAAATCTGATGTGCTGCACTCACATGACTTTCTCTACTCTCGTACTAACCATTCCTACAAACTCATATTCCTACATCTTCTTCGTGTTATTGAGATAAACCTTTGTACAAATTATCTTGTTTATTTCCTTGTAGGCGCAAGGGGAATAATAGAACACAGTAGGCTTTTTGCGATAGTCTAATCTTTTAAAGCTTTGAGATTCCGTTCTCTTTGCACACTTAACATACAAAAAAATGAACAACGATGTTCTATTTCACGAAAGTTCTGTTTTCCGAAATTCGCACACATAAGGAATATCTCCGAAATGGTTTACCCTAAAAGAAAATGTATTGAGACTACTTTTTTTGTATAGTATGATTTGGTCTATCTCCAACGGTTTACCAGTTATGCAAAAGTCGTCCAGAGTAAATACGATAGCCAGAAAATTCAGGATGTACATTTCATTTGTCATAAAAATATCTCAAACATATGACATTTTAATCAAAATCGTTAGAGCCATTTTCAAGAAAATCAAAATTTTTGAAATATTTTCCATGTAAAGGGTAGTTTAGGTTGGGGCTATTTTCTTCAAAATCTTCCTTGAATGACATCAAACTTAAATACCAAGTTTGCTTTTTAACCGACTTTTCGTTTTTGAGTTATGCTGTCCACAGAAACACAGACACACACACACACACACACACACACACACACACACACACACACACACACACACACACACACACACACACGGACGTTTTTCTAAAAATGCTTTTTTTGGATTCAGGGGTCCTCAAAACATATATTTCCGGTGAAATCTCGATATCACATTTTTGGGTGGAATACAATACTTCCGCTACTCACCAGTAGAGAAAGTAAAAAGCAGACTTGATATTTAAGTTTAGCTTCTTCTAAGAATGCAAAACGATCATTTTCAAGAAAATCTCCCACCAGAAATTACACTTTACATGGGAAAATGAATTTCTCAAATTTCTCTACTATATTTGATCACCCTCCCCGTATGTAGGACTTACACCCCCTAGGACCAAGCCAGTGCCTAGGGTCAGACGCCTGTCGAGGAGCAGAGGAACCTATGGACCGGATAGAGTGAAGACCTGGAAGTAGATGGTTAGCCAAGCACTAGATATGATAGTGAGGAAGTGGATGATATGAAATGCAGACGAAATGTATGATTGGAAAGGTGACGGTGGAATGAGTGGCGGAGGAAATTGGTGAATCCGGAGGATCGAATCCAGGTGATAGGCGAACGGTCTAACCGCTCGGCCACGCCGCCTTCCTAAAAGACACTAACAATTATAATTAAAATATCATATGCTCAAGATATTTTCAGGAGAAATGAAATGCATATCTTGAATTTTCCTGCAATAACGCTGAAGTTTTGCTCAATGTGAATGAGTTTTGCATAACTGGTAAGTTGTATAATAGACAAAATCTTACCACACAAAAATGTACATATATCTCGTTAAAGCACACAATTTATGTCATAGAAACGCTTTTGTGAAGATAAACCTTTTCGAAACATTCGTTTTTATTGGTTTGAATTTTAAAATAATTGCACTTTTCTCATATTCATTGGCTTTTTATTTACCTTTTATCCTGCTATACAAAGGGAATGGAACGCCAAAAAACAGCATATAGCGACCAGCTCTTACTATCGTGTAAACCTACTGTATTCCCCTACTCTTCTTGTGCCTACAAGGAAATATGAGTTAAAACCATTTCTAGCAATGTTTATCTCGATTATCATGAAGCAAAAAGAAGAAATTTTTAAATAGCTAGTTAAATTTTCAACTTTTTAAGAATAATTTGTACAAGAGTGAATATAGAGAGTCAAGTAAATGCAGACATTAGATTTTTAAAAATAGAGTAATAAAAATGAGTAACGGATGTGGATGTAATGCCTACAGATATTATTTCTTCCATTTATATGCCGCCATTAATGTCCATGTATGCTGATATTGGCGGCTTTGCATAAGGAAGTATGGCTCACTGACAACCATGTTCAGCCGTTTACTGTTGTGCCTTCCGCTTTTTACTTTCTCTACTGGTAAGTAGGGGAAGTATAGTATTCCACCCAAAAATTAGAAGTCGAGATTTCACCGGAAATACATGTTTTGAGACCCCCTGAATCCAAAAAAAAGCCTTTTTAGAAAAAGGTCCGTGTGTGTGTCTGTGTGTCTGTGTCTGTCAGTCTGTCAGTCTGTGGACAGCATAGCTCAAAAACGAAAAGTCGGTTAAAAACCAAAGTTGGTATTTAAGTTTAACGTCGTTCAAGGATGTGACACAAAGATTTTGAAGAAAATAGCCCCACCCTAAACTACCCTTTACATGGAAAATGTTTCGAAAATTTTGATTTTCTTGAAAATGGCTCTAACGATTTTGATTAAAATGTCATATGTTTGAGATATTTTTATGACAAATGAAATGTATATCTTGAATTTTCTGGCTATAGCCCCTGTAGTCGTATTTACTCTGGACGACTTTTGCATAACTGGTAAACCGTTAGAGATAGACCAAATTATACTATACAAAAATGTAGATCTTGCTAAAATACACAATTTATGTCTCAATAACTTTTCTTGTAGGGTGAACCATTTCGGAGATATACCTATGTGTGTGAGTTTCGGAAAACTTGGAACTTTCGTGAAATGGGTCATCGTTGTTCATTTTTTTATATGTTACGTGTACAAAGAGAACGGAATCTCAAAGCTTTAAAAGATTTGACTATCGCACAAAGCCTACTGTATTCCAATATTCCCCTTGCACCTACAAGGAAATAAGCAATAAGATAATGTGTACAAATGTTTATTTTAACTAACACGAAGAAGATATAGGAATAAGAGTTTGTAAGAATGGTGAGTACAAGAGTAGAGAAAGTCATGTGAGTGCAACACATCAGATTTTTTTTATACGAATTAAATATACACACACCATACACACATACACATTTATATTTACACACTCACACTTCCAAACTCTAGGGAGGGCGGAGTAAATCTTGGCTAAAGAAAAGTTCCATCCTTCACCCGGATGGGGCATCTGGATTTGGAAGGTAATTTAATTGTGTACTAACCCCAAACTCGGATGGTTGAAAGTTCATTCTGTACATTCAGTGGCTCTGCTAAAAACCTTACAATTTTTGAAAGGCTCGCCATCTACCTACCAACCAACCAACTATAACAACTTTGTGAATATTTCAATCATACTTGTAAGCTCTCTGAAAATATTATTATATTATTTTCCAGCAACAGTTCGCGATTTTTTATTACTTTCTCTACTACGTATAGTAAAGTAGAGGAAGTATTGTATTCCACCCGGAAATATATGTTTTGAGTGAGTGAGTGTGTGTGTGTGTGTGTGTGTGTGTGTGTGTGTGTGTGTGTGTGTGTGTGTGTGTGTGTGTGTCTGTGTGTAAGTGGGCAACATAACTCAAAAAGGAAAAGTCGGTTAAAACCCAAAGTTGGTATTTAAGTTTAGTGCCTTTCAAGGATACGACACGAAAATTGTGAAGAAGATAGCCTCACCCTAAACCACCCTTTACATGCAGAATTTTTTGAAAATTTGGTTTTATTGAAAATGGCTCTAACGATTTCGATTAAAATGCCATATGTTTGAGATATTTTTATGACAAATGAAATGTATATCTTGAATTTTCTGGCTATAGCCCAATGAAGTCCTATTTACTCTGGATGACTTTTACATAACTGGTAAACCGTATGAGATAGACCAAATCTTACTATACAAAAAATGTAAATTTTGCTAAAATACACAATTTATGTCGAAATAAAATTTTGTGTAGAGTGAACCATTTCGGAGATATTCCTCATTATTTGTGGAACTTTCGGAGAACTTATACTCCTGTCAAATGAAAAATCACTATTCATTTTCTGTTAACCGTGCAAAGAGAACGGAATTTGAGAGCTTTAAAAGATTTGACTATCGCTCAAAGCCTACTCATTTCCCATATTCCCGTTGCACGTGCAAGAAAACAATAAGATAATTTTTGCAAATGTTTATCTCAACAACACGAAGATAGAAGAATAAGGGTTGGTAAGAATAGTTACTACAAGAGCAGAGAAAGTCGTGTGATTTTTTTTTCATAATAATGAGGAAAGTGAGACAAAGCCCCCCCCCCCCGAATAGGAACAGTTGAAACTTCTCCCAGAAAGAAATCCTGGTTGCACCAGTGGTAGACGTATGAAAACATAGTTTGGGAATACGATATTATGCGTCGTTAATAATTGTTCTTCAGCTCACCATGCTTTGGTTAAAATTGAAAAGATGAAGTAAGACTGTCATAGGCGGATTTTCAACCAAGGATTTGAACCACTTTCTGTGCTGTTACTCTAACCCAGGTGTGTCCAACCCGCGGCCCTCGTTCTTATCGCATTTGTAAGTTATTACTAGGGCCCGGATTCTTAGTTTTTTAACCATTTTATTCCTTGATAGTTAACTGCAGTGGTTTAATTTAATTATCTGTTTCATGATCATCGAAGCCAAATGTTTCAATCTTATAAAACCTAAAAATGGCTAAATGAGACTTTAAAAGCTAAAAGAGGCTAAATCCCCTATTTATTTTAAAATGAAAACAAAAAACTTTATTTTAAAATGGGAAAATGAAATGTTTATGAAATTATGAATGGACTTTGACTGTTACATCTTTGCTACGTCTTTTCACTTATGTATGCCTATAGGAGTAGGTAATGACAACAATGCAAGAGGCAACTTGTATTTAGCTGTATAGGACAAAGCTCTGTATTGTTGCACGCAAGGAATGCGGAGATTGTTGTCGAGGGGAAAGGGGTCATTAGGAGAACCCGCCATAAACTCAAACCAATCAGTTTAAAAACAGTATCCGTTGTGTTCAGTCGACTATCGTGTATTGTTAATGCATACAATTACTACATCGTTAGAAGTTAGTTAATTTTCCTTAGATTAGGCAGGTAATTTAAGGAGCCAGTGTCATGCCTAAAGTCAGCTCATCTCGAAGGTGGTTGATTCGTCAGTGGATAGGTAACGATCCGAACTTCACCACAGATGGCAAAGTAATATTTTGCCAAATCTGCCAAAAGTGAAAGAAACCATTGCCCACAGACACAAAAGCTTGAACAAATATGAACACCTTCTATACTGCACAGATAAAGTCGCATTAAGCGGCTAAGTGCTGTGCAGATAAACATACCATACAAGAAAACCTGTACGACCTGTTCTCGAATGCTGGAATGCAGGTAAGGATTAAACACCCGTTATAATTCACATAGCGTATAAACTATAATTTTATTTAGGTATTTTCCAGGCGCCCTCTGGTCAAAAATCGCATTCTGAGCTGCACAAAGGATCTACAGTACATATCAGCAACATTGCTATAAAAAGAGGACAATTAATAATAAAATTAATAAAGTACAATAATATAAAAACTATTTCAGGAGGTTAAAGAACTAAAAAAAAACTTGAAACAGCAAGATTTCTTTCCGTTTTCAATACACGAGTTTGCGAAAGTTAATCAGTTATCCTCTTACTCAAACAAGGAGAAATCACATCCATTTTAAGAAATAGCCAGCCCACATTTTTATTTACGATCCTACTTACCGCGTATCACTTAGAAGTCTCCGTACATTTTAACCGCGCGGTGACGTTACTACTTTCAAAGGCGAGTGTGTTTCAGATGTTCTATTATGATTACATTTTATAGAAATTGCATGTTAGTTTCCAGTTTGCAGATTTTCGCTCACATTGTAGTGTCATTGTTAGTGGCAGGTTTGAAGAATAGGTATAATTAATTCTGTGATTTTTGTAAGAGATAAAAATGGCTGCTAAGTGTAGCGGCAAGTAAAGTTTTAGATGGAGGTAGATAACTTAAAATCAAGTGAACTAATCAGTTCTTTTTTTATTGAAGCAAACAAGAAAGTGTGTTTAATTTGCAGTGAAACAGTTTCAGGAGTATAACACAAAGCCACATTACAACACCAAGCACGCCTTCATATAAATTTGAGGGTTAATTTCGTGAAGACAAGTTAATTTTCAATAATATACATATTACTTCAAACTGAATCTCTGGTAAATGCGAGTTATGCAGTAGCAGAAATATTGTAAAAAGAATCTTAACCATTTTCGGATGGCGAGTTTGTTAAGGAATTCATTGAGTGATGCCAATATTATATGTCCTAACAAAAAGGCACCATGCAAAATTTGCTTGTGACAGACTCACTGCAGCTCGCCGTATTGACGAATGAGGGTCCAATATAGAGAGAACTTCAAAATACCATTCTGTGGCATTCGATGAGAATAGGAATACTAGCGATACTGCCCTATTAGCAATTTTCTTAAGGGGAGTTGATAAAGATTTCAATATTACAGAATAATTAGATGCTTTTGTCCCTCTTAAAGGCACCACTAAAGCCAATGATTTAGTGGGAGTGTCACTGAAACGTTGAACCAGCTTGGCTTGAAATATACAAATCTATCTGGTGGAACAACAGAAGCAGCTCCTTCATTTGCAGAAAAACGAGAAGAGTTGGTTAAATAACTGCAAGCAGAGGCAGATAAGTTAGAGAAAATTTCTGTAATATAATACCACTGCTTAATACACCAAGCAAACCTTTGTGCAAAATCCCTAAATTTAGATGGTGTTTTGAAAGTCGTTATAGTGAATTTCATTCGTTCACATGGTTTACGATATTGACAATTTCAACATTTCTTACAAAATCTGGATTCAGAATTAGAAGATACTGTTTATTATACTGAAATAAGATGGCTGAGCCGTTGCAAAATGTTGAAGGGAGTGTTTGATCTCAAAAACGAAATACAAACATTTATGGAGAAAAAGGGCAAAACTATTGTTGAATTTAAAGACGCAGAATGGATGCTGAGTTTGTCCTATAACAACACAACTGAACGAACTTAATTCACGTCTCCAAGACGTGGCCAATTGATCACTACTATGTTTGATCACGTGAAAGCCTTTGAAAAAATTGCGACTTTGGGAATCACAAATAGAAAGCAACAAATTTGTGCATTTACCAGCCCAACAAAAGTGTAATAGTTATAATTCTCCTAAGTCGCAGAAATTATATCAGAATTAAGTAACGAATTGCACGTTAGATTTCAAGTCTTCAAGGACAATGGTATAACTTTAATCTATTTTCTTCCCCTTCTTCTGCGCTGATTTTCAATAAGCGTCAGATCTAAAGAATAAGTGAGGCATGCATTTCCAAAGGGTTCCTTGTCCACTAATTTGACAATTTGATGTTTTGGTAGCAATGGCTTCGTCTGTGCATTCTCTACGAAATGTATTATGTCTTACACTTCCAAAACGCTCCAAAACCCATCTAAAACGCATTGAAATACTGCATGCAGTTCCAACGTGGCCCTTGTCCAATGTCACGAATCCAATATGGAGAACGTAATAATGTACAGCAACAAATGGTTCCTTGTCCCATTGCAAGGATAAGCATGATGCAATATTGAGTTTCAAAATAACCCTTGTCCATCAAGGGTGGTATCTTTCATCGGATTTTACTTAGAGGTGAATTCTTACCTCTTTGCTTTATTGCAATGCAGTAATACATATTGTCCTATTGGTGGCATTGCTTTCACAAACATTTACAACCAAAACGTTGGAATTCCAACGTTCAGGAAACTCATAATACTTACGTGAATTATTGGCTCGAGCACGGCCGTGCTCGAGTACGATATGCAGCCCAGAACAGTACTACAAAATTTTTGAGAAGTATGGGACTGTGCTAAAGATAGGTGAGGACTTCAATGTGTGCAATTGGAAAGCAGCAATGGGAGAAATTCTGAAGGAACCTAACACGTGACACTTTCAATTCGCAATAAGCAAGAGATTTATTATTACACGAGGAAAAACACCGGGTGCAGATATTCTTGTTAGTGGAGAGCCAGCACACAATGCAGACGTGGGCATTGCAAGAAAAGTTCTTAAACCAAAGAGGAAGGTAGCACAGATTAATCCAGAGCAGATTGCGGTTCGCATTCTCGTGATGCAGACAAAAATAGATGAGATCAAGAAATTACTGGGAGTTCATTATGGTGAAAATTGGTAGACCTTACCTGTCTTGCTGTTCTACAAAAATATCATCTTTCCAGATTGTGAAAAAGATAATGAAGATGCATCAGAGGACGAAAACAGGGGTGGTCCAATGCAAGATGTTGATGATTCAGGTCTGTAATGGCGGATATATTTGTTCCTAAACATTAATGTAAAACTTTGGTCACTTTTCTATGAATAAATCCGTTGATATGACATAAAAACAGCGGTTTTATTAGGCCTTAAAAATTTCTTCCAGAACAAAAGCCTCCCTTGTCTATTTCATTGTGTTCCAAAATGCCCCTTGTCCACAATGCAGTTCCAAACGGCACCTTGTCCAAGTTATTTTGTTTATTTTACGAATATCCTTTGGGGTCCACGAGCTGTAATTCCACCCAAAGACTTCAACAGTTAATACTAATCAGTGTACAAAATATTATTTGCACACAATGAACGGTTTGTGAGCAGAACGTTTTTTGTGTTTCCCCAAAATTTTCACATCTTGGACAAGGAACCTTTTGGAAATGGACGATGTCCCTTTACTACAATTCTATCACGACTACTTTCCCAGGCACTAATAGGCATGCACTTCAGTAGCATCACTTTTCGGTAGCACATGCGTAATGCGAGGGTTCTCCAAGATGAAACATATGAAGTACAAATCACCGACATTCAGCTGGAGAGTTCGCTTCGAGTTGCTACAACATCAAACCGGATATTGTTTCCCTTGTTTATGAGAAGCAGTGCTAGATGCCGCATTGGCAGGCAAAATGTTAATTCAATTATTTTAATATAACAATTTTATTTAAATTTTAATCTAATATTTGTATTAAACATTTAAGAGTTAATAATACTTTATTTATAATTCATATTCTATTTATATTTTAGAATTAGATTAAACATAATCTATATATATAATTTAACTTTAAAATCAACATGGCTAGATATGTTTAATGTTTTAATAAAAACACATCAATACATTAGCTATCTTTTTAATTAATTGATTTAGCTAAAAATTTAGTTCCTATTTAACACCGTAAAAAAATTGAATCATGTGGCCCGTAAACCAATTCACTTTAACGACAATGGCCCAATGGACACGCCTGCTGTAACCTCTGAGTTACCATGGCTAAATGCTGGCACTAATTCTCTAATGATTCACATGTTTTCCGGTAAACCAAAATTCATTTCGAGGTGATTTACCCCAGTAGTGTGTTACGCTGAATGATCTAATAGTGGTTAAATATGATGCCCAGGACTTGAACAGCTTACGAGATTGTAAAATGATACAACTTGATACCATTGGGGTATATAATGTGACGTCGGCCGGCAGCCGCCATAAAAGGTCCTCCGCACTACTGCTTGTAAATATTGGCCGGACGACAATGAGCGCGGCAGAATAAAACAGAATATTCCAGACTATTCAAGAAAACTGTTTGCGGGCCGGGCTTGTGTAGGAGAAGGTGAATTTTAAGAAAAATCCGTGCTAAGTCATTCTCCCCTATACAGGATGGTAGGGAAGTCATTATATTCCTTCTAATATGTGCTTCATAGAAGCATTAAAAACAAAAAATTCGAATGGCATTTTGTTCTTTGATCAGACGATTTCGAAAAAATAAATGGTTTGTGTCCCAGATTGGATGCGTAATTCCACAAGAATGTATGAAGATAACAGTTTGTTACTTGTAAGATGCGTAGAGTAACTTAATTCTGACATTATTTCGGCAGTAATTATGGGACATCACACAGGGTTTGGAAATAATTACTTAAAGACGTGGAGGAATTCTCCGAGCGCCTTTTTCAAACGCGAGGTAAGTCGACAACGTTATGTTGAGGTTGGTTAGGGAATTGACCTGGTTTCCGGATGTAAACGCTTTCTCTTTCGTCTGATATTTTGGCAGGTAAAGGTTGTGATTGACCCACACGTGAAGGAGACCTTCACGAAACGCTTGGTAGTGACACCTGTTTGTTTGCGTACTGAACCAGTGAAAGGGACACACAATCTGCAGTGTCGCCAGTTTGTTTTCGACAAAACGATCTCTCTAGGAAATGCTCAGAGATGAAAACGTAAGAAGTAAAATGTGCTCCAAATACCGAGATCTACCACTGGTTTAAATTAATGGACTCACTTCCATTCCACCCGGTATGAATCCTCCGGATTTTTTCTTCTAGGGAAACGTAAAAAGCAGGATCTACAAAACAGCAACTACTGCCCTCGAATCTTTGAGAGAATGCATTTATGTGGCTGCGGAGGAAATACGCAACAATGAGGGTGTTTTTGTTAGAGTACGACTTAATTGGTTAAAAAGGTGTGAGGCTTGCAGGTGCGCAAATGGTGGACATTTTGAACAATGCATGTGAAGTGGGTGAACCATTTGGTTCATGCTTATTCTTTTGCTGTCACCCTAAAAATATCATTTGGTACGCTTTGAAAGAGCCTACAAATGTATCTTTATGTTTATAAGTCAGAGAAATGGTTTGGTTTATTAAATTGCAGCAATATCAGCTACGAAATGGTTTAAGTTTGATGTTGAAGGAAATGATTGAGTTTGGGTTACAGTATGCGTTACTGGAGAATTCAGATGTACTTATTTATTACGACGTAGCAGACACGGCATGGTATGTCTTTATCTTTACACTCAGGAGCCGCGCGGCTCCGTGACGCGTGTTTGTTTATGTACTGACCTAGTGAAAGTGAAACCTGCAGTGTTTCCAGCTTGTTTTCGATAAAACTAAAATATCTCCGTAGGAAATGGTCAGAGACAAAAAATGTAAGATACAAAATGTATTCCAAATACCGAGATCTATCACTGGTTTAAATTAATGTAATGACTTCCCATCCATCCTGTATAAACAAATGTGGCGGGGAGAGAGGATATTTCATTGGAGTCGTCCAGTGTTGAAAGAGACAGCTGTTAGCAGTGTACGGAAATTTGAGTGTATGTCGTCAGACAGTTTTGGAGTTTAATCGTCACGTCGGAGTTGTTTGTGGTGCTGTGAATGAATCGTCGGGGTTGTTTATGAGGACAGTCGAGCAGTATTAGCATTTTGTGTCAATGTTACGATAAAACAAAACAGCTATAAGGTGCAAGGTCATAACGAATTGTAGATGGTGTTAACGATAAAATAGAACTGTATTTTTGTGCTTCAGTTTTAGGAGACAAATAAAGTGACAGAAAATGTAACTGGACTTGTGATTTGTGGAAAAAATTTGAAAATGAATTTGAGAGCATCATGTGGTTAAACCGATAAAACCAGGGTCAGTAGGGAAGTTTGGTGTTGTGTCGCATGTAGCCATGATAACTCAGACTGGACGCACGCTAAGCCGAAGATCCGTGGCAATGACATTGCTCTTTATTTTGATTCTGCTTTCCCATTATAAGTAGCTTTTCTCTGTCTCAAAACGTATACTGTATAGAATGAAGGGCAACAGTTTGCACACTGCTATCTGTGGGAGATCTACTGCAGTCACACCCCCCGAAGTAAGAGATGAAGTGAATGTGCCGCAAGAGGTTACAGGTCGCAAGCAGGTTGGTTACAGAGACGCACGGAAGTCTTTAATAGTTCCTGGCTCGAAGACCAGATTACTTGAGCAACCTACCTATATAGGTGTGGTGCCAAGCAGCCCCCTAGTGTCCAGGGGAGGACAGTGGCGGTGTGACATCAGCTTACACCGCTGAAGTACTCGCACTAAAGACGAACTCATCGCGTGACGTCATCGTGCTCTGTACTGCTGCCGCAGGGGAAGAAAGGATAATTCCAGGCATACCGGATGTAGCACTGTAGGAAAGACAGGAAACATATCTACTATTAATAACACAATTAACGTCTTGGCTGTTGTAATACTAATGTTCGTTGTTTTAATTATACAATTGGTCACAGATTAAAAGAATCACATTTTTGCTCTATGCTATGAGAAAATATATAACAATTCTATTTCATGTGAAGGACTGCGTGTTATAAAGTAAATAAAACAGGACGTAATGTCATTTTCTTTGCAAATTAGAAGATAGCCTTACAGTACAAAATTGCGTGGACATTTCCAACACTTTCTGTTTCGTAGTTTATCAATGTTGGAACGTAATATCTAGACAATTTGTTCTCGAAGACTGCATGTTAGATTGTGATCTGACACGGTACTTTGGGATTTGGACTGAGCTACAGAACCAGACAGAAACACTGGCTACTCTGTTTTGTTTGTACTGGCCATGTTATTGTCATCGAGAGCACTACACCAAACTCAACGCTGCAGTCCCGTACTCACAGCACCGTTTATCTAGGCAACATTTCGTCTGACGTCACACGAAGTGCTAGGTTTGCTCTTCGTTCCAACACCACTTGAAGCTGTCTACCTCTGGTCTACTCTTTCGTTTTCACAAGCATCCGCGCCATGTATCCGGCGCCGCCTGATGTCAAAAACTAGAAGCACAGTTGAAAAATCAGAAGGAGGTGGAATGAAACAGAAATTATGGAAAGTAATGATCTATGGGAATCCAACCTGTGACCTTATGAATGCTAGCTTCAATCGTTACCCTGCAGTCATCTAAACGTAAGTATACTGATTCCGCCAAAAAGTAATGTTATATATTGAGATGAAGAAACACTGGTAATTAAAATTAAAATACAAAATGTTACATTTGATCTGTTCCACTCATGGACCGATTTATTTCGTACGTGAAAATTGTACAAAGACTGCAATGAGTGAGACCAGATCACAATGTTAGCCTGTATAATCAAGTGAACCTTAATTAAGCCATGTGCGAAAGACAAACATGTTTCCTGGAACAAACAGTATGTACAGCTGTCTAATGATATAGCAAACGTCTTGCAGCCACATGGGTGGGCTGTTAGTGTCAACTTTGTCTTGCAACGTACGAATCTTCTGCCCTAAATGCAGAATACTGGCAAACAAATAATCATTATGACTGATCCACACATCGAGGGAAAATGTGCTGCCGGGGCATTATAACTAGGTCTCCAACAGAGTGAATTAACTATCAACCTAGGTGAAGGAAAGTTTCCAGCACGTTTTAGTATATAACGCAGTGCGACAATGAAATTTGTCGCGGAACAAAAATACGCTATTCCTATGTACTTCAGTGCGCTGAGTACAATAGTGAAAACCGTCTGGTTGTTATCATCTAACACTTTTCTCTGGAGGCGCAATTTTATCTGCACGATTTTTGCTGTTGCAGCACATAACCGCTGCATCTAAAATTGGGTTTTATGAAGAACCTAGTGAAACCAATGTGCAAAGATGATAGGAGTTTTCAATAGTTAATATCTAAATTTACTGCCATTAGTAATGCAAAAATCTTGTGTTAAACTCACATGACTTCCTCTACTCTTGTACTAACCATTCTTACAGACTCTTTCTCTATCTTCTTCGTGTTAGTCGACATAAACATTTGCAGAAATTATCTTGTTACTTATTTTCTTGTAGGTGCAAGAGGAACATGGGAATACAGAAGGCTTTGAGTGATAGTCAAATGTTTTAAAGCATTCAAATTCCATTCTCTTTGCACGGCTACCATATAAAAAATGAATAACGATGTTCCATCTGACAAACGTTTGTTTTCCAAAACTCACACAAATAACATGGAATATATCCGAAATGGTTCACCTTACAAAAAAAAGGTCATAAATAGTGTTTTAGCAAATCTACATTTTTGTATAGTAAGATTTGGTCCATCTCTTACGGATTACCAGTTACACAAAAGTCATCAAGAGTAAACAGGAGTACATGAGCTACAGTCAAAGTATACATTTCATTGGTCATAAAAATATCTTAAACATAAAAAGAAATTCCCATGTAAAGGGTAGTTTACGGTGGAGGAATGTTCTTCAAAATCTTGGTGTCGCATCCTTAAAATTTGTTAAACTGGTTTGGTTTTTAACCGAATTTTCGTTTTTGAGTTATCCTGTCCACAGGCTCACAGATACACACACTGATCTTTTTCTAAAAATGATTTTTTTTAATTTAGGGTAACATGAAATCTCGACATCGAACTTTTGGGTGAAATAAAATACTTCTGCTTACTATACGTAGAAGAGAAAGTAAAAATTAAGAAAACCTTCCAACCCAAATAACGTTTTACATTGGCAATGTTTCCTTATTTCTTATTTTTTAAAATTGTTATTAAAATATCGTTTAAGATATTTGCATGAAAAATGAAATGTATATCAAATTTAATGTAAATATCTGTGATGTCTTTTACATTCTGAATGTTATATAACTTGCAAACCGTCAGAAAAATAGACAAAAGCTTATAATGCTAAAAAATATTGATCTTGTTAAAATACGCTGCTTATAACAAATATTTTGTTGCATTAACCATTTCTAAGACTTGCCTTGTAATTGTAATTTTATTGAGCCTTATATTATACAGACAATGGCATCGTCACAATAAAAATGTATTTAAAAAGAAACATTTACCATAATTAAATAATCGTCAATAACATAAAAAGGATTTAAAACTAGCCAATTATAGAAGCTTTATTTTAAAAAAATAGGAAGTGGTAACGTGTGATATTCAAATGGTATCTTGTTGCATAACTTTAGGCCCATTATTAAATAACTTAAACCCATCTTATGTAATTTATAATTAGGAATATCCAAATTCATATTGTTCCTTGTATTATGGGTGTGCTTGTAACAAACTTTTTTAAATGTATCTTTCCTCTGCCAAGTGTATATTGTTAAGTCATAAATATATAAGTTTATAACAGTTAATAAATTTAATGTTATAAAAAGAGGCTTACAATGCTCACTCTTAGATTTATTGGACTAAATTCTTATAGCCTTTTTTGTAAGATTAGCACATCTGATATTTGGCTTGAGTTATCCCAAAATATCAAATCATAACGAAGTACAGACTGAAAAAAGGCAATATAGGCATCTCTTAAATACACAGGAGGAACATTGTGACTTAAAATTCTTAATAAATACAGAACTCTTGATAATCTTACTGAAATAAATTCAATATGTGTGGGCCATGTTAACGTAGAGTCTAGGACTAAACCTAAACTTTCATACTCATTAGTTTGGTTTAGTTTAGTAATGTTATAATTCAGGCACATAGCCAAAATGTTGGTCTTCTCATTGTTTAAAACAAAACCATTGGCAATAAGCCACCGTGAAATACTATTCAATGTGTCTGCAGTAAGCTTCTGTAAGGCATTGATATTCTTTTCTTTCATTACAAAAGATGTGTCATCTGCATACATAATTGATAGATCATTGATTCTTATTAGAAAAAGTAACGGGCCCAAAACTGAGCCCTGAGGTACTCCATAGTTTATACATACTTCTTCAGAACGTGAGCCATTTATTATAACAATCTGTTTCCTGTTACAGAGACAGGATTGAAAAATTTTCATACCATAATGCTCAAATTTGGAAATAATTAATGTTGTGATCAATGCAATCAAAAGCTTTCGTTAAATCACAAAACAACAATATATTTGAGATTAACCTATAATCAAAATTGCTATACACTTCACATAATAGCATACTGATTGCATCAGTGGTGGCTCTACCTTTTCTAAACCAAAATTGATTTTTGCTGAAGTATCCATTAGATTCAAAATACATATACAGTTGGTTAAACATAACATGTTCCAAACCTTTCGCAAAAAAGGTATTAGAGAAATGGGCCTAAAGCTAGCAGGGTTGGATGTTTCACCTTTTCTATAGATTGGGCATACCTTAGCCAATTTAAAAAATTCGAATTATGCCATACAGTAGACATAGATTTATGACATGTGTCAACAACAATAAAATGCCATGTATGATGGACTTAAAGAAACTATTAGACATATCATACATGTCTCTGCTAAAGGAGTTCTTCATATTCCACACAGTCTGTAATACCTCTTCACAAGTTACATCCTTCCAATAAAAAGAGTTATTTACAACAGTATTCCTTTTTAAAAGAACCATTGGGCACAGGTGAGGTTTAACGACCTTATCTTTGACAGATTTAACAGAACATATAAAATAGTCACAAAACACTTGTGGAGTTATATTCTCTTTTTCATTTAATTTAGGGTTTTTTTGAAAATTTACGGATCAGAGACCAAGGAGCTTTGCATTTATTTTGTGCACTTTCTATCTGAATGGCATTATAATTAAGCTTAGCTTGGAGTATGCAAGCTTTGTACTTCTTTCTGATTGTTTGCAATCTTGGTTTTAATTCATTAGACTTACATCTTTTATACATTGAGTGTAATAATAACACTTCGCTCTTTAAATGATTGAGTTCAGAAGTATACCAAGATTCCTTTTCCTTTTCCTTATTATTGGTTTGATACATTAAGCGCATATTTTTTCAAGCCGTAAGTCGCTATTCGTCTTTTTTCCCTCGCGGTCATATACAGAACACGGAATTTGAAAGTCATCACATACCAATGACTATCACAATAAAGCATTTCCAGATATGGGTTCCTATATGAAAGTTATTCATAACTATCTAACAGTCACAGAATCATTCCATATTTATAAAGCCTACGAGTCTATACAAAGAAGCAAAATAGACAGACAAATGACAAGCTCTAACAATCATACGTCTGTACAGAAAAGTTACAGGACACAATGTGCTGTATGCATTATCTTGGGCTTTACCTACAGGAAAAGCTCGAAAGAACAGCATATGAAGAGTGCACTGCAAAATAGGGAAATATCACTATTTGTAAAAACTGAAATGAATGTACATTATGGTAGATAAAATGAATTACAATAGCATTATCTTTAATACACTACAAAAAAGGTAATGGTCTCTCAGGCAGAAGTTTAAATATTTGACTCCAACACCAAAAGGGAGAATGTCCAATAAAAACAGTTCAAGAAAGGGAAATGTCCTGTTGTGTGTTTCCTATTCTGCATTAGCAACAACATTCCTTTGTTTTACTCCCAGCATATAACATTAACGTTGGCACATTGCATTATAATTGGCCGTAAGTGATGGGCAGTATCGAGTATTTTCAAGAATTAAATACACTGTACTCGAATACTTTAAAGAAACGAGACCTTTATTCGAATACAAGTTCTTGAATACTATAATTAATCACTGATGCCATTTCAGTATTCGTTAATCGAAATCACTTTCATTCGAACGCAAGTTCTCGGATATAATAGTATCTTCATTCGAGTAATATTCTTCTGCACTTCTTATGTCACATTATATATCGTTATACGAAGTCTTGACCATTTCATTGGCTGGTTTAGGCCATACGCCAGCAACCACAAGAAAGATTACAAAATGGTGGAATAACGAAATATGTTTCCCCTCCTGATTGTACTAGCTACAAGAGAAAGAAGAGAGTGAGTGCATTTAGTTTGTCATAAGATCTGTTATCATGATTGATAGCCATACCTTATCGGTTAGTGCAGGACAGGCCTTTGAAGGGGTAAAAATCTCGATGAGCGACCAGGTTAGTTGTAAAGCTTGCGCCTCAAAGGACGCCAGAAAACAAAACACGCTAAACATGCTGTGAAATCATGCTGTCATATAAATATCATTTGCGACTACAAAATTTATTTGCACAACAGGAAAGAGAATAGTAATGGTCAGCTATAAGCCGCCATTAAATTTTGTGTACCTATATCATAGATCGATAATTTTCTAAGGAGAAAAGCATATACTTAACTTTTATGCATGCTGATCGTAGCATTTCCTTCCAAAACTGTATGAAAATAATTTATGTACTACAATTTTATGCACGTTGCTCAATATCTTTTGCATTTACTGGAGCAGTGTATCATCAAGTCGAACGTCTCTATCAACTGATTGGTGTAAATAACTTAGTTATAGACCACCACACCACGTCTCAAAAGGCTGGAACATCAACTAGCCACTACATAATTTTCTAGATTAATAAACTGTCATTTATCACATTATGTTATTGATGATGAGCGTTGTCCAGAAGGAAAACGTGTTTCAGGTTGGACACGAAATGTGATGGGCGCGTGCAGTTTGGTTGTTTATGTTGAAAAAACTAGCATCGTGAGCAAATGAAGGGGGAGAGGTCAAAATGTGTTTTTGTGCGGCAGGGTCAGGTGCGGTAATGAACACGTTTGAAGTCGGCCAAGCTGAAAATCGCTGATAGCAGTGCGTCAACGCCATCTCTCTGTAATTTAGCTACGCAATTATAGGGACTCTTGCATACTATTACTTTATATTATATTATGTTATTGCTCACTGTTTTTGTGAGTTTACAGGGATGTGCAAATCTCACATAATACGGCAAAACAATCCATTGACTCACCGGGGCTTTCCGTGTTTTCCTTCTGTATCCTGCACATATTGGATTGTACAATTTAGTTCCAAGGGATAACGGAGGTAGGTATTTTATAGGGTAGTAAGTATAGGTGACAGAGAAGAAGGAGAAGAAAGAAGCTATGATTGGTTGAAGCAATTTGACAGATAAAGTAGATGACAGTGGCAAAATTTAAAAGTTAGCAGACGACCAGGAAACAGTTGAGTGGAAATAAAACGAGTAAACAAGAAAATACGGGGTATGACCAGATAAAATGACAGGATAGAGAAACAGACATTACGTATGTGGTAGAATGGAATGGAAGAAAGGCGAACAGAAAAAACCAGCGCGTATTTGGAAAGATAATAATTCACAAAAGTGGGTACCAGATAATGAAAATGTGTTAATATATAGGAAAACGAAAAACAAAAGAGAGGAAATTGCTGCCCCGCGCTGTGTGACAAAGAAGAACAAGTGATTAAGTTAGCCGTGTACAGGGTTAGTTGGAGGGATGAAAATTAAAGTTCAGGCATAAAGTCAAGTAGGTATTATAAGTAAGCGAAAGCTAAGTGAGGAAAGGAAGTGGAAGTAATGAACAGACAAGAGGTGAGTGAATCAGTGAAATGTAAGTGTAAATTTTAGAATGAAATGGGTAATTTATAATAATGGGAAATGGAAAGTATAAGAGAATTTGGTGAAAATAAATGAATCAAAAGACGAAAGTTGAGAAAAGATAAATTTGAATAAGGTTAATTAAAAGTGGTTAAAGAGTAAACAGCACAGGTCAAAAATTATATTTAGGGAATCTCAGAGGGGCTAGGACCCAAGTTCATGGACAGCTCAGGAATTCATATTCAAAAGAGTATGGCGTTGTATGGCAGGGAATATGCTCTCGATAAACCTTCGTGCTTCGACGGGCGGTCTCCGGCCTCCCAAACCCCTGTGACATGTATTAGACTGCGGGTGGGTGGGACACCGGTTGTATTAGGCACCACCGGGGTGTTTCAATTTGTAAATACTAGGAACCATGCCCTCTGCTCTGTCGTCGGTCATCGTTTGTCTCCTCGCGTCTCATCCTTCCTTCCGGAGGTGCTCAGCAAGGGGCAAAGGCACAAAAGGTCTTCCAGGTCGACGTGCCGAAAGCCCTCCACTACATCCTATCCTATCCCATCCTATCCTATCCCATCCTATCCTATCCCATCCTATCCTATCCCATCCTATCCATAGGTTAATAGAAATAGAAATAAAATAGATGGTACCGGAAAACAACTACGCAGTCAATTGTAAGGATATCTACAAACAATTAATTACCTCAGTAGATAGTCACTTGGTTCCAAATATGTCGTCCCTGCACTTCTGGTGGCATTTTACTAACCGTCTCAGCGGGTGCGTGCATAGCAGAAACGAGTATGTGTGGAGTGTTCTACTTTTGTTGTCCGACCAAGCAGTAATGTGTGTTAGGGACCTCGTGCCTGAGCTTGTAGATGAAAATGAAACGTTTTCGGTTTTTTTAATTATGTAATACTCGTATAAGTATTTTATAGACACCTGTGAATAATTCTGGCCGAAGATTTTTGTCTTGTTCCGCTATTTTTAAAAGCCCAATGACATTTTTAAGTCTTCCGTGGGCTCCCTTTTAACCGCAATGGACCCACCGTTTCCGATTTCTGTATGTTTTGTTCTCAGTTTTATATTTTCGTGTATGAAAGTTATTCCTTACATTTTAGTTCTGCTCTGCTTTGTCCATAACTTTGCGTACATAATCTCAAACGTGCTATCTAAAGATTTAAATGTGCATTTTATGATTGTTGTTTTCATTGGCTCACAACAAATTAATTTATTCTGAAAAATAAAAACGAATTTTAATACCAATATCTTCATAACCATAAAAATTTATTTTTCTGCAAATAATAACATCAACTTTATTCCTGGTAATTGACAGCGTCGTTACCAAAGAAAATAATTTAAATTTTTATTCATCCAGAAGGTAACAAAACAACTGAAGCCATCTATCAGCAACAGATTGAAGTAGATGGTACTGAGTTCAACCACCCAACTAAGGCCACTGAACCTACTCCCGTCGTCGCGAAAGAGCTCACAGTTGCAGTGACACTAGATACCCCCAAATATTTGCCAGGTTCATAATAGTTAAATCACCATTTTGTTCGTGTGTCACTTGATTAAATTGCATATAACTACTTTGAATCTCTCACACAGGCACAACTGTTTATGCTGCCAGTCATATGGTTATATATTTATTTTCACTTCGATGTGTTTTTGTTTTCCTTCACTATAGGAATAGTTTATGGATGGAATTTTAGCCTTCATCGGTTCCATTCCTAATCGAAATTAAATGTTGGACTGGGAATCCATAATATACTCGTAACTGCTTTTTATGTATATACTGTTATTAATTCTATTCCTAAATAGTAAAAATAAATTCAAGTTCACCACCAAATTATCTCACATGAAGGATTCATTCGCTATATTGCTATTCATAAACCTATAAAAACTATGTAATTCTGGTTGCATAACTACGAATAAAGAGTATGTTTGCACTCACATGACTTTCTCAACTCAGTGTCGTCTACATTTATATAGCGCCTACAACCCATTCTTGCCAAAATTTGTTTTTTTATCTACTTCAAGTTAGTTGTAAAAAACGTTTCTATAAATATTAGCAGCACATTTGGTAATAGCTACAAAGCAGATATTAATAGTCAAATATTGAAAATCGAATCATTATATACTGGTCTTGGTATTCTATACCCCTTCCATGACATCCCAAGAAACAAGTGAGTAGCGATAGTATATAAAAATGACAAATTATTGTGCAATTCAAAGCAATAATAACGGTATCTTGGAAATGGCTGATGCCACGAAAGAAAGATATTTAAAATACAGTGTTGTTTTAAAGAGATCTACATTTTTTTACACATTTCTTACGAAGGCAGTTCAACATAATCGCTGTTGGGAAAAAAGACGCTAATTTTTTCAAACATAAATAATTTATCAACATACTCCCCTTATAGGGATATACATCTACGTTCTTGCCATTTTTTAACCCCTACAAAAATAATTTTCAAACTCTGCAAAATAAGCCTTTGTCTCCACTACAATGTCATTTGATCTAAATTTTGTCCCTACGAGCCATTTCTTCACGTTTAGAAACAAGAAGAAATTACAGGAAGCCAGGCAGGGTGAATATGGGGGTGCGGCAGCAATTCATATCGTAATCCATGCAGTTTGGCGGCGACAACACTGCTGGTGTGTTGTGGTGGTGAAGCAGCACTTTCTTCTTTCTCAAATGGGGTGAATTGTTTCCTTCAACTTCCTGTAGAATAGACCCATTAACATAGTCTAGTATTGTCCAGTAATCTTTTATTGTTTTCTCTTGAGGTTAATCCCAAAAAACCATCACCATAATTTTTCCGACCGGTGGGATCAACTTTGCCTTCTTTGGAGCAGATTCACGCATTGTTTAAAATTGTTGCCTGGTTTTCGGAGTATAATGAATTCAGGCCTTAATCGCCTGTGACGCAAAAAACCCTTACTATTTCCTTGAAAGGCGCCACGCGCCTGTTTTATCCAATGTGAGCAAACGCGCAACCATCGGACTTTTTTAAGGGTATTTAAGGGCTTATTTCGCCCTAAGTCTGTTTCAGGGGTGTTCCCTCTTCAGGCGCGAGGTAGTTCTTTATTTAATTAGGGATAAAAAGGGCTATTTTTTGTTTTTTCGACAAATGTTTCAGTTTATTTGCTTTTAAATTTCCCATCAATGTGGGCTACCAAACACAAAGTGTAATGGACATAAAATAATATAACAATAATATATGCAATTCCAAACGCAATTAATAATAATAATAATAATAATAATAATAATAATAATAATAATAATAATAATAATAATAATAATAATAATAATAATAATAATAATAATAATAATAATAATAATAATAATAATAATAATAATAATAATAATAATAATAATAATAATAATAATAATAATAATAATAATAATAATAATAATAATAATAATAATAATAATAATAATAATAATAATAATAATAATAATAATAATAATAATAATAATAATAATAATAATAATGATAATGATAATGATGAAAATGATAATAATATAGTTCAATAATGGCAATATGAACCTATGAGTGTACTGAACATATATAATAGTATAAATACTTCTAAGGCTAAGCAATGACTAAGGAGAAAGTCGTCAGTACAGAATAATGTATTTACAATATTTAACAATGACTTCTGTATATTTACAGCGATCCTTTAATGGCCAGCTTCTGGAGGTCAAGATGTAATACATTTTCTAGATATTAGTGACTGGTGGGACCTAGTGCTTCGAGTATCAATTTGCAGCCCATACACTTAAATCTTTTACAAGTGGTATTTTTGATTTCTCTAGAAATAGTGCCTATTGTATTCCACCCAATAATTCGATGTCGAGATTTCATCGGAAATATATGTTTTGAGGCCACCTGAATCCAAAGAAAGCATTTTTAGAAAAAGGTCTGTGAGTGCGTGTGTCTATGTGTCTGTTAGACTGTGCACAACGTAACTCAAAAACGAAAAGTCGGTTAAAAAACAAAGTTGGTATTTAAGTTAAATGTCTTTCCAGGGTGCAATACAAATATTTTGAGGAATACTCCTCCACCCTAAACTACCCTTTAGATGGAACATTTTTCGAAAAAATTTTATTTTCTTGAAATTGCCTCAAACGATTTTGATTAAAATGACATGTTTGAGATACTTTCATGGCAAGTGAAATGAATATCTCCAATTTTCTGGCTATGGCCCCTGTAGTGGGATCATTTTTGCATAACTAGTAAACTGCAAGGGATCGGCCAAATCTTACTGTACAAGAAATGTAGATCTTGCTAAAACACACAATTTACGTCATTTTTTAGAGTGAACCATTTCGATCGTATTCCTTGTTATGTGTGTGACTTTTGAGAAACTTATACTTCTGACAAATGGAACATCGTTATTCATTTTTTGTATGTTTACAGTGCAAAGAGAGCGGAATTTGCAAGCTTTAAAAGACTTGACTATCGCTCAACTATCATTCCCATGTTCCCCCTGCACCTACAAGAAGATAAACAATAAGAATTTGTGCAAATGTTTATCTCAACTAACACAAAGAAGATACAGTAATAAGAGTTTGTAAGAATGGTTAGTACAAGAGTAGAGAGAGTCATGTGAATGCTCTCTACTAGTAAGTAGGGGAAGTATTGTTTTCCACCCAAAAAATTCGATGTTGAGATTTCACCGGAAATATGTTTTGAGACCCCCTGAATCTAAAAAAAGCATTTTTAGAAAAATGTCCGTGTGTGTGTGTGTGTGTGTGTGTGTGTGTGTGTGTGGACAGCATAACTCAGAAACGAAAAGTCGGTTAAAAATCAAAGTTGGTATTTAAGTTTAATGTCTTTTAAGGATGTGACACAAAGATTTTGGGCGGCGCCGTGGGCGAGCGGTTAGCGCGCTTGCTTACCACCTAGGCGGCCCGGGTTCGATCCCAGGGACCCGCATGTGGTATTCGTGGTGGACGAAGCGGCATCAGGGCGGGTTTTCTCCGGGTACTCCGGTTTCCCCCGCCATCTCATTCCACCGGTGCTCCATCTTCATGTATCATCAGTGTCACCGCCTGCGGTGCCGTAGTAGTAAAAGCGGACGTTAAACACTACAACAACAACAAAGATTTTGAAAAAAATAGCCCCACCCTAAACTACCCTTTACATGGAAAGTTTTTCGAAAATTTTGATTTTGTTGAAAATGGCTCTAACGATTTTGATTAAAATACCATATGTTTAAGATATTTGTATGACAAATGAAGTGTATATTTTGAATTTTCTGACTATAGTCCTGTTTACTCTAGGTGACTTTTGAATAACTCGTAAACCGTAAGAGATAGACCAAATCTTACTCTACAAAAATGTAGATCTCGCTAAAACACACAATTTATGTACCAATAAATTTTTTTGTAGAGTGAACCATATCGGAGACATTCCTTGTTATTTGTGTCATTTTCGTGAAATGGAACATCGTTGTTCATTTTCTTGTATGTTAAGCGTACAAACAGAACCGGATCTCAGAGCTTTAAAGGATTTGACTATCGCTCACAGCCTACTGTATTCTAATATTCCCGTTGTACGTACAGGAAGTAAACAAAGGAAGTAAGCAATAAAATAATTTATGCAATTGTTATTCTCAACTAACACAAAGAGGATATAGGAATAATAGTTTGTAAGAATAGATCGTACAAGTGTAGAGAAAGTCATGTGAGTGCAGCACATCAGATTTTTTAACATAGTATACAAAACATGAACTGGTTTTCTCGTCGAGACATTTGTGGCGAACTTTCCTTCGACGATCAGAAGGAATCAGATAGTGGACTTTTTATTTTCTCTACTGGTAAATGGAAGGAAGTAAGTTTCATAACTTCCTCGACAAACACATCTACCGATCCAGGGTGCTTCTCATCAAAAATAGATTTTCGATCACGTTTCAAGTCGTTGTATCAATATTTAACTGCTCTCATAGATGAAAAACAGCATCCAATTTTGCTTTCATCTCCTCGCAAGTTTTCGCATCCAGAACTAAAACAACTGAACGTTAACAATACTACACTTCCTTCAGTTTAGCGAAAACACATTAAAGGCCTAACTGAAATGCCTGCCAAATCCAAACTATTTTATCAACCAGCGCTAAATTTGTTTTGGCAATGTGTAACAAATGACAGTACACAATAGTAACACCATTTATTTTGAAACATGGGTACTTAGTGAACTGTTCTTGTATGGTTTACCAATCAGATATGCAAAATTCATTCAGAATGAAGAAGGCTTCACATACTATTTCAAGAAAATTTAAGATGCACACTTTATTTATCAGTTAAATATTTTAAAGATATGGCATTTTAATCCAAATCATTGGAGCAATTTTTGAAAAACAAAAAGCATCGACAATTTTTCCATGTAAAAGTTAGCTTTAGGTGTAAGAACTTTCTTAAAATTTTCACGTCATCTTCATTTTGATTTTTTCAAAAATAGTTCTTACGATTTTGATTAAAATACCATATCTTCAAGACATTTTATGAAAAATTAAATGCATATCTTTAATTTTCTGGAAATGTCCTCAGAAGCCCTCTGCAGTCCGGCTGATTTTAGCATTTGTGGTAAACCGTAACAGATAGAGAAAGTCTTATTAAACAAAAAATGTAGACCTCGTTAAAATACATCTGGATGATGCTTTTTTTAGGGTGAACATTTCGGAGATATTCTTTGTTATTTGTCTGAATTTTGCAATATGTACAAATTTCTCTAATGTGAAATCATTATTCATTTTTTATCTCTTGGCCATGCATAGAGAGTGGAATTTCAATGCCAGCACATTGTGACTCGCTCTTAAATATTTAAATATCGCTTAAAGCCTACTTTATTGCTATTATACTGTATTGCCCTTGCACCTACAAAAATCAACAAGACAATTTCTAGTAATCTCGATTAACGTGAAGTAGGTAGAGGAATAAGAGTTTTTAGCAATCGTTTGTGCAAGAGTAGAGAAGGCTATGTAAGTTCAACGCACAATACTTTTTAAGAGAAAATTAAGTATTTAATTTTCATTACTTGGTTTATTTGATAAAACTCAACTTTGGATGTGTTTACAATTCTAACTCTGCAAATTTATTTAATACGCTTTTCTCGTTTGAGGGCTGCCAAGACAAAGTGAAACTTTACAATTAACATGCTTTTAATTGCAATATTGTATAAAATAAGTTATAACAAATTAAACTAATAGTCCATTTGAAGGAAATATAAACAATAGATATCAATATTATCATATTAAAATTTAATTAATAGCTGAAAAAATTAATATGGTTAAAATATTAAATGGGAATTTCAATGCTTTTGCTAAATAAATATGATTATGAATACAAATGATTTTGCATGATGGGTACTGACCCCTAGATTGCCATGAAACCTATTTTATATAGCAGGCGTTTGTCTAGGATATATCTACTCCGAACTGATGTAGGTTGTGGGTATAGTTCCTCTAGCTCCTATCATTAGTCCAGTAACTCAGATCTTTTAGCTTGTGTTACGAAAACTCATTCAACTGCCTTCAGTAGTTAAAATGAAAGGTAAAATGAAAACAAACGCCTCTCTCTCCAAGAAAAGATTGTTTAAGATATCTTCCAGGAAACATCTGAGGCTTCCCAGAGCCATATAGCCAATCTTTCCAAGTCTGCTAAACCTGGTTTTATTCATGCTTTGATAGCGTGTTTCTGCCTCCTGGTGTGAACTGTATTTAAAATCCTCTTCCCTGCTTATGTCTACAGTGTTACATCCCTCTGAGGCGTCTTGTTTCTGTTGTTTTTGTCTAAAGATGCCGAATTTTCTGCCATATGTTAATGTGGAAATTGCCATTAACCTATAAACTCCATTTTTTTAACCTTGTCTTGTCTTGCTTTAATTTTTTTTTTTTTTTTGGGGGGGGGGGCCATAGTGCAACAGACTGTTTGGTATGTGTATAATAACTTCACTATATCATTAAAGAATGGAACGTACTTTACAAATTTGTTAATATTATACCATAGAAAAATGCCGTGTTTTGTCTTATTTTTTTCTGCTTTCATCAGATAGGAGCATGACGTGTTGTAATAGTTGATGGCGCTGGTCTCGGCAGGTTTGTCGGTTTGTAAAGTAAGCAATTTATGTTTTTATACACATTTTTGCGCATCGCCAACCGCGCACTATGGAACAAATTAATGTTATTGGTAGAGAAAGGCAGGCTACTTTTTGTCTAAGAGTGGGAGTATCTTTGTCTCTTCTAGTATTTTTCTATAATCTTCTTCAAGCACCTTTTCAATCTCTACTACGGGATAGGAAACGATAGTAGGTCGCGGAGGTGATTCGGCATATTGACCTTGAGGATCTTTTGTACCTGTTGGTCACCCCCAGGAGAAAGGATGAGGCGAAAGGAGACATAGGGCAGCCGACCCAAGAAGTTATGACAGAGCGGAGGGCTGTCACCGCCATTTATAGATTGAAACACCCCGGCCGCGTCTATAGTCGGATATATAGTCATATATCTCGTCCAATCGACTATAAACGTTGCGGAATGTGTTTGTAACACGATTGGACGACCTCATTCGCAGGTGAGTGAATCAGCTAGCTGTCAAGTGCCAGGCTAGTTCTCTCCGACTATAGTAAAACCGGCGTCCCGCCTACTCATTGATACACTGACCGACTTATGTCATAACTCTTCTAACCCGTTGCCTCGTCTACTTATATAGCGGGGATGACATCACACGGTCCTTTCTGGAACTTCTACAAACACGCCGGGCATCGGAGGCCTCTCGAAAGTTCCAGCAATTTTTTTAAGCGCCGCGCTCATTGTTATTAATAACGTGTAACCAGACGCACGAGGCAGCCTGACTTTGAGTGCCTTTGTTTGCTCGCCGGCCTGCTATGTGGTGTGAAGTAGCTTAGTCCCGACAATCCTTTGTTGTGCACCGCGCCCGGCGTCATAATACATTAGGCGAAATTTTTATACTGAAAACAGAATTTGAAATAAGGCTATGCTAAACTGAAACAGACAGGTACACCATGGGGAGACAGACGATTAAGTCTTCATTCTTGAAAAAAAAAAAAAGTGCAACTTTTGTTGACCACATTGATGTATGCATCTATATATCTATGATATTATTTACGTTCTTAAATGACTATTCAATAGAATACTGCACCCTTTAAATACCTGCCATGCCTCCATAATATTTAAGTTGCTTTTCTCAACGCTTTTCTTTCCTTTATTTACCTTTTTCTCTGAAGTAGTAAGCCAATTGTAGCGAAGCTTTGCAAAAACATAGATATAATGTATGCTTAATGTGACTTAAATCATGTGTGTATCTTGAATAATATGGATATTAGTGTATATTATTGGTCAAATATTATGCTTTTTTTTTTTGGAGCACATCTTTTTCATGAATTATATTTTTCTCTCGAGGCTATAATTAAGCTATTAAATTTATCCTAGATCACATAACTTATTAGTAAGAGTCAAAGTTGTATCGTGCTTTTGTAAAACAGGGACGTAAAGTTCTATTAAAAATTATATGTAACCTCAGGATAAAAACACTTTATTAATAAAAGTTATTTATCAGATATACACAAAATTTGTATTGTGTGTGTGAAATTTGTTGAGTTTATCTGCAATAGTTTAAGAGAAATTGGTGTTTTAGTAAAAAGATACACTTTTGCATATGTCAGTCACCTGTCGTCCCTGGAACTTCTGCATAGTAAGCCATCATTGAGATGTTTTATATTCTGCTTTAAAAATCTACATCTGGGACTTCCCATCTTACTCTTCTAATTAGTATCTTATATTACACAAATGGCAGTTGGCTGGAGGGGAACCGTTAGTTTGAACACATAGTTTGTAAGTTTCTGACCCCCTCACTGTTTTCGGCGATGTAATTACAAGCAAGAGAGGATGGTCTGGCTGTTCTAATAAAGCTTGCAAATTATACATTAACACTCTTTGGATGTTTCCTTTAAAGGGCTACTATTAGCTTGAAATCACTGGATCAGCTTTTCTTATTTTTGTACATGATGTTAAAACTGAAGTGCAGATGTTTGGTGCTTATTACATTTCAAATCTTGGTGACACAACGTGGTTTATGGTACTCGTCAATTTTATTTCATCTTTATGTCAAACAATCCTTTATGGAAACTTCACTATATTAAAGGATTAACGCTGAAATGTCTTTGTTATATTTCTGTACCCTGGAGTCGTTAAAACCCTATGATTTATTGAATTTAGTGCTATGCCGAGTGCACAAGCTACTGCATTAAATAACCTAAGGAAACTTTGATTATTTTTGTGTATAAAATATTTCATTTGGTGTAGTTTTCAACAAATTATAATTAAATTCTCAATATATATACACGCAAAAAACGTGATTATGTGTTATACAGGATGTTATGGGTATGAGTGAGCAGATTTCGGGTGATGTAAGATTTACACAAGACGAATATAGCAAGGTTCAATTGCAAAGTCATTATCTACTCCATGTTAATCGAAATAAATGTTACACACATTTCCTTATACGTACAATGGGAATAGGAGAATACAGTGGCTTTTTTAATTTTTTAATTTAATTTATTTGTGCTAAGTTATTTACATTTTGGGATCATATGTTAGTAACCCTGGCCATGTGTTCCCTAGATCGCGGATAAAAATATTTAATTACATTTTTCAACTTCTTAAACTTCTAAAATTTCCCTCATTTTTCCCTTTTCACATAGTATTTTCATCTTTTTTCAACTTCCCAATTTCTTTTTCTTTTTACATTGCACAAAAATTACCCTAAACCCCTTACTTGAGACTGATCTAAAGACGTTTTATTTATTTTTACAATGTTACCATTTTTGACCCATGTCTCTTTAATAAATTTTGTCCTCCATTCATTTGTTCCTTAGATTACCAACAAAATATGTGCTCCACCTTAAATTGCTCCACATATCGGACATATTTCTTATACAGCACTACCTCTGCATCCCCTAAGTTAACATATTCCTAATCTAAACCACGATATTGCTTCTCTTTCCCTTTTATTACAAACTTCTATGTACGAGCATAATTCCGTCTTTATCATTTTATAGATCTTATTCATTAATGCCTGTCTCCAACCTTCTTTATCCATATCCTCATATCTTTCTTTGGCAGTTTTACTCCCATATACTCTAGCCCAGCTTTTATTGAGAATTCTTTAATTTTACTCAACCAACAACCATACTTCATGTGCCTTTTTTGATACAATAAACAACTTTTCAAAATATTATCATCTGAGAACTGACTTAACCTATTCCAATTGTTTAATATTCTTTCAGTCACCATTCCTCTCACACTAACTTCTCCAATTTCTAGAAATGATCCTACATTGGCTGTATTCTCGGGCGCCCCCGGCATTAACTTACAAAATGCCTTTAATATACTTATAATATCCATTTTTTCCGATCCTTCTTCAACTCCTCATATTTCTACAACATACATCCATCTTGATTCTACTAATGCTGTGTATAGTCTTTCAAACTACCTCATCTTCATCATAGATGCAATATGCAAACATTTTTGTAACTAATCCTATTGCGGACTTCCCTTTCACCACTGCCCAATTTTTTCTGTTTTTGCCAATTTCCTTTCCTGTTCAATTTTACTACCAGGTAGAGAATAGAGTAGGCATAAGCGATAATTAAATCCTTTGAGAGCTAGTTGCTATGTGATGGCTTTGGAAGTCCACTCTCTTTGTGGGCATAAATAAATGAATTAATGAATTAATTTAAAAATTTAAATTAATAACAAGGACTATCTGGAAGAAAAATTAGTTGAAATAAATTTGTGCTTTAGCGAGATCTACACTTTTTGTGTAGCAAACTATCTCTTTCTCAAGTTGCCTATCTCTTTCAGTTTACCAGTTATGCAAAGATCATCCAAAATGAAGAACAATTATCAGAATATTCCCAGCAAATTCAAGGTACATATTACGTTTTTCATAAAAATAAATTCTTATGACAACGCTGTCAGTTGCCAGGATCCCATTAGCGTCACCGGTGTGCTGGAATTTCGTCCCGTTGGGGTTCTGTAAATCTACTGACCTGGAACTATCGTTTTTAAGCCCATTTAAAATCCACTGGCCTAGACCGGAGTCATGAAAACATCTTAAACATATGAAATTTTTAATACAAGTTCTTAAATTCAGAAAATCAAAATTTCCAAAATGTTACCATGTAAAGCTATGTTTGGAGTGGAGGTAGAAAGTCTTGGTGTCACACCCTTAAAAGATGGTGAGCTTATATAACAGGTTTGATATTTAAATACTTTGCTTTTAGAGCTATGCTGTACACACACACACATACAGATACATGTGTACCTATTTCTGAAAATTCCTTTTTGGATTCAGAGGGCCTCAAACGTGTATTTACAGTAAAATCACGGTATCCAATTTTGAGCTGGAATGCAACGTAGAGAAAGTAAAACGAATAGCGACTTCCTATTTGAGAAGTGTAGGAATTTGAAAAGTGATATAAATAAAAAGGAATATCTCGAAAACATTTATCTCTACAAAAAGGAACATTTGACATAAATTGTGTGCTTTAGTCAGACCTACATTCTTTACAGTAAGATGTGTATCTGTTATAGTTTAACAGTTTTGCAAACCACCCAGAATGAAGAGGTAATTAGAGAAGCTATTTCAAGAAATTTTAAGGTATGTATTTTATTTTTCATGAACATATTTCAAAATATGCTACTTTAATAAAAATTCTCGAAGTTGTTTTTGAGAAATGCCAGGAGATGTGGAGTGATTTTTTTTTGAAAAGCTTCCTTTCGCATTCTTTGAAGATGCTAAACGAAATACCAAATTTGGTATTTAGCCGAGCTTTCTTTATGTACACAGATTTATGGACACATAGGTAGAGAAAATATTGCATTTCATCCAAAATTTCGATACTTTACATACATTACACTGGAATTTTGGATACCTTCTCTACCTACTATGCATGTGTTAGAGCAAGTAAAAAGGTAAAGCATCTATTGTTTAATTATTCTTACTATAATTAAGCACTAAATATGTTGCCTGAGTATGAAAAATCTCATGTGTTGCACTCACATGAGATTTATGTTAATGCAAGTCGGTAAAGCCATTTTTGAAAAATTCGAAACTTTTGCCAAATGTTTCCCTATGAGGGATAGTCTTGTGTGGAGGGAGTTTCTTGAAAATCATGTTGCATCCTTGGAAGGTGCTGAACTTAAATACAAAGTTCGGTAATAAACCGGCTTTTCGTTTTTGAGTTGGACTATTTAGAGATGATCCATCAAGAAGAGATTAATGTATCCCAGCAATAGCCTAAATGACATGTGGAAACCACCCCATGTCAGAGTGCGCGGCCAGGGGGATCGAACCCGTAATCTCCCGAATGTGGGCCGCAGAAGTTGTTGCCTGAGCCATTCCGCTCGTAATGCCAACCCTTTGTACAGAAATTATACTACAACGGGGGGCGGGTACTCTATGACCATCACTGGTTACAAAGTATCTGAGCAAGTTTTAAAACGGTTTTATTTTAAAATTGCGTATTTTGATAAAGGTAATATTTAACTTGTTTAACTATTTCTTTTTTACATACCTCGGGACAGTACTTTCTGACCACCTTGACATTTCATTGTTTCGCAAAAAGACCAACAATGAAAACTTTGAAGCAATTACGCAATTCAGTAGTAGAAACTATGATTCACAATAACTATTAACTGTATGCCTTTAATCATAAAATTAAAAGACAGAATTTAAAAGATCTGATGTGCTACACTCACATGAATTTCTCTACTCTTGTACTAACTTATTAACTTACAAACTCTTGTTCCTCTATCTTCTTCATGTTAGACGAATTTTGTGGAAATTATTGTATTGCTAATGTTCTTGTAGACGCAAGGACAACACAGTAGACTTTGAGCGACACTAAAATATTTTAAAGCTGGCCGCTACATGAAGCCTTTGAAATTCCCTTCTCTTTGCACAGCTAAATGATAAAAAACTGAATAACGACTTTCTATTTGAGAAAAGTGTGCCTTTTGTAGAACTCACAAATAACAAGGAATATCTCTGAAATGGTTCACTTCACAAAAAATGCATTTGAACATAATTTGTGTGTTTTAACGAGATCTACATTTTTGTGTAATAACATTTGGTCTATCACTTACGGTTTACCAGTTATGCAGAAGTCATCAGGAGTAAATAGGACTACATAGGCTATAGCCAGAAAATTCAAAATATACACGTAAATTTCATTTAACATAGAAATATCTTAAACATAAGGCATTTTAATGAAAATAGAGCCATTTTCGAGGAAGTCAAAATGTTCGATGAATTGTCCATGTAAATGAGAGGTTGGAGTTGCTCAGACAGCCAAGCGCGCGCGCGCGCGCACGCACACACACACGCGCACTTGAGCGGGGGGGGGGGGAGTCTCAAAACATAATATATTTCCCGTGAAACCTCGACATCGAAATTTTGGGTCGAATATACGTAGTAGAAAAGGTAAAGGGCTGCCACTATGATCTTAGATATTAAAGGCAGCATGTAATTGGAGCAAAAAAGAAATTTCCTATCTATAAACTTTGCTGTGATATCTTTGAATGTTGGGTACCACAGTTTCTTACGAATACATGTTTAACATATTTGAAGTGTAAAGGGTAAAACGGAGAGGTGAGTCAAATTTTAAATTTCACGATCGTGTTCTTAAAAGAATTAACATCTTGCATAAATATATTAATTAAGTCCATATTGGTCCTTAATGACCACCTTGATTGTTCAACAAACTCCATCCTACTATCCTATTATACCCAAAATATAATTAATTATTTCGTATACTAATGAGTTTTATAAATTATAATTTGTCTTTTGTTTACTTTTTGTTGATAATAACTGATGGAGATTCGTGACCTGTATTAAAAAGCTAATTACGGTCCGACAGCGTTGAAACATAATGTGATGTGCATATTTTACTTGCTCGCCGTTAATTCAACTCAATTTTCATAAAAGCCTATACTTTCTCTGTGCAGAGAAAGGAACTATTTCCTATAGCACATTAAAATGAAAGTAGCATTTCATGGTAGATCTGTGTTGCTATTAATTGTGTAGCTACCGGCATCAACAGTTTACCACTAATGAATACCTCTTGCTGCACGATTCACGACAAGAAGCCAAGCTTACCCATTAATTTCTTGATTGTCAGAAGCGGTATCTTCATAGAAAAAATTAAGCAACCTTTAAAACCTTTGTCCTTCCGCATGTAAGTTTTTAGTGTTTGTGAAATGAGAAACGTTGTCAGCAAATTTAAGAACTGGAAAGTTGATTAAAGGTTAAATCTGGGTTAAGAATGTGAGGCTCGTGTTATTAAATCTCAGCTAGATAAAATCTCACTCCTAATCACTCAAGTTCATCAATAATCAGTGGAAACACCAAATTAACTCTATATGAACATGAAAACGTTTCTCACGAATAATGATGCTAACCTGTTATCTGCGATTTCTGTAGCAGTAAAAATTCCTTAACTACAGTCCTTAGCAAAAGTTTAAGGCCACCCATAACTCATCATTTTTCTCTCTAGTATTTTTGATAAAACTATCGTATTTATCCTGCTGTAAAAGTATCATAAACGTGAGTGAAAATAATGAGAAACCTTTGGATTTGCGTTTAGATTTGACGTTATCAGTTGTAGAGTCTGTGAGGCACCCACATACCCTTTTAGGACGCTTTCTTTTATAAAAACTCTAATGTGTTGCACTCACATGACTTTCTCTGCCTTTGTACTAATCGTTCTTACAAACTCTTATTCCTATATCGTCTTCGTGTTAGTTGAGATAAACATTTGTACAAATTATCTAAGTGCTTATTTCCTTGTAGGTACAAGGGCAATATTAGAATACTGTAGGTTTTGTGCAATAGTCAAATCTTTTAAAGCTTTGAGATTCCTTTCTCTTTGCACACTTAGCATATAAAAAAAAAATGAACAACGGTGTTCATTTCACGAAAGTTTTAAGTTTTCCGAAACTGACACACAGAACAAGGAAATGGTTCACTCTACAAAGCAATTTATTCAGACATAAACTGTGTGTTTTAGGGAGATCTACATTTTTATATAGTAATATTTTGTCTATCTTTTACGGTTTATGGGTTATTCATAAGTTATTCAGACTAAACAGGACTACGTAGTCTATAGCCATAAAATTCAAAATATACATTTCATTTGTCATAAAAATATTTCAAACATGTGGCATTTTAATCAAAATCGAAGAAAATGAAAATTTTTAAAAACTTTTCCATGTAAAGCTTAGTTTAGGGTAGGCTATTTTCTTCAAAATCTTCGTGTTGCATCCTTGAAAGACATTAAACTTAAATACCAACTTTGGTTTTTAACTAACTTTTCGTTTTTGAGCTATACTGTCTACAGAGACACACACACATACACACACACACACACACACACACACACACACAAGGACCTTTTTCTAAAAATGCTCTTTCTGGATTCAGGAGGTCTCAAAACTTATATTTCCGGTAAAATCTGGACATCGCATTTTTCAATATTTCTCTCTGCTTATCAGTAGATAAAGTAAAAAAATTCTTCGTATTGTCAATTATCGCGCCATTTTGCCACTAGTGTACATGCGCGGAGGCGAGTACCAACCTAGTGGAGGAAAATTCGCTACATTGGTAAACTTTAAGTTGGTCTTCTACGCCTACTTTAAATGGAAACAAAGTATGTTATGTATGAAAGTACTGAACCAATTACAACTATGGAAGCTCACGTGTTGAAGGTGAGTAGGTATGAAAAATACAGCCGTAGGAGTTATCGGCAACATGAGGATTCCGGAGCGCGATTTCTCAAGTTGCCAACGTAACCCACTTTTTTTGTTGAGACCGTTTAACAAGGGTTTCACTTCTTGCTACTAGGTGTGCTTGAGTCTTTCCCTCCCCCCCCCCCCCCCCTCAGCCATATTGCTAATTTTGAAATTTATATTGTGTTCCCCAATATCGCTTTTTATTTACCCCCAAATCATCTCAATTGGATTTAACTCACAGTGATATGAAGGCAGAAGCAAAATAGTGCGTTTATGTTGTGCAGCAATTTGCTCTATTTCATATGTTCTGGATTTATGTTTAATATTTTTGATAATGTTATACAGCACTGCTCTGGTAGAACACGGATCATAATTATAATTGTGTTGTAGCAACCAGTTCTGCATCACGACTTTTCTTGAGGAAGAAATCGGACCTTTATTTAGTTCAACTGAATAACAAGAAGCGTTGTCCATTACAATAACCGTGCTCAAAGAGATATTTGGAAGCAATGTATTGACGAACCAACTCTTAAAAACATTTCCATCCATTTCTTCGTGGTAGTCTTTCGTAGACTTGGATTTGGATCAGTAAGCTCTTGGGGACAAATCCAGTCTCAGATCTAGCGTAAAGAATGATAAACCTCGCCCTTTTCCTAAGGGAACATCTAAGAGTGGCTCAAATTCCTCATCAGAATTTTCACACATCCATATTTTTCCTTTTGTGTAATTCGCATTAACCCATGTCTCGTCTAGATAAATAATTGGCCGATTTGAATTACACAAACCTTTAATATTTCTTAAGAAATTGAACCTTTTCACTACAGTGTCGCTCCTTCCGCTCTTTATTCTTTCTCACATAACGACGGAGTCAATATACTGCCATCAAACAATCCCCCTTTTCTTAGAGCTTCTCTAATGTCATCCAAACTTGGCAGGAGCTGTATCTTGCACAAATTGCATGTTTGGCGTATAGCACATTTGGTGACAGAAGTTACAACTGTTTTCTTCGGTGTTCTATTAGATCTCTTTCTATCAGAAGTTGTCTCTTATCCCAATTTTCTCTCATTTAACACCCGAGAAAATGTTCTGTTAGATACTCCAGTTGCAAGACCCGTTCTTTCTAAAACTATTCACACTGTATTCCTTCCACTATGGACCAGGTCCCTATATCCAAAAGTAATAGTATCATGTTGAATTTTAATTTCGAATAATATGCACACAAGCGCTCATACTGAAGTGATCCGACACTGAACACAACACAAGACAAGCTCAGAGGCGGACTTCCGGTGTTTGTGACCGCAAAATATGTTTTCTACACCCACCCCTAACTTACTAGTGGAAGTGACTTGACACTTTTATGATTCTCAAGCCAAGTTAGTCAGCAGAAGGTATAGTAACTACAGGAAGTATTATATTCCGCCCAAAAATTCGATGTAGAAATTTCACCATAAATATGTTTTGATGCCCCCTGAATCCAAAACAAAAAGCATTTTTAGAAAAAAAGGTCTGCGGATAGAAGAAATAAAGCATGTGGAGAAGCCGTGCATTAAGGATGTGCGTTTTGGGATAGAAGTAGATAAGAAAACAAAAACAAAAGTTTATGAAGAGTTATAGTACCAATACTTATTTATGGAAGTAAAAGCTGAACAGTTACAAAAAGTGAGTTAAGTATGGTAGATGCAACGCAAATGAAAAGTTTAAGAAGAATAGCAAGGAAGACACGATGAGATAGAATAAAGAATGAAAGGATACGATTCGAACTTCAAGTGCCATCAGTAAGTAAAAGGATGGAAGAAAGACAACTCACATGGTATCGACATGTAAAGAGGATGGGTACAGATCGGAGGGTGCCCCGATGTTTAGAAGCAAGATTATTGGGAAGGAACCCGAGAGGAAGACCAAGGATAACCTGGGAAGAAGGGATTAAAAGAGTGGTAGCTAATAAAGGAAAGACTTGGTACCAGTCCAATAGATAAGCAGAGGATAGGATTGAGTTTAGGATCCGAGGTAAGCCGTTGATGCCACGATAGTGGTAGAATAGGGAAGTTTCAAGAAGGTCCTGTGTGTGGTGTGTGTGGTGTGTGTGCTGTGTGTGTGCTGCGTGTGGCGTGTGGCGTGTGGTGTGTGTGTGTGTGTGTGTGTGTGTGTGTGTGTGTGTGAGAGAGAGAGAGAGAGAGAGAGAGAGAGAGAGAGAGAGAGAGGGCAACACATGAGATGTTTACTATTTAGACTTAAGGTGGAACTTTTTGATCATGGTTATAAATATCCATTTCGGTATTTACGTTGTTGACTGAGGGAAACCACGAAAAGACTTCGGCTCACTGGATTTGAACCCGGGATCTCCCGAATGCGGGGAGCCTGAGCATCCCGCTTGGTAGTACGGATTTCGTAGGCTTAGTGTTTCACTATTACAACACAATAGTGATATTACTATATAGATACAGTAAATACGAATAAGTAATCTGCCTACTGCAACAAAGATTTAGCACCTTGTTAATGTTTATGTTGTACTTCTGAAATGTCTTGAAATGTTGAGAAGATTCAATGCCAGTGTTTTGACGTCGGTCTTTGTTTCATATATAGTACCTGGGCTACCGAGCTTCGCTCGGCGTTTTTCGCCTCTGTTTTTGAGAAATATTTTAATCTTTTTTGTGGGAGAAGATAGATAAACCTGAAAGGAAAAACGTTAACTAAATAATAATTTTTGTCGCAATTGTTAAGAGTCAAAAAGTACTTAAGTAGAGAAAACACTGTGAATGTAATATGCAGCATTTATATTTCAAACATGCACAAAATTGTATGACTTATTTGCAGAAGAGTGAGTAGAAACAGTTATGAATGTGTTGCCCAAAAGTAAGTAGAGAAAACAGTGTGAATGTAATACGTAGCATTTCTATTTCAAACATGCAAGAAATTGTATGACTTCTTAGTAGACGAGTGAGTAGAGAAACAGATGTGAATGCAGCAGCATTTCTATTTCAAACATACAGAACATAGTATGACTTATTTTAAAAAGTGGGGATAAAAATTATTTTTGGAGTAAACAATGTTTTTATGGAAAACTGTTTATAGAAGAGTGAGTACAGAAAGATGTGAATGTGTTACCTAAAAGTGAGTAGAAAAAACACTATGAATATAATATGCATGCATACAAAAATTTAACCAAATCTTAAGAGCCATTTCTGAAATTCCGGGAATATACCTATATACAAGAATTGCACTGTAGAAGCGGGAATAAAAAATGTTATTTTTTATGTAAAATCGCGTTTTTTCGGGAATTACACCCACATAGATGAACTTAAAAAGCAAAACCCTAGCTGAATACAAAATTTGATGGAAATCGTTAGAGCCGTTTCCAAGTTGCGCGGAATAAATATATATATTTATATACAAGAATTGCTCGTTTAAATATATAAGATATATTCTTTTTTGTTCAAATTAAATGCTGTTAATGTATTATAATGACTGAAAATGAACACTTCAATGAGTAGTTCTTCTCCGTTGTATGCTTCCTGCACGTTGCTTAGATGATTCAAGGAATCGCTTAGTTAGTTCCAAAAGTTGAAGCAGATTTAAACGGTGCTGATATTTTCCACAGATGTAGTTAGTTCTGCTAAGTGCCCGCTCAAGCCCTGTGGCATCTGTAATCTAATTAGAATACATTGATATTAATAACATCTCTTGTTTCATAATCACTTGAAATTACATGGCGGCTTCTCGTAACTAATGCTTCTCCAACTCTGCAATTACTTGCTGGACTGCCACAGTCCTCGTCTTATGTGCGACGGTAACTTGCAATCTGACAAATGAGGACTGAAATCAAAATGAAGTCAGAGTAAGCTAAGAAGCTTCTTCGCTCCCTCTTCGATCTACACATTTGACTTTTGCAAATATGCAAAGATCATTTTAATCCATTTTGGATGACTAGTTTTATAGGTATATACAGGTGAATCAGTTGCCCTTACTCATTTTGGAAGGTAGGTCACCCTTCAAGCCACAATTGCGCTGAGTCCATTTTCTTCTCTTACGAACTTATGTTTTTAAATACACGAAGACTCAACATTCAGCATTGAGTATCCTCTGAAATGCTCTTCACTCAGAATAACTTTTGCATAACTGTTAAACAATTAAAGTTACACAAAATAAATAGAGGAAGTGTTGTATTCCACCCAAAAGTTCGATGTCGGGATTTCACCGGAAATATATTTCGAGGCTCTCTAATTAAAAAAAAAAGCATTCATGTATTTGTGTGTGTGTGTGTGTGTGTGTGTGTGTGTGTGTGTGTGCGTGTGCGTGTGTGTTAGTATGTCAGTCAATCTATGAACAAATCAACTCAAAAACGAAAAGTCGATTAAAAATCAAAGTTGGTATTTAAGTTTAATGCCTTTCAAGGATGTGACACGAAGATTTTGAATAAATTGCGCCATCCCAACCACGCTTTACATGGAAAATGTTTCGAAAATTTTGATTTTCTTGAAAATGTCTCTAACGATAAGTTTAAGATATTTGTATGGCAAACGAAAGATATATTTTGAATTATCTCGCTATAGCCCATAAAATTCTATTTACTTTGGATGAATTTTGAATAACTCGTAAACCGTAAGTGATGGAGCAAATCTTACTGCACAAAAATTTAGATCTCGATAAAAATACAGTCTATGTCCAAATAATTTTTTTTCTATAGAGTGAACCACTTTGGAGATATTTCTTGTTATGTATATCAATTTCGGAAAATTTAAACTTTCGTCAAGTACAACATCGTTGTTCATTTTTTATATCTTAACCGTGCAAAAAAGAACGGAATCTCAAAGCATTAAAATATTTGACTATCGCTCTAAGCCTATTGTATTTTCATATTCTCCTTTCACCTACAAGGAAATAAGCGATAAGATAATTTCTGCAAATATTTGTCTCAACTAGCACGAAGAAGATATAGGAACAAGAGTTTGTAAGAATGGTTAGAGCAGGGAAAGTCACGTGAGTGCAACACAATGGATTTTACTATAAAATGTAGTTCTCGTTAAAGCACAATTTACGTCAAATAATTTTCCGATATATTCCTTGTTATTCCTGTGAATTGTCCATTACCTATCTATACTTTTCTTGAATGCATATCATTATTCATATTTTTATCTCTTAATAGAACGAATTTTAAAGCCATCATATAGCAGCCAGCACTTAAAAATTTTACTGTCACTTAAAGCCTACTGTATTCCTTTATTCCCCTTGTACCAACAAAGAAGATTAATAAAACAGCGCTGGGCCTCCTGCCACTCAAGGCAACGCAACCAGCGTAGTGGAGCCGGGCCAGTTCCAGATATTTTCACTAGCGCACAACCGAAGTGTTTCCTCTACCCAGAGAGAGGGTGACGAAACGACCCTTGCAGCCCGGGCAGCAACTTCCAGATAAGGTCAGGGAAGAGTTCCAATGCACAAGCAACTGTAGCTCTGCCCGCTAACCCCGGGACGAACCGCGCTACTAAACAAACCTGAAAGATGACGATGGAGGGAAATGAGAAATGTAGGGAAAGAAATACTTGGAGAAGAAATTGATGCACCCCAGCATTCGCCTAAGTGACATAGGGAAACCACGGAAAACCCCATGTTAGAGTGAGCTGCCACGGGGATCGAACCCACGACGGTATCACCAGAGCCATCCCGCTCGGTTAATAAATTAATCCATGTGTTTTCATGAAGAGGAACGAATTTTGCTTAAATTGGTTGATAACTGATGAATCATTTAGGTGTATTTTATTATCCATTTTTATTTTGTTTTTAACATAGTGGAATTTTAAATTAATTGTTTGTTAAGCCAATGTTTTTAAGTAAAATATTGACGAACAAAGTTCAAAGATACTAGGAACAGCGTAAACCGGGCTTGTGGGCCGTGGTCTACCGGGCTCCTTCTTCCCCTGAAGATGTCTGCCGCAGTCGCAGACGAAAGGAATAATGTTCCATGTAAAGGGTAGTTTAGGGTGCGGCTATTTTCTTCAAAATCTTCTTGTCGCATCCTTGAAAGACATTAAATTAAACTAAATTAATTAAATTAAATTAACCGACTTTTCGTTTTTGAGTTTTGCTGTCCAAATCTAACAGACAGACACAGACACATGTGGATCTTTTCCTAAAAGGGCCTTTTTTTGGATTCAGGGGGTCTCAAAATATATGTTTCCGGTGAAATGTCGACACCGAATTTTTGGGTGGAATACAATGTTTCTTGTACTTTACTAAACGTAGAAATAAATTTTGTAGGAATCTTTTGTACATAGTAGCTTATAAAATATACGATAACGGCAGAGAAAATGCTCTGAATTTAATAATCAAATTATTTATAATTAAAATGCTATTCAGAATAACTTAAACTCATATTGAAGTACTCATAGCAGGTAAAATTAAAGTATGTAGAGGACGATGTGACTGGTGACGTCACGCTGAATCCAACACAGTTACCTTCCAGTGCTTCGTGCACGGAAATTCCATTGCTTGCTGCTGAAAATGTGACATCCACTTGGAGAAGGTTATTGCGCAAGCAAGAAAGGCTTTCAGAGAGGGAGAGAGACGGAGAGAATAAAGTCCTTTGCCTTTATAGTTGATCAACCCTTCTGCTTGTCTATTAATGAAGTTTTCTTTGAACCGCATGTAGCAAAGCCATGTGTCTGAGACTTCCGCTCATAAATTGCTTTCGGATGAAATAGCAATTTTATGTGTAACCACAACATTTAGACAACGCCGAGAAAAAGTCCTGAACTTGATATTGAAAATCGTGATCTTTGTAGTTCACAGTTATAAGTAATTTGAAAAACATGGTTTTCCCCGAAATAATGTGACTGGCTAGATGTGGATAAACCAGCTTTGCTACAAATACTTGGAATGGAGAAAAAGAACCCCGTTCACCCAAAGGAGTGAGACAATATCAATGGAATTATGGCTTGTAACGAAATCTGACTCACTAAACTGAAGGTCCTGATGACTGTTCAAATGTCCTATACAGAAAACTCCTTATGTGTTACTTTCACATCATTTTACCTGCATAGCTTACTTTATTTTTCTATAGATTTATTTGTACATTCCTTTTCATATACATTCATCACTTAGTTTACATCTTTATTTTCTCTGTAATCTAGATGTAAATAAGAGCCTTCGACCTCTCTACTAATTCGCTCTCTATCTTTTAGGCATTTGCAAACGTCTCTCTTAAACTTCTAGCTCCCCTATTCTCTTTTCCCTTCCCCCTTCGTTTTACTTTCTCTACTGGTAAGTAGAAGGAAGTATTGTATTCCACCCAAAAATTCGATGTCCAGATTTCACTGGAAATATATGTTTTGAGACCCCCGTGAATCTAAAAAGGCATTTTCAGAAAAGGCCCGCGCGCGCGCGTGTGTGTATGTGTGTCAACCTGTGGACAGCATAACTCAAAAACGAAAAGTCGGTTAAAAACTAAAGTTGGTATTTAAGTTTAATGTCTTTCAAGAATGCGACACGAAGATTTTGATGAAAATAGCCCCACCCTAAACTACCCTTTACATGGAAAATGTTTCGAATATTTTGATTTTCTTGAAAACGGCTCTAATTTGATTAAAATACCTAATGTTTAAGATGATTGTATGACAAATGAAATGTATATATTGAATTTTCTGGTTATAGCCTATGTAGTCTTTTTAGTCTGGATGACTTTTCAATAACTCGTAAACCCTACGAGATAGACGAACCCTTAATGTACAAAAATTGTAGATTTCGATAAAACACAATTTTTGTCTGAATACATTTTTTGTGGAGTGAACCACTTCGGAGATATTCCTTGTTATTTGTGTCAGTTTCGGAAAACTTAAAACTTTTGTATAATGAAACATCGTTGTTCATTTTTACTTTCTCTACTAGTAAATAGAGGAAGTATTGTATTCCACCCAAAAATTTGATGTCGAGATTTCACCGGAAATATATGTTTTGATCCCTGAATCCAAAAATACAATTTTAGAAAAAGGCTCTGGCGCGCGCGCTCGTGTGTGTGTGTGTGTGTGTGTGTGTGTGTGTGTGTGTGTGTGTGTGTGTGTGTGTGTGTGTGTGTGTGTGTGTGTGTGTGTGTGTGTGTGTGTCAGTCTGTTAGTCCGTAGATAGCATAACTGAAAAACGAAAAGTTCCTTAAAAACCAAATTTGGTATTTAAGTTTAATGTCTTTCAAGGATGTGACGCGAAGATTTTGAAGAAAATAGCCCCACCCTAAACTACCCTTTAAGTGGAATTGTTTCGAAAATTTTGACCTTCTTGAAAAGGGCTCTAACAATTTTGATTAAAACGCCATATGTATAAGAGTGAGTGAGTGAGGGAGTATGTCGGGTTTAAGGGCCCCTCGACAACTTGGTCATTAGGGCCTATGTTTAAGATAGTTTTATGTTAAATGAAATGTATATCTTTAATTTTCTGACTATAGCCTATGTAATCCTGTTTACTCCGGATGACTTTTGACTAACTCGTAAACCGTAAGAGATAGGCAAAAGTTTACAATGCCAAAAATGTAGATCTCGCTAAAACACAATGTCCTTTTTTTTGGGGGGGGGGGGGGGGGTTGAACCATTTCGGAGATATTCCTTGTTATTTGTGTCGGTTTCGGAAAACTTAAACTTTCTTGAAATGGAACATCGTTGTTCATTTTTTATACGTTAAGCGTGCACAGAGAACAGGATCTCAAAGCCTTAAGAGATTTGACTATCACTCAAAGCCTACTGTATTCTAATATTCCCATTGCACCTACAAGGAGTGGAGTGGAGTGGAGTGGAGTGGAGTGGAGTGGAGTGGAGTGGAGTGGAATGGAGTGGAGTGGAATGGAGTGGAGTGGAGTGGAGTGGAGTGTGGAGAGTGGAGTGGAGTGGAGTGTGGAGTTTAAGGGCCCGTCGACAACTGAGTCATTTGGGCCTACCTACAAGGAAATAAGCAATAAGATAATTTGTACAAATATTTATCTCAACTAACACGAAGAAGGTATAGGAATAAGAGTTTGTAAGAATGGGTAGAGAAAGTAAATATGTTTTGAGGCACCCTGAATAAAAAAAAAGTACATTTTTAGAAAAAGGTGCGCGTGTGTATGTCCGTTTTCTGTGTGTCAAACTCAAAAGCAAAAAGTCGGTTAAAAACCAAAGTTTGTATTTAAGTTTAATATCGTTTAAGGATGCGATTCAAAGCTTTTGAAGAAAATCCTTCCACCCTAAACTGCCCTTTACATAGAAACTTTTTCGAAATTTTTGATTTTCTCTAAAGTGCCTCTATCGATTTTGATTAAAATGCCATATGTTTAAGCTATTTTTATAACAAAGAAAATGTATATTTTGAATTTTATGGATATAGCCCACAGTCCTGTTAACTCTTGATGACTTTTGAATAACTCGTAAACTGTAAGAGGTAGACCAAATCTAACTGTACAAAACATTTAGACCTCGTTAAAACACTTTTTTTTTTTTTTTTTTTTTTTTTTTTTTTTGGGTAAAGTGAACCATTTTGGAGGTATTCTTTGTTATTTGTGTGAGTTTTAGAATACATAAGCTTTCGACAAATGGAAGAGCTTTATTCAGGTTTTCGTACATTAGCCGTGCGAAGAGAACGGAATCTCAAAGCTTTAAAAGATTTGACTATCGTTCAAAGCCTACTGTATTATGCACATAGCTTACATCCTTGCATCTACAAGGAAGTAAGCTGTAACATAATTTTTGAAAATATTTATCTCAACTAACAGGAAGAAGATATAGGAGTAGCTTTCGTTTTTCCCGCATAATTCAGTTTTCTTCTTTTGCGGGTACGTTATATTTGTCATGCAAATATCTTAAAACTGTGGTAGATGTTTTAATCCAGATCGTTATATCCATTTTGAGAAAATAAACACTATGGTCCATTTAAGGTTAGTTTGCGGTGGAGGGTTTTCATGAAAATCTTATCACATCTATGGGAGATACTGAACTTAGAGCTGTCGCACAGTTTAATGACGGCTGGCTCAACACAAAGTTCAACCATAGGCTCGTTACGCCTTGCAGTATTGTGTAATTGATTTTGGGTGTAGCATGGTAGAGAAGGTCAAAATTATTCCTTGATCATGAACATCGCTGTTTGAAATTCACCTTAGGATTCTTTTAAAATAACGTTTGTATTCCGAAATTAATAATCATGGGAAGGTTTTGGATACGAAGCAACTACTCGAGTAACTCCACAACACCTGCGGCGCACAACAAAGAACGGTCATGATCAGGCTATCCAACACCACATACAGGACTGGCGGTGCCTGCGTCAAAGGCGCTCAAGGTCAGGCTGCCTCGCGCAACTATTTTCAAACGCTTAATGAGCGCGACACTACAAGGGGTTTTCGAGACTATTCGAAAAGTCTCCGGCGGCCGGCGTGTTTGCAGGATTTCCAGCAACGGTGAATTCGAAAGGGTGCGGGTTACGTCATCCTCGCTATATAAGGAGGCGAGACGAGTGGTAGGTACAGAAGTAGCTACACACAGTCGTCGAGGCAATCAGTTTTTAGTGTGTGTGCTGTGTGCGTGTATGTGTTTGTATGTGTGTGTGTGTCAGCTGCGTGTGTACAGCCGCGTTGAAAGGAAAATAGTGAAGCAGTTAATGAGTGTTGTGTGATTTGTATCGTCAGAGTCAGCTGTTTGCGAGACAGAGTACGCGAAGAAAGATAGAAAGGAATGAGTTAGGGTTATGAGAAGACAACTATGATTTGTAAAATCACGAAGGACTGTAGACTGCGTTAACAAAGAGAAGAGAACATTTGTGCAAGTGCTTTTGGAGGAAAATAAAGTGAGAAAAATAACTGGATTGGACGGATTTTACCATTTTGTTACGATATCATTCCGATGTTTACAGGCAGCTCTATCTCAGAAATGGCCTATAACTTAGCCATGCTCGGAGTTACAGTTCGCAAACGCCAAGAATGCAAAGTACAAAGGCTTATTCTTCAGTTTCTTTTGTAGAAATTGTCTTATTGCGTATTTCCTTAAAAGTACAAATATGCTAGATAATCAAATATGTTAAGAGCTGGTCGATATGAAATGGATTTGAAATTCCATTCCTTATGCATAGTCAAGAGAAAAGAAATCGAACAGCGACTTCCTTTTTGAGAAAAGTGTAAGTATTTTAAAATGCAAACCAATGACCATGACTATCACCTACCGAAATCGTTCAAGCAGTAACGCCTGTGGCCCGCATTCGGGAGGTCATGGTTCGAACCCTATGACCGCGTACTCTGACATGGGTTTTTCTGTGGTTTCCGCATGTCACTTAGGCGAATGCTGGAGTGCATAATTCCATACCAGAGTTTCCTTTCCATCATTTCTTCTCATTCCATTTCCTTATCTTTCAGTTGTGCTTTCAGGCGTGTGGTGTTGGCGGTGCCAGACAGATGCCGCCGATGCTTACGTATGGTTACTGCTGTTTTGGTGCTAGATGGCGTTTGGGAGGTCACTTTCCTCCGACAGGGGGACGCCTGTACGACACCTGTGTGTTTGGCTGCTCGGCGGGGCCTGGCGGCGAGATGAAGAGATCTCAACACTTGTTAGGGACCTCCGCGTCTCTGCAACCTGTCCAGCTGCGAGCCTGTGGCACCCTGTGGTTCCCTAACTTCATCCCAGTCTCCTGGGGGCTGTGGCCACACTAAATCTGAGTTGGTCACGGTGTGCGAGGTGTCTCTCTTGGTGTTTACCCTATAACCATGAATATCTGGGAAATGGTTCACTCCAGAAAAATGCATTTGGCATAAATGTGTAATTGAATGAGACTTACTCTTTTGTGCAGTTAGATTGTGTCCCTCTTACGGTTTACCAGCTATGCAAAAGTCATCCAGAATGAAGAGCACTTCAAAGGATATTCCCAGAAAATTGAAGGTATACATTTTATTTTCATAAAATAGCTAAAATATGTAACATTGTAATCAAAATCGTTAGAACTATTTTTGAGAAAATAAAATTCTTTGGAGAAATAGTTTGAAATGGGGCATTATTTTTAAAATTTTAATGTCACATCCTTGGAATACGCTGAACTCAAATACCAAGTTTGATACTTAATCGACTTTTCGTTTTTGAATCGTGTTGTTCAAAGTACAGACAGAAGCGTATTCATGCGCGCGTACACACACATATACACAGATATTTTTCTAAAAATGGTTTTTTATGTATCAGGGAGACTCAAAACATGTATTTCTGGTGAAATCTCAGAATCGAAATTTTGAGATACCTTGTAGAGAAAGTAAGAATATATGAGTGGTATCACACGAATTTCTCTACTCATTATCGCTTATTTGGCAACTATTCTACAAATTGCTCTTCTTTCTTTTTCCGTCTGTTTCCTACTAAATCATCGTTATTTGCTGGAAATTTAATAAAGTGGATATAAGTTGGTAATGGACATTTTACGCTAAAAAGACACTGGAGCAGGTCAATTTAATGCTATCCATGATACGACAAACTTCCTTTAATGAGCTCATGAAAACGAAAGAATTTTCACATATTTCAAAATCCAATGCTTGCGGAAATATTTTAAAAAATAACAGGAAATACTTCTGTATTGGTTCATGCTAAAAACAATTTTATTTTACCTTAGTTGTGGGGAGCCATAGATTTGTCTCACATTATGCTTTTATCTTCATAACAGGCTATAACAATGAAAGGGACGTTACCAGCTGTTACAGTAAATTAAATATGTGCATTGTTAGAGTAATTTTTAAACAGACACAAAATGTTCATTTCTCTATAAAGGTTGTTTGGCTGTTTGGTATGATGCGAATTCTTAGAAAATTTTCAGCCGAGAGATCTCTAGGTTTATTTAAACGTTATAGTTTGCCAAAGAACTTAATTGCCTGACTAGAAATCTAACATTACACTTTACTCGATTGTTAGTCTATGCGGTCTATGCGTGTCTTGACTGCTGCTCCCTATATTTCGCATACATTTGCCATGGCAGCACGTAGCCCTTGCTCTTCTGTTGTACAGAAGATAGAGCATGCCCATCCTCTTGTTAAATTTTGCTTGCGACGAAATAGATGTTATCTTTCCATGCGATTTTCATATCCAGCAGCACTCCAAGATATTTAACGCAGGTACTCCACTCGACCTCTTTTCTGGCAAGATGTGTTGACGGAATTTCAGTCAAGGGACGTTTGGAAGGTTGATGGCCTGGCTCTTTCGCAGATGGACACGGAGGTGCCACCTGGAACCAGGCAGTGAGGAGGTCGGCATAGTGCTGGATTCTGCGGACAGCCATGCGGTGTAGTGTTGATGTGGAGGTATCCAGAGAAGGTAAGGTGGCAGAGAAGGTAAGGTACTAATGTATAAAAGGAAGAGCGTGGGCCTGGAAGTTATCCCATCGTGAGATACGGAGAAGGTAGAAGTGTATCAGATGCATCAAGTACGGAGGAGCGTGGTATTGTATTAACCTGGACATTAAGCCTTCATGCCACACGCTGTCGAAGGCGCTGGTGGTGCTCTGCAGTGCTGAAACGAAGACCTCCTGTTGAAAGATGTCAGCAATCAGCCGAAGTAGCTGATATGTGGAGTGCTTTGTCCGAAAACGGAATTGCTCCAGCCTCACCACGTTGGGCTGCTCTAGGATGGTTCATAGCCTCCTTCTCCATTAACTGAGTGAGTGAGTGACTGACTGAGTGAGTGAGTGAGTAAATAAATAAATACACAAACTTGAGGGCGCCTCCCACTGGGGAAGGATAACCCCTCAACGACTTCACTCGACAATGAACTCTACAACTACATTCTAACGCAATTGCCGTCCCCAGACAAAACACTTCACGGCCAGTAGAGGACAGGCCTGATCTGGCAACACACAGAGGGCAGCAAAAGCTACTTTCTGATGCCAAGTCACCGCCTGCTACCAAATGGCAACAATCCGACATTGGCTAATTGTTGCGATTCGCCAAGCAGCAAGCAGAGAAGAAGCATCGCAGCAGCATCGCTCCAGATTGGCTATTGCAATGTTAGCGCCGATTGGTGCTAAACATCGCCTCTGCTGCTCGCAGCATTCACTATTTGTGTTTTACACTGTACCGTGTGTGTGTGTGTGTGTGTGTGTGTGTGTTTGTGTTTGTGTGTGTGTCCGTCTATCTTTTTGTCTGTCTGAACAGCATAACTCAAAAACGAAAAGTCAGTTAATAGCGAAAGTTGGTATTTAAGTTTAATATCTTTCAAGGATACAACATGAATGTTTTGAAGAAAACTCCTCCACCCTAAACTACCCGTTACATAGAACATGTTTCAAAAATTTTGATTTTCTCAAAAATAGTTCTAACCATTTTGATTAAACTGGCATATGTTTAAGATATTTTTATGGCAAATGAAATGTATATTTTGAATTCTCTGGCTATAGCCTATGTAGTCCTGTTTACTCCTGGTGACTTTTCATAACTGGTAAACCGTAAGAGATGGGCAGTATCTTACTATACAAAAAATGTAAGGCACGTTAAAAGTTAAGTCTAAATGCATTCTTTGTCTTTTTGGTGGAGTGTACCACTTCGGAGACATTCGCTTTGCAACACTTAAAACGTATTTCAAACTGAAGATCGTTATTCACCTTTTTATCTCTTGGCCATGTAAGGAAAACGGAATTTCAAAGCCTTCATATAGTGACCAGCTTTAAAAGTTTTGACTATCGCTCAAAGCCCACTGGATTATCGTATTCTCCTTACACCTACAAGAAAATTAGCATCAAGACAATTTCTGCACATGTTTATCTCGACTAACATGAAGAAGATAGAGGGGTATGAGTTTGTAAGGACACTTAATATAATAGTAGAGAAGGTCGTTTGAGTGCAACACATCAGAGTTTTGGAAATAACATTCGTTTTCTTTCTTAGCAAATGGGTTATTGTGATTCCTTTGCTATTTAAATAGATATGTTCTAGTTGTAAATGAAAATTAGTAATTTCATTGTTCTTTAACGCATGCAGTGTATTCATTACATTGCTGGAGTATGCGCCACTGAGATAGAAAATGTAACGCATGATAATTTGTGACAAGCAGAACTCACTTCCGCAGCACACTGAAGGTACAGTGCGATGACTCGTGTATGAAGTTCTTGGCACGTGATTATAAGCAAGAGTATTGAGAGATTGGCTGGGCCGCACCGTTTCCCAAAATGTGCAAGACAGAGACAGAGAAAGCAACAAGTGGGTAGACTCCCGGTCTCACAATGGAGCCATTGGAGCGTGGCAGAAAACGAATTTGGGATTCTTGAAAGGCAAATTGCGGTGGGGGGAGTACTTCACAGGTGGGACATCATCCGGGTACCTGCAACAGTGGCACACTTCCATCCCAACAGGCTCTGCCAACGTGAAAAACTTGAATCTTAATGCAGATGTGCAACGGTAACTCCTCAAATATACATAGATATAAACTGGCCAATTTCCACTGAAGATTAGTTATTGTCCATTATTATTATTATTATTATTATTATTATTATTATTATTATTATTATTATTATTATTATTATTATTATTATTATTATTATTATTATTATTATTATTATTATTATTATTATTATTATCACCGCCACCACCACTACTATTACTACTTCTTCGGTGTGACTTTCCTACTTATTTAATAGCTCGAGATGTATATTTATTTCAAATTCTGCCCGCCTCGGTAGCGTGATGGTTAGCGTGTCTGCCTCACGTTCAAGAGGTCGCGAGTTCGAATCTCGCTTAGGGTAAGTTATCCGGGTAAGATTTTTTTCCGAGGTTTTCCCTACCCTGAGAAGACGAATGTCGGGTAACTTAAAGCTCCATGGACCTCGGGCTCATTTGAGCATCATTTCATCCGTTTCATTTCATTCATTCGTCCGATATGACACAATGTTGGAGGACGTTAATTAAAAAAAAAAAAGAATTCAAATTCTTTCATTTGAAACTGTTTCTGACAAGGTCTCTGAATTGTTTTAGATTTATTAAAAACAGCTTACCTACACGTATGTAGCTCAATTCGAAGACGTATGGTCAATTGTCTGTGAGCCGAGAGATCTAGGCCGACCAACCCGACTACCGATCTCACTTCCATATGCAGAGGGCAGTCATCCAAATGATAGATGCGGTCAGATCATCATATCTGTCCCCTTAACATAAGTATCGCTGCTTGCAACACTAAATGGACACAGGTCCTGTAGATGGTCCGTAAACCCAGCAGCTCGTGCGTGAACTCAACGGTTACCTCAGCATGATTCCTCAAAGCTCACTACTTTCTTATCCTATAACCTTTATGTTTAGAGCACGGTAATGGATAGATTTTTTACCCTTCTTCTCTCAAACCAGCAACTAAAGTATGTATTTTGACCGTGTTGCTTAATCTTTAATCCCCGAGAAAAATAATGTTCACAGATGTTAATTGCTAATATTGCCGCAATTTATAAAGCAAAACATTTGTTTGTAATAGTGTTTGAATGCGATTGATATTTATTTGTATTATCCAAGTTTTTTATGTGTGAATCTTTGCTCAGGCGGGGCAAATTACTGTATTCCATTTTCTCCCACATAATAACCATGATTTCAGCAACTATCACGCATTGTAACTTAAGAACTTTGCTTAACATGAATAATTAATTACGTAGACTTCCACGTCCTGTTTCCATTACTTATTTCTTGACTTCCGGTATGGGCGGCGTCCAAACCGACGTTTCCCCGTAAACTATTCGGCTTGTTCATTGCGCGACTAGAAACTTCATCCAACTAGTCACTGCCTACTCAGGTCTCGTTATCCTCTCCTACTTGCAATTCTATTGGTTGTAGTCTATGTAGCCTAAGTTCTAAAGGAGACACGGGGACTGAAATTTCGACCAAAGATGACAAAATTTACGAATTTCACATTTTCACTTACAAATGTAATTTGGAACTTTAGGAATCAGGTACATAAACAAAACGTCAAGCTCCACTATTTTTAAGGCGCCATTGAATGTTTAAATACTTAGGGGTACAGTTGACGGGGCAGGTAGAAAGCACCCAGTGTGATACCTGTTTTAAACAGTTTTGTAAACATATTACTATTCTCTGTAAAGCTTATGTATTTAGTAAAAACATTAAACAGCATGTTTTCAGAAAACTCAATTTTTCTCAAATTTACATTTTTCAACACATAAAATGAGGCTGGCGCTATAGTTTTGATCCATTTGTAGTAAAACGTTACATGCATGTTGTGCAAAGACATTTGAACAAACTTAGTAATTATTTCCAGTTTATAGAAAATAGTTTTTTTGTAAAAAAAGCTAACAAATAAATAAAGTGTTCTGATATTTGGCTAGTTTTTACTTTCTCTACTGCATTTAGTAAAGCAGAGGAAGTATTGTATTCCATCCAAAAATTCAATGTCGAGATTTCACTGAGGCACTCTGAATCCAAAACCAGCATTTTTAGACAAAGGTCCGTGCTAACTTAAACTACCCTTTACATGCAAAATTGTTCGAAAAGTTTGATTTTCTTGAAAATGACTAACGATTTTGATTAAAATTCCATTTGTTTGAGATATTTTTATGGCAAATGAAATGTATATTTTGAATTTTCTGGCTATAGCCCACGAAGTCCTATTTACTCTGGATGACTTTTGTATAACTGGTAAACGGTAAGAGATAGACCAAATCTTACTGTAGAAAAAAATTATATCTTGCTAAAACACACAATTTATGTCTGGATAAATTTTTTTGCAGAGCAAACCATTTCGGAGATATTCCTCGTTATCTGTGTAAGTTTTAGAGAAGTTATACTTCTGTCAAATGGAACATCGCTATTCATTTTTTATATGTTAACCGTGCAAAGAGAATGGAATTTGAAAGCTTTAAAACATTTGACTATCGCTTAAAGCCTACTGTATTCCCATATTCCCGTTGCACGTGCAAGAAAACCAGCAATAAGATTTCTGCAAATGTTTATCTCAACTAACACGAAAAGATCGAAGAGTTAAGAGCTTGTAAGAATGGTTTGTTTATATGTGCAAATAGAAATAATTTTTATCGTAGCAAATAGTGTTGTGACTGCAAAAGTAATAACTGATTTGTACTCATAATTATAACAAACAGGTAGTACATAACATTATAAACCTACTTAAAAATAATGGCGCCAGGTGTGTTTTGAGAATGAGACATGTTTAAATTATTGATAGATAAAACAATTAATAGCTCTATAAGTAACAATCATATAAATGTGAAACTTGCTACACAGCTTACTAATGCCCAACTTATAGCCTACACAAAATCCTAAGTCAGTAGCTTACATATTACAAAACTTTGATATTTTAGACCCATTGTCTCTTATGGTATTTGATAAGTTCAATGACGTGCCTGAAACTCGAACCACAGATCTTCAGCCTTGTATTCTGAAAGACTATATTGTGTTATCGTGAAGAAATATCCCAAAGTATACTCGTATTTCTATTTCAATTCAAGTGTTCGCAATAAACCTCTAATCAAAGGCAACTTTGGATGCTGCAGCTACTTTTTAATATTTTATTCAAGACCGTAACAAAAAATCTGATGTGTTGCACCCACATGACATTCTCTGCTCTTGTATTAACTATTCTTACAAACTCATATTCCTCTATCTTCTTCGTGTTAGTCGAGACAAACATTTGCAGATACTTATTGCTTATTTCCTTGTAGGTGTAAGGAGAATATTAGAATACAGTAGGCTTTGTGCGATAGTCAAATGTTTTAAAGCTTTCAAATTCCGTTCTCTTTCCACATGTAACAAAAAATTAATAACAATCTTCCATTTGTGGAAAGTATTGCAAAACACGCTAAATAACAAGTAATATCTTCACAGGAATGATATATACACATTTTATTTGCCATAAAAATATCTTACACATGTGGCATTTTAATAAAAATTGTTAGAGCCATTTTCGGAAAGATAAAAATTTTTGCATTTTTTTCCATGTAAGGGAATAGGATGGAGGAATTTTGTTTTAAGTCATCGTGTCGCATCCTTGAAAGATATTAAACTTAAATACAAACTATGGTTTTTAAACAACTTTTCGTTTTTTAGTTATGTTGTTTGTTCTCTCTCACACACACACACACACACGCACACACACACACACGCACACACACACACGCACAGACACACACACACACACCACCTATTTTCTTAAAATGCTTCTTTTTATTCAGGGGACCTCAAAACATATTTCTGGTGAAATCTCGACATCGAATTTCTGAGTGAAACGCGATGCTTCCGCTACTTACTATAAGTAGTAGAGAAAGTAAAAACATAACATAACAGTTTCAAGTGCCAAAAATAGTTTTTTTTTCCCCGAATTTGGTGTCTTAAATAGGAACTTCCTTTTAAGACATGCCGTATTCTAATGAATCGTTTCTGTCCAATAGAGACTTTAAACTTAAATATCAGGATATTTTTATCTTTAATTCACAAATTATTATTATCAATTTTTCTTATACTTTGTAACTAAAATCATGTGTAACGTGGGCTTTTTATACTCGTGTGATTTTCGTAGCTCATGTTGAAAAGCTTTCCACCTTGAAACCGAAATTATAATGCCAATATATATATTTGATAATAGAAAGAAACAAAAGGAGATTCTAGTCAATAGTTAAGGGGAAGACGTAATAAAGCTGAATATGTTAAAGTCTCAAGAATGGAAGCCTAGGTAGATTTAAATGAGTGATGAGGTTACAATTGTTGTATGTACAAAGCTCTAACGATTCAGCGGGCTGATTCCTATCTTACCATGACGTGCTCTAAAGTTAGCCAATGGATATCGCTTCCTTCGTGTTGATCGCGCAAAAACAAATGCAACGCAAGACACACTCGTCTTGAATCGAGTCGAGATAACGCACGTGCAACTTGGGAGTTGTACGTAAGCTAGCACGTATACATAATTCGGCGGTTGCTAAAGGGTGACAAAGTTAAAGTGTTATAACGTCGTAGTCGAAGTTACAAACTTACATTCTATTTAAATATCGTCGGCAGTTCTCTACAAATCTGGAAATTTACAAATAAAGTGATATGTTGGTTAATTCTTCGTTTGGTTCAATTCCCACCATAACTCACGCACACCCTGTAGATTAGGACCTCTTGCTAGAGCTAGTCCGGACACCAAACACGAGATCTTATAGGTCTTAAAGGCGACGTCTTTGACGGAGAGGAACGTTTGCGTCAACCTGTTAAAATAGTGTAAATATTAAAACAGTGAAATCAGCTTTTTTCGAGATTAATCCAAGCTCTTAACTTTATGATAGAAACAGCCAGTGTGAAAGCACAAATTCACTATATAATGGAGTTAAAGCACAAAATTAAAAGTGTTTCTAAATCACTTTTAGAGTACTAAGTTTCTCGGTAAGTAAGATCATGTTTGAGGTACATGTGTCAGACGAGAAGGAGGTATCGCTACAAGCTTGTACAAGGTAAACAAAAAGCCGAGGATCAGTAAAATAGCGGGCGAAGTCATATTTTCTCCAGATCTCATTCAAACTTCTGTTACTTCATTAATACAACAGTGATTACCTTTGTGTGACGATGAAACTATTTTTGAAACACATTGTAGCTAAGGAAGACTGGAAGGAACTCCTGAGGTGCAAGAGTGGATACTTGAGCCTGTTCTGCGCTCAGCTGCACTCGATCAAACTCACATCCTTTCAAGAAAAACTAAAATAACAAACAAAAGAAGGTCGGGAGCTACTGTGCACTAAAAACTGTAATATATATGGTGAGTCATGACTCCACAGGTCCACAGAAGCTATGAGGACTCTATTGCACACACCCTGCTTCCCACAGAGTTAACTTCAAATTGTGTGGCATCCACTCAGCAGAGGTAAATGTCCTTAGCCTCATTTGTTTAGGTAGGTAGTGCTGCCTCTCGACGATCAACACTGATAATATTATCTGAACATTGATAATCACTGAACCAAACCCTTTAGCTTTTCGACTGCGCTTTAACATGGTAATTGTTACATGTTTCTATACATAATAACTTATTCAATTAATTTTCCAGTAACGTATGTTAAGGCTAAGCCTAGTTCAGTGTTTTCTGGAAATTTAGTGCATTTTTTGTTTACTTCACTATTTCTGTACAATAAGTGGAGGAAGTCTTCTTCTTCTTCTTCACTTCAGGAAGTAGGCTTGTGGGCTGTTCGGACTTCATAATACCCATCTTTTCCTTGGTCTTCCTATATGTCTCCTTCTTTAGGCCTATAGTTCATTACTTTATTCTTTCTGTTCCTACTCCTCCTGCATGCCCCGTTCACCTCGTTTTCCTTTCCTTTATTCTTTCATTCATACTATATATGCTTAATTCCTTCCTTATTTCCGAATTCTTTTTTGGCCTCTCAAGAGTACATGCTTTTACTTTTCTTAGTAATTTCATTTTTGTTGATTATATCCTTCAGTCATCTTTCTTAGTTGCTGTCCAAGTTTCACTTCCGCATGGTGTTGCCATTACTTTATAGATTTTTCTTTGTGTCTTTCCTGGTTTTGTTTACTAATGTTCTGTTTATCGTACGACATATCATTTGAAAGTTATTTAGCTTACTGGAGATGTTATTGCCACATTCATAGCTTATGTCCCATCCTAGTAAGCGAAGGTGGTTGCCTATCTAGCATTAGTTTAGAGTGTATTGGGTATTTTCCTTTAAAGGCCATAATTTTGGTTTTATTTTTTGATAAGTAGAAGTATTGCAATAATTATAATAGGATTTATTATATAAGAATTATTTTCAACACCCATAGAAGACACCCTCGCAAAGATCTTTTGAGAAAACTGAACTGAGGTTTAACACCTATCCTGCGCGTTAGGGTAGGGTAGGGTTAATACCCTAAAATTCTCTGTATCAATCGAGCCACATTTATAACGAACAATTAACCTAGTGAGATAAACACTAAACAAAAGAGTAACATCCATCATCCAGTGCGAAACTTTCTTGCTTCCAGAAAGGTTATATTTTGAAACCATAAAAATATTTAATGCTCTTCTTAACAATCTTAAAGGAAAGGTTGACAATTTCACTGTTTTTAAAATTCATGCCTAAATCATGTTATTCGGTACAAGATTATCTGAATGACAAATTATCCTGATAATAATGGCAAATCATTAATTACATTTGATGTCTGCTCGAAAGCTACTTAAATTTATACGTATTGAGCAACTGACAATAAATTGCATTGCTAACCAAATAAAGGATGAGACGTGGGGAAAAGTCTAGTGAAGTCTCAGTTATTTGTATTTGCATGTACTATCTTTCACAAAACTAAATACCGATCTTCAGTGAGACCTGCGCGAAGGGTCACCTCATTCTCAGGCGTGCTTGCATAGGTGGTATGAGAATTAAATTAGTCATATGCTTCCCTTGCTATTCGGAGGACATGGCAGCCATGTCACCTCGCAACTCACCACACCTCGCAGTTTGGAAAAGCAATATTTCAGCAATTTTTCTATATTAACGGGCAAATATTGCAGATTCAACCTCAGTGCACCTGCAGAACACACATTCTTATTGTGTTTCTATAAAGTTGTGGACTAGAACTAAAATAATTCAGTTTTGGTGCTAGAGTTATAGAACGTCTGCTTAATCAGTCAGTCCAAATTCGTATATTGCTATAGCTGAGCTGGCTAAGGCGTGTTATTTCAAATGAATTAAATTAGTCATATGCTTCCCTTGCTATTCGGAGGACATGGCAGCCATGTCACCTCGCAACTCACCACACCTCGCAGTTTGGAAAAGCAATATTTCAGCAATTTTTCTATATTAACGGGCAAATATTGCAGATTCAACCTCAGTGCACCTGCAGAACACACATTCTTATTGTGTTTCTATAAAGTTGTGGACTAGAACTAAAATAATTCAGTTTTGGTGCTAGAGTTATAGAACGTCTGCTTAATCAGTCAGTCCAAATTCGTATATTGCTATAGCTGAGCTGGCTAAGGCGTGTTATTTCAAATGAACAGTGTGGGATGACATGGGTTTAAATCCCATTTAACACGCTGCTTTTTATTTCCTATTTTATTTTTTCTTTCTTAACGGGAACATTATTATTTATATAACCCGTGCGAAATATAAAATTATACAAACTAATGAAATTTATTACTGATAAAGCTCCTCCTTTATGCATTTTTATTCCACGTACCGTTGTAACTTTTCCTGCCGTCTTATGAATGCTGCAGTACGATTAAAATTTTACAATTGAATGTTTCATAAGATATTAATTGCAATTGCTGAAAATGAAGAAGGGAGCACGCCTACCTCAATTGTGAAACATTCCTCCTGAAATTAATATTTCCATTTAATCATTGACATTCAAAAGCATCTCTATAAATTTCGTAGACTATTACCATATTAAAACATATACGTATGTAATAGTGTAAACTGCCAGATATGAATGCCAATGAATAATGTAATTCATGATACATTAAACAGAATAATTAAACAATAGTGGCTAGAGAAATTCGTGTAAATAAAATTGCTGGACTTATCAATTTATGGCTTCTCAGATCGACATACATTCTCTTCATTAATATCTGCACCTTTAGCTTTGATTTCTTTGGCATTAATACTCATATCCACTTTTCTAAGCGTCTTCTATTTCCAAATCATTGCACACACTCTCTATTACCTTTTCCATAATGAACCAAAATAAATCAAATGCCACAGAACGACAATACAATATAGCGATACGAAGAACAATATTTATTTACAACATTCTGTCCCCATGGAAACATATTCAGGCGAATTTAAGTCTAAAATACACAGATCCATATTTCATCAAATATTTGTTTTAATATCATTCAATTGACATAAATATTATTGTGCAAAACATGGTATGCAATATACGTGTGTTAAATTCATTAGGGCACTTGGTAACTACTATTCTTAAAAACGTTTACTCTTCTACTTACTTCATGTTAATCTAGATATACCTTTTCAGAAATTATTTAATTACATATTCTCCTATATGTGCAAAGAGAATACAAAATCTGATATGTCGCACTCACATGACTTTCTCTACTCTTGTACTATTTTATAAACAATTATTTCTCGTGTTAATATAGATAAACTTTTGCAGAAATACTCTTATTGCTAATTTTCTTGTAGGTGCAAGGAGAATATGGGATTTTGAATTCAGTAGGCTTTGAGCGATAGTAAATGTTTTAAAACTAGTTGCTGTATGAAAGCTTTGAAATTCCGTTCTGTTTACACGGCCAAGAGATAAAAAAATGAATTACGACCTTCCATTTGAGAAAAGTATACAAAGTATGCAAAACTCATACAAAAAATTCATCCAGAAATAATTTGTGCTTTAACGAGATCTACACTTTTGTACAGTAAGATTTGGTCTATCTCTTACGGTTTACCAGTTATGCAAAAGTCATCAAATGTAAACGAGGCTACATAGGCTATTGGAAGCAAATTGAAAATATACATTTCATATACCATAAAAATAACTAAAACATATAGCATTTTAATCAAAATCGCAATAGGCATTTTTGGGGAAATCAAAATTTCACAAAAATGTTCCATGGAAAGAGTAGTTTAGGGTGGAGAAATTTTCTTCAAAATCTTCGTATCGCATTCTTGAAACATATTAAACATAAATATTAAGTTTTTTTTTTGTTTTTTTTTTTTTTTTTTTTTTTTTTTGTTTGTTTGTTTTTGTTTTTGAGTTATGCTGTTTACAGGCAGACACACACACAGGCGCACGCGCGCGTGCACGCGGACTTTTTCTATAAGTGCTCTTTTTTATATTCATGGTGCCTTAAAACATAAATCTCCGGTGAAATCTCGGTGTCGAATTTTGGGTCAATTAGAATTGTTCCCCTACTTACTACACGTAGTACAGAAAGAAAAAAAGTGAAGATCTGGTGCCTTCAAAAGACAACCATTTCGTGCGTTCTTGTCAGTCTCGTGATAATTTTGATTCTGATTAACCCGTTGTATACCTACCTTGATTTACAAGTTGTGTTATTATTTTAGCTTAGCTTTATCTCTCTCTCTCCCTCTCTCTTTTTTCTTCTCATCACTTCTCTTCTTTTCATAAACACTTTGAAATCAAGAAAGTGCTTTAAGGTTAAAACGGAAAACAATATAAATATTTTATTGCTGTTCTTAAAAGATAATTTATTATATGTATATCTCCCTGCAACGCTTTTCATTTGTATAGCATATATTTGTTTTATTTTAATTTGTTTTTAAGCTAGTATAAGGACAAACGCTAATGCCTTGCGTGTTCAGCTGCAGGTCAAATTCTGTTCCCGATGCCACAAAGGAATATCTCTGAGGCTCTTGCATGATCCGCTTGTCCTAGGTCGACATCCTCCAAAGCAGCTATCACTGAAACTTTTCTTCGAGCTTTCAAATATATAGCAAAGACTTCCCTATGAAAATTAAAGTTGTGACATTTTTACCTTTGTAAACTTAAAACGAAAATATTATTTAGTTGAAGTGAACATGTAAAAACTCTGATGTGTTGAACTCTACTTTCTCTACTCTTGTCCATATTATTCTTACAAACTCTTATTGCTGTATCTTTTACATGTAAGTCGAGATAAACATTTGCAGAAATTATCTAATTGCTAAGGGGAATATGGCGATACTTAAATCTTTTGAAATTTGCACCGCCAAGAGATAAAAAGTGAATAACGACCTTCATTTGCAAAACTCACACAAATAACAAGAGATATCTCCGAAATGGTTCACTCCACAAAAAAATTAATTTGGATATACAGTGGAATTGGGATAATTCGAACGTGTATAACTCGAAATCATCCTTAATTTGAATACTTTTCTTGGTACCTTCAATTTTGTAATAAAGCAATGTAAAAAAAAAATCTATGTAATTCGAATTTTATTTTCCTTAATTCGAAGTTTTTGTTTAGAAATGTCAGTCGAAAATTAATCTAAACACAGAAATGTAATATAACTTCTTCCATGTGTTTCTGCAAAAGAGGCCATCCCTCCGGGGTTGTTTGTTTTGTCGAAATGGAGTAGGAATGGCGTTTGAGAGTGGAATATCTTTCCTGCTTGCCAGCCTTGAGCTGCTATACCCGCTCCGACATCTCCTTGTTAAAATACGTGAGTATGTCGCATGTCCAGTAAGACTTAATCTTTGCGAAAAAAAAGTCACCCCAGAAGTGAAAAAAGGGGTTGAAGAAAAAATCTGTCATTGTAAAAGAATACGGGATACCACCGAGCACTTTGTCAACTCAGCTGAAGAATAAGGAGAAAATTTTAAGCAGCGCCTCGAGTGAAAATGGAAAGAGTCGAAAAATATTGAGACAACTGGAAAATCCTATTGGATATATGTACCTCTGTTGTTAAAATATCAATTTTAGACCTAACTTTTGTAATTCGAATTTCTGAATATTTCGAATTTTTTTTCTTGTCCCTTCAGCTTCGAATTATCCAAGTTCCACTGTGTTTTGTGTGTATTAACGAGATATACAGTTTTTTATATAAGATTTGGTCTCTTACGGTTTACCAGTTATACAAAAGTTATCAAGAGTAAACAGGATTATATGGGTTATAGCCAGAAAATCCTAAACATATATTTCATTTGCCATAAAAAATGTATCAAACATATGGCATTTTAATCAAAATCGTTAGACCCATTTTTTAGAAAATAAAAATTTTCGAAAACCTTTCCATCTAAAGGGTGGTTTAGGTGGGAAAATATTCCTCAAAATCGTCGCGTCGCATCCTTGAAGGATGTTAAACTTAAATACCAACTTTGGTTTTTTAGCGACTTTTCAGTTTTGAGTTATGCTGATATCTCTGTCTCTGTCTCTCAAACACACACACACACACACACAGAGAGAGAGAGAGAGAGAGAGAGAGAGAGACGCACACAGACCTTTTTCTAAAAATGCCTTTTTAAGTTCAGGGGACCTCAAAACATTTCCGGTGAAATCTCGACGTCGAATTTTTGGGTGGAATAAAATACTTCCCTTACTTACTATACGTTGTAGAGAAAGTGAAATTAAGATCATAATAGCAACTGTTAACAGATGTAATGGCAATCTTAGAGAAGTAAGACTAGGGTGTCCACTTTCACCATCGCTTTTTAACGCTGACGATGGTTATCTAAATTGTCGGATAAAATTAGACTCGCACTTTAAAATTAGTGTTTTGTTCCTGAAGAAGGCCATGGAGTCTGCAATGCCGAAAACTCGATGTTCTTAAATCTGACACGGCTGATCACCCGTAAAGCCTTGATTATTAACAATTATTAGAAATAGATATTTACATTACTATTTGCTGACGATCCAGTTCTCACATATAGCTCAAAAAGTGGTTTGCAAAACACACTACATATATTAAATAACAATGTCCATCAATATATTTTAACAGTATGTACAAACAAAACCACACTTTTAGCCTTAAGTGAACCAAATACCACAGAAGACAAAATCATATTAGAAGGAAAATTCATTGAACAACTCAATTGATTTAACTATTTTGGTTGCAATGTCTCTTATTTTAAAAATAATGACTGTTTAAATAATATTAATAAATTAACACTGTGTATATGACACCATAAAGAGGTCTTTAAAAATACGAGAAAAGAAACAGTATTAAAATTTTTTAAAAGTATTGGCACTTCCTATATTATGATTATATGGAAACGACTTTTGGACTTCAACCAAAAAACACCAAATGATTGAAACATCTGAAATGGCGTTTTTAAGGAATGTTGTAGGTGTAATCTTTCACATGAAAAAAAAAATGAAAACATTCGAAATGAACTGAATATCTATAATTTAACAGACAATAAAACAATATAAACATAACTCAAAGTTGCTATTTAAGTTTAGTGTCTTTGAATGCGACATGAAGATTTTGAAGAAAATAGCCTCACCCTAAACTACAATTAAAACATGGAAAATTTTTTGAAAATTTCGATGTCCCTGAAAATGGCTCTAACGATAATGATTAAAATGCCATATCTTTGAAATATTTTTATGACAAATGAAATGCATATCTTGTTATTTTCTCGCTATAGCCCCTACAGTCGTATTTACTTTTACATAACCGGTAAACCGTTAGAGATAGACCAAATCATACTAAGTATACAAAAAATGTACAGCTTGCTAAAGTACACAAAATTACATCTGAATATTTTTTTTTTTTTTTTTTTTTTTTTTTTTTTTTTTTTTTTTTTTGTGGGGTGGACCATTTCAGAGATATTCCTTGTTATGTGTGTCAGTTTCGGAAAACTTAAAACTTTTCGTGAAATGAAACATCGTTGTTATCTTGTTTATACTATGTTAACCATGCAAAGAAAAGGAGTCTCGAAGTTTTAAAAGATTTTACTAGCACTCAAAACCTGCTGTATTCTAGTATTCCCCTTGCAGCTACAAGGAAATAAGCAATAAGATAATTTGTACAAATGTTTATCTCAATTAACACAAAAAAGATATAGGAATAAGAGTTTGTAAGAATGGTTAGTACAAGAGTAGAGAAAGTCATGTGAGTGCAACACATCAGGTTTTTGAGTTATGCTGTCCACATACTGACAGGCAGACAGACTGACACTGACACACACACACACACACACGCGAACCTTTTTCTAAAAATGCTTTTTTTTTGTACTTACCAGGAGAGAAAGTTAAAAGAACAAACCCAAACAGAACCAATATGAAACGGAACTGCTAATATGTCAAGAAGATACAGGAGTTTCTAAAAGGGAACTTACTTGAGAATGACCTGATACATTGAAGCAGTGGTAAACACTGGGGGATTTTAAGCCATTCTTTCGGCAAATCATAATTGCATACGTTAGTTGGCAACATTGTGTAAATGTGTCTGAGCTCACTTTACTATGACTATGTGAAAGTTGTGACTAGGTATAAGTATGGACTTATTACACCAATATTTAGTTCATCTGTAGACATAACTTTAATGCAAAAGTAGTATGTTTTCAAGTTGATCAATACCTCCTGTACACGTGGTATAAGCAAATACATTGGTTTATTTCCCCGTGAGAGCCAAACTCAGAGTGGGCAGGCTTCGCGATAACGAACTGAATCACAACTAAACTCGAATGCTTTCTGTAAGACCAATGACCTAGGGTAGAAGGTCAGCATTGAGGCGTCAACAAGTGGAAGCAAAACTGATAGTCTAGACAGACAGGCGTTGTTCTTTTCTCGGCGCAGTTACGACCATGCAAAAAACATCGGCTATTCAACTATGCGATTGGTTGCTGGGAAAATTGTTAAAAAAAGCAGCAAAATCAGCTAACGAACCATGAATAAATATTAAGTTATAATTTACCATCTAACATCCTGTATGTACTGCTATGTGCTTTTGGTCCTAGAAATAGTTAAAATGTTATTGTCATGTTGACCACAAATCTTTACTTAGTCTCTGTACCATATTCGGCGATCCATCTTATATCCCTCACATATGCATAAATCTGTAAAAGTGGCTACGGAATGAAGGTATTAGCGAGTTCATGCCCCCCCCCTCCCCCCCACACACACTCCTCAAGTGGTCTCTCTCTGTACGTCCCTGTGAGAAGGATTGCTCTATACGTCAAAGATACATTTGGAAGTGACCCAGTAGCCCTAAGCGTTCTAACCACGCTAAGCATGTAAGATGGTGTACCCCACCCTCAACTGTTTCTGTGAGCCGCCAGGAGCGTGCGGCCCAGGGGTTGCGTGACGCGGCAGTTCCCGCAGCGTGAGGTATCCAAGCTACCGGCCGAGCCAGCGGTGCCTCAATCACAATAATGAAAGTTGGGGCCCCCTCACCTCACGTAATGATGACGTTTATTGTTTATAGTCTCCTCCAGATCCCGCCACCTGCAACACCAATACAAACATCGGATTGGCGTTGCTGCGATGAATAGCATTTCATAATGTAGAGCGTGGTGGAATGTGGGACAAAAAACTGCTTCAAGACCAGGAGCTGCCTCTTCGCTATTAGGTACACTCCGCTACAATGTTGGTAGTGCTGCAGGTGCCGCGGGTTCCTAACCTAATTCGCTTTCTTACTCCATTTCTGCTTAATTAAGACTACTGTATTAATACAATAAATTGGAAAATAACGTGTATACCAGATGGTTTACCTGCGTTCAAGTTTGCAACAGTAGAGTTCTTTTGTTTTTGGTAGCTACGTACAGTTACTAGGATGGATAGAAAAAATCTGCACACTCCAGTATCAGTTCCGAATTAGTAAGAAAGACATTCTACATTAAGAGTGTGAAATAACCATAACTTTTAGCCCCACGTTGGGCGCTAGTTGCGGCCGTTTTATAAGTACTCCTTCTCTTCAGGGTGTTACAGTTTGGGAAAAGCGGCTAAATGAAGATTCAATTTAAAATTAACTCTGTTTAATTTATTACAAATTCATTAAAATATAATTTTAATCCGATTTTAACGCTATTTTGGTATTATGCACTTACAAAGTTTTCTTTCACACTCTCGATATATAATATGCTTTTACTAATATAAAACTGATACTGGAGTGTGGAAGAAGCTTTCTCTCCATTCTAGTAGCTATACATAGTTACTAAAAAACAAAATAACTCTAATATATACTGTTACAAGTTTATGGAACCCATTTAGAGATTTAGGATCAAAAATTTGATTTCTTGTTTCATGCCTACATAATATGAATCTAAGCTTCTAACAAGCTATAGTAGAGCCGTGGCTAACTAAAAAGACGGGCTACGGCGCGAATTGCAGTGACGTAATTCTCCTAGTCCAGTCATGGCCCAATGAAGTAAAACCACAATAGCCTAATACATCCATATTCTAAACAACCATACAATGTTAGCCATGTATCAGACTACCATTACTACATAACTCCTATTCGCGCCGCAGCTTGTCTTTCTTGTTAGCCACAACAGAGCTGTGCTTTTTCTGTACATATGCAATATATATTGCTGTAAACAGTCTTTAAAAGCTTTTATATTACACTTGTATGAAATTCCATTAAAAAAGCTGCCTAAAACTATAAAATAAAGAGAAAATACTCGTATAGTTTTTAAATTAAATTATTTGGTAATACGTCTAATCTTTCACCAGCTTGTAAAGTGACTATAAAATCTGAATTCCTCGCTTTAATTGAGAAAAGTGCACCTGAAGAACAGTATGCAAATTTTCTGGTTTATTGAAATATGAACAAAATATCCATTATTAATTTTAGCTATGATTTGTTTATGGTCTCTAATTAGAAGAAAAAATATTATACCTGGTAAACGTTTCATTATGATATATTGTATAGTGTTTAAGAGACATTAATATACACTGCGTTTCACTTATAAGTATAATAAAAGAAACGTTTATAATTTCTAAACTATGCATGCAAATGGGTTATGGTTGGTTTCGTTTTAACGAGGAAGTTTGGGAAGTTGTAATTCATTGATTCTGAACAGTCACATATCACATGACCTTCCAGATCATGACACCACCTGACGTTTCCTATGGGGATTTATAAAGAATCAGGTCTAAGGGCGCCAGCATGTGATTTGCCAGATTTACGACAGAGAATTTATGCCAGTGTCGACAATATTACATAAAAATCTGATGTGTTGCACTCACATGACTTTCTCTACTCTTGTACTAACCATTCTCACAAACTCTTATTCCTATATCTCCTTCGTGTTAGTTAAGATAAACATTTGTACAACTTATTGCTTATTTCCTTGTAGGTGTAAGGGGAATGTTAGAATACAGTAGGCTTTGTGCGATAGTCAAATGTTTGAGATTCTGTTGTCTTTGCACACTTAACATATAAAAAAATGAACAACGATGATCCATTTCACGAAAGTTCTAAGTTTTCCAAAACTCACACACATAACAAGGAATATCTCAGAAATGGTTCTCCCTACAAGAAAATTTATTGGGACATAAATTGTGTATTTTAGCAAGATCTACATTTTTTGTATAGTATGATTTCATCTATCTCTAACGGTTTACCAGCTATGCAAAAGTCGTCCAGAGTAAATACGACTACAGGGGCTATAGCCAGAAAATACAAGATATACATTTCATTTGTCATAAACGTATCTCAAACATATGACATTTTAATCAAAATCGTTAGAGCCATTTTCAAGAAAATCAAAATTTTCGAAAAATTTTCCATGTAAAGGGTAGTTTAGGGTGGGGCTACTTTCTTCAAAATCTTCGTGTCGCATCCTTGAAAGACATTAAACTTAAATACGAACTTTGGTTTTTAACTGACTTTTCGTTTTTGAGCTATGCTGTCCACAGACTGACAGACTGACAGACTGACAGACACACAGACACACACAGGGACCTTTTTCTAAAAATGCTTTTTTTGGATTCAGGGGGTCTCAGAACATATATTTCCGGTGAAATCTCGACATAGAATTTTTGGGTGGAATACAATACTTCCCCTACTTACCAGTAGGGAAAGTAAAAATGCAACATGGGTCGAGGTTGAATACTGTTTGGACGTTTCCCATGCTACTAGTCGCAGCCATGCTGAAGTTTATGAAGCATAGGCTAAAACAGTTCCATTTTTCACTATTGTAGCAAGTGGTTACGTCTCTAGATTTGTATTAGTTCAAAAGTTATAGTTGTTTCTTTTATTATACCTATGAACGGAACGCTATATTGTATTGAGGTTCAAGACGGACTTTGTCGCTCTATCTCTACCAAGTTTCCGATGGTTTACTTCAAAACATGAAGACCCCAACCTACCCTTGTTTATGAGGGTTGTCATGGATTATCAAGTGGCAGGGGGAGCAGTCTTCCTTTGGAGGTTTTCATAATTTGAAAAATTGTATATCTGCCACTGATAATTCAAGTTTACCCAAGCCATTCAGGTGATCAGAATTCAAGAATGACATGCTTAGTTTGACACTCCAGAGGACAAAAATACTCATAAGCATGCGTTTTAAGATACTAAGTGCTGAAGTGAGGTTTTTGAGGGGTTGTGAGGGGTTGCACAGGAATGGTGCTAATAAGAAATGTGCATTTATGTGAAGAATTTAAGATGTGTTACTAAATGAGAAGATTGAACAAAATAAGAACAGCTGGAAGGAGCATATGAGGAGAATGAGTGAAAAGAGGATCCCCAAGATTGTACATGGTTATGCAACCCAGGTAAACGACATGTTGGTCGCCCAAGGAAGACATGGGAATGATAATGAGGGTGGAACAGGCTAGAAGCCTAATCCCTGGAATGAAGAGGAATAAGAAACCAATGAAATCTTGCACAACCTCTGTAGCCGAGTGTTCAATGTACTGACCAAGCTTCTTATTCCAGAGGCCCAGGACTCAATTCCTGACTGGGGTAGGAACATTTTTCTTTAATTACTATAATTACCTACACTCTTAAGAGTCTAGAAATATGCACTTGGCGATAAATGTGAGCATGTTTAGTGTTAGAAAATGTAAAATAAGCATTAAAATGGAACCTACAGTGAGGATTTGAAGAAGTGCCTACCAGAAAGCTGCAGACTTTGCAAAGGAGGCAAAGAAATTGGTAGATTAAATGCAGTCGCCTGATTATATCGGCCGCTATTTTGCTTTGGAACAGTTATTTATTGCTGAACAGCAATAATCTTCACTCGCTTTATAGTGGTGTTAATCTTTGGGCTTATATTAGTTTGGGCTATTACGTTAAATTCACATTCATACTTCCAGATTACAGGGAAAATAGGAAAGTATGATTACTTTGACTACCCTCTGTAAAATAATACCTCTACTTTACATGTAGTATTCAGTAATATTGGTAGCCATGATAACAATGGGGTCCTACATCTATACAATTTACGTATTCAGATCACCTGACTTGTGCGCATGCCTGCAGAGCGTACCTTGAACCTTGCGCTCTAGATTTAATTATATTATGTCACGATTTGAATCATAATTTAATGGTATTAAACTATCTCTTCTAGTGATTACGAGTGCACTAAGACAATCGCATATTTAACAAACAGTGAACAAAGCTGAACTGTGAGCTGAAAGAGAAAGTAACAACTAACGGTAAAATGTGGGCTCAACAGAAAATGGTGAAGTCAGGCTATGAAGCTGGATCTTAAACAGAAGACCTAACTTTCCACTCTCACTCTCACTCTCTCTCCCTCTCTCTCTGTCACTCATTCTCTGTGGTAAAGAGAGGAAGTATTATATTGTGCTAAAAGTTGGAAACATACATTTTTCAGGAAATCTATGTTTTAAAATCCGCTGGATAAAATATGTTTTTAATTGATCTACTTATTGTAGGCCTATCTCTCTATGAAAAGTGTAACTCAAAAACAAAAGTCGAATACCAACCAAATGTGTAATAATTGTGTCAGATAACAGCTATAAGCACTCCAATAATTATTATTGATCCCTCATCGCTAACCACCATTGACACACAAAATTTTCGTTATTTTTATTTACTATTTCATTTTGATGAATACGTTGCTTACTATATTAATGGGACAAATTAAATATAGATTTACATTTCCGTAAAGAACTTCTGAGTCCTTTTTTATTGTGATTGAATTTTGTATAACTAGAAAACCCTAAGACAGACAAAAACGTGCACGTGGAAAGTTGTAGAGCTTGATGTACAACAAGTGGTTTCATGATATTAGTTTGAATTTTAGTATTTTAAGCATAGCTATAAGTGCTGTTCTTTTGTTTCATCTAAACCCTGGCATGACGCATCAGCCTTCATTACACTTGTCTTGAAAATATCTTAAACACATGGTAATTTAATCAAAATTGTTAGGGCCATTTTTGAGAAAATTAGAATAAAAAATGTTGCATGTAAAGAATACTGTATTTCATCCTCTTCCTCACTATCATACCTGGTGCTGGGCTGACCACCCGCTTCTAGGTCTTCACTCTGTCCGGTCCAGAGGTTCCTCTACTCCCCGACAGGCGTCTGACCCTAGGCACTGGCTTGTAAGTCCTACATAAGGGGAGGGTAATCAGGGAAAGAAGAAAAGAAGAAGAGTGCTTTGGGGCGTAGGAATGTTTTTTTCAAAATATTGGTGTTCCAGCCGTACTAGATCCTAAACTTTTAAGTTCGGTATTTAATTCACTTTTCATTTTCGAGTTTTGCTATTTACGTACATAAATGGAATATTCTATAAACAGGTTGTATAATAGGAGTATAAATGCAGATATTTTGATAAATGGTACTTTAATATAGTATCCATTTTGGTGTATTAGTCATTTTTTCTCTTCGTCTAACAGTTTTGCCAATAGTTTACACCTGATCTTATTTTGTGCATTGTTGTAACTGCTCCGCGTAAGAACAACTCCTGCCGTAGAGACTAGCCATTTTACTTAGCGCCTTAATTGGCTGACCTATTGCTCTAGGTACTGTGAGGTCATTGGACATGCAGAGAGCATTGAAACTCAGTTCTAAAAATCACGAGAGCGGCCCACTGCACCATTCCTTCTGGTCACGGTCCATCCTGAAAACAACTTCACAAATAAAGAAATATTGATGTAATATATTCGTCACACTGTCCTAATTAACGTATATATACTTAAGTAATTTGCATTCCAACTAAGGTATATCTTCACTTTCCTGGAAATGCTACTGGAAGCTTTCTTTATTCAGAAGTATTTTATGAAATTTTATATAATTTTATAAACTGCAAAATACAGACTTAGCACACGAAAATTGTTAAAGTATTTAAATCGCCAATTTAATTTAAATAACTTTTTTGTGGCATCAGATATTTCCAATAGGTGTATTCTTTATTATTGGTTTGCTTTTCACTTTATCTGCCATGCACCTGTTAGGACTCCACACAAAATATGTTACCGACATTCTATTTGAAGTACACGTTTTGAAGAAACTATACAAAAACATTTTTTGAAAAATGGTCCTGTGTATGTGTGTGTATGTGTGAGTGTTGTTGGTTTTTAAATCGTCTACAAGAATGTGACGCCAAGATTTTCCAGAAAATCTGCCACATCAAACTATCCTTTACATGGAAGTTTTTCAAATGTTTTGATTTTTTTTTTCAAAAATAGCTACAACGTTTTGATTAAAATATCACTTGTTTAAGGCATTTTCCTGGGGAATGAATTAATTACGTTTTCAACTTTCTGCGAATGTCCTGAGAAGTCCTCTTTATTCTGAATGACTTTTGCATAATTTGTAAACGGTAGGAGATATAAATAAAATTTCACTGTACAAAAAAATGTACATCTTGTTAGAGCATACAGTTTATGTCATTTTTATATATAATTAATCATTTTCGAAGTGTTCCTCGTTATTAGTTTCAATTTTACAATATTTATACACCCCCCTTCTGCCCATCACATAGTAACCCGTTCGTAAACCATTATCATTTAGGTTACTGTACTCTCCTATTCAAATTGTACCTAAAAGAATATATGTAGTAAAAGAATTTACAAAAAGGTTTATCTAGATTATCGTGAAATGTAACTTTTTTTAAGAATAGCTTGTTCAAGAATGTGTGAATGTAAGAATATAAGACATCAGTTCTTTTCATTACTTTTTCATTTTTTGAAGTTCAATCACTATTCATTTATTTCCCATGATTGAAATGTGTATATTAGCATACATCGATCCATATTTAAATATCTAACTATCGATTGGGTTCGTAAACCGAAGAATAGGCTTTTGCAAGCAGTATTAGACAGTATTTAAAAGTAAACGATACTGGACAGAGAAAGCAGGTAATATGAATGTCATACATAAGTCGGTATTCGGTATTCCAAATTGTGCAAAGAGCATAATAATTTCAAAATCATCACATATTGACCTGCATTTTAATAATGAGTATTGCTTGGGCCTACTGCATTCTATTATGTATAGCAGACACGAAATTTAATGGCGAGTGACAAGAGGAGTTGGTCAACACGTCTTACGGTGTTGTACGGTTAAACGTGATATCAAATCACGCTTAGATATGGTATAAATAAATTTTGTATCCACAAAATTTATTTGCGCAACAGGAAAGAGAATAATCTGATCATGAAATGGTCAGCTATATACCACCATTAAATTTTCTGTATGTCATACTCACCTATAAGAATATACTTAAATGTGCAATGAGGGTTTATGTCGATTAACAAGAATTAGATCTAAAAAATAGCTTTTGTAAGAATATTTCGCCATACAGTGAATAGATAAGGTCACATAAAGACTGCATACAGGATGTTCTTCGGAACGGAACTTCATAATTATCATAGTGAACATATCAGAGATACTCTTATACTTTATTTTACATGCATCGGGTTAACTTAATTTTATTTGAGATGTCGCTACTTAAGTAGCTGTGTGCAATAAATGCATAACAAATCAACAGCAAGCCAAGACTTTTTACTTTCTCTACTGGTAAGTAGAGGAAGTATAGTATTCCACTCAAAAATTCGATGTCGAGATTTCACCAGAAATATATGTTTCGAAACCCTCTGAATAAAAAAAAAATAAAAAAAACCAACACATTTTTAGACAAAGGTCGGTGTGCGTGTGTCTGTCAGTCTGGACAGTATAACATAAAAGCGAAAAGTCTGTTAAAAACCAAAGTTGGTATTTAAGTTTAATGTTCTTCAAGAATACGACACGAAGATTTTAAAGAAAATAGTCCCACCCTAAACTACCCTTTTCATGGGAAATTTTTCGAAACTGTTGATTTTCTTGAAAATGGCTCTAACGATTTTGATTAAAATGCCATATGTTTGAGATATTTTTATGACAAATGAAATGTATATCTTGAATTTTCTGGCTATAGCCCCTGTAGTCGTATTTACTCTGGACGACTTTCGCTTAACTGGTAAACCGTTAGAGATAGACCAAATTATACTATACAAAAAAATAGACCTTGCTAAAATACACAATTTATGTCTCAATAAATTTTCTTGTAGGGTGAACCATTTCGGAGATACTCCTAGTTACATGTGTGAGTTTCGGAAAACTTAAAACTTTCGTGAAATGGAACATCGTTGTTACTTTTTTTATATGCTAAGTGTGCAAAGAGAACGGAATGTCAAAGCTTTAAAAGATTTGACTATTGCACAAAGCCTACTGTATCCTAATATTCCCCTTGCACCTACAAGGAAATAAGCAATAATAGGTATAATTTGTATCTGGACTAACCGAAGAAGATGTTTCATGTGCGTATTCTTGAAAGATGCTGGTATTTAACCGGCGTTTGGTTTTTGAGTTATGGTGTTCACACACACATACACACATACACACATATGCACACAACACAAACACACCTTTCTCTAAAAATAGGTACTCAAAACATGTTTCCGGTGAAATCTTCGCAACGAATTTTTGGGGGGAATACAATACTTCCCCTTTATGTTCTAAGTACTCGCACATAACGAAAATAAGATCTCTCTTTTCTTTTTTTTTTTTTTCTTTTTTTTAGAATAAACCGTGATAATTCGGCACAACGAAGCTGCTATAAAAGATGATTATTTTGTTGCTGAGAATAGTGTGAGGAAACCCTGGCATAATTGCGATTGTCTTTATGAAACTAGGAAACAGTGACAAAAAATGTAGCCTATCACATGTACAAGAAGAGTACATAACAATATGTTTAAGAGACATTCATAAATTAATTTTTATTTTAAGAGTTTGTTTTTAATTTTTGTTAATAGACTATTCCCTCTCAGATTTTGGAAACGTACTGAATACTCGCTAAAAACTTTATTGAGCACAGAGCTCATCACCAATCTTGTTTGCACTTATAAGATGAACTTAATGATTTGTTCTAAATTATTCAGTAAAATGTATAATTATTTTCACATAACTGGCAGTATATTATATCGTTTAGTGCCTCTCTTTTTCTGATGAAATATTGTTGTCTTGCAATTAACACTGCGTATTATTATACACATATATCTAGAAAATTTAATACTAAAACATTACATACAATCAAAACAAGCACTCGTTCAAAAATTTGTAACCAAATTTAAGCTGAAGATGAACAGCTGGAATATTTAAAAAATTAAAACAGGTTATTACATTCGCATATTTTTTTCCAGCAACTATTTTTTATTGTTATGCAGCCCCTACAAACTATTCTTACGAAAGCTAGAATCAGATTTAAAAACTGCATTCCTTAGCCGGAATTTGAACGTAGTTCCCACAATGTGCAATACTTTTGATACCATTTTCAATATATCTGTTGTTGATAATTGTCATTCAGGCTGGTCCAGTGGTAAGCTATGCTATCTTTCTCTGAGGATATGTCGGTCTGGGTGGCTCAGTTGGTTAGACGCTGGCCTACTGATCCCAAGGTCGCGGGTTCAAACCCGGCCCAGGTCGATGGTTTTTAAGTGTGCTTAAGCGTCGATAAACAACAAAATAATTTAATTTAATTTAATCTGAGGGTATGCTTGGGAGTGAGAATAGACAGCGTAGCTAAGTTGACCGATAAATTTATTGGAGGTTATGCTCATAAAGTATTTGAAGGGAGTTGTCTGTTTGAGGATTTTGATAATTTTTGGAAATATGTCAAGCGATTTCAATAAAAGTATATTTTCGAGGCCTCCTAAATTCAGAAAACAAATTCTTAGGAAAAGGTCCGCGCGCGCGAATGTGTATGTGTGTGTGTGTGTGTGTGTGTGTGTGTGTGTGTGTGTGTGTGTGTGTGTGTGTGTGTGTGTGTGTCTGGGTCTGTGTCTGTGCGTCTGTCTATGAACAGCGTAACTCAAAAACGTTAAAGTCGGTTAAAAACAAAGTTGACATTTAAATGTAATATCTTTCAAGAATGCGATAAAAAGATTTTGAAGAAAATTCCTCCACCATAAACTACTCTTTACATGGACATTTTTGACTTTCTCAAAGATGGCTCTAACGATTTCAATTAAAATTACATATGTTTAAGATATTTTTATAGCAAATGAAATGCACAGTTTGAATGTTCTCCCTATAGCCCATGTAGTTTCGTTGACTTTTGATGACTTTTGCATAACTGGTAAACCGTAAGAGATAGACCAAATTTTATTATACAAAGAATGTAGATTTCGTTAAAACACACAAATTACATATGGCCAATCTTTTTTTTTTTTTTTTTCTTTTTTTTTTTTTTTTTTGAGTGAACTATTTCGGAGATGTTCCTTGTTATGTGTGTGAGTTTTGCAATACTTACACTTTCCTCAAATGGAACGTCGTTATTCGTTTTCTTATCTTTTGGCCGTGCAAAGACAACGATACTTAGTATTCATATAGCGACCAGCTTTAAAAGATTTGACTATCGCTCAAAGCCTACCCATATTCCCCTTACACCTGCAAGAAAATTAGCGATAAGATAATTTGTACAAATGTTTATCTCGACTAACATGAAGAAGATAGAGGAATAAGAATTTGTAGTTAGTACAAGGGTAGAGAAAGTCATATAAGCGCAACACATCAGATTTTTTGCTTTAAATATTGATATTTTTTTATTAATTTAACTTTCCAGTTATGTGTTTAAGATTGTGTACCAGTATCACAATATATACTATAGCACCTATTAAGATAGGCTCTGTGATAAACTTTCCAGGGAAATAAAAAAGGAACCAAATGGTTGAAATTGAGTTCTCAGCAAAAATTGTGTTTTTTTTCTTTGAGGGGGGGGGGGGAGGTGAAGAGGCTATACATACTGGGGTGGTTTGCGACAACTCAGCATCTGAACGATAGTAGTTATATAAAGTTTTAAATGTTACCAAACCTCAGATAAGATGTAATGCTTAGAGTTACAAAATGTGCAATGAATGTTTTTAAACGCCGCTGCTAGGGTGGTTTTAATCTAAAACTTAAAAAACACCGCACAGTAATAAGAAGAACAAGGTATAGGATTTACATATCAGTGACATTTGGTACCTTATGACAGCCTGAAAGGGCAGAAAGAAATTTAGGTATATAAGAGTTTAGTAAGTAATATTTTGTCCTGAAACTATACTGCTTATTACTGAAACTGAGTATATATTTTTAATTGGGCCATACCTACATATATCTAGCAATTATGGTCTGCTAGCCGCAATTTAATGGATCTCATTAAACTACAGACTTCTACCACCCAGAAGAAAGCGCAATTATGGATTATTCTTGTGCGTTCAATTGATGAAAAACTAACGCGAGTTTAGGGAAAGTAAAAATGTCGAGTGACAGTAAGATGCGGTTTATTCGGCCGGAAATTTCTGTAAAGCCACACGATGTGATTTAAAATTTATTGCCACAACAATCAAAACCCAAGATTTCGTCTATCTTCTGCGGTTTACCAGATTTTCAAGAAAATTCACCAGCCTGGATGGAATATCCCCTTTAGATGAAACATTTTTCAGAAGTTTTGGTTTTCTCAAAAATAGCTCTAGGATTTTGATTAAAATACCGTATCTGTAAGATATTTTCATGCTAAATGAAATGTTTATCTTGAATTTTCTGCAAACTTCCTCAGATGTCTTCGTTCTAAGTAGCTTTGGCATAACTGATTAGCAGTAGAAGATAGAAAAAATTCTATAACACAAAAATGTAGTTCTGGCTAAAACACACAACGTATCAAATACATCTTTTTGTGGAAACAACCATTTCCGAGATAGTTCTTAGAATACATTTGAATTTTCCGATACTTACACTTTTCTGAAATAGGATTAGGTATTCGTAGTTTTTTTGTCTCTTGGCCAGGCAAAGAGAATGGAATTTGAAATTCATCCCACAAGGCCAGTGCTTAAAAGATTTGACAATCGCTTAAAGCTTACTATTCCAATATTCCCCTTACACCTACAAGAAAAGTAGCAGTAAAGTACTTTCTGAAAATTCTCGTATAACTCGAGTAGCATGAAGTAGATAGAAGAATAAGCGTCCCTATAAATAGTTTGTACAAGAGTAGAGAAAGTAGTGTGAGTGCAACACACCAGATTATTTTATGTAGGAATCACAGTTATTCAACTAAATTACTTGAACTGAATATTTTTTGACAGAAACACCAAACTATTGAAGAATTTCCAGTGGGTGTTTGGGTTATAATAAAGAAAGACATAAGCAGTAAGGTACCAAATTAAAATAACGGCTTTACGGCCCTGAGTTGCAGGCGTTACAGTAGTGTTGTGAGAGGAAGCGAGAGTACCACATCCTGCCTTTGTAACCTATAGCCCAGCCGCCTCCCGCCGCCATTGGAGGTCAGAAAATAATTTGTCATCCTGTCAGGGGCAGAAAACAACAATAAAAGTAATAGGAGCACCGCAAGGCGAAAATGATGAGTAACTTGTAGGAGAAATACCGTCACAACATTGTGGTGAGAAAGTGGAAATGGGATCAGCTCATTAAGGTGCGAAAATTGCTCTCCGCTCTCATTCAATGTCACTTTTTGTTGCTCATCTCAGTCTACCTGCAGACAGGACTTCATTCATTGCTTACTGTCCAGCTGCAGATGAAGTAGCAGGGAGTTTGGTCATCTGAGGACACCCTCTGTGGTCTATCTCCAGACAACACTTCATTCATTGCTTACTGTCCAGCTGCAGATGAAGTAGCAGTGAGTTTGGTCATCTTGAGGACAGTGTCTGTGGTCTATCTCCAGACAACACTTCATTCATTGCTTATTGTCCAACTGCAGATGAAGTAGCAGTGAGTGCGGTCATCTTAAGGACAGTGTCTGATGTCTATCTCCAGACAACACTTCATTCATTGCTTACTGTCCAGCTACAGATGAAGTAGCAGGGAGTTTGGTCACCTTGAGGACAGTGTCTGTGGTCTATCTCCAGACAATCCGTCATTCAATGCTTACTGTCCAGCTACAGATGAAGTAGCAGTGAGTTTGGTCATCTTGAGGAGTGTGTCTGATGTCCATCTCTAGACAACACTTCATTCATTACCTACTGTCCAACTACAGATGAAGTAGCAGGGATTTTGGTCACCTTGAGGAGAGTGTCTGATGACTATCTCCAGACAACACTTCATTCATGGCTTACTGTCCAACTGCAGATGAAGTAGCAGGGAGTTTGGTCATCTTGAGGAGTGTGTCTGATGTCCATCTCTAGACAACACTTCATTCATTACTTACTGTCCAACTGCAGATGAAGTAGCAGGGAGTTTGGTCAGGTTGAGGAGAGTGTCTGATGTCTATCTCCAGACAACACTTCATTCATTGCTTACTGTCCAGCTACAGATGAAGTAGCAGGGAGTTTGGTCATCTTGAGGAGAGTGTCTGATGTCTAGCACCAGACAGCACTTCATTCATTGCTTATTGTCCAACTACAGATGAAGTAGCAGGGAGTTTGGTCAGGTTGAGGAGAGTGTCTAATGTCTATCTCCAGACAACACTTCATTCATTGCTTACTGTCCAGCTACAGATGAAGTAGCAGGGAGTTTGGTCACCTTGAGGACAGTGTCTGATGTCTATCTCCAGACAACACTTCATTCATTGCTTATTGTCCAACTGCAGATGAAGTAGCAAGGAGCTTGGTCATCTTGAGGAGAGTGTCTGATCTCTAGCACCAGGCAACACTTCATTCATTGCTTATTGTCCAACTGCAGATGAAGTAGCAAGGAGCTTGGTCATCTTGAGGACAGTGTCTGATGTCTAGCACCAGACAACACTTCATTCATTGCTTATTGTCCAACTGCAGATGAAGTAGCAAGGAGCTTGGTCATCTTGAGGACAGTGTCTGATGTCTATCACCCGACAACACTTCATTCATTGCTTATTGTCCAGCTGCAGATGAAGTAGCAGGGAGTTTGGTCATCTTGAGGGGAGTGTCTGATGTCTAGCACCAGACAACACTTCATTCATTGCTTACTGTCCAGCTGCAGATGAAGTAGCAGGGAGTTTGGTCATCTTGAGGACAGTGTCTGATGTCTATCTCCAGACAACACTTCATTCATTGCTTACTGTCCAGCTGCAGATGAAGTAGCAGGGAGTTTGGTCATCTTGAGGAGAGTGTCTGATGTCTAGCACCAGACAACACTTCATTCATTGCTTACTGTCCAGCTGCAGATGAAGTAGCAGGGAGCTTGGTCATCTTGAGGAGAGTGTCTGATGTCTAGCACCAGACAACACTTCATTCATTGCTTACTGTCCAGCTACAGATGAAGTAGCAGGGAGTTTGGTCATCTTGAGGAGAGTGTCTGATGTCTAGCACCAGACAACACTTCATTCATTGCTTACTGTCCAGCTGCAGATGAAGTAGCAGGGAGCTTGGTCATCTTGAGGAGAGTGTCTGATGTCTAGCACCAGACAACACTTCATTCATTGCTTACTGTCCAGCTGCAGATGAAGTAGCAGGGAGTTTGGTCATCTTGAGGAGAGTGTCTGATGTCTATCTCCAGACAACACTTCATTCATTGCTTACTGTCCAGCTGCAGATGAAGTAGCAGGGAGCTTGGTCATCTTGAGGAGAGTGTCTGATGTCTAGCACCAGACAACACTTCATTCATTGCTTACTGTCCAGCTACAGATGAAGTAGCAGGGAGTTTGGTCATCTTGAGGAGAGTGTCTGATGTCTAGCACCAGACAACACTTCATTCGTTGCTTACTGTCCAGCTGCAGATGAAGTAGCAGGGAGCTTGGTCATCTTGAGGAGAGTGTCTGATGTCTATCTCCAGACAACACTTCATTCATTGCTTATTGTCCAACTGCAGATGAAGTAGCAGGGAGCTTGGTCATCTTGAGGAGAGTGCTTGATGTCTATCTGCAGACAACACTTCATTAATTGCTTAATGTACAGCTGCAGATGAAGTAGCATGCTTGAAGTTTATCTTGGAGAGAGTTGGATGATGTTTGTCTGAACACTGCCCCTTGATTTGTCTGCAGATTAAGTAACATTCAGTGTGCTTTCTCGAGAAGTGTTCAATTGTTTGATTATATAAACTATTTCAGCTTTGCATCCTTAGCAGATGCAAGAATTATCAATCATATATTGAAATAAGAACGGTCTGTTTGCTTGTTTTGCTCCCCCCCCCCCTTCTCTCTCTCTCTTTCTGTCTGCTGGGGTTATGGCTGTAGATTACTTTTAAGATTTATCTTCCTTTTCCTATCCAATCGTGCAGCAATGTCCTTATGATTCTGACTTCATTAAACAAATGCCTACACATTTGTTAAGATTCAACACTAAGGAAACCAATTCACTGAAATACGATATTTTCTGCTGTTACCTGCTGGAGGTACTATCATCGTTGCAACCGGAGAAACTCAAATTTCGTGAAATTTTAGGGGAACAATTAAGATTTTACTTATGGAGTATTGTCTAGCTAATTATGACACGTATATCACCACAGTGTTTAATGAACAATAGTAAATTAGCTCAACAACAAATGAAATACTGCTTATTTGCTGTTTTCCATCCATGTGACCACTAGCCACAATTCTTTAGAACATTCCCTTTCGAAAGTAAACAAAGATTTCCAAGAACGCCGAGACAATTTGTGTGCCGGAAGCTGCGACAAGGAACCAACAGACATTTTGACAGTTTTATCTATTGCGAGAATGGGGCTCCTACGCCTTGTTCGTACAACCTCTAAAAGTCTACTCAAATGATGCCATCCACAGACAACTTTAACACTAGTGTCTGCATAGTTTCTTAGGCTAAAAGCTACACTTAAACGTTTGTTAGCTATTTTACCATATGTTCAATAGTTCCAGTTAAAAATTACACACACCCGCACACCACATGCACACGCACATACATACGCGTTCTTGAGGACAGCAATAAAGGAATTCAGCTTCATTGTTAGTGTGTATCAACATTGAAGTAATATTTCTATAAAAATTGTAATCACTTTTATGTGTATCATATTGATGTCATTTGTTTATTGTCATGCATTGTGAGCTGTACAATATTTTTGCCTTCTCTACTAGCTGCCCATAATAAGTAGGAGAAATATTCAACTCAAAAATTCGATACATACCTTGGAATGGAAATACCTGTTACGATATCCCCGGATAAATGCATTTTAGAAAAAGGTCCATGAGCGCAATTGTCTATGTATCCGTGTGTCTGTATGTCTGAACAGCACAGCTCAAAAACGCAAGATTGGTTAAATAGCAAACTTTGTATTTAAGTTCAGCATCGTTCAAAGTTGCATTATAATATTTTCAAGAAGAGATCTAATAAAACCCCCGTTTACATGGAAAAATATTCCTTATGTTTCTATTTTCTCAAAAATAGCTATAATGTTTTTATTAAAATATGTACTATATTTATAATATACATTCTTCAATATGGCTGCAACATATACAAACAAAATCTGAAACAAGTCTGCCTAAGATTACATTCCAGTATGAATTAAGAGGTGGAAAGAGCGATGATTGTGAGACGGAACGGGAGCTCTGCCTGTTGTTTATAATAATTATAATATTTAATAGTATTAAATATTATAATATTTATAATATCTGCACTATCCGATAATTTAATACTCTCCGGATTAAATTCGCTTATTAAAAACCTAAATATCCTTAAAAACGAATATGGTCTCATTACCAACTAAAAATTATTAATATTTGAAAAATGAAATTCATATCTTTAATTTTCTGGAAATAGCCTGCAATAACAGCATTATTGTGGAGTACTTTTGCATAAATGATAAACTTTAAGATATAGATAAAATCTTACTACACAAAACTGTGGATTTCTTTAAAGCAGGCGATATATAACAATCTTGTTGAGGCAGATGTTTTTAGTTTCTCTATCGCGTGTAGTAAAGTAGAGGAAGTGTCATATTCCAGCCACAAATTCGATGTCAGCATTACTCGCTAAAACATACAATTTATGTCTTTTTTTTTTTTTTTTTTTTTTTTTTTTTTGGTAGAGTGGTCTATTTCGGAGATACTATTCTTCGTTATTTGTGTCAGTTTCGGAAAACTTAAAACTTTCGTGAAATAGAACATCGTTCATTTTTTTATATGTTAACCATGCGAAGGGAACGGGATCTGATAGTTTTAAAAGCTTTGACTGTCGCTCAAAGCCGACTCTATTGTAATATTCCCCTTGCACCTACAAGGAAAATAAGCAATAAGATAATTTCTGCAAATGTTTATCTCAACAAACAGGAAGAAGATATAGGAATATGAGTTTGTAAGCATGCTTAGTGCAAGGGTAGTGAAAGTCATGTGAGTGCAACACATCAGATTTTTACTATTGCTTTGAATTACTAAATGTCTTCGACAATATTTTACATGATATTCTAATGTTTAAGTTGGAATATTACGGTTTTGGTTGTAAAAGTGTCCAGTTTATTATTTTCTACCAAAGCGATAGATGTCAGTATATGTATGCAAATGGTTGTAAACCTGGTTTTAAATCTGTGAAGTATAATGTCCTACAGGACTTCCTCCTTGGCCCAGTTCTCTTTTCAATTAAAATAAATGATCTTAGTAACTACCGACAAACTTCACCGAAGCTTATTTGTTTGCTGATGATTTAGGCGTGAATATCTGCTATAAAAATGACAACAATGTAGAAGGTGCCTACTTGGAAGTGGAAACCAACCATTCTTATCAAATAAGTTATTAATATTTCAAAAGAGTGCTGTGAGGATTATCTGTTGAACTGCATCTATTATACATTGTAAACCACTTATTATGAAGTTGGGGACTGTCACACTTAGTTGTGTACGAGCATAGGTATGTGTTGAAATATCTTATTCATGTGAAGAAAAATCTGCACGAATTTGTTTCTTGTAATTCCGTTTACAATAAATTATCCCACTAGGACTTCAAAGTAAGTTCACCAAGACACTATACAGCTATGAAATTGTATCTCTAAAATTATTTAGTTAATAGTTTGGCGGACTCCTTGCAAAACACTGTCATTGGTGATTTTGAGAGGAAGATAAGGAGTATTTTGGGGACTGTCACACTTAGTTGTGTACGAGCATAGGTATGTGTTGAAATATCTTATTCATGTGAAGAAAAATCTGCACGAATTTGTTTCTTGTAATTCCGTTTACAATAAATTATCCCACTAGGACTTCAAAGTAAGTTCACCAAGACACTATACAGCTATGAAATTGTATCTCTAAAATTATTTAGTTAATAGTTTGGCGGACTCCTTGCAAAACACTGTCATTGGTGATTTTGAAAGGAAGATAAGGAGTATTTTAATTTATAAATAATCCTCTCTGTAAGATCCAGGAATTATATTTTATTGACTGGACATAAAATAACTTGGACTTATTCCATTTATTGTTGCTATAATGTAGATGTTATTGCCAATGAAATATCTAACCTAATCTAGCATAGCTTTCTCAGCTACTAAGTCCCATTCGTTTTCTCACAGTCAGGCAAAGTGAATGAGATTTCAAAGCCAGCATATACCACTCGGTTTTAAAACATTTAGCTACACTTATTGCACGGACAACGAAATGTGTAATGAAACAATTTCTGCACACGTTTATCTGGCATAACATGAATGAGATAGACGAATAAGTTTGTGTAAGAAGAGTTTGTATGTAGAAGAATTGTTAGAGTACCACATAAGGGGTTTTTCGCTTAAAATATGGTGTAGATTGTCAGCAAAGCGCATGTACACAGAGCACAGGTAATAGACATCGAATTTCTGATGGTCTTTAGGGGCATTTACGATATCAGTCTCCGCCAGTTTGAAAGGGGATACGTTACTCCCCCTCCCTTTCAGTTGAGGGAGTTAGCTATACGTATTCATAGCTAGCCAATGAGTTACCATCAGCTTAGGTATGCTCTATTGGTTCGATACAGAACACAAGACGCTGCAAAGTGACAGTTTTAGCCAAGAGAATAGAAGTATGACGTAATGAGATTCCCTACAAATGGTAAGCAATGAGCTGTCCACAAGAAGGCAGTACTGATTTCTTTCCGTGCGGTCTGTGCCTATCTTTTGTTCATGCAGTTTTCAAATTGCCAATTATATACGCATATGTTGGTATACTTCTATTTCACTCTGTGATTCTTGGCTATTTATCTACAATTATCGTAAAAATAATAATTTCACACAGATACGCCTACTTAGAGGTACTCTTCGACCTGGAAACACGTTCTTAGTAAGTAAAATTATGTTCACAAATATTCATCCAAGGATATTCATTACACTGTCTTCACTTACCAATAAAAATATCCGAACTTAAGGGGATGCATCACTGAAATTGTGGTTTCCTAAGGTTTTCAGCCAATTTAGCTGAAATTCTTTTCAATGTTGTCTATATAAACCTTAGATGTTTCAAATTTCAGTGTGATATCTATTTTAGCTTCCGCATTAAGTTCTAAATGTTAATTTTACTATCGCATGCCAAATAAAGCAAACGATGCAATTGTAAAAAACTAACCTTTTTTAGAATCCCATGTTATTTAATTATAACGCAAAAATCTGTCATGCCGTTTTGTTTTATTACTTTTAGTTCAAAAGAAAATAATGTTCAAATTCTAACATTTTAAATTTCCAGTGTCTTAAAAGTTTTATATAGCTTTAAAAAGTAATAACTCAAAAAGTGCTTGAGAGAAACACAAATAATAAGACAAATTTACTGTTTGTGTCTTAGTAATCTCCATGGCAAATTTCAGTAGAATTTGATGAAAACTGCATCGTCTGGATAATTTTCAAAAAGTGAATGTGGCAGAAAATATTATGTTAAAAAATCTCAAATTTACAAGGGGAAACATTTTTTCTAAGACTTTAATGTACATTACATGAATATAAGTATTCATAATAGAGTATTTCGATTTATGATCTCAAGTATTTTTACTTTCTCTACTGGTAAGTAGGGGAAGTATTGTATTCCACCCAAAAATTCGATGTCGATATTTCACCGGAAATACATGTTTTGAGGCCCCCTAAATCCAAAAAAAAAGCATTTTTAGAAAAAGGTCCGTCTGTGTGTCTGTGTGTCAGTCTGTGTGTCAGTCTGTCAGTCTGTGGACAGCATAACTCAAAAACGAAAAGTCGATTAAAAACCAAAGTTGTTATTTATGTTTAATGTCTTTCAAGGATGCGACACGAAGATTTTGAAGAAAATAGCCCCACCTTAAACTACCCTTTACATGGAAACTTTTTCGAAAATTTTGATTTCCTTGAAAATGGCTCTAACGACTTTGATTAAAATGTTATATGTTTGAGACATTTTGATGACAAAAGAAATGTATATCTTAAATTTTCTGGCTATAGCCCCTGTAGTCGTATTTACTCTGGACGACTTTTGCATAACTGTTAAACCGTTAGAGATAGACCAAATTATACTCTACAAAAAATGTAGATCTTGCTAAAATACACAATTTATGTCTCAATAAATTTTCTTGTAGGGTGAACCATTTCGGAGATATTCCTTGTTATCTGTGTGAGTTTCGGAAAACTTAGAACTTTCGTGAAATGGATCATCGTTGTTCATTTTTTTTTATATGTTAAGTGTGCAAAGACAACAGAATCTCAAACATTCGACTATCGCACAAAGCCTAGGTACTGTATTCTAACATTCCCCTTGCACCTACAAGGAAATAAGCAATAAGATAATTTGTACAAATGTTTATCTCAACTATCAAGAAAGAAGATATAGGAATAAGAGTTTGTAAGAATGGTTAGTACAAGAGTAGAGAAAGTCATGTGAGTACAACACATCAGATTTTTAGTCTTGGAATACAAATGTGAATTTTTACGAGATTTGGTTCTTTAAAAATATCGAATTTTCAATTTTTGTCATTATTTGTAATGTAATATTTAGTGTCAGTAAACCAACTTTTGAAGGCAGGCATACTTATGTAAAGGTTACTTCGCCCCTTAAGGTTTTCGTTCTTACTCTTAATAAAGTAGAATTCGGCCCGAACGGGGGTGAGACAGAAGATTCTGTACGAACTTTGCATGAGATTAACAACGTTCGTAGAAGTACTCGTACATAAAATGTAGCAATTGTTGACCCAGTGAGGCCGACCGCCTCGATGGCTAACAATGCGTTGCACTATCTTTTGTGTGCCTAATGGTTACTGTGCTGGAGGTCCGCAGCACGGTTCCCGGTACTACCAACTGTTATGAATGAAATTCAATTTCCCAGCTCCGTGGGGGACGCACACCACAGAAGTTGGTATAAGCATTGTTCAGAGCATCTGGCGTGAGACGGGAATGTTACATTGCTTCCACACAGCAATAACATTTCTTGGCTTAAATTAAACTTTCAGATGTTACTAAGGAAAAGCGAGTTCGGAAGAGGCAATCATGTTACTTTTTATATAACCAGGAAGCTCTGGACTTAACCAAGTATTTCTATAGGGAGATTGATGTCCTATCACTAAGACAAATTGCAGCGGTGGAGTTTAAAACGTTTTATTTTTAACAACTTAATCTGGGACGAGGTAGTCTGGACAACCTTAGTGAGATAAATTAAAAGTTCCATATGGTTTTTCGTTAAATGTTTATGAATCATTCTATAAACTATAAATAATAAAAATTGTTCCAAGTGGTTATTTGATAGCTTACGTGGTGGAGTCCATAAAAATTGTTTTATCCAGCAGAAAAATAATAAAGTTTACTCTTAAAACATATTCAGGAAATATGAGAGGTAGAGAGCTGAAATTTTCAGTGTTGTACACAACAGCTTTCAGAACCACAATAACAATTTTGTGATACGTATTAGTGATGTTAAGCATGGAACCACATTAAAAATTTTCCACATTATCTTTTTCACTTTGCAAACAATATTTCTTAATTTCTCACAAAGTGATGTACATACCCAAATACTTGTGGATCAGAAGATAGGTAATTATAATGAAAACAAGCATGAAAAAGTGTGATTCTGTATAGCAAGTAGTTTCAGAGAAATATATTCACATATTTTAAGAGTAATTTTTTATTATTGTTCTGCTGTATGAAACAATTTCTATAGACTCAACCACATAACCTATCAATGCAAATAACCACTTGAAGTAATTGTCATTATTTATAAAACAATTCGTAAACATTTTAGGAAAAATACTGAAAACTTTAAGAGCAGTAGTAATTTAAATCACTAAGGTGTACTTTCTGTATGTTCAGAGTATCTTGTCCCCTTGAATTAAACTTTCAGATGTTTCTAAGGAAATGTGAGCTCGGAAGAGGCAATCATGTTAATTTTTAGATACCTAATCAGAAAGCTCCGGACTTATCGAAGTATTTCTAAGGGGAATTTGATCACCAAACACCAAAAACAAGTTGCAGTGGTGAATGTTTACAATTTTTATAACAACTTAATCAGTGTTAATGAATGGTTTCTCATTAACTGAGTCCAAAAGCTCTTATTTTATATAAAATAAACATAAATTCTTTTTCCAACATGTGCAATCATGCCAATTCTTCTAATGTTTTAAAGTAGTTTATTTGTTTAACGTTGGCAGAAGCTCCTTATTGTCTGTGTTCCACACCAATGCTGGGTAAGTCAATCTCTTATTGGTCGAAATTCAGGTGCCACATACTCGCGTTAGACTATGTACAAAGATCAGGCCTAGGTGAGCGGCGAAAGGGAAAACGTATGGAAAGATTTCGCTTGAGTGTCAGGAATGAGTGCTGTAACGAAGGTCCGCATAGGACGTGCGGTCCTGTTTAAGTTCATCTCGCATTAGTTTGATGTCAAATATGTGACACTCAAACATTAATGGTATCACACTGAGGAAAATGTCGTTTTAGGAGTAGTTTGTACAATAGTGAAGAAAAAAACATGAGTGCAGCACGTGGAATTTTTCAACGCTTATCAAGCGTTTCCTTCCACATGTATTACTGTAGAATGTAACACTGAATTTAATTATTCTAGTGGGATCAGAAGATTAATTGCAGGGGTTCCCTGACTTTGTGTGCCATTATGCAGCAATGCTATCTCACTTAAAGCATACTGATGCACAGTAAGTGCGCACTTGACATGACAATGTGAAGCAACAGTGGGCGGAAACCCCTCTTGGGATAATGTTTTATCAACCAAGCGCGGCGAATTTTCTGAGAAACAACAAATTGGCAGCCATACATTGCGGGGTCAACCAGGCACTTCCGGTGTGACTAGACAGAAACAAATGAAGCGTGCTATCCGGCCTGCTTCCTGTACAACTCGGTTCCACCCACCATTTTGTTTTGAAACCACCGCTCATTTGTTTTGACACCGCAGTTACTGAAATGGAATACTTAGAATTAGATATGACACTTGTTCCTCGCAAGACGTTTGTAAACTAGTGCCAGAAACCCAAGAACAGGAAGGAGAAAAAGAAACAAAAGCACAGAAATCATCACCGGTAGCCGAACCATGAACGTCTGCGGTTCACAGCTGCTACCCTACATTTAGTGAGTACTTTTCTCCACCCATTCTCTCCTCTTCCCCCTTCTCCTGCTTCTCTCATTCGCACATAATGCCTTCTTTTAGGAAGATTTTCTGGTCTAAACTCAACAATTTGCTCTTCAGATGCATTCGTCCCATAAGGACAGAAACATATTAAGAGCTCATTACAAAAATAAGAAAAGTAGAACAACTATACAATTGTTCTTTACTTACTTATTTTATAGTAGGTTATTTGTCAAGCATTGGGAAACACTAGGTAGTTGGAACGAACATACACGTATTGAAGAACAAACATTTAATTTTCAGTTATGATTACTTAATGGTGTAATAGCATCGAATACCTATATTAAGTATCTACAAGTGTGGAAATACAAATTTCAGTGTTTATTCTATTACAGTAGCATAACAAAATGTTGCACTAAGCCCCAGTACCCAAATGAGCAGACATTTATATAATTGCTGATCATACAAAATTTCGTTGCAACACCACAAAACAGTTTACATGAAGGCTGACACCAATAGGTATATAAAAAGAAGCGATAGAAGAAATAAAACATATTGACTATTCTAAATACCTTGCGTCCACAATACAAAAATATGCAACAACAAATTTAGAGATTCAAAGAAGAGTAACTGATGGGAGGAGAATTAGGAATTTTCGAGTCAGTTTTAAGGAGTACAAATATTTTACATGGAGCTAAAAAATTAATATATCAGGTGCTATTCCAAAGTACAACATTACACGGGGCTGAAACTTGGACCATAAGCAGACAACAAGCAAATAAATTAATGGTGTTAGAAATGGAGACAGTCAGCACGAAAATCCAGGAAAGATTAAATTCGGAATAATAGAATAAGGGAAACTATGCAAGTTGACAAAAACATTCTGGAAATTGTAGAAGAAAGACGCCTGAGGTGGTATGGGCATGTGCTTAGATTGGCAGATGATCGAATACCCAATAACATTCTGAACTGGAAAGTAGAAGCGAAAAGAAGACGAAGGAAACCTAAGGAATGCTGGATGGATGGGGTGAAACGGAGAATGGAGAGAAGAGGGTTAAAGGAGGAAGATATGAACAGGGACCAATACAGGCAGAAGTTCGTTGTGGGATGAAGGAAACGCATTGTATTGTGAAATATTACTTAATAAGTAAATGAGTGAGTAAGTAAATAAATAAATAGACACACAGACAGACAAATAGATAGAGAGCTAGAGAGCTAGAGAGCTAGAGAGCTAGAGAGCTAGAGAGCTAGAGAGCTAGAGAGCTAGAGAGCTAGCTAGATAGCTAGATAGCTAGATAGCTAGATAGCTAGACAGCTAGACAGCTAGACAGACAGCTAGACAGACAGCTAGACAGACAGCTAGACAGACAGACAGACAGACAGACAGACAGACAGACAGACAGACAGACAGACAGACAGACAGACAGACAGACAGACAGACAGACAGACAGACAGACAGACAGACAGACAGACAGACAGACAGACAGACAGACAGACAGACAGACAGACAGACAGACAGACAGACAGACAGACAGACAGACAGACAGACAGACAGACAGACAGACAGACAGACAGACAGACAGACAGACAGACAGACAGACAGACAGACAGACAGACAGACAGACAGACAGACAGACAGACAGACAGACAGACAGACAGACAGACAGACAGACAGACAGACAGACAGACAGACAGACAGACAGACAGATAGATAGATAGATAGATAGATAGATAGATAGATAGATAGATAGATAGATAGATAGATAGATAGATAGATAGATAGATAGATAGATAGATAGATAGATAGATAGATAGATAGATAGATAGATAGATAGATAGATAGATAGATAGATAGATAGATAGATAGATAGATAGATAGATAGATAGATAGATAGATAGATAGATAGATAGATAGATAGATAGATAGATAGATAGATAGATAGATAGATAGATAGATAGATAGATAGATAGATAGATAGATAGATAGATAGATAGATAGATAGATAGATAGATAGATAGATAGATAGATAGATAGATAGATAGATAGATAGATAGATAGATAGATAGATAGATAGATAGATAGATAGATAGATAGATAGATAGATAGATAGATAGATAGATAGATAGATAGATAGATAGATAGATAGATAGATAGATAGATAGATAGATAGATAGATAGATAGATAGATAGATAGATAGATAGATAGATAGATAGATAAATAAGTAAATAAACATATAAATAAATTACTGAAAATAATATAAAAATAAGATATAATCGCATTAGTAAGCTACACCAGTATCAAAACTATTATAAAATGGTGGTAGTGAGACTCAAACCCGTGCTATGTACATCCGGTGGTGATTTATCTGCTGGTGTGAGCTCCATATCTAATTTCTTTAATGGAGTGTTTGGCGGGCCCATAGGGGCTATTGGTGCCTGCTGTCGCTCCAGGAAATTCGACCTTAATGACCTCGCCGCCACGAGAGGGAGCAAGAATCAATTAAGGGTAGGAAGTGAGTTTGTTTGATTTATTGGACTGGCCGGGTTCGAATCCACCCACTGCCCCGCGGCACACACACTCTTAGTGGACAGTGGCAAGGTGACAGCTGGTCCAATAAGGATACAGTTTCTAAGCTCGGATTAGAAGCATTAGTTGTAAATGAATTCAAAATTTCAGCTCCTGTCCAAGAGGCTCTCGCTGAATTTTCTTTCAGTTCCAGCTTTTTATAACAGTTTGAAGAGCTCTTTGTAGTATTTTTTTTTTTTGAGATGTAGCCTTAATTTAGTGATTAAGTTACAGTAGTAAAGATTGCCTCATTCATGTATTAGTTTCATTCCGTAATATTTTGTTTCAAAAACACAGAAAAAGACATTAGCTCTCTCCTTTATTTTCTACACTAAAGTAAAGGGTTATCAATAAGTTTCTCCGCACCGTGATGGTGTCTACCTCAAGATAACGTTGCTATCCTGTTTATCTGCATTACCTTTTTGAATTACATACCAGAATCTGTCATATTTTTTATTTCGTGCAACGTTTATAACCATGTGCTCGCGGCAGCCAGTGCTGCCACCGGAATTCCCGTCTCTAGGAGAATCTTGGTTACAAGAGAGCTGCGGAGCGTCTTCTCGATAACCCTGTATTTGGAATAAATAGTTTAACCTGTGGCCCGGCAGGCTTTTTAAAGACTAATATTTAAGATGTTCATACCGCTTTTTCAAAGATGACTAATGTTTCAGTAATTTAAACCTTAATAATATAACAATGCATAATAGTATATAAGGCAACGAGAGCATAATGGTAGCAATAAGATGCGAGTATATTTTATGAAACGAGTGGTAGCGAGATAGATTGATGACCATTATTTTGCTATCCGTGTGATTGTTTCCAGGATAGACGGCCTTGCTGTACCGTTTGCTTGAATACCTTACTAGTTGTATCTTATCAGTTACGTAGTGGTCTTCTGTACCATCTAATCCTTTGCTATTGAGTTAATTGAAGTTTTGTGATGATTTATGTATACATACATGTTGTCAGATTGATGCTAGATAGTTGCATAGGTACCTTCCTGTGACTTATATTAATATTCTTTTGCTCTGTGGGTGGATCTTCAGATCGTGCCAATGAATACTTAGGCAAACAGACAGACAAGAGATTACACACACAAACCTGGTCCGATTGGTCAGTAAAACGCAATCTTCCAAATAAGTGGGAATTTTCTCGCTTAAGCTATTTCGCTCAGCTAGTGCATTTATAAATCAAATAAACTCAACCATATACCTATTCGTTATTATTTTCCCTACTGGTAAGTAGCGGAAGTATTTGTATTCCACCCAAAAATTCGATGTTGAGATTTCACCGGAAATATATGTTTTGAGACTCCCTGAATCCAACATTTTTTTTAAAAATGTCCGTGTGTGTGTGTGTGTATGTGTATGTGTGTATGTATGTGTGCGCGCACGCTCGCGCGCGCACGTGTCAGTCTGTCAGTATGTGGACAGCATAATTCAAACACGAAAACTCGGTTAAACCCAGTTGGTATTTAAGTTTAAGTCTTTCAAGGATGCGACACGAAGATTTTGAAGAAAATAGCCCCACCCTAAACTACCCTTTACATGGAAAGTTTTTCAAAAATTTGTATTTTCTTGAAAATTGCTCTAACAATTTTGATCAAAATGTCATATGTTTAAGATATTTGCATGACAAACGAAATGTATATTTTGAATTTTCTGGCTATAGCCTATGTAGCCCTGTTTACTCTGGATGACTTTTGAATAACCTGTAAACCATAAGAGGTAGACAAACTCTTACTCTACAAGAAATGTAGATCTTGTTAAAACACATAATTTAGGTGTCAATAATTTTTTTTATTTTATTTTTTGTACAGTGAACTATTTCGGAGATATTCCTTGTTACTTGTTTCAGTTTCGGAAAACTTTAAACTTCAGTGAAATGGAACGTTGTTGTTCATTTTTTATGTTAAGCGTGCAAAGAGAAGGAATCTCAAAGCTTTAAAAGATTTGAATATCGCTCAAAGCCTAGTGTGTTCTAATATTCCCTTTACAACTACAAGGACATAAACAATAAGATAATTTGTACAAATGTTTATCTCAACTAACACAAAGAAGACATGGTAATAAGAATTTGTTAGAATGGTTAATACAAGAGTAGAGAAAGTAATGTGAGTGCAAGACATCAGATTTTTACTTTCTGTACTGGTAAGTAGGGGAAGTATTGTATTCCACCCAAAAATTCAATACCGAGATTTCACCGGAAATATATGTTTTGAGGCCCCCTGAATCCAAAAAAAAATCATTTTTAGAAAAAGCTCCATGTGTGCGTGTGTCTGTGTGTATGTCAGACTGTGGTCAGCATAACTCAAAAATGAAAAGTAGGTTAAAGACCAAAGTAAGTATTTAAGTTTAGTGTCTTTCAAGGATGCGACACGAAGATTTTGAAGAAAATAGCCCCACCCTACACTACCCTTTACATGGAAGATTTTTCGAAAATTTTGATTTTCTTGAAAATGGCTCTAACGATTTTGATTAAAATGTCATAAGTTTGAGATATTTTTATGACAAATGAAATGTATATCTTGAATTTTCTAGCTATAGCCCCTGTAGTCGTATTTACTCTGGACGACTTTTGCATAACTGGTAAACCGTTAGAGATAGACCAAATTATATTATACAAAAAATGTAGATGTTGCTAAAATACATAATTTATGTCTCAATAAATTTTCTTGTAGGATGAACCATTTCGGAGATATTCCTTGTTATGTGTGTGAGTTTCGGAAAACTTGGAACTTTCGTGAAATGGGTCATCGTTGTTCATTTTTTTATATGTTAATCGTGCAAAGAGAACGGAATCTCAAAGGTCAAAAAGATTTAACTGTCACACAAAGCCTTCTGTATTCTAATATTCCCCTTGCACCTACAAGGACAAAAGCGATAAGATAATTTGTACGAATGTTTATCTTAACTAACATGGGGATATAGGAATAAGAGTTTGTTAGAATGGTTAGTACAAGAGTAGAGAAAGTCATGTGAGTGCAACACATCAGATTTTTATATTATCTTACTAAGGAAGTAGTAGGTAGAGTTCTTTTTTACTTTCTCTACTGGTAAGTAGGGGAAGTATTGTATTCCACCCAAAAATTCGATGTCGAGATTTCACCGGAAATACAATTTTTGAGGCCCCCTGAATCTAAAAAAAAAAAGCATTTTTAGAAAAAGGTCCGTGTGTGTGTATGTGTGCCTCTGTGTCAGTCTGTGGACAGCATAGCTCAAAAGCGAAAAGTCAGTTAAAAACCAAAGTTGGCATTTAAGTTTAATGTCTTTCAAGGATGCGACACAAAGATTTTGAAGAAAATAGCCCCGCCCTAAACTACCCTTTACATGGAAATTTTGTCGAAATTTTTCATTTTCTTGAAAATGGCTCTAACGATTTTATTAAAATGTGAGATGTTTAAGATATTTTTATGACAAATGAAATGTATATCTTGAATTTTCTGGCCATAGCCTATGTAGTCGTATTTCCTCTGGACGACTTTTGCATAGCTGGTAAACCGTTAGAGATAGACCAAATTATACTATACAAAAAATGTAGATCTTGCTAATATACACAATTTATGTCTCAATAAATTTTCTTGTAGGGTGAACCATTTCGGAGATATTCCTTGTTATGTGTGCGAGTTTCGGAAAACTTAGAACTTTCGTGAAATGGATCATCGTTGTTCATTTTTCTATATGTTAAGTGTGCAAAGACAACAGAATCTCAAAGCTTTAAAACATTTGACAATCGTACAAAGCCTATTCTATTCTAACATTCCCCTTGCACCTACAAGGAAATAAGCAATAAGGTGTACAAATATTTATCTCAACTAACACGAAGAAGATATAGGAATAAGAGTTTGTAAGAATGGTTAGTACAAGAGTAGAGAAAGTCAGGTGAGTGCAACACATCAGATTTTTATTTTTCTATTCTTTTTATTTTTTATTTTTATATTTACGTATATTGTTTTCGTAGTGGCAAATCTTTTAAAAGACGCCATTTTTATGATGACTTGGATTTACACTAACTAAAAACCCCTGTCTAACACTACTCATTTTGGAACTACGAGAGGGAATAGCATCATAATGGTAGTTGTGTAACATTACTTTCTATCTTCTTTTTCCTTAGTCTCTAATATAGCTTTAATTAGTGGTTTCATTTCTTTCCAGCCTAAGATACTGCTTACCGTTGTTGGTATTAAATTTTCCGATGCCAAGACCAAGCCTGATTTGTTATTAGCTTCCCTTATTAATTCCTTCCATTGCTTTAAGTAAAATATTGTGTTCTGCGGAATCCTCTTGTGAACAATATCTAAATTTACTAGTACGAGTATTTGATTTTCCCACCTTTAATGTGTAGTTCTGAAATCTGTCATGGCTTGTTAATACTTGAGCCAGTAGTATAGTAGTAGTAGCGCCACTGCCAGCGTCACCGCCAGCTCCACCACCACCAGCACCAGCACCACCAGCACCAGCACCACCAGCACAAGCACCAGCACCACCAGCACCACCAGCACCAGCACCACCACCACCAGCATCAGCACCACCAGCACCAGCACCACCAACACCAGCACCACCAGCACCAGCACCACCAGCACCAGCACCACCAGCACCAGCACCACCAGCACCAGCACCACCAGCACCAGCACCACCAGCACCAGCACCACCAGCACCAGCACCACCAGCACCAGCACCACCAGCACAAGCACCAGCACCACCAGCACCAGCACCACCAGCACCAGCACCACCAGCACCAGCACCACCAGCACCAGCACCACCAGCACCAGCACCACCAGCACCAGCACCACCAGCACAAGCACCAGCACCAGCACCAGCACCACCAGCACCACCAGCACCAGCACCACCACCACCACCACCAGCATCAGCACCACCAGCACCACCACCACCAGCACCAGCACCACCACCAGCACCACCAGCACCAGCATCAGCACCACCAGCACCACCAGCACCAGCACCAGCACCACCAGCACCAGTACCACCAGCACCAGCACCAGCACCACCAGCACCAGCACCACCACCAGCACCACCAGCACCACCACCACCACCAGCATCAGCACCACCAGCACCACCACCACCAGCACCACCAGCACCAGCACCAGCACCACCAGCACCAGCACCACCAGCACCACCAGCACCACCAGCACCAGCACCAGCACCACCAGCACCAGCACCAGCACCACCAGCACCACCAGCACCACCAGCACCAGCACCATCAGCACCAGCACCAGCACCAGCAGCACCACCAGCACCAGCACCATCAGCACCAGCACCATCAGCACCAGCACCAGCAGTATATTGGAGGATTGGAGAGTAAATACTCAAGGCCTAAAAATCTTTTGTGCTACTCCTTCCTAACTCCTTCTAGGACTCCAGTGAATACATTACTGAAAGCATACCGGATTTAAAAGTCCTACGCCTTTAGGTGGGATCAAAACCGTGAACATTCCGTGGTCCGTAACCAGAGCTGCCATGCCCTAGCCCACTGCCCTACGGTAAGGAAATATTGCAATTACCATCTTGGTGTCAGTGGTGGGATAATATACAGTTTGGCAGTTTACACACTAAGTATTCATTACTCCTCAGCTGTAATGACTAGAACAGTGTTTCCTCCAATACATAGTTGTTGGTCAAAGATGCTCAGTCACATTTTGGAATATTGTAAGTTTTTTTGTTAATTGAACATTATACATATTGCATTTAACAATAAAATAAGGGTATTGATAGCTAGTTATATTATAAATATACCGATTCGTTTCAGTATAATTATAGTTTCTGTCTCTTCTTTATCTTTTTAAAAATCAAAATCCATGCAATTGCACTCTAATATGACTCCCTCATTTTGGTTGGCCAGTCTGTTTCGTCTGGCCCTTAATAACCATGCCTATTCGAATTATTAGAGGAGTGGCATATGCAGCAAAATAATTCGTGCAATAGGGGGCTAAATGTTTCTAACATTCGTATCCTCTAAACCTGTTTTCAAAACGCCTCACATGTTCGCGTTTTAATTGTTCTTCCAAGAGCATCCCCTAACAAATCCAAATATTAGAAACTAGCACATCAAATTGATACATCATTGTAAGATCATTATATACTAAATAGATAAGTAGTCGCAAAAATACTACTGTTGTACGCTTCTTTAACCAAATGGCCAGCTTCTGGCTTCCCAACAAGGAGGAAAATTCCGGGCTGCGGAGAAAGTTAATTTGATCACAGTCATTCTTCCTCTCCGCAGAGATTGGAAGTATGAACGTGAGAGAAGATAGCTGAAATTTATGGTAAAGCCAAGTAAAACCAATGTTTAAAAATCTGATGAGTTCACACACATGACTTTTCCTACTCACTCTTGTAAAACTATTCTTCAATCTAGTTCGTGTTAATCAAGATAAACGTTGTAGAAATTATTTTATTACATACCTTTTAATATCCGGCGTTGCTCGTGGTTTGACTATTTACCTCTGAAACTTTCGAACTTAGGCTGCGCCTTGTATTTCTTTGGAGATATTTAAAATTGTTACTTAACACACTTAAAAAGTGTTTAATTAAAACTCTTAGGACACTATAAGGAATAACAAATAAACTAAATGAATAAAAGCACCAGAGTGACACTATGCAAAAGCACTATTAAGCAACCACAAATACCATACGAAGAAAAGTGAGAAGATAAAACCGTGTGAATGTAATTTGTTGCATTTCTATTTCAATAATGTAGAAAAGTGTATGAAAAATGTAAAGTGTAGAAGAGTCAGAAGAGAAATACATGTAAGTGTGTTACGCAAAAGAAAACTGAGTAGAGAAAACTGTCTGAATGTAATACATTGCATTTCTATTTCAGTCATGGAGACTTGTATGAATTGTTTTTGAAAGGCAAGTAGAGAAGGACATGTGAATATGTTAAAGAAAATCGACTGGAGAAAATCATGTGAATACAAGTAATACGTTGCGTTTCTATTTCGACAATATAGAAAAGCGTATGAATTGTTTTTAGAAGAATGAGAAGAGGAATACGTGTGAATGTGTTACGTGAAAGAAAAGTTAGTTAAGAATATATAATACGTTGCATTTATATTTCAATCATATAGAGAATTATATGAATTGTTTTGTAGAGAAAGAAATGTAGTTGTTTCCTAAAGGAAAAGTGATAGAGAAAACAGTGTGAATGTAATACGTTGCATTTCTATTTCACTCATGGAAAATTGTATGAATTTTATGTTGAAGGGCAAGTAGAGAAGGACATATGAATGTATTACGAAAAAAGAAAGCTAGTAGAGAAAATAATGTGAATGTAATACGTTGCATAATAAAATGGAAACCTTTGTTGTGAAAAAGCGTTTAAATTTGCCAACTTTCATTGCCCTTAAGAGACAAACATTCATGTTTACCTTTACTACATTTAGTAAGTAGTGGAAGTATTGTATTCAACCCAAGAATTAGATTCGGGATTTCACTGGAAATATGCTTTCAGGCTCCCTGAATCCAAGAAAAAAAGTATTTTTTAGAGAAAAGTCCGATGTTTGTGTGTCTGAGTATCTGTGTCTGTCCATCTGTCTGTGAGCAGCATAACTCAAAAACAAAAATTTTGGTTAAAAACCAAACTTAGTTTAAGAGGTAGAACTGGAACTTAAAAATTCAATGCCAAACTTTGCCCACACACGGCATGTGTGTTTAAAAACGCCAACAGTAAGTTTGTTGGCATAAATAAATAATAATTACCATCTGAAGGTTATTTAATCATGGGATACAAAAAGTACTTACAATAGTAAGTCACCATTGTGGTAATTTGTCTCTGATGTGAGGCTGCCTTTGTGGTTTACCAGGAGAAATACGAACTGGTTTGAGAATTTGATGCCATTCTGGCAGTTTGTCACAATAGCTCAGTGGTAGAGCAGCCGCCCGGTAAGCGGAAAGTCTGTGGTTCAAATCCCAGTTGTGGCATTGAATTTTTAAGTTCCAGTTCTACCTCTCAAACTTTGCCCACACACGGCTTGTGTGTTTAAAAACGCCAAAAGTAAGTTTGTTGGCATAAATAAATAACTTAGTATTTAAGTTTAAGACACGGAAATTTTGAACAAAATTCCTCCTCCCTAAACTATGCTTTACTCGGAAAAGTTTTGAAAGTTTTGATTTTCTCGAAAATGATTTTGATTAAAATATTTTGTTTAAAATATTTTTATGAGAAATGATATGTAAGGTAAGTATATTTTGAATCTTCTGGCTATAGCCCATGAAATCCTGTTTACTCCTTGTGAATCTTGCATAACTGGTAAACCGTAAGAGATAAATCAAATTTTACTATTCAGATATGTAGGTTTATCTCATAAAAACAAACAACTTACGAGTATTTCCAAATGCATTTTTTGTGGAGTGAACATTTTCGGAGATGTGCCATTTTTATCCACTGGCTGTCTAAACAGAATGGAATTTGAAAGCTTTTATATAGGGACCAGCTTTAGATTTGACTGTTACTTAAAGCCTACTGTATTCCCATATTCCCCTTGCACCTAGAATGAAATAAGCATGTTTAAGAGTTTGTAAGAATGCTTAGTGATATGAGTGCAACGCATCAGATTTTATTATAGAGATTTCCTTGTGTGTTGAAGTTTGCCTCTAGGTTGAACCTCCACAGAGAATTTACATTGTTTGCCCTACCGAATAAAGAAATAAATAAGTAAAGGAGAAAGGCGATAGCTATGCAGCGGTAGGTAGCTGTATCACAGGTTGCTACCCCAGCATGTGGGCGTGGCCAAACGAAACAATGGCAGCACGCTATCAATCACCGCGCCATTTCGAACATCTGGTCCTCTGGAGATCGGTTAGGAGCAAACGAGAACTTCTAAACAATAATTACTCATGTTTGCTCGCGACATTTGCTCGTAATGGGAAACAAAAATACTGCTCTTCGATACATCAACTTCATGGCCATTGTAGATCAAATGATTCTTTGAATGTGTACAGATGCAGGAATTACTCAGGAACTGTTTAGAACTGCTGTAAGTGAATGAGTAATGTCAGCCATGAAAGGTGCACCCAATCCGAATTATTAACCTCTAATGCTCTCCAAAGACAAAGAAAACAAAGGATACTTTATTTTAGCACTAGTCAAATGTTCTTAGGGTGTGCTCTAATGGTGCAAATATGACTTTCACCAATATATCAAAGGCATTTTTCTAATATACCTGTAGTGACTACAACAGGAACAAGTATCCTTGCTTTAAAATTACTCCTGCATTACACGTATTTACTAGAATAGAGGGACCAAATGAGTGGGTGTGTCGGGTTTAAGGGCCCGTCGACAACTTGATCATTAGGGCCCCCGGGACCAACTATGAAGCACATTTTATTGAATAGATAATTATAAAAAAGGAATAGCAGTTTGTGGGTTGCAAAGCTGGGAGTAATATTTCCGTTTCTAAACCGCAGTTAAATTAGTCGATTTTATTGCGCGTTTAATAAACGCTAAAACGTATTAAAATGAAATGAAGCAAATTTTGGTAAAAAGTAAATTGTGTAATTTAAGCTGTATCGCTCTAAACAACCTTAAATCTCAAATATATTCAACAAATATAGTAGAGGGAAGTTTAGCCCCAGGAATGAAGGCTTACTTACGAAAAGGTGCATTTCAAGAAAAATCCGTGCTGCGCCATTCTCAGCGGTATAAGGAGAATGAGGTGTTGAGAGAAGTGGCTCCGCAAGTGTTGAACAAGACAGCTGTTAGCAACTAGTTTTAAGTGTTTGTGTGTGTGTCTGTGTATATGTGTGTGCAGTCAGAGTTGAGAGAGTATAGCCAGAGACAGTTACAGACATTTAATCTTCGCGCTGGAGGTTAGATATTGTGTGTGGCAGTTTTTAGTTAAGCCGGTTTGAGTGAGTATATCGTCAGAAGCAGTTTATGATAACAAGAAAGTAGAACTGAAAGACAGTGAATTACGTATCAAGGTTGCAAGGTCACGACGAATTGTAGATTGTGTTAACGAGGATAAAATAGGGAAGTATGTTTTTGTGGTTCAGCTTTGCGAAATAAAGTGACAGAAAAAGTAACTGGACTAATCACTTGTCACCCTGGTGTCAGAAGTGGGCTTTGTCACATTCTAATTTGTCGCATTACTTTTCCAACCAAATACATGAATTTCTGATTGAATACTGTTTGGGAAAAAATATGTTTTCCTAGTGTTGTATTTTGTGCTAGTGGTAAATCAGTATTACTTCAAACAGTGTTTAAAGCGTAGAGTTTGATTCTGACCTTACTAATAGGCTTTGTGTTTACCTGATTGCTGTGCTCTATAAAACTGAAGTGTTTGCATTGACAAGATAATACCGGGCGAGTCGGTAATAGCCGACAGGCACGAAGATCGACTGAGGAAGTGATAGGATAAGGTAAGAGAGGGGCACCTAGCACTTCGACTCCAGAAGATATTTTGTGGATACACCTCCGGGAGGAACGGGTGGGATGAAGGAACCATAGGAGACGTATAGGCTGCAGGACCGGCCGGCGCAGGCCACTGAGACGCGCAGACTACCCTAGCATTTCTAAGGCCTGACCACCCTGCTGGAGAGCGCTCGGCGACAACCCTCCCAGTGCAGTGCAGGCTTAAACGGTAGCCATCTGACGGGGCCTAGAAGTACACCGTTCCAGCTCGCAAGGTTCTGAGCCATCAGTTCACTTTCGACTGACACAGAGAATTGGCCTTGTCGTCCGGTAAAAACCATGGAAAAACCTGTGGTTAGAGTGGGTGACCAACAGGAATCGAACCTGGGACATCGCGAATGCATGAGGATTAACTTAGTTAATTACTGTCTCTTCATCAGTATATTTGCATTGGTTTGACAGACAGGATAACCTTAATCAGTGAAGTACTATGTGAAAAAGAACTGAAATGACGAACCATTTAGACGAAGATAGGTAGACATTGCTATAACTTTGAAGTATGAGGTAAGACAAAGTTTTGTACTATGCCCTTAACGGAGGAGCCCCAAAGGAAGAGGCAGTGGGTGGCTGGAGCTGGGAGACACGACAACAGAGGCCTGGGTCCCTACAGTTTACAGATTTAGACTTCCCGGTGACAGCTCTTACAACTGAGCCGGTTGTACGAGCTCTCTGTAGGCCTATACATCCTACTTTGGCGCCCAGGACTCGGGAGACCGCCCCCAATCCTGAGGGAAAGACCGCCTCCAAAAAGAACCCATGAGTCAAGGTCAGCCGCGGAGACCAAATGAACGACGTCTAGAACTATATAAATTTGGCTCAATTTATCGCACAACTTGTTTATTATAAATATTTATTTATTGCTCTCTTTATTATAATTAGTATCACTATAATTACTATTATTATAAGAGGTGGAATCAGAACTGAAAAATTCAATGCCTTAGCCGGTATTTTAACCACGGATCTTCCGCTTATCGAGCGGCTGCCCTAACCACTAAGCTACCAGACCTTGGGGTATTTATCTCTGATGTGAGACTCCCTTGTGGTCTATCGAGAAAATACGAATCAGTTGGGGAATTTAATGCCATACTGGCAAGTTGGTCATGGTAGCTTAGTGGTTAGAGTAGCAGCTCGATAAGCAGAAGATCCGTGGTTCAAATCCTGGTTATGCCATTGAGTTTTTCAGTCCTCATTCCTCCTATTAAACACCAGCAGTAAATTTGTTGGCATAAATAAATAATAATTACTACTATTATGTTTATCTAATAAATTACATTTAATTTACTAACACAGTTTTGGTTGGGCATAACATGCCGGATATTATCCCAACTAAACGTAAATTAAAATTAAGAGAAGTGAGTATTTACTTTAAAACAATTTAAATCAAAGGTGTTTTCCTTGCTTTGGCCTGAGCAACTATGTTGTTTTCAGAGAACCATAATAACATAATAACATTCTGGTATCCTTGTCAGTGTCCCAAGTTTGGCGTATCTACATTGTGAAATGAGATCGCTCGCTTACGAAATCTCTGTTCATAATCTGTCTTGTGTCTCTTAAAATGTTGCTGCTTGAGCATTTCCCGATCTTCCCAGTTAGTGAGTGGTGTTTAAGGGCCCGTCGACAGCTAGGTCATTTGGGCCCGATCTTCCCAGTTATATAAAAAGGGTCTGATGGTAAGATTATTAATTGTAATAATAAAGAAATATGCTACGTCTGTAGAGCCATTTAATTGTAACATACGAGGGCAATTCGGAAAAGTATAAATATTTCAAAACTCAAACCAAGAACAAGTAATATCTCGGAAATGGTTAACTCCCCAAAAAATGTATTTGACATAACTTGTATCTTTTAATGACATCTATATTTTTGTACATTAAGATTTTGTCCATCTCTTACGGTTTATTAATTATCAAAAGTCATCTACAATAAGAGAACTTCAGCAGCTATTCCCACAAAAGTCCAGAAAGGTAAGATATATTATAGCTGTATACATACAGATACAGATATTACGATCATAAGTACAGATATTTTGATAGTTGGTACCTTAATATGTATCCGCTTCAATGTGTTACTTATATTTGTTCTTCTTCTGGCAGTTTTTACACAAACCATTTACTAGATTATCACCTGATGTTTTTGCATGGTCGCAACTGCGGCGCAAAATGAACGATGCCTTTTAGATAGACTACCCTTTTTCCTTAACTCAATGTATCACCTGCTGGCAAGATATTCTGAGGTTATTGACCTTGTAGAAAGTATTTGAACTCAGTTCTGGGACACTATACGTCATTGCGATCCCTTCCCACTCTGCGACATGACTTCTGTGCCACGACTACTAACCAACCCGAAAACATACAAATCTGTAAGTAAAAGTATAAGTCCTCATATGAAGCAAGTATTGATGTCATATTATTCATTACAATGTTCTCAATTACAATACAAATATCTGCACTATCACCCCGACAAATTATATTTTATTTGTTACGAAAATGTCTTTCTCATGTAAGGGTGGTTAGAATGAAAAGACTTTTTCTTTTTCTTTATTCGTTTCTTTTCTTTCTTCCCCCCCCCCCCCCCCAAATTGCACGTTTCCTTGGAACACGCTAGACTTAAATACCATAGTCGGTATTACTTTATCAACTTTTCATCTTTGAGGCCGCTGTTCAAAGGCGGACAACAGACACTCATGTGCAGAAGTTTTTGTAAAACTGTTTTTTTTTTTTTTTCTTCAGGGAATTTCCAAATGTGTATTTCCGGTGAAATTTTGGTATCAAATTTTTGGATGGAATAAAATACTTATCCACTTACTATAATTAGAGCAAGTAATAGTTGAAAGTCAAACATTCTCTGCAGTTATGTATGAGTATTTTTGTCACTTTTTTACAGTTGATTCTTTCTTTGATTTCAGTTCTGTATGAGTGCAGGTTGTAAAACTGGATTTCATCTTTACTGATGTTTCGGCCATGGCGCCCATAGTTGATCTGAGTTGTGGCCAAAGGCTGCAAGGACTCCACTTCTCTTCTTATAAAAATATCCCTCAGATACACATTGCAGCTTAGGGCCCTCATGCCGGGATCTGCACTCATACGAAACTTCAACCAATTCTTCCAGTTCTATTCCATAGCTCTCTTCTACTTCTCTGGCCTCAAAATGTTCCCTTCCTTTAACATCACACGTCCTTTCTGCAGTCTTCGATCAAGTTATCACAGTTCTACTTGAAGATGCGAGCTACCGGATCCATGGCTCGATGTTAGACCAAGATAAATCCAATTAAGGATATCCTGTAGATTTTACATTACCATATGTATCCGGTGATAGTGTGGTTGCAATGGCTAATCTCTAGTGGTAAGAAATTAGAAATACAAACATATATTTAGTAATAACGCAGAAGGTTGATTTTCTGAAAAGATTGAAAGGTGACCAATCTCACATTTTGGAACCATGCTCAACATTAGTGGAAGTAACAGCCACTACTTAACATTCCTCTGGAGATAAGCATACAAAGAATACATTTCTTCACATCCTCCTTAGACCTGTATTACAATATCACAAGGCTATTTCACAGAATGTGATAAAACCTTTGATCATATAATATGATCACATTTAAAGATGATGACTACATTACACTAGGCCAGATCTTAATCATATAATGTTATCGCAGTTTGAAAATGGATACCCAACAGTTAACAGCGTGTGCTGTAACTTTAAGTGCACAAATATTTACTGTGTTAACATTAAACAAGAAATCAAAGAAAAACAGTGTTTTCTGCTAAATATGTTTTCTCCTCAATCTTATTCAATTTCTTCTTGATATCATTCGCTGTACATACTTCAATTACTTCACTAATGGCCTCAGCTTGTTTTCACGTGTTTCAATTCGTTTGTTTATGTTTTGAATTGTACGTTATTTAATGTTGCTCATAATAGGAAATGAGAAGTTTGATGGTATCCATTGACTATGTATGCCCATCTGTCAGTTTTAAATGTTAAAATTATATGCTTCCTTTAAGATCTAAGGTCATATTGACCGCTTTTACTTTCTCTACTGGTAAGTAGGGGAAGTATTGTATTCCACCCAAAAATTCGAAGTCGAGATTTCACCGGAAATACATGTTTTGAGGCCCCCTGAATAAAAAAAAAGCATTTTTAGAAAAAGGTCCGTATGTGTGTCTGTGTGTCTGTGTGCTTGTGTGCTTGTGTGCTTGTGTGTCTGTGTGTCTGTGTGTCTGTGTGTCTGTGTGTCTGTGTGTCTGTGTGTCTGTGTGTCTGTGTGTCTGTCAGTCTGTCAGTCTGTCAGTCTGTCAGTCTGTCAGTCTGTCAGTCTGTGGACAGCATAACTCAAAAACGAAAAGTCGGTTAAAAACCAAAGTTGGTATTTAAGTTTAATGTCTTTCAAGGATGTGACACGAAGATTTTGAAGAAAATAGCCCCACCCTAAACTACCCTTTACATGGAAAAGTTATCGAAAATTTTGATTTTCTTGAAAATGGCTCTAACGATTTTGATTAAAATGTCATATGTTTGAGATAGTTTTATGACAAATGCAATGTATATCTTGAATTTTCTGGCTATAGCCCCTGTAGTCGTATTTACTCTGGACGACTTTTGCATAACTGGTAAACCGTTAGAGATAGACCAAAATATACTATACAAAAAATGTAGATCTTGCTAAAATACACAATTTATGTCTTAATAAATTTTCTTATAGGGTGAACCATTTCGGAGATATACCTTGTAATGTGTGTGAGTTTCGGAAAACTTGTAACTTTCATAAAATGGGTCATCGTTGTTCATTTTTTTATATGTTACGTGTACAAACAGAACGGAATCTCAAAGCTTTAAAAGATTTGACTATCGCACAAAGCCTACTGTATTCCAATATTCCCCTTGCACCTACAAGGAAATAAGCAATAAGATAATTTGTACAAATGTTTATCTCAACTATCAAGAAAGAAGATATAGGAATAAGAGTTTCTAAGAATGGTTAGTACAAGAGTAGAGAAAGTCATGTGAGTGCAACACATCAGATTTTTTAGTTTTGGAACAGTTGCTCAATAACCTACAGTTACTTTTAGTTACTTACATTTTATTTAATTTTACAGGCGTTTCCACTTTTATCGATTCTTTTGTTTCCCCTTTCCATCACAATATATATATATATATATATATATATATATATATATATATATATATATATATGAATTAAATAGATATATACATACAAACTATGAAACACTATATAATTCACAAAATCTTCACTGTCACAGAATAAGAACTAAAAACAGGCTGAAACATATCATGCATAGGTTGGCACTGTATGAGAAAAGCCCACTATATCCTGGAATAAAAATCTACAGTAAATTGCTCAGCAATATCAGAACAACTGAAGACACAAGATATTTTAGCAAGATACAAAAATATCTATTAATTGGCAAGGCCTACTACTCAGTAGATTTACACTCCTAATATGTCCTTCATAGAAGCATTAAAAAAAAAAAAAAAGTCTAATGGCGTTTTGTTCTTTGATCAGGCCATTTCAAAAAAATAATCGGCTTTGATCCAACTTGGATGCGTAATTCCACAGGAATGTACGAAGATAACAGTTTGTTACTTGTAATCTGAGTAGCTTAACTTATTTCTGACATAGCTTCGGTAGTAATTATGCCACCTCACACAAAGTTTCGAAATAATTAGTCACTTAAAAGATGTGAAGGAATACTCCAAGTAGCTTTTTCACGCGTGCAGTAAGTCGACAACGTTGCGTTGAGGTTGGTCAGCGAATTACCTGGTTTGTGGATGTAAACAGGTCTGGCACTGTCGCTTTAACGTTTTGGGAGCTAACACTAGTGATTGGCCTACACTCGCGCAGTAAACACAGAAGGACAAGGCAGAGTATTTGTTTTTGTTCTCAAGAAGCACCTTTACTGTGTTTGTTTCTGTAATGAGTTAGGGAAAGCGACACCCACACAATCCGCAGTGTTGCCAGGTTGTTTTCGAGAAAACTAAGATAACTCCGTAGGAAATGGTTAGAGACAAAAACGTAAGATACAAATGTGCTCCAAATATCAAGAACTATCACTGGTTTAAATTAATGCAATGACTTCCCTTCCACCCGGGATGAATGATGAGCTAGAGCCTTAGTTCCAATAATGCCTTTTTATAACTTATCTTGGGAAAATTTTATAGATTTTTAATATATTAACTTATTGTCTAAGGAAAGTAGTATAGACGTATATATTGTACACTGTTCTCATTTTGTTTATGTAAAGTTCATGTATTGCTAATACTTTTTGAAGAGTCACCAGTTTACTGAGCTTTTGCTCAAGAATTGTAAGCGTGTGTGACATAAACCATCTTATCTTATCATTGCTGGCGGTCATTTAAAGAGCCATTTTGCAATCCGCTAGCTTCCATGATCTCAGTAACTCTTCCTCCTGGAGGTGATCAATTCAAAACTCTTTTAGGCATTGTATCTCATGCCTTCTCTGAACATGTCCAAATCACTGAAGTCTTCGACATCCAGATGATCAATAACATCCTCTTGTATGTTTCACCTCTCCATTTTGGACCCTCTGCAGACGGGATGTACATGAACTCCTTAACCCCTCCATTTCCACAGATCTAACGTGGTTCTTTAGTCTTTCTCCCAGAGCCCAGCTTTCTACTGCGTAAGTCAGGATACTCTCCACATTCACATCAGTATAATTTTCTTTAGTTTCCATTCCAACGTCCCTATTCAAAAGCACACCTTAAGCTGTTTTGAACATTAGCAGATTCTTGGAGTACCGATCCCAAATATTTAAATTGCTCCACTGGCTTTGCTATATCACTAGAAAGTTTAAAATTCCTACCACCCCTACCACTTACTAAACATTCTGTCTTTGTAAGATTTATCACAAGACCTGCTAAATCATAGCAGTCAATTAGGTTTTTCATCATAAATTTACCATCATCTCGATCTTGCGCAATAATTACGTGATCATGAGCGAACAGCGATGAGTTATTATACTACATTCACATACATTCACACCTCATTAATATTTCCATACTCTATAGAAATGGAACAGGAATCACCTGACCACAGAGGTAGTAAAACATTTTGTTTTTTAGTCAGTCACAGATGTGATCAAAGGTGTGATGGTGAGTATAAATTTTATCACAGAAGTATGTCAGAGCTAGATGTGATATCTAAGATTCTGTATCACACCGTAACGAGGTTTCATGGTGAAATGTGTGTAATCAAATTTCTGACACAGAAATGTGATAGTATAATATAGATCTTACTGAAAGTTACCTTTATTGGTGTCAAACATTTCGGGGACACCTCCCAATATTAAAACAGTAGAAAAAGTTCACATGAACATAGGTCTGAAAAAACGCAAGGAATTTGCCTCTTCGGTGATAATCAACAAACTGAATTAAATTGTTGTCCACCGATTGTTCGATTGTTTTTGTTTGGTTATTTGTTGCACAGTAAATAATTAATAATTAGTTAAATTAAATTATTATTGTTTTTTGTTTGGTTATTTGTTATAGAACATAAAAGGCAGAAGAAAATATATTCGCTGAGTAAAGGGACTGATATGTGCCACATGTATGACTTTGCAGATGGGAGATTATGTCACCAATCACACAAAAACCATTCATAATAAACAGCATTCAGAGGCTATTACTAGAAAATTCAAGATAAGTACTACAGTTGTTATAGAAGTATCTTAAAAATGTGACACTTTAATCAAAATCGTTTGAACCATTTATGAGAACATAAAACAGTAGCCTGAGATGGGAGATAATTTGTTGAACATCTTCATGTTACATCCCTGGAAGACACTGTCATTTGCATACTCTTCCAGAACAATAAATGGCGTTATAACAATACTGTTATTGGAATATAAAATATTAAACTGTTTTGTTTTCTAACTATAATGTTTTAATTGATGCTTTGAAACATATAAAATTCACTGACTAGAGTGAGTAGAGTAGAGTAGAGTAGAGTCACTGACCTTGTCTAAACGTTTAGGTTAAATAAAGTTTGATTAAATGTAAATATTTTAAAAATTATTCACAATTTAGAATACGTCAATGTGAAGCAATTTGTCGAAATTTCTTCTTTTTTGTGAACGAAAAATGCTTATTTTGTTTTATACATTGCAGTATACAACTGTATACAGTATACAAACATAGAAACAATAAAATAATTTATAAAGTGAAATATAGTTCTATGCAGTGTATTTTATTTTACGATGAGTAACAGTTAAATACATCAAAAAATTCATAATTTGTCTTTAACTCAGCCCTGTGTACACAATAAACCTTTAAGTTGAATTTCGCGAGCGATATAACTCCCCTCCCCCCTCAAAAACAAAAAAGAGTCATTAGAACAATAATCAACTTGAAGTATTGAACTTACTATCAGCCTAATATACATATATTGTGCATTTCAGAAATGTTGGATTATTTTTACTGGATTTAGAATTTTCGGTTGTGCGATTATTATTATTATTATTATTATTATTATTATTATTATTATTATTATTATTATTATTATTATTATTATTATTATTATTATTATTATTATTATTATTATTATTATTATTATTATTATTATTATTATTATTATTATTATTATTATTATTATTATTATTATTATTATTATTATTATTATTATTATTATTATTATTATTATTATTATTATTATTATTATTATTATTATTATTATTATTATTATTATTATTATTATTATTATTATTATTATTATTATTATTATTATTATTATTATTATTATTATTATTATTATTATTATTATTATTATAATAATAAAGCGGTATCTAGTGATCTATGTGTGTGTCAAAAATGGTTTAAGTGTTTTAAGAAATATACAATAATTATATGTCCAAGAAAAGCGCGCGTAAAATTATATAATGGCACCTTTTGTGTTGACTTCTCTCGTGGTATTTAAAATTACATTTTAAGGAAGTGCTGGTTTCATGAACATAACATTTTGCTCAAAGAGAGGACAAGGGTCAGAGAATTACAGCTAAGAACACAGAAGCCCACAGCCCATATTAAGCGTTTAGCTCTAGTGAGACGATCCCGTTGTGTTGTCTGAAATTCCGCGGTGAGGGTCGCCTGCCGGAAATGAAGCGTGCATTTTACTGCAAATTGCTTCAGTAGTAAAGTTGCTAACAACCTCTGGTTGCTATCATCATGAGTTACGCTCCTGGTGACGCTGTGCATTGTACTAACCTGTGTACACACATACACTGATTTTGTCAGCACTGCAGCTACCTCATACGTTACCCTGGGCAATAAACATCACCATATTCAAAAGGATAAACGTTCTGATTGTGAATGTGCATAAAATGGCGTAATATATATACTTTTTTTCCTATAATTTGAACATTCCAGTGGCTTTTTCTGCGAACTCTTGTACAAACTATTCTTGCAAACCCTTATTCCACCTACTTTAGATTAATCTAGATACAGTTTTAAAGAGTTAATGGTTTTATTACACAATTTCGTTAAACGTACAGCCATGGACAAAAAAAAAAAAAAAAAAAAAAAAAAAAAAAATTGAGTCATACCCAGATACTAAGTGTCGATCGTAGAGTTTCGTGTACCTCCGTAAAGGCTGTGTTCACAACGCACATAAAAGAACTGTACTTAATGGTCTGTGAATGTTAGCGCAATGGTTAACTTATGAGTACTGAAAACAAAACAGAGTATAACGTTACTGTGGCCGAGAGGTATGCTTCCACTCATAAGTTCCTAGGTTCAAATCCCGCGTGTTAATTTTATGACTTAATATGTAGAATATAATATTGGATTAGTATAACTTAATATAACTTCGAAGTTATAGTCTTATCTATGCACACAAAAACATAATTCACTAACACTTGTGTTAAATAAAAATATAGGTATGTAAATAACCTATCATCTTCTAAAACAAAAACACAAAAATAAACATAATTAATATCGGGACATGAATCCTCAGCATATATAACTGTCCTCAACCTTTAAGGCACAGAGAAAATTAAATGCCTGCAGTAATGTCGACGAGAAACTACAATGTCGTAGGCTTCTTGAATTCGAGCCCAGAGGCCATCTTTAGTCCTTCGCCCAGCTACAGGGAAACTGGAGCGCTGCTCCATTTTCACCTCAGCCCACTCAATAGGGTTCAAATCCGATGAACAGGGAGGCCAGTCTACCACTCTGACAGCCTGCCTCTCTGAGAATCAATTTGAAACCTTTCGTGAACAAGATGATTGTGTCCAAGGAATTCAATAATTCCATTAGGATATCTCATCCTCATAGAGGGAACCAATATATTTTGAAGTATTACTGTGTACTGCGCACTATTCAGTGAATTGTCAAGTTGCCACAGCACACCTATACCATCCCTTGATATCCAGCTCCAACACGATACAGATACGCGACCATGATGAAATTCTGAAGCCATGTATTTTACATCGAATCGGGAGGCCTTTGGACGATAGTCAATCACCTTTCCCTTACGTGTGGAAGAAAATGTCACCTGGTCTGAGAATATCACGTTATTCCAGTTGCAGTTGGAATTTTCCTCTGCGAATACAAGGCGAAGCAATCTCTGATCGTCTGTCAGATGTTGTTTAGCTGCCATTCGCAAATGGTGTCCTGCGTCATTTACACTTCGCAGAGCAGTTCGAACTGATCCAGGGAAATCTGAATTTGCCTTCATTTCAGAAGCACTTTGGAAAGGGTTCCTCTCTACTTATGCAACTAAAACTGCATCCATTTCTGGAGTTGACACGCGTCTTCTTCCAGAACCAGGACTACGGTATGCAATCCCTCCCCTGGATAATCTCACCCATCTCTGTGCTGTAGATGTAGGGACTCCAACACGAACTGCAGCTTCACGAGCAGAAAAACCTCCCACTTTGGCTAGTGCAAGTAGTGACTTCCTTGAGCCTATGTCTTTGTGTGCCTGCTCTGCCATTGTCAAGCGTGGTATGATTCAGTGAGAGAGAGAGAGAGAGAGAGAGAGAGAGAGAGAGAGAGAGACAGTTTTGTCTGGTGTGCTTGTGCACCATTCTCCACACCACGTGCTATCGTGTGCAGTGTACTGCTGTTCGGTAGCATAAACTATTAAAGAAGCATCATAGTAACTTTCATATTACTAACTCCATCGAATATCGTAATGAAATAAGTATGTTTAAAATAACCAGCCACTATGCGTTGATTCAACATCCTTAAGAGAAGGAAAAAATTGTTGGATGTGATAATGGAACCTGGGACCCCCACTACAGGTTTAACCTACGTTTTGTCACAGCGCTACAGTGAACACACATGGAAGGGAGCAGGTTTAGTAATGCGTACAATACAAACTCTATCCTGTTTTGTGTCGTTAATATTTGTAGCTAACATTGATAGTTTCTAGCTAAAGAAGCTGAAGTTATGTATTTGGGTACAATTATTGATCTTATGGCTTCGTAATATTCAGATTTGGAATTTGTGACACCTTGTTGCTGCCTCTACACAACTGTAAAAGTTGTAAACAAAGCGTATTGCCGAGTAGGACTTAGACGAATTTGGCGTTCCAGAAATGACTCATTTCTACTTTCTCTACTACGTATACTAAAGTAGAGGAAGTATTGTATCCCACCCAAAAATTCGATGTCGAGATTTCACCGAAAATATATGTTTTGGGACCTCCTGATTGCAAGAGAAGCATTTTTAGAAAAACGTCCGTGTGTGTGTCTGTGTGTCTAGCTGTGTGGATACCATAACTCAAAAAGTCGGTGATAAACCAAAGTTGGTATTTAAGTTTAATGTCTTTCAAGGATGCGACACGAAGATTTTGAAGAAAATACCTCCACCCTAAATTACTCTTTAAGTGGAAAAATTCGGTTTTCTTGAAAATGGCTCTGGCGATTTTGATTAAAATGACATTTTTATGACAAATGAAATGTATATTTTGAATTTTCTGGCTATAGCCTATGTAATCCGGTTTACTCTGGATGAGTTTTGAATAATTGGTAAACCGTAAGAGATAGACAAAATCTTACTATACAAAAATGTAGATCTTGCTAAAACACACAATTTATGTACGAATATTTTTTAGACTGAACCATTTCGGTGATATTCCTTGTTATTTGTTTCAGTTTCGAAAAACAAACTTTCGTCAAATACAACATCGTTGTTCATTGTTTTATATATTAACCACAAAGAGAACGAAATCTCAAAGCCTTAAACTATTTGACTATCGCTCAAAGCCTACTGTATTCCCATGTTCCCCTTGCACGTATATGGAAATACACAATAAGATAATTTCTGAAAACGCTTATCTCAACTAACACGAAGAAGATATAGGAATAACAGTTTGTAAGAATGGTTAGTACAAGAGTAGAGAGTCATGTGAGTGCAACACATCCGATTTTTGTTTATGTACTCATATGTTAGTAAACTTTCACGGTTGGAAAAGCTACTGAAGCGTCAAGTTCCATATTTATTTTTTTACCACTGATACATAGCAGTGGCGGCTCGCAGTCAAAATTTTAGGGTAGGCAAAGTGTAACAGTAACAACAACAACAATAACAACAACAACAACAACAACAACAACAATAATAATAATAATAATAATAATAATAATAATAATAATAATAATAATAATAATAATAATAATAATAATAATAATAATAATAATAATAATAATAATAAACCCCGTTTATCCGAAATATAGGGGGCGAAGTCCAACTTCCAACGGTCGTGGCCCCCCTTGCTCCCGTTTCGCGACGCCCATGACTAAAATAGATTAAGAAATTGAAAAATTGTCTGACTGCAGCTTTGTGTTAAATAGCTAAAACACTCCTCTTTTCATTGTCAGTGCGCCACGAAAGCGAAATTTGTAATAGTTCACTAATTAAGTCGGTCATACTGGTATTACACAGAGATAACGACAGATTCAGATCTCTGAGATCTTCGTTCGTGGAGTATGGCTGTTCGGAAAATGTCGCATAAATTCGGATTTGGGCAGGCAAAGTGTTCGGACTGCTGGCAGACGCGTCTACGCATGCTCGGAGTGCATATACAGACCGAATGTTTCCTTATCCCTGTTCAAGGGCCTCGTACTGAGGAAATGGGGCCGGGCAGGCAGAGGTTAAGCTAGCCTGCTCTCCACTACCCAGGTTCCATGCGTATCATTTCTGCCGCGCGTTTCAAACACGCAGCGCAGTTTTGATGAATCGGAATTGAGATTAAAGGATTTGATCATGCGCTGATCATTTATTATAACCGAGAAAACTTTTCTTGAACTGCAATTTAGGGGAAAATGAAGGTTCAAATTATAAAATGCAGAATCATAATTAAACATTATGTATTGATGTATTACGATAGGGTAGGCAATGCCTACCCTGCCTACCCTGAGGAGCCGCGCCTGATACATAGGTTCCCAAGTGGGCATTTTTTTTTTTTGGGGGGGGGGCGTAAAACTCATTAGCTGAGCTTCCTTCATAAGACAACTAAAACAGGAGCAGCACATAAAGAAACCTCAAGCCTAATAAAGAGGCCTCTGAGGAAAAATTTAGTGGTCTTTCCAGGCCAATTTAGAACAGGACACTAAGCAATTAAGGGCGTCCGTAAATAAAAACTAATATTTTATCTATAATAGGTAATAAGAGAAAATATAATATTCTTCCTGAAAATAGGATACGAAAATTAACCATAAAGTCCACTGAACGTTCTTTCTCCGATAAATACCAAATTTTATACTTGAGTCAGACACCATTGAAGTATAGCGGGAAAATTCCCCAATCCAAACTCCCTTTACGTGAAAAAGAAAATTCTACTATTTTTCATTTTCTGAAAAATAACTCTTACAGTTTGATTAAAATATAATATTTTGAACATATTCATGTTAAATCTTGGAATTGTTTATGAATAGCTTATGAAGCATTCCTTCATAATGGCTGAACTTTTTACAACAGGGAAATACAAGAGAGGACAGGAACTTCTGTTCACAGAAAAAAGAGTAAAGCTTGTAAAAGTAAGTTGTAGTGCTATTGTTCAGAAATACTCCACGCGGCATGTTTATATTTCCTAAATGCAAGAGCGTCTGTGATGGATATCCTAAACCTTTTGTTATCCTCTCTCTCTCTTTCTCTCTGTATCTCTCTTTTTCCCCCACCCCACCCTAAGAGCTCGTTTATGCAACTAAATAACTGAGTAATTATTATTTATATACGCCAACGAACATAAAGTACTTACAATAGTAAGTTACCATTGGGGTAATTGTCTCTGATGTGAGACTGTCTTTGTGGTTTACCGGGAGAAATACGAATCGGTTGGAGCATTCGGTGTCATTCTGGAGGTTAGAGCACCCGCCTGGTAAGCGGAGGATTTGTGATTCAAATCCCAGCTGTGGCATTGCGTTTTTCAGTTCCTATTCTACCTCTCATAATTGAGCGCCTTTTCCGTAAACTCAACAAGTTTTGCTCGGTTTGGTACTCTGGTTTGGCCATACTTTAATCAGGAATTCTATATAAGAGCAATAAATATGTCCAACACAGTTATTGTCAATAAAAATTCGAATGAATTTAGCCATAACTTAATGCTAATGTGACGTTGCCAAATCGCTCTTAGAAATTAAACATTTCATGACATTTTAACATTAAATTGTGACTAAATGCATTCGAGTTAAGATAAAAATAATTACAGCATTTGCACACAATGTTTGGGCGTCAGTTAGTGAAATAATAAACCATTTATACTCGTTCATCAAGAAGCTAGATGGCTCCAAACGTTTGACACAAATTATTTTTTTTTATGGCGGAACGGTTCTTTATTAACAATAATTGTAATGGACATACTTATTTGTTCCACTCATCAGGTAGAATCCCCGGTTTGCTATGGTCGAAGCAGGACCTTCCACTCGCTACAGTCAATAACATAACTTGAGTAGAAGAATAACATATGAGATATGGAAGTGTATAGTTACGGTGGATTCAAATCAGCAAAGACTGGGAAAATACAAATAGAAATAAATGATTTTAACGACAGCCAGTGTGGAATAATGAAGGATATTACAGTATGCAATGCAATTGGAATATTGAGTTTTCTTTAATGTTTGATAATTTAATCGCCTTCTACTGTGATTCTCTGTAGCGTCAAAGAAACACGATTGTGCAAGAATATTGCAATATATTTATGACATGCATAAATCACTGTAAAAATGTGCCTCTTTTATTTAACCATATCTTATTATATGAACAATGACTTCTTGATATTTGCACTTGATTTTACTTTATGCACTTTCTGGTAAATATTTCCCTTTCCTACTGAGATATTCAGCAGTTAATTGCTTTCTGAACTCCTATAGTAAGTAGGTAAAGTATTATATTCCACCCAAAAATTCGATGTCGAGATTTCACCAGAAATGTATGTTTTAAGGCACCCTGAAAAAAAGCGTTTTTAGAAAAAGGATATACATATACATATATGTATGTGTGTGTGTGTGTGTGTGTGTGTGTGTGTGTGTGTGTGTGTGTGTGTGTGTGTGTGTGTGTGTGTGTGTGTGTGTGTGTGTGTGTGTGTGTGTCATACGGCACAAAGATTCCTAAGAAAATTCCTCCACCCTAAACTACCCTTTACATGGAACATTTTTCGAAAATTTTGATGTTCTCAAAAATGGCTCTAACAATTTTGATGAAAACGCAATATGTTTAAGATATTTTTATGGCAAATGAAATGTATATCTTGAATTTTCTGGTTAGAGCCCATGTAGTCCTGTTTACTCTAGATGAATTTTGTATAACTGTTAAACGATAAAAGATAGGTCAAATTCTACTATACAAAAATGTATATCTCGTTAAAATACACAAGTTATTAAAATTATTTTTTCTGTAAAGCGAACCATTTCGGAGACATTACTTGTTATTTGTCAGAATTTTGCAATAATTATTACATGTTCTCAAATGGGAGGTCCTTATTCATCTTTTAATCTTTTGATCATGCTAAGAGAGCGAAAGTTTCAAAGTCATCATATAGCGACCACTCTTAAAGCATTTGATTATCGCTTATTCCCCTTGCACCTACAAGAAAATTAGTAATAAAATAATTTCTATAAAAGTTATATGGATTTGCATGAAGAAGATAAAGGAATAAGTGTTTGTAAGAAGTTTGTGCAAGAGTAGAGAAAATCATGAGAGCATAACACGTCAGATTTTTTATAGTATTGTGATTATATAAACAGATGCTTTACATCTGCAAATATCAGCTCGTAATGAAATTACTATTCCATGCACTAGTCTCTTCACATTATACAGCTGTGGACTTCGAGGAGAATGTTCTCGGCAATCGACTGCCTATTCGCCGAGAGAAAGTGCGACCGGATACCGCTCCTAATGGCATCGTTGTTTTTTACACTTCACACCAATAAACTACAGACAAGAGGAACACCAGAAAATCTGCCAGCAAAATGATGTGATTAAACATAACAAAAGCTTATAGCAAAACAAAAATCAGATATATATCTTGTAACGTACTTTATGACTATCATATTTTTTTAAAATCAAAAGTATGGGTTGAAAACAAAATTAGCAAAATATTTATTAATAGAGTTAGAACAAAATGCATCTGAAATGTTACATTCACATGGTATAGGAAATTTTATACCCTACTAAAAGTCCTTGGCAGAACACTTGCGGAATGGTTTCTTTAAACATTTCGTTATAGATATAAGGCGGGTATGTAAAGAAGAATCGATAGTCAGATATCACTATATTATGGTGGCCTTGAACTTACACACTCTTACCATTACATCGTGAGAAACAACTGAATAAAGACAGCACTTTGAGAAAACGACAGAAATGTTGAAAAATTCAAACCAAGATATCTTCGAAATGCCTGATGCCACAGAAACATTTCTTTAAAATAATTTTAGTAATATCTGCATTTTCGTACAGAAAATTTATATCTATATCATAGGTTTGCCCGTTTTATGAAATCATACAAAACGAGACATCACACGTTATTCCTGGCAAATTTTAGGTATATATTTTGTCTCTTTTGTAAACAAGAGACATTTTAATAAAAAAAGTGTTCTGGCCGTTTCCGAGAAAATCGAAAATTTTGACAAATTTGCCATGTAAAGGGTGTTTTGGTTGGGAGATTTCTTTTGGCAATCTTTGGAAGATCCCAAACTTAAGTAATAAACACACGCGAGCATATATTTTTCTAAAAATGCTATTTTGGATTCAGGCTACCTCAAATCATGTATTTTCGGCGAAATCTCCACGAAAAATTTTAGGGCGGAATATGTAATTTCTCTACTTACCGTAAGTACATATTGCAGAAAGGAAAAACAAGAGACAATCAGTGAATAATTGCGTTGGCAGGTCTCTAAGGAAAAGTGGAGCCGAGAAAAAAATATTAATAAGTATAAAAGTATCATGACCGCGGTGAACATAGGTATAAAGTTAAACAGTCACATGATTTCATACACCTATTGATAATTCACATGTACTCCAATTATATTCTATTCATATAAGAAAGTTGTTTCTCTATAGTTTCACAGAGTTGTTTAGAAATATTTTTACTTGTTTCAACCTACTAATTTTTATACCCCGGCGCGACAGCCCACAAGGGGCCAAGGCCTACCGCCCAGCCGCTGCGTCCCCCACCTCTGCCCACTACAGGCGCCGTTGGTGAGGTGCAGTATTGGGGGGTGGGACGTGGTCAGCGCCCCGAGCCCTCCCGGCCGGTTATGCGGTCTTCTAGACCTGGGGCCGCTACTTCTCTATCAAGTAGCTCCTCAATTGGTCCCCCCGGGACCTAACGAGGCTGAGTGCACCCCGTGCCAGACCCCCAGAGGGGATAAAATCCCCATGCTGGTACCGGGGATGGAACCCGGGTCCTCCGCGCCAGAGGAAACCTACTAATTAACTCAGAGAAATTGTAAGTGTGTGTGTGTGTTTGTGTGTGTATGTGTATGTGTGTTTGGGTGCAGTACAGTAATGTGATTTAGATAATTCTTTCACCATTGAAATATTCTGTCCAGCATTGGCTAAGATCGTATGGGTAGGTTTAATTTGTCTCACGCCTAAAGGAAGTGAAAGAAATATGCTGGAAAGAGACACTGATACCCACCCCTCTTGTCTCTGTTGTTATGGGCAAGGTGGGAGATAGTTCGACTCCTTCTATCCAATCACTCCTTGAAGGAAGCGTCAAATACCAATGGACTTCCGACGTTTCTGACCGCAAAACATATTTTCTACCAAAAATTCAGGTGATACTGTCGCTTTATCTGTTGATTCTCCTTATGACTACAAGCAAATGTGGAACTTAGCTTCTTTTAAAAACAAATAGCTTTCGAAAGGATAGTTTGAGAAAAGTGGGTAAAGTACATAACTCACGTGAATGAAATCAAACATGCTTTTCCCCATTTTCCGCATGCAGTACCAGATAGTCACTCAAGTTGAGGGAATTTCCTCACTTAGAAGAAATAGCTTAAAGATGAATCGTTGGGTACATGGACGTTTGAAGAGCTTTTGACAAATTTAAGAATTGGGAGAATGGCGTAACTAAATTCTAGCAACTCAATATGGATATGTTTTAAATACTATATTATGTGTTTGCAGAACACAAAGTTTGTTACATATTTAAGAAAGTAGCAATGATATGTAGGAGTGAATGAATGGGGTTTAAACACCCGTTAACTATTAGGTCATTTGGGCCCAATCAAACGTAGGTATGAAGTTACAACATCTAATACGAACACAGAAACTTGTTTGTCAACAGTTTCCTTAACATTTTAATTTAAAGTGGCACTACACATTAAACATTTAAAATGACTATATCCAAGAATACGTGTAAATTACACTATTAAAACTTAAATTATTCGTCACGTCACTCCTTTTATTTCTGTTGGTATTTAATTTGTTCCTTTAACTGCGTAGTTGTACCGCGATGGGTCTGCTAGAATCTGTTTGAAGATCAGTGTGTGGCAGATAGCCTTCAAGGTCTATCCCTATATCATACCATCTTGGTTTGTCACGAGTCCACAGAGGGTTCGGAGCTGGGGAACTGCACTTCCGTGACGGGCAGATGGCATTAGGGTGTCATACAGTCTATCTGCTTTCATTATCTTGGATAGATGGCACAGCATTCGCTATTACAATCTATTTTTCGTTTTTACTGCTGTGTTTTAGACTTAAGGTGGAATTTTGGGTCGTGGTATTAAATATCCTATCCGGTATTTAGCTTGGCAACTAAGGAAAAGCTCGAGGAAAACCCACAAGGGTTGACTCACGGAATTTTAACCCGGGATCTCCTGAATGCGAGCCACAGAGGTCACCGCATGAGCCATTCTGATAGATATGACGCTGATTTGCACTTCGCGAACTTTTTAAATTGTATATCTTCATTAATAATAGTATGAAGCTTATTTGAGGGTGGGGAGGGGAGAGGGGATGGGAAGGCAGGCTTTCCATGAAGATTCGTTCCGAGTCTACTGAAACAGCTGCTTCCTTCTGATCTCGGTGTCCAATATTTCTACCTCTCAGGTCCCGGAAGTTTACACGACTTAGCATTCTTTTTATTTCTTTGATGTGTCCAAAATTGCATGTTGTTATTTCTTTAATTATACATAAGGGCTTTTAATGCTTATTTCTTTTAGGAACCTTTATTATTATTATTATTATTATTATTATTATTATTATTATTATTATTATTATTATTATTATTATTATTATTATTATTATTATTATTATTATTATTATTATTATTATTATTATTATTATTATTATTATTATTATTATTATTATTATTATTATTATTATTATTATTATTATTATTATTATTATTATTATTATTATTATTATTATTATTATTATTATTATTATTATTATTATTATTATTATTATTATTATTATTATTATTATTATTATTATTATTATTATTATTATTATTATTATTATTATTATTATTATTATTATTATTATTATTATTATTATTATTATTATTATTATTATTATTATTATTATTATCATCATCATCATCATCATCATCCTCATCATCATCTCTATTATTGTTATTGATAGTGGTAGTGATAGTACCTCTTACAGCACAAAGGTAACGGAAAAAAGCAAAGCGGCTGTGGTAAATATTAGAGCATGTAGGTATAAATTGGAAATGTCCACAAATGGTTGGAGAGAATATATATGGCTATGACGGAAGGAAGAACGTTTTATGGAGTGAAAACATGGGTATGATCAGAATTCACCAATAAGGTGGACCAGAAATAGGGGTTGGTTTGCATAGAACTACTTAGGGCTGCTGGGATCGGCCCCAGGGGAAGTCGTTTTACTACAATTATGAAAGACAAGATAGATGTTAGATAGAATAGTAAAATTTTAGTATAAATGCCTAAGAAAGCAATACAGAGAAGTATCTACTAATAATTTGTATGGTACAACAAAGAACTATAAATAATGAGAATATTTGGGAATGGGCTTTTAAAAAGCGCTGGAAGAAATAAAGATGGAAAAATATTTCTTAAACGATGCTTCTATTTTGGCCACCAGTGCAGATTTTAATGTTGACCATTACCTACTGTCGATCGTAAATACTCAGTTTCTCAGTAAAAGTCAATGTTTATGCAGAAACGCTTTCCTGATGCAGAACTGCCTATTTTAATTTGGTTAATATTTCCTTTAATGCGTTTTCGCACGACTAGTAACAATAGTTCAAAGTATCATAGTCATTAACCAGTTTCTTTTTTTCCTTTAAGCAACTTTAGAATACATCGTCAATGCATTATTCTTAAATTATGAGGAAAGCAGTTCACCACTAAAGTACTATTGTATTAGTATACATTTTCTGAGACAAATCATTTAAAATTGAATTAAATTGAAAACACAGTTGTTCAACAAAATCGCCATATTTTCGAATATATTTTGGTCAAGATTTTATGTAGATAAAGGTTCACTTAAATTTATTAATTTGATTAATCTGGATGATAACTTTCAATTATTTATCTGTTTCATCTTATAAACTTTGATATAGGTATATCTTCATTATGATGGGAAGTGCCCATTTGCAAAGACATAAATGGAATCCTTTATCACACATAGTGGTTTAGAGTTAATATATAAATATTTTATGCACTTACATACACTCTTATGAGCAGTAGACGGCAATAAATGTTGTTTAACATTAGTTCTATGACACAATGGCATTGATTTTACATTAATAATGGTGTCACTGGTAGAACTAACATCTAACTCAAACACCTTCCAGATATTGCCTCCACATTCAAGCAGTATGTACGTGTTTGACATTATTTAAATGTTTTAATTGGATTTCCATTAACAACTAGGTAGGACGTGGTGTCGTAGAAACCAGGTATTCTGCACTGGCAGCCATAAAGGGCTATTCACAGCGACAAAGGGAAACCAAACAGCCAATCGTAAGAAAACATGGGACAATCGAGCTAATACAGCAGCCTTCGAAGCTACCACCAACAGTACAAACAACAAAAGAGGTTATGTGTGTATCACAACGAACAAGAGCTAACTATTCTGTTAAAGGAACTTACACTCACAACAAACTGTTATACAGGCTTTTAGGTGTGTAAGTGCGAATATTTTACTGGTAATTGAGGACAGGAAAATGAACAATATTACATCAATATTTGCTTCGTTTGCGGACTTGTAATTTTACATAAGAGCAGTATGTTTTGAGGTTGGTTAGTACCTTCAAGTGGGCGTGGCACAGAAAACATGACGCGGAGTAGGCGAAACGAATACTGTAACGTGGTAACATTGTATCTAGACCAGTGGGTCGTGCAAAATTGATAGCCTGCACGGCAGGCATTGTTATTTCGCGACGCAGTTACGATTATCCACAAAACATCTGGTAGTAAACTATGTGATTGATTTGTTGTAAAAATGTTATTCGAAGAGAAAAAAGACCAATACATTGAAGTGGATACATATTAAGGTACCAATTATCAAAATATCAACACTTACACATATAGTAGTGTCATGTGCAATTTTTTTTGCTTATTTAAAGGATACGGGACTGTGGAAATTGATATAAAATAGAAATGAATGTATATTTTTAATTGTATATATGTGTCTGTTAATATGTTTGTTAAATATGTACTGGTCGCGTTGTGGCCTCGATGTTAAGCGACCTAAAATAGCGTTAAAAAATTTGTTTACTCTTAGTAAACAAGATAAGCCTACTAAGAAAACTCAAGAAAGTTAAAACAAAATAGAGACCAACTTTGACCGGGTTACTGCTCCATGATCGAGGTCAAACATCAACGAATATCATATGAACTCGCTGTTCCTTTGTTATTTTGTGATCCTTGAAAACGTAACTACTTATTCTCAAGTTGCCAATGTTCGAGCCACTATGATTATCGTTGACAAAGATATAAATGGTCTTTCGAGCTTTTGTAGGCATTACATAAAATTAAATATTTGATAATATGAAATGGAGTGGAATTTAACAGTCTAAGCTAGACAGAAAATCACCTTCTGTCAAAGATTGCTCGATCTGTGTGAAGTTTGGCCGAAATGGTGCAACGGTGTAGCAGTCAATGAGGAACAGATACACACACACACACACACACACAAACACACATGAGAAAGAGAGATG